>OZ007497.1:46495649-47695649 GCA_963931805.1 Microdon myrmicae | reverse complement strand
AAGAGATTATATTGGTCAAGAATCCGCAAAACAAATCGAACTCAATTGGTGCCTGTTTCGGGACTGTGTGCAGAGTGAACGAATCTGTTCATTCTAATCGAAACCTCGAAACCAAGGTCGTCCACTATTTCGCTACATAGTGAGGTTAGTGATTGGCGTCTCCGAAACAGAAGTTTCACTACATTTAGCGCAAACAATTGAGCGGATTCGTCCCTTAATCTAAACACAAGTATATTTGTGCATACGGATGAAGTTACGGATATCCTTAGATCCATTAACAAGACGAAATCTTCTGAAATATATTGCACACCAAATATTGTTCTAAAGTATTTGCTTCTATTCAATAACGCTGTAAATAATGTATATTATCCAAACCGTTGGAAAACTGCAGTAGCCTTACCCATCACCAAAACGGAGAAGGACAGGAGCAATCCAGCTAATCTTCGCTCGATTAGTTTGGTTCCAAAAATCAGCATTGCATTCCAGAAAATTAAAAATAAAGCATTGATGAAGTGGTGTGACGAAAATGGATCATTCCGAACAACCAGTTTGGTTTTAGATCGCAACACGACACGGTTCATGTTGCGAGGAAACTTGTTTCCGACATACAGTCGAAAAGCGACTATGCATTGGAGCCTGATTAGTTGACTTTGAAAAGGCTTTCGACACCGTGTGGTTAGCAGGGTTTGTATATAAGTTATCAAATCTATGTATGCCCGTATATTTGTTATAGATTATCGACGATATGATAATGGGTAAACAGTTTGTGGTGAAATGTGGAGACACAATTTCGAACAAAAACCCTCATATCAAAAATGGCTTACACCAGAGATCAGTGAACTCTCCGGTTCTTTTTAATATTTATACTAGTGATCTAGTGGTTTCTCTCGACCATGCAATTGCATACTCCGACGATATTGTGGTGTATAGACCTGGAGATAAGATTGATGTCATCAACTTGTTTCTGCAAGATGACTTCAATTGAATCAAACTTTTTTGCGACAACCGGAAATTAAACATCAATTTCCAGAAAACAGAAATTATCCTTTTGAGAATACCCCTGTTCAGAGCATCGGGGGATATACAACGAATTGGAAACAATTTTCCATTGTAGGAAGTAATAATCTTCCCATACAAGTAAAACTTGTAGTTAGATACCTTGGTATCTGGCTGGATCAGTCTCTTTCATATGATAAGCATATAGCAACTGCCCTCCCTACAGGTAAAAACGCCATAGTAGTCTTCTAGACTCTAAAGTCAACATAATTTCATACTCGGCATTCATCGGGCTAGTATCGGTGTATGGTTGCCCTGTATGGTATAACATATCCCCATTCTACATGCAGACGTTTCGGGTGTTCGCAAGGCAGTGTTTGCGTTCCTGCCTTGGAGTGTATAGAAACCCAGAGTCGCAACATAACATTAAAGTCCTGCGCAAGAAATCAGAACTAAACAGTATAGATAACTTCATTATCAAAATTATTCGTGGTCACAGTTCAAGGGCAATGCGCAGTGAAAATGATCTTATTTCGGGAGCATTCTATCCCAATGATATGTACCCGGAGAGTATTTGTCAGAATGGTTTTATTCTCCCAGAAGCGTTCCCCTTCTTGGATGAAAAGATCAAATCCAAGACAAACATGGAGTTCCTATTATTTACTACGTTTTGCATGTTGCCCGGGTTAAACGAATTCGCCAGGATAGCGATATCTGTCATGTTCCATATCGCCTACGTTTCAGTACGGTAATAAGTAAAAGAAAAATGTAGAAGGGATGGATTGCATTCCAACTGGTGTTGGGTATGTGACTAAAAAGGGATACACGTCCCTAAATCTAGGATGCCGTTTAAGCGCAACTTTCTCATATTTAGTTTAATCATTTAAGTTTTAATTTTTGTTGTAAATTGTTTGTATCTGTTAACCGCTTTGTTTTAAACTTTTGCCTGTAAACAAAACGACAAAAAATAATAATTAAATAAATAATTAAATAAATAACTAACTAAATAAATAGATAAATAAATTAAAATAAAACGAAATAAATAAACATTAAAAAAAATATAATTTAAAATCTATATATACATTTGTGGCGTTTCTATCAGATACACACACAATACGCAAGCAAATAGTGAAGAACACCGAAAGGAAATTCGAATAAGAAAAGCATCAGAGCCGTATACCATAGCGATAACATAACAATTCCACGTCAGTTAAGTGTAATTGAGTTTAGAAATCGAATTCGTACACGAGGTAGTGGCCTGATGTGTTGAGCTTTAGTTCTATCCCTTAGTGATTCTAACCGTCATAGCGTCGGCTTGAATCACACGGTCTATACTATCGTCGCAAACGCTATAATTGGCGACCCCGACGTGATCTGTACACACAGCACACAATCTCCCATAGGTAAACAGAACTTTACTACTCGATCACAACTTCCGCATAGAGCACCGGCACGCTCGCCTGCTTCGACGTCCTCTTGCTCGCTCGTCCCTCGTTCCGTCGTTCGCACATGATGTTGATCGTTACAAAGTTACTGAGGAGGGTGTATCGTGGCATTTCTAACAGATACACACACAATATACAAGCAAATAGTGAAGAACACTGAATAAAATCGAATAAGAAAATGCATCAGCCGTATACCAAGCAATAACATAGCAAGTCCATATCAGTTGAATGTTCTTGAGTTTACAAATCGAATTCGTACACGCGGCAGTGGCCTGATGTGTTGAGCATTGGTTCAATTTTTATTGGTTCTAACTGTCATAGCGCCAGTTCGAATCACACGTTCTTCATTATCATCACAAACGCAATACATTGCTTCAGCAAAATTGTAAAACAGGAAGTTCTCTTATATATTGACCACTCATTGAAAAAAAAAAAAAAAAAAAAATAAATAAATAACTAAAAAATTATTAAAATAAAAAGTAAATAAAATATAAAAGAAATATAACAAAATAGAAACCTATATGTATATTGCGCTGGCAAAAATTGTAAAAGAAAAAGCTCTCTTATATATTGACTACTCATTGTAAAAAAAAGAAAAATAAAAAAAAAATAAATTAAATTAAAATGTAATAAAATAAAAAATATAAATATATATAAAATAAGATATATGGACATCTGCGATTGAGCGGCATGGTGAGTCAATGGCGGTCGCATTGGATATCTCCATGGCTTTTGACCGCGTCTGGCACGGGGCATTGCTGAGAAAACTTCGTTCATATCGAATTTCCCAGCAGCTTTGCGACTGGACGAAGAGCTTCCTAGAAAATCGATTGATTCGGGTTTTTGTAGAGCACAATTGTTCGCATCTTTATCCTATTAATTCCGGGGTGCCTCATAGTTCGCTTTTGGCTCCACCTGGTTTTTGCTTCACATAAATCATTTGTTGGAGTCAACGGATAACAAAGTGAATAGTTTTGCGGATGACAGTAGGTTTGTTTCCTTTTTTTCAAGTGATCGGCCGATTAGTGCACCAACGTCGCACCAGCTGAGATGTAGCCAGATCGACTCTCTGAATCGGAATCTGGATTAGGTCCTGCAGTGAGAAACGGCCAATCTCATCGCCTTCAATGCAAAGAAGATAGAATACAACATTCACCAAGAAAAAAAGAATCATCGGGTCCACACCTGATGATGAATGGTCTGTCACGCCCTCGAATCTTGGGAAGCCTTGAAATAGCTCGGCGTCACGAACTGCAGGGATGTATCGTGGCATAAACACGTGTCGAGCATCGCCAGGTCCGCCTCAAGAAAACTGAGTTATCTTTTTGAGTCAAGAAATATTATACTCCGGCCCAATTTCTTCTTCTGTATAAATCGCAAATTAGACCTGCGCTAGAATATTTCTCTCATGTTTGGAGCTCCGCTCCTGAACATATCCTCGACCTAGTTGAGATCATACCGGGACGAGCGATCTGACTGATTAGGGTCACGGCGCTGACGTCGGGACTACAGTCGCTAACACATCAAAGGCGTGTAGCAGTCCTCTGTCTGTTTTACAGATATTATCGCAGGTACTGTTCTTGGGAGATTCGTGGTATTGCTCCGCGCAATTATAAGGGATCTATGGTGGTTCCGCCAAACCCCACGGTACGCTTTCCCTAAAAACCCCCATAACACCCATCTTCCCATATAATTTCGCCAATGCAATCGCATTCGGCACACAAAACGCTGCACGCATGTAAGAGATCAAACCCATGATCTTAAATTCCCTGTTAAGAAAACTTAGCTTCATGCATCCCTGCGCATACAATTTTCTGTAAGAATTCTCCATGACCTTTTTAGGAATTCCATTACGCCCATTGTTTCCCGCCAATGTATTTGCATTTGTACCAGAAAACATTTCCTTTTCCAAGGACATGTAATGCTTTCAAGCATTATCTGAAATTCCTAAAAATAGTTCCTTAATGTTCATATGCACCATAAATACACAACCTTCGGCACCCATTGTTATCTATTGAAATGCAACGTCGGGCGGCTTGTTTTTACAGCTGCAGCAAGCCGACCGGCGATTCACCATCAATAGACAAACAATCTTCAATTTTGTTCGTCGCCACAAAACGAATGACCCAGCATATACAAATGCAACCAAGCGATTTGTTCCGTTTCCCAACCAATTAGCACATTTTCACATCGGATCGTCGTCTCTTTGTTTAGCCGCACATGTTCCAACAAAGATTTCATTGGCATCCGATGATTTCGGTTTTATTTGCTTTACCGAAATCGTATCCTAGGAATGCACTTTATGTCTTTCTTTGTTCTAGGCAGACATACTACCATGATCACGATGCGCGAGTGAGCTCTGAACGAGCAAGATATCGCTGAGTCGAATTTCATCCGCCGGGCGCCATGGTCATGCTAACTCCCGCGCTCCGATGGACCCGCGGACGCGTACATACAGGAATATACCTCGGAGTCAGTGTCATATAATAAGAGTAGTTGTTCGGGCAATAATTAAAACCAACGTTTGTGTCGTGATTTCGGTGAAGCTGCAACCATTATTATGTTTAGAAGAACGATCTAACTAAATTAAATAAACAGTGATCCTGGACGTTAAAAATAACAAACCTGTGTGTCGGTGTTTTATTTCTCGCGGCCGGAATCTACTTGTCTTGACGCATTTTGTACTTAATCTTCGACAATTCGGTTTGGCGGAACCTTGTTGGGCGGTGCAGGGTATGATGGAGGAGGAAGTGAATCAAGTACCCATGCTGGTACATACTTCCTCCCCACAGATCCACAAGACAATCCGGCGGATCGCACCAATTTGCGGTACATCTCACGACGGCGCGAACATGACTGCATCAGAAATCATTCCATTACAGAGCAGGGAGGCAGCGGAACTCCCTCCCCGCTCAAGGGTTACCAGAGAATTACAACCTGCAACTGCGGAAAAAGAACTGCAACAGTTATTTCGTGGCATCTCAGGCTGCCGACTGAACGCTGTAGGTTCGTCTCTCCTGAGAAAAGTATTTAAATAAAAAAAATTTATAAATAAATTAATTAATTAATAAATAAATAAATAATTAAATAAATAAATAAATAAATAAATAAATAAATAAATGAATAAATAAATAAATAAATAAAAAATTATTGGAATAAAAAATAAATAAAAATATAAAAGAAATATAACAAAATAGAAACCTATATGTATATTGCGCTGGAAAACATTTTAAAAGAAGAAGCTCATAAGTGAGTGGTCAACTCATTGTAAAAAAAAAATTAAAAAAAAGAAATGAAATAAAAAATAAATGAAATAAAAATTTATTAAAATAAAAAATTATTAAAATAACAAATAAATAAAAATATAAAAGATATATAATAAAATAGAAATCCATATGTATATTGCCCTAGCAAAAATTGTAAAAGAAGAAGCTCTCTTATATAATGACTGTCATTGTAAACAAAATTACAAGTCGTTGTTCGCCGAAAGGCATAAACAAAAAACTAGATGTTGTAGAATTTAGTTTCCTTGCAAAAAGCCAGTAAATTAAAACAAGAACAATATTTGTAAAATAGGGCATGCATTTAGTTCTACGTAAAGAAAATTGTATAATTTGATTTTGAATAAAATAAATGCGGACTCTAAAATAGAAAAAAAAAATTTTTCTAAGAATAGTATGCACAGAAGCAGGACTATGTGGACTATAGTCTTTACGAAAATCACGTTGAATTTGAATAAAAGGACGATTATTTTTGTAAAGTGTGTGAATAATTACCAACATTTTCGGAATGACGTGTATTTTGCCACGATGAATTGTCAAACTCCACTAAAGACGAGTGACGTTTTAAATACGATGACTTTTAAAACTATATCGTTCCTTGTTAAATGATACGCAACAACATGGCAGGACAGAGTTTACGAAAACACTGGTCTAGTATCGGTACTTATCATACAGTCCATCAGCAAATAAGTAAGCAAGTGAGTCCACATAATGTGTTTCCCAAAAAGTGCGATATGTTTATATATATTACTATTTATTGGCCTGTAGGAACCCGGAAGTTCATGACCTTACCGACTCGACTCCGCCATCGTTCCCTGTCCTGTGCACTCTTCTTACACGCTTGACCATCCGATCCGATCTCCTTGAGGTCCAATCTAACATTGTCCTCCCATCTCCGTCGCGGCCGTCCTGTCGGTCTCTTCCCCGTTAGTTTACCGTCAAGAATTCTATGCACGGTCCTATCATCGCCCATTCGCGCTATGTGTCCGGTCCATCTTAATCTTCGCGACTTGATTACTCTCACTATTGTAGGTTTGCGGTATAGCTTGTAGGAAGGAAGTCGTGGCACCGACATGGGCGCTGGGTTCCACTTCGTTCTCACAGATTAGAAGTTCCGCCGCGGCACTAGAGGAAAACTGTTCGTAATCACTAACAAATAAAACAACGTCGTATGTTGTTACTCGTTAACTTGGTCATTTTATTTTTTTTCTTATCGGACCGTAAATCTATTACACTGAATTCGATTAACTAAACCAAACAATTACGCGAGGATAGCAGAACGCACAGAGACAACATAGAAGACGTCGCACTGATTTTAATTATAAATGTGATTACTCGACTTGACTTACTTATCTACGCTTCTCCGCCGTGCGCGGAGAGCGGGAGTTTCACGCGTGCGACCAGCGTGGTCGGAGGATGGAATAAGACTCAGCGATCGTCATCTCATGCAGAGATCATTTCGCTAAGGAAAAAAAAGGAAGAGAGAGAAAAACTTTTCTCTTAAGGGTGTAACTAGTGGCGCAGTGGTATATGTGCGCGATCGAACAGATTCAATGTTGTTGCATGTGTTCGAAAACAGGCAGGCGGCAAGGACAATAGGGAAAAATGACCACATGCGCCGTTGGTAATGCGGGTCATTGTTTACACGATGCCTCGTCGCTATTTTCGACGTTAGGAGAAAAAGGTGCTAAAAGCAAATTGGAGGTTTATGGCATCTCTGGCTGCAGTAGAAACCGAGATCATATTTGCATTAGGAAATGCTGGAGAATTTGGTTTCAGCGTCTATTGCGATAATTATATGCAGCTGCTTGGGTTGTTTGTTGATAAGACAAACAAAAAAAAGGTTGCCAGGCAATGTGTATGAAAAGGTATATGACGCGGCTGGGAAAATAGACGGCGCGATATTTATGGTCCCTGTCATGACGGTTACATTGAATGCAATCCGAATTATTTTGTTTACAGGAATTTGTCTAAGGAAATTTGACTGGCCACGTAGATGCCGAAATTGATTGGAAATTCCTGTTAAGTTAATAAAGAAATCTTAAGGAGCAACGGTATGCGAAGAGAATGCATGAAGGTAAGTTTTCTTTACAGGGACTTAAAGATCATAGATTTGATCTCTTAAATGCGTGCAGCAATTTTAGGTACTAATACTGTTGCATTAGCAAACTAAAGAGAGTTGGGTAGTAGTTATGGGGGTTTTTCAGGTAAGTAGACCGTAGGGCTTGACGGAACCGCTACAAGCTCTTCCAATTCGTGGTTGTGGAGTTTCCTCCATTGTCCTGACTCCTCGTCATATTTACCGCCAAAGATACCCCTTAGAACTTTACTCTCGAATACGCGGAATTTGTTTTCTACCCGTTTTGTGAGAGCCCATGTTTCGCATCCGTATAGAGCAATCGGCATGATTATGGTTCTATAGACACGAATGTTTATGTTACGTGGCAGCAGTTTGGATTTCGGCAGTTTCCTGACTGCGTGCCAACTAGCGTTGTTGGAATGTAGTCTTTTGTTAATTTCCTTCGACATTTCGTTACTGGCCGTCAGTATTGTTCCCAGATATTTAAATTCTTTAACTTTTTCGAATATCTTGCCTATGACGTTTATATCTGTTCCCTGAGGTCCACCTGCTCTCGCCGTAATCATGTATTTCATTTTGTCTTCATTTATTTCTAGGCCCACCTCTTCTGCCGCTTGCATGATGATTTCACTGTTTTTACTTACAGTTTCTAGATTATCGACCAGAACGGCTATGTCATCCGCATATGCGAGCACTTGTGTGACCCCGTTCAGGGATGATCCGACCATGTTGTCGTCTTGTACCTTTCTGATAACATACTCGAGCACAAGGTTAAAAAGATATTTTATATATATTACCAAATTTTTTTTTTTTTTTTGGTAACAACTATACATTATTGTAAAGTGTATTCTGTTACTAAAATGTACTAAAGACAAGTGACAGCTGGTGATATTTCTACCATTTTAAATATGGCTTCCATCATGTTTTAAAATATATTGTTCCTCTTGGACAACCCTTTATTAATGCTTTTTTATAGTAAATAGGTTAGTCAATCAGTTACTAAATGGGTGAATGGTACTAATTCTAGGTTAAGTCGATTACCTTGTGCTATTTCTGTTTCCATATTTGAAACCAATGCCTTTCTACCATTAGTCATAAAACGATCTAGGTAATTAGGATCAAGTGCGTAACAGTGCCAGCAATGAATTCTTCATCACCTGAATCTTCAAACATGACAACTAAAAACCGTCCATCCGTAAAAACACCAAATAGGATTAAAGAACGCCTTCCCTGAGATGTTTCCTTTCACTTAGTTCAAGTTGCACCTTTTTTTTAAAAGGTCCAAAAAGGCACCAGTCACATCTTATGGTAAAATTCTTAAAAACCAAAACGACACAAAGAGAACGGTTGGTGCCTTTTTTATCCCATTGTCGTGTTTTTTTTTTTTTTTGCGCCTTTGTACAAGAGACTTTGTCCTCAACAACAACGAAATGCTTCAACTCCATGGGGGTGGTGGTAAGTACAGGATAATAGATTCCTTGAAGAGCGGGATTTGTTTGTTTTCTCGATTGACAATACGTTAACTTAAGGGGTGTTTACCCTCTTGTTATTTTCATCTCAGTGCACCCCGATTGTGATTGTATCGTTTATGAATTCCTAATTCGCCCTTCTCCCTGTCGGTTGTCTTCTGTGTCAATGGATGTTTGTGTGTACGTGCGTGATTCTTTTTTCTGTCATTGCTGTGAAGTGCAACGATTCAATATGTGATTTTATGAAGTGTGACGACGGACATCCGGCAGGCTAATAAATCATCTAATGATGACAAACTATAATATCAACCGCGAAGCTACCGGAAGTATGAGGATGGATTGATAAAAAATTGATATAAAAATGGAATTTAATGATGCGGCTGAAAAAAGATTGTAGGAAATATTCGGTACATTAAATAAACAGGAAGGGTATTTGAGTTGAATGGTAAGGCACCGAGTGGGAAGAAAAATGTGAATTTGTTGATATAAATGACGCCACTGTCCACAACATGTTGCTGTCATCTATGGTCGTTAACTTATCAATTGCTTTGACTTGAATGCTGACATACCTTAAAACATCACATGCATTTTAGAACAAGAGAGTCATAAAAGGAAAAGAACTATGACTAACTTCACTTGAATTGTGGTTACCTTTAAAACCCATAACTCGACGGCAAATAACTACAATAGATAGAACAATCGAAGGGATCTTATTGTCTCCCTGTTTTCACATTCGTTTTTGTGAATTTTTGACTTCACTTCAAGTGGCTTAAAGATTGCAAAGATATTAATCGAACACTCTCCACAGTATGATCGTTTTTGGGGAGCATGTAGCGTTAAGATTGCTGAAGAGTAAGAAATGTATATACTACACCGGAAAGTCAGGCAATTTTTCTGTTTACCTTTTAAACGTAATCAATTAAATGACGAAAGAGGATTACGGGCGTAACAGAGAGTACACGTATTTAAAATGACAACGCATCTATTTTCGATCATTTTTTATCTTTTAGTTTTCGTTTGTTATCCCTAAACACTTGCTTATTAGGGCCGCTCCCATAATACTGACTATGATAAGAGTTTCGGGTGGAAATTCCGGTAAATGACGTGTTTTTCAATAATGTTTTACTAAAAACAGAAAGCATTTATTGTAATTTCTGAAATTACGTATTACAATAGAAGTTGAATGTGTATGACAAAAAATTTTTATAAATAAAAAAAAAAAAACAAAACTTCACTCCTCGGATTTGTGCCTTGCAACGCCCAGGTCCTTGTGGTTATCAGAAATCAACGAACAATATTTTTCCATTAAAATATGGAATTCTTCTTTGTATGAACCAAAATTAACAAACAAAAAAAGTGGAAAATAAAAATTTGAGAACAAAAAGGAAAAAAAATCACTTTTTTCATAATGAATTTGTTAAAAATAATACTTAATATTACAATTTTTATAAAATTCAGGTTCTTGCAAAAGCCAATAAGGTAAAGAATAACTGTGTAAAATTTCAAGTCGACCGGTTGAAAACTTCGTGCGTTAAGCTGCACGCCGCTGAAAAAAACGTGTTTCGAGAAAAACTCCATTTAAGGCCTTATGGCACTGTAGAGACCCGAAAACCGACCACCTCTTTGGTATTGTTTTTGAAAGGGAAAAATTGTATTATTAATAAAACGAAGTTCTTTTAATATTTGGCAAAACATTCTCTGTGGAATCTAATTAAGACGCTACAGTTAATGTTTTAACTCAATCGCATAAAAATTGAGAGAGGTCTCCTGTAAACCGATTTGAAAAATATAGTTTTGAAATACTCGGGTTCAAAGTTTTAAGTTCTGATGTCTATGCTTTAAACTCGAAAATTTATATAAAACCAAATTGTTTACCGTTTTTATTTTTTTAATATTTTTTTTTATTTTTTATTAAACTTCTCTCGGGAGAGGCGAACCTATAGCAGCGAGTTGGCCCCCCGAGATGTCAGTAGATAACGGTCGCAGTTCTTTTTTAACAGTTGCAGGTTGAAACGGAACGATTTCCGCTGCAGAGATGTTCGCGCCATCGGGAGATGAAACGAAAATTGTTGCGATCCGTCGGATTGGCTTGTGTATCACATACATACCGAATTGCATGGAACAATACCAGGAATCTCCGAAGAATAGTACCCGTGATAATATCTGTAAAACAGACAGAGGTCGACTACGCGCCTTCGATACGATAGCGACTGTAGTCCCGACGTTAACGCCGTGCCCCCAATCAAGCGGATTGCTCGCCTCTGTATGCTTTCAAGAAAGTCGAGGTTATGTTCAGGAGCAGAGGTCCAAAAATGAGAGCAATATTCAAGCGCGGATCTAATTTGGGATTTATACAGAAGAACAAGTTGGTACACACAACGATACACAGTGACCTAGCGCAGACGTGTTTTCGGTTCGGCGATCGAGTTGAATGAAAATAGTTGCTTCTATGAGTCGCGAGTGGCTGAAGTGTTATAAAAAGACTATTTATAAACAAATAAATTAGAGTGATAGAAACGGTCAAGACAAAGTAAATATAAATAAATAGAATAAAATAAAAGAGAACGAAGCCACGTGTTGTGTCAGTCAAAATGAAGAACAAGTTTAATACAAAAAGTGTGTGAGTAACACGTTAACGGTGTTTACGTGTGAGTGCGCGAACATTGTGAGTGTGTGCACGGGGCCACAATCTGTTTGTCCTTCGCGCAAAAAAAAAAAAATACTTTCCATAATACGGACGTAGATCCAAAAAAAAAAAAAAACAATAAAAAAGTGAGAACACGCGGTCCAAAATATGGACGGAAAACAAATGGATGCCAAAATGGTAAATCGGAGAAGGCAAAATACGGACCTAAACCTAAAGGTTAAGCGCGTTAAAACAAATGAAAATAAGAATACAGACACGTCGATTGTAACCAGCGATGACAAAGACAACAGCCATGGTGCCCAGTACTGAGGGGCTGGAAACCAATTCAAAGAACTAGCTGTCAGCGAAACAAATGCAGATGCTAGCAATCAAATCGAGGTCCTCAACAGACTCATCCATGGGATTAGTCGTAAAAAAGAAGAACTGGATAGACAAATGGAGGAAGTTGTTAAACTAAAAAAACAACCTGTCCCAGAACGAGCGAAAACCGAAAATGGTAGAACAACAACAGCAAGAGCAAAGACAACAGCAACTCACGAAGGCAAAGAGATAAGGAAATTCAACAGCAGAAATCACATCAACAACAATAGCAGGAACCACATCAACAGCAGGAATCACACCAGCAGCAGGACACATCTCGGCAGGAAACATCTATCCGGTGCCAGTCAAAACATGGGAGAAAGTACCTCCTATATACATTAGCTACATGGAGACAAAGGATCTAATAAAATTGGGTGAGTTGACATGCAAAACTTTTAAAACAAAACGAATAAATAATTTTAATATAAGTTTAACATGCGAGGATTTGGAAGGGTATAACAAAATTAAATCGGCATTAGGGAAATCGAAAAGCGAGTACTACACGTACACCCCTAAATCGGAGAAAACTGTCTCCATGATCCTCAAAGGAGTTGACCCTTCCTTTACTCCCGAAGAGGTGCTCGAAGAACTAAAAAACTTTGAAAACTATAGCTTGACGTTTACAGGTGTGAAACCATTTTCTACAGCAAATTATAGAAATCGCAACCGTAAGTTGCCTTTCTTCATTGTGTCGCTAAGCCCCAATAGTAAAATTGATGGACTTAGATATATTAAATACATTAATCACCAAAAAATAAGTTGGGAGAGAATAAAGAAGTGCGACCGCGTATTGCAGTGTATGCGCTGTCAACGCTTCATGCATGTGGCAGCGAATTGCAATATGCATTTCAGATGCGTCAAATGTGTTTGCGTTCCTCCCTCAGAATGTACAGAACCCCAGAGTCGCAGTATAAGAAATACTATCCCAATAAAGTCCTGTACGACAAATCAGGACTAAACAGAATAGATAACTTTATTATTAAGATTATTCGTGGTCACACAACAAGGGCAATGTGCAGTGAAAATGATCTTATAGCGGGAGCATTCTATCTCAATGATATGTATATGGAGAGTACTCTCCAGAATGGGTTCATTCCCCCAGAAGCGTTCCCTTTCTTGGATAAAAAAGGACTTATCCAAGACAAACGCGGAGTCCCTATTATTTACCACGCTTTCCGTGGTACCAGGGATAAACGAATTCTCCACGATAACGATATCTCTAATTTTCCAGAGCGCCTGCGTTTTAGTATGGTGATCGGTGAAAGAGATAAATCAATAAAAGATCGATCCCATCCCAACTGGTGGTGGATCACTGATGAAGAAAGGACTACACGTCCCCAAACATAGTATGCCTCTTAGCCGCACCGCTTTCCTTCGCCCTATCCCCAATTCCCAATTATTTTTATTTTCTTTTTATTTTCGTTTTTAATTTGATTGTAATTTTTTATTTTTATTTGTATTCCTTGTTTATGTTTGTCCGTTTTGTTTCATTATTTAATTTTTTATTTTTTGCGTGTCAACTCCCTATATATGTAATTAAAAAAAAAAAAAAAAATATTAAATAGTACATGGTGTAGAAAAAAAAAATAATAGAAAACTTATCCATTATTGTAAAAACAGTTATTGTACGCCGAAAGGCATAAGAAAAATAATAATGTATAATTTAGAGTGCTTGCGAAGAGCCAGTAAGTTAACGTAAGCGTGATATTTGTAAAATAGAAATTAACATTTAGTCTTAAGAAAAATATGTAATTAATTTGTTAAATAAATGTGGATATAAAACAAAAACAAAACAAACAAGTTGGGTCGGAGTGAAATATTTCTTGGTTCTAAAAAGATAATTCAGTTCATTCGGCGAACCTACAATGTTCGACACGAGTTTATGCCACGATACATTCCCACAGACCGTAACGCCAAGCAATTTCAAGCTCTCCTCAGATTCGAGAGGATGGCCATTCATCGTCCGCTGTGGAACCCATTATCCGCATTTTTTGATGAATGTTGTATACTATATCTTCATTGCATTGAAGTCGACGATATTGACCTTTTCCCACTGTAGGACCCTATCCAGATCCCGATTCAGAGATCTGGCCACATGTCAGCTGACTCGACGTTGATGTACTAATCGGCCGATCACTCAAAACAGATGAACAAGCGTACTATCATCCGCAAGACTGGACACCATGTTATGCGTTGACTCCAAAAAAACATTAATGTGACGCAAAAACAAGGTTGGAGCCAAAATAGAACCCTAAGGCACCCCGGAATTAACAGATCCGAAGACTCACTGTCTGCAACTACCCGGATCTACCGATTTTCGAGGAAGCCCTTCGTCCAGTCGGAAAGCTGCTGGTAAAGTCCCTATGAATGAAGTTTGCTCATCAATGTATCGTGGCAAACGCACTCAAAAGCCTTGGAGCTATCCAATGCGATCGCTCGTCACTCACCATCCCCCTCAGTCACACATGTCCATATATCGGTTATAAGTGTCAAAAGGTCTCCCGTAGACCGCCTGCCACGGAATCTGTATTGACGATGATTCAGAATTCCGTTGCACTCCAAATACTTAATTAACTCGGCGTTGATTAACTATTCCACAGTAATGGACAGTAATGTTATCAGCTGGTAATTTTGTGGGAGATACTTTTTCCCCCTCTTTGGGATTGGCTGAACTCGAGCCACCTTCCAGCAAGTAGGATATGTTCTCCGTGTATAGGATAACCTAAAGAGTCTGCCAAGAACCGGCGACAGTTCTGGAGCACAGTTCTTAAGGACTATTGCTGGAATTCCGTCCGGGCCTGTTGACTTCCTACAATCCTGACCACACAGAATTCGTTGAATAGTACGCGGGTGGAACCTCACATCTCGCAACGATCACCGAACCGGCGTGATCATAGGTGGCTCCAAAGGATCGGCATCGAGATTTGAATTCGGGGAAAATAAATTCGCGAATACATTAGCTTTATCTTTTGAATTTGTGAAACGAAATTATTCCTGAAAGCCCTTGCCATTGACGAGAAGAGATGGGAACCAGTTGGGCACTCAAGCAGTTTATTGGTCACTCTGTTGTTGTAGGCCTTCCTCGGAGTATCAGTCGCCTGATTGCACGCGTTTATGATTCTTATAAACTTCGTTCTGTTGACCTCCGTGGGATTGGAGCGCCATTGCTTAAAAGCTATATTTTTTGCCGCTGTAACCTGCTCGCATTTTTTATCAAACCACGGTGAATTTCGTTTGATGGAATGGGGAATGTAGATCTCCATCCCGAGAAGAATAATCTCTGTGACCAGCTCCGCACATGAGTTAACATCGGAGTCGCCTACGACAACGGGAAGGATGTGAAGAAATCTCGCAAATCGTCCCAGTTGGCAACCTTATGCCTCCATACAAGACGAAGCAACTTAGGTCGGTCATTTGTTTGAAATGCAGGTGGTTGTGTGACCGATACCAAGTAGTGATCTGAGTTTCCCACTGGCGTGGCAGTTTCCACACTATTCCACACATAACCACCTGGGGTGTCCGGTACTCACAGAACAGCAACTTGACTCAACTCTGTCCACGAGTTGAGTTAAATTGCGGCTAACAGCGAACATCTCCGCCAGTCTTCCAACCTCGTCGGTTCTGTTACAATGAATCAACCAGCCGGAGTTGTGTACATTAAAATCGCCAAGGATGACAATTTCAGAGGCCGCGTGGTTGATCTATATCCAGTCGACGGTACGTAAAAGACATTCAAAAAATGTCGCTGGTCGATCATTATTCGGGGAGCGGTAAAGGCAACAAAGAAATTTAACTTAATTCCTCAGCACGGCATTCAACCATAAGATGCCCAAGTTACTGGGTTCCAATGCCTCCATCCTTTGACAATTCAGATCGGACCAGGTGAAGACGCAGACTCCACTTTTCAAGCGGAATTTCGAAAGTAAGTCGTATCCTGAGCAGCGAAGATATGTCGAAACCGTTGACGAATAGACCTGGGTCTCGGTTAGTGCAATGATATCAGATTTCGCTGTTTGCAAATATTGGTGTACGGCGTTTATATTCGTATTGGTAAAACCGATGCCCCAAATGTTACAAAATGCCGTTATCACTCAAACGTCGACAGAGCTTCGTGAACGAGGCCGTTTATGTGATGATGAATTTCTTAATGTTCGGTTATATATCAGAATATTTGCATGACCCTGACATACTCCCTTCGGAGATCCGAATGGGAAATTGGTTTACCTCCGGAATTATTTATCTCAGAAGGTACCATCATGGCTTATTTCCGTGTCAGTCCGGGCCATCAGCCATACACCCGAAACATAGTCGAACATTTCTCCCGACGATATCGCGGAATGTGCAGCGTAACGTGTGGGTATCTCACCTTGGGGACAACTACTACCTAAACCAACATTTTCTCGAACCATCTCCATCAAAAATAAATCAAATCAAAAATTCTTGAGATTTGGCATTAGAGTCAAATCAACCCTACCGGAAACATTATTACGGAACATTAGGATTCCTTAAGAGGTGCCAAAAATCCTTTATCTGGAATTCCAATTCCATATTTGGAGAGGAGTATCAAAAACACGTGTGCGATAGGAGACCAGCAAAAACCCAGGACGCCCCGATAAGACGAGTTTTATTTCGTCATAAGAACATAGGTGGAATTACAAACATAGATAAAGATAATAGTACAAGCATTGCTCAAGTGAACTCGAATGCTGCGTTACTTCTTTGCAAGTGTTCGCAAAGCCACAAATCACGGGATCATACTAAAGGTGAATTTTAGACTCCTAAACACGGAGAATGCTTCTTCGGCCGAACCACCTAATCGGGAGACGGCCTATCAAGTAACATTTTCCTTTGCGACTGCAAACACCAGTCATTCAAAACCAATATTCACCAACATCTGTTTTCGTGATCTTTTTGCTTTTCTTCCGTCACTTCCTTTATGCATTGACATTTCAGGATATCAAAACTCCTTTTGTGCGCACGTATTAAAAAAGATAAAATGTCATGATATTCTACAAATTCCTCACCATGTCAATAATCCATTTCAACTTCTGACAAAGCTACAGAATACCGTGATTTGAAATTAATTTAGGCCCTTATTTGATTTTTCGAGGAGCAAAAGGATTCGAACAAAGTTCACAAAGGCACTAATGACGTTTTCACTCCTTAATTACGTGAATCGCGGTGATAATTTCATAAATAGTCTACGCTCCCGGGAAGTGAGTTAGAGCGCACAGTGTTGAATTTCATCTCATCTCGTCCGATATCACACAGCAGAAGGGAAAATAACACCCTGTGTGTGGTTAGGGCTGAACGAGTTTGCTATGTTTGTAATATGTACACACGACTAAAGAGAGTTTGGGGGTATCCGATGGAAAAGTTTAACAGAAAGTGTCTACTTTTAATTGGTTTAATCAACAAAATGAATTAGTTGGTTACATATTCATATGACAGCGACATTTCTCTTGAATTTCCACTTAATTGTGTTAATTAATTGAAATTTCTCAAAACGGTTCTGTGTACACATGTATCGTGTGGGATCTGATGTCGTGACTTTACTGTGGCAATTGCGGAGGAATGTAAACTAAGGCTGCCGTACACCAACGTACGAACAACGCTGTACGTTCTCTCTGTGATGATTAGCAACGTCTATGAATAAAATATGTTGTAGGTGTTTTTCACCACTTAAGGACAAAAAAATTCGACCTTTATTAGATACTGTCATATCAATTAAAGTCTCTAAACAAATCTGAGCTGCCGAACCATGTTCAGTAATGAAATACCTAAAAGCATTATTCAGAGTCTTAAATCAAGACAAATAACTCAGATTATTTTTTGGTCAAGTAATATACATCCTGGTGATTTCAAAATTATTTGGTACACATTTTCTTAAGTCCCCTAAACCCGCTTTATCCTTTGAATTTGTGACTAACGTCCCGCTGTCTGTCACCAACGGAGGTAAAGAGGAGGAAGCGAAGTTACTGCTGGCAGCTTTCGCCATTGACCAGAAGGAGCGCGAACCAGTCGGGCACCGAAGGAGTTTATTGGTCACTCTATCGTTGTGAGTTTTCCTCGCGGTATCAATAGCCTGGTTGCACGCGTTTCTGATTCTAACAAAATTCGTTTTGTTCACATCGGTGGGATTGGGGTGCCATTGTTTAAAAGCTCTATTCTTGCCGCTGTAATCTGCTCACATTTTCTGTCAACCCACGGTTAATCAGATGAACATCGTTTCATGGAATGTGGAATGTAGATTTCCATCCGGAGAAGAATAATCTCTGTGACCGACTCAGCGCAAGCGTTAACATCGGAGTCTCCGAAACACACCTCCGACCACGGAAAGGATGCGAAGAAATCTCGCAAATCGTCCCAGTTAGCAGCCCTATACTTCCATACCTGGCGAAGCTGCCCAGGCCTGTTACTCGCTTGAAATGCAAGTGCTTGCGCGACAGATACCAAGCAATGATCTGAGTTTCCCAGTGGCACAGAAACCTCTACGGTATAAACACTCGGTTCGGATGTCAAAAACAGATCCAGAGTGTTCGAATAATCCCCTCGGGCATCCGGCACTCGCGTTAGTTCCTCCACGAGTTAAGTCAAGTTATGGCGAACAGTAAACATCTCCACCGGTCTCCCAGCCTCGTCGGTTCTGTTAGCATGTACCAACCTCCCGGCACTGTGCACATTAAAATCGCCAAGGACAACAATTTTAGAAGCTGGGTGGGGGATCTGTACCCAGTCGAGGGTATGTGAAAGATGTTCGTCATTCGGGGAGCGGTAAAGACAATGAAGAAATTTAACAGAATCCTTCAGCACGACCCTCAACCATATGATGTCCATGACTGCGCAAAGACGCAGACTCCGCCCTTAAAATGGATTCTCGGATGTAAGTCGTATGCTAAGCAACGGAGATGTGTCGAATTAGTTGACGAATCGACCTGGGTGTCGGTTAGTGCAATGATATCAGATTTCGCTGCTTACCTATATTGATGGACGGCGTTTACATTCGTATTGGTGAAACCGATGCCACAAATGCTACAAAATGTCACTCAAACGTCGACAGAGACTCGAGAGCGAGCCCGATTATGTGATGATGAACCTCTTAAAGTTCGGTTATTTATCACAATATCTGCATGATGTTCCACCTGCCACACCCCCCCCCCCCCCCCCCCTAGTTTACTCTACTAGTTTACCTCCGGGATTCTTTATCTCAGAAGGTCCACCATGACTTGTCTTCGTCCCAGTATGGGCCATCAGTCACACATCCGAAACACCATCGAAGATTTCTCTCGATGATATCGCGAAATTTACAGCGTGACGGCGTGGCATCTCACCGTAGGACCGGCTACCACCTAAACCAACCTTTTCTCGAGCCGGTCTATCAGCCCAGCACCGAGAGATAGCCAGAGATTTCTCCCGACCTTTCCACGGAACCTATAGCTTGATGGGGTAGTACTTCACCGGGCGACAGGGAGTTGGGAGCATACCTACCACTCGGCTTTTAGTCGCCTCGTATGACAAGCCGGCTCAGGTGTGAGTATATTCTAACGCCCCACTCACAGGGCTTTCCTCAGAGACCTTGATTACTCTCACTATTGTAGGTTTGCGGTATAGCATGTGGAGTTTTCTCCATTGTCCTGCCTCCTCGTCATATTTACCTCCAAAGTTACTCCTTAAAACGTTATTCTTGAATACGCGGAATTTGTTTTCTTCCCGTTTTGTGAGAGCCCATGTTTCGCATCCGTATAGAACAATCGGCATGATTATGGTTCTATAGACATGGAGGTTTATATTACGTGAAGGCAGTTTGGATTTCAGCAGTTTACTGACTGCGTGCCAACTACCGTTGCCGGAGTGTAGTCTTTTGTTAATTTCCTTCGACATTTCGTTACTGGCCGTCAGTATCGTTCCCAGATATTTAAATTCTTTAACTTTTTCAAATATCTTGCCTCTGATGTTTATATGTGTTGCCTGAGGTCCACCTGCTCTCGCCGTAATCATGTATTTTGTTTTGTCTTTAATTTTTTTCTAGGCCCACCTCTTTTTCATTTTCATTTTTAAAACATTTTTTATTTTCTCTTTATATTCTTAGTTTCTAAATTAAAGGCTAGACAAAAATGCTTAAATTCTAGCTTAATTATCTTATATAATAACTTACTGGTCCTTCGCAGACGCTCTAAGCTAAACATTACTTAACCATTATATAATTTGTCTTTCGGCGACAGAATTTTGTGGCAGTACTTATAATTATTTGAAAGACAAAGAAAAATTTGAAAAACGTTGTCATTTTTTTTTTCTTAAAATTTAACTTACTTAACTTACCTAAACTTACCTACTTTTTTTTTTTTTAATTTAATTTTATGTAAAAGCACTAGGCCCACCTCTTCTGCCGCTTGCATGATGATTTCAGTGTTTGCAGTTACAGTTTCGAGATTATTGCCCAGAACGGCGATGTCATCCACATATCCGAGCACTTGTGCGTCCCCGTTCAGGCATGATCCGGCCATGTTGTCGTCTTGTATCTTCCTAATGACATACGCGACCACAAGGTTGAAAAGACATGGTGAGAGGTCATCCGCTCGTTTTAGTCCGTCCCGGATTTCTGAGAGGTGGTTTTCTATTCTAACTCGCCCTTTGTTTTCGTTCATGCAAGTTTGAATGAGGGCGGCATGTTTTTTCGAGATTCCCAGCTCAACAATATGGCAGAGTCTTTGCCTTGGGACTGAGTCGTAGGCTTTTTTGAAGTTAACGAACATTTGGTGAACCGTCTGTACGTATTCCCACTTCTTTTCTAGCAGTTGCCTTATAGTGAGCATTTGGTGGCTTGTTGACCGGTTCCTACGGAATCCGCACTGGTAGTCTCCCAGTATTTCTTCTGCGTACGGTGTGATTTTCGCCAGTATGACAATTGTTAGTATTTTGTATGTGGTTGGGAGCAATAATATCCTCTGTAGTTTTCGCAGTCAGATCTGTCGCCGTTTTTGAAAATGGGGACTACTATTGAGGTTTTCCTTTCTTCCCATATTGCTTGGATGAGTTGGTGGATCTTTCGAGCGGTTGTCTCTCCTCCATGCTTCACAAGTTCTGTCAGTATGCCGTCGACTCCGGGAGCCTTGATGTTTTTCAATCGATTTATTGCGTCTACAACTTCTTTGAAAGAAAACTCTGGAATCTGCGGCTCCGAGGTATATACGTCTGGTGCGTTTATTTGTGGTTGATGGGTGCGCACATTGAGCAGGTTTTCAAAGTACTGCTTAAATCTTGTCACGATATTGTTTGTTTCTGTGACCAGACAGCCGTTCGCCTCTCGAATTATTTTAGCTCTCCCTCGGTAACCATTTCTAATTGAATTTATGCCAGCATATATACCTCTGATATTCTTTGGTCTGGTATTTTTTAGAATTTTTTCGATCGTAGTGTTCTCGCATTCGCGTTTTTTCCGTTTGAAAACTCCCATTGCCTCTTTGCAAATTGTCGCATATCTTTCTGCGTTGACTTCATCACATCTTTCTAAGTGGATCAATCTGAGGCGTTTACGTTCTTCGATCTTCGCCCTGCACTCATCGGTAAAGCAAGGTTTGGACTTAATTGTTCTCTTAAATCCTAATACCTTTTAAGCTGTTTGGTTGATTGTGTCTCTGATCGATGTCCATTTAGTGTCCACACTATTGGCTTCCTCTTGCACACTGCTAAAAAAAATGGTAAATATATTGGTCCTAAAAGGATGCTAAATCTATTCGTTAGTTCGTCTTGGTATTCAACCCGTTTGCGTAGTTCTTTTAGTTTATCAATGTCGAACTTTTTGCTCGTCTCCCGTGACTGCCCATGTGGGATTGCTGCGAGGCGACCCTCGATTTTGCCCATCACTAAAAGATGATCGGAGTCGCAATCTGCTACTCTATATGATCTTACGTCAAGGATATTCGAGTGGTGTCTTTTGTCTATGAGGAAGTGGTCTATTTGGTTACGCGTTACGCCGTCGGGTGATACCCATGTGGCTTTATGAATTTACTTGTTCTTGAACATCGTGCTTTTCGAAGCGGGGCGGTTTAATACAAAAGAGTGGCAACTGTCGGTTTCATCCTGTCCCTTAATTGTGAGACCAATCATGTTTGATAACTGATCCCCCCTTCACTAACAGATCTTTTGACGCCGCGAACGTAATGATTCGAATTCCATTATCATTTGAAACGTCGTGTAGACTTTCTGTATCTATAGTTGGTTGCAATTATATATTCCTTTCTAATTTTCGCATTGAGGTCCCCGAGAAGGATTTTAACTTCGAATGATGAGATCCCATCAAATACTTCCTCTAGGGTCTCGTAGAACGTGTCCTTCGTTTCTTCGTCCATAGATTCTGTTGGGGCGTGTACGTTTATAAATATATAATATACAGCAACAACTCTAACTCTCTGGATCAATTAAGTTTTAGTTTAGTTTAGTTTAGTGAGGGCAGAACCCTCATTTATTTAGCTTAATGCAAGCTTAAAATAACTTAAATTAAATGAATATAAAAACCTTACAGACTATCTTAAATCTAGAGTAAGAAGGAGAAAAAAAAGAAAGGAGGTAGGAGGCTAGGGAAGAGCGAGTGTATGTGGGGGTGGTAAATTTGGCATTTGTGAGACAGTGACAGTGAATGGCATGTCTACGTACTAGTAAGGGGCGGGGTTGGTAAGCTGGGGGGAGAGGTTGAAATTGTGGGTGGGGCTGGGGGAACTATTTTGAGGGTAGGAGAGGAGAGGTAGGATTGCAGGGTAGAGGGGATTATTGGGGGGGGGGGGGGGGGGGGGGATTTAGGACGGGTTTATTCTGAGACGTCGTTTAAGAGCGGGAGTGGAGAAGTTGAAATCGAAGGAGGTGGGGAAATAGTTGGCCTGTCGTAGCATACGCGAGATGGGTTCGTTAGCGCCGTAAGAAGTGTGATGAGTGGACACGTAAAACAGTCGAGGGTTACGTACGTTACGGGGGTTTGTATGAAATGCCAAAGCGGAGAGCAAGCTTGGGCAATTGATTGAGCCAGACAGAAGGCGATGGACAAAGATGATGTCGGCATGGATTCTGCGCTCTTCAAGTGTGTTTAGATTGATTAGACGGAGCCGGCTTCTGTATGGTGGTAGAATCAGCGGATTTTCCCAGTTTAGTCGGCGGAGGGCAACGCGCAAGAAACGACGTTGAACTCTCTCAATCCTGCTGATGTGAGTCACTTGATACGAGGACCAGACCTGACTAGCGTATTCGAGTAGTGGCCGGACAAAAGTTGTGTAGGGTGATCGGCTGACATAGGGGTTATGGAATTCCTTCGACCAGCGTTTGACAAACCCAAGGGCGGCGTCGGCCATGAGTATCATGTAATCAAAATGTGCGGTAAATTTGAGCTCCTTGGCGCATAGGACGCCCAGATCGCGAATCAATTCAACCGATGTTATCGGTTGGTTCAGTAAGAGATAGGAGCGTGGGTGAGTGGGGGAACTCTTCCGAGAGAAGGTGATTGTGTGACATTTGGCGATATTCATTTCTAGACAATTATTTTGGCACCAAGTCGAGAAGCTGTCAAGATCCGCTTGGAGAAGTGAGGGGTCCGGGGGAGATCGGATTGTCTTGAAAATTTTGGAATCAACCGCGTAAAGCGAGATGAAGGAGTGATTAATGCAAGAGCCTATGTCGTTTATGGTTAGGATAAATAGGAGAAGGCCGAGATGACTGCCCTGGGGTTGGGAAAAAAGGATCGGAGAGGGTGGATGTAAATCGCACGTGACAGGTTCGATAACTGAGATAGGATGAGACCCACTTAATCAGCAGGGGTTCGAAACCGAGGGAAGATTGCTTGAAGAGAATGGGGTTATGGGAGATTTTGTCGAAGGCCTTGCTAAAGTTGGTAGTTTTCTAGGGCAAGGAGTGTGTGGGATGTGAATTCGACAAGGTTAGTAGTAATGGACCTGCCTGAGAAGAAGCCGTGCTGGTTCGAAGAGATGATGGGTGCGCAGCGAAAACATAACGCCTCATATAGAAGACCTTCGAACAGTTTGGGAATGTGCGAAAGCTTAGCAATGGGACGATAATTGGACATATCGTTTTTTCCCATTTTTATGTATGGGGGTTATGTAAGAGGACTTCCAAAAGTCAGGGAATAGACTTTGAGCAAGGGATAGATTGAAGATTGACGTGAGCGCGAGAGAGAGAGAGAGAAGAGGAATATTTTTTTAAGAGGATATCAGGGAGTCGGTTTGGGCCTGGACTGAAATCGTCTTTTAGTTCTTCAAGTCTTTTTGTGTCTTGGTGTTGTTGAATGTGTAGAGGAATGAGAAGGCCGAGGGAGATTTCAGACATGCCAGTAAAGTAGGAGGGGTTAGGCTCGAACCAGTCGTCCATGAAGGATAGTTTGAAGAAGGATACGAAAAGATTGGATATGGTTTGGGAGTCCGTTGTAGTAGTTGAGCCGAATAAAAGGGAGGCGGGATTGGCATCAGATTTCCGTTTGTGGTTGATGAAGTGGAAGAAAGATTTGGGGTCGTTGATCAGGTTGAATTGAGCTTTGGCAAGGTAATTGTGGTAGAGAGAGCTGTAGAGGCCGGTGAATTGGTAAAAGTAACCCAGATAGTTGGAGTAGTCAAGGGGAGAACGCGTGTTTAGGAAAGTCTCCACAACTTATTCCTCTTATTACGAAGGGTGCGTAGTTTGTGGTTACACCATGGGGGCGATGAGAATGATAACCTGTGTCGGGAGTATGGGACATATAGGGATAGGGCGTTGTCGATTTCTGTGTACAGCAAGGCTTTAGTGCCCTCTACACTTATATCTTTTACGCAGAGTGTGATATTGCTGATGTACTCATTTATGAGCCGGAAATTGGCTTTTCGGAAGTTGAAAGAAAATTGATAGGGGGGGTGGTGTGCTGTGGGCTGAGCAGTCGTGGTATAAGGATACGAGAAGCGGGGGGTGGTGGTTATCAAGAGTTGAGAGGGTGTGGGGACTAGGGACGACTGAGGAATTAAAGGGGTCTGTCGTGAACACAAGGTCAAGTTGTCTGCCCAGATGGTTTTGGACATTGCTTACTTGGCAAAGGCTAGAGTCAGTGAGGCTGTCTATAAAGAGACGTTCCATAGTTGTAGTGGGGTTTGAGATGTAGTGGGAGTAGTCGTCAGACAGCGTCCATTGGAGATGGGGGAGATTAAAATCGCCAAGGACTATAATGTCGTCTTGGGAAAACCTAGGCTCAGTTATGCGGTCGATTGCGGCAATAGCGAGTTCGTATGACTCGATAGCTTGCGATGGCGGTATATAAAAGCATAAATTATTAGCAAATACCCGAGGGAAAGTGGCATCGATGACAAAGAACACGTTTGGCGCAGTTCTCAGAAATTGTTTGTTACCTTTAGAAAGCAAAAATAAAATCGAAGACATTTTGGCCACATAAAATTGTTAATAGAAAATGCTTAAGGATTAACATTACCCACACACTCATTACTCTTATCCGATGTATTTTTATAAAGTCTTGTTTTCAAAAAAAAAAAATGGGGGGTATCCTATACATGCGACGTTCCAATCCTATCGTCTTCGTTGCTTTTAAAAAATGTATGTCGGGCTCTGACTCCGTTTAAGGCTTTGGTCAATTTAGCTCTACAAAAAGTATGGCAATGCAACGTTCCAATCAAATTAAATAGGTGTACAAACCTCGTCCTGGTCCAGTTACAAAGATTTTACATTGCCAAAGACAAAACCTTTCTTAATCCCAACCATCGACTTTTAATTGATTGCGAAATCATCGCGTTAAAAAGTTACAAATTCCCAAAGTAATTAATTCCATTGCAATCATCGCAACTACCACAAACTCCTTTCATTTTCCTTCCTCGCGACGCTTTCACGTTCCATGTAAATTTAAAAATTCAATCAGCACAAATTCCATGCGAAAAGTCTGCGCCACAAAAAAACACAAAGCAAAAAAATAACAAAAATCTAAAAAGGAAGGAAATAGGAGCCTCAGTGTAGTCAGGATGCGCTACACTACAGATGCTCGTCTTCGTTTTTCTTCCTTTTTCAGCATCCGTGGAAAATATTGAAAAAGTTTTTCCACTGCATCCGACGTTAACGTATGCAAAGCTGAACGCTTTAGACAGCACCGGTTTAGTATTCTGCCCGGCACACAACCCCTACAAATAGGAATGTAGACTAGTAGAAATCATTTTTGATTATAATTTTGCACGGAGCAAAATGAAAATGCAATTTTCCAATTTTACCCCCACGTCCGCAAAGTTTTTCTTGTGCAAAGGATACCACAGCTCCAGAAGCTGTGCCTTTGCTTGGTGCCATGATATCCTTGGTGTATTATGACTACGCCATCAATTTTGCATGAGAATAAAACTTTTTATTGCAAATTTCTTTCATTTTTACCTCCCACTATGCGGCGGTTGGCACCATTCACCGTTCACCAACCACCATTAGCCCTCAGCCCCAACCTTCTGCCCACGAACAGGAATACTACATTATTAGCCAGGCAATTTTTGGGGGAAATATAATAATTTCCATTGGAATATTAAATTTGTAAAGTACTCCGAGTAGACTGCGTTGAGACCACAGTGTAGATTTCGTGGTCGGTGCTTAGAAGAGCAGACCCTCAATGACAGTTGTAGCTGTGGTCCGAATGGGAGATGTGGAGTTAAGTGGAACCCCCTAGGATATTTAAAATTCAAAAATTATTACATTTTTCAGAAAAAGACGAAGAAGCAAAAAACAAGAACGGAGATCAAATGTATATACACACGGAACTTAATGGCGAACTTTGTAACGCGACCGCGAATGGATGAAAATTTCATCAAGCTGTTCGTCCTCGTTAGAACGTCATAGTCCTTGACGTCTTGCTTTGTTTTGTGTACACATTTTTAACCGCCAACAGTTCTGTATGAATAAATTTGAAACAGCGTTTTTTGCGCGTCCGATTAATCCTCGCCATGAATTTGAAATCAAGCCCGGCGAGTCCTTGTGCATTTTGTTTTTGGGCTTTTGACGACATGGCACACGACGCTGGGCGATGTGTCGACCAAAAGCCCTAAATTAAATGAAAATCCTATAAGAGGTTTATATCCTAGCGAAGTGAGTTTTTCAGTTATCAACTTAATCTATGTAAGGGATAGAGGCAGATTGACCG
This sequence comes from Microdon myrmicae, assembly GCA_963931805.1. Classification (NCBI taxonomy): domain Eukaryota; kingdom Metazoa; phylum Arthropoda; class Insecta; order Diptera; family Syrphidae; genus Microdon; species Microdon myrmicae. The sequence goes on along the minus strand of OZ007497.1, from coordinate 47,668,229 downwards.
TCGTCGGCCAGTGGAGGTAAACTAATTCCAATTTTTCTAGCTTGGTAAGGTTTCGGAATCACATGGTTAGAATGCACAAATCACCGTTGTGGAAGCTACAATCGCGAAGTTTTTCCTAGAGAGTTTCCTCCAATTTTTATTTTTTGCAATGGACAAATCGGCGTGGTGGAAGCTGCAATCGCTAAGTGTTTCTATCCTAGATAGTTTCCTCCAATTTTCAGTTTTTACGATGCCACGTCATCTACTTCGCTCTAGCTTTTAGCTGCAATAGAGTGCACATAATTAAGGGAATAACTTGCGACGATAAATGTCCGTAATTAAGCGCTCATCCTCTTGCGTAATTTAATTTTGCATGCACATTATCTGCTCGGGGGCTTGAAGACTCGTTAGGCAGTTGTTTGTTAATTCTGCTGTTTGCTTCATTCCATTTGCAAGTACCTAACGTCTCATCCTCGTTCGTCTATTGCCCTCGCAGCAATTTTTGTTAATTAAGAAAAATTCTAGAGGAGCATACGTACTCCAGTGTATAAGGTGAATTAACAATGCGTCCGACAGCCGCCACCTTTTGTACGAGTACCTAAAAGCCTCTTGTCATACAATCAAATCCTTCACTAGACATGCAAGGGTAGGTAGAAACACACATATGACTTCTAGTATTGTTAGGGAATTTTCTCACATTTTCCATTATCATCGAATGCAAATCGTCGGCAAGGATACGTAGACGTATACATAGATAAGTGGTGCCGTCGTATTTGACTACATACTAGAAAGGAATGTGATTCTCACACAAAACAGTTTCAGGAATAATTTATGTCTTTCGACATACAAGTGTGTACAGAGAATTTCCAGACCAAGAAATATTAGAAAAATTTCGTCCATGCGGCGCTGGGTTCCACTCTAAGTCCTTCGAAAGCCGGAAGAGGAAGGTAGATAAACATAAGTGTATCTAGTTTTAACTCAATGTTGTGGAGATCCTTTGTACTATATTTGCATATTGACGGGTATAATGTAGAAGAAGCAAAGTTGGATGGGCACCATCAAAAGCATTCATTTCGTTTTAAAAGTAATTTCGCTGTACCCTTCATTACCAGAAAACAAATGCGTTTTTATGCTGATCTTGTCTTTGACTTCTCTTATCTATTGGAAGTTATTATCTAACTTATAGACAGAAGAGGCACAGAATACATTTTAAGGCATTGTATTGTTTTTATTTTCTATATGTCAATACCTAACAGGAGCTTTATTTCATTTCATATCTTATATTGCCGCGTTTCCAACAAGTTAAACATACACAGCGTGAAAAAAGAACCGCAAATTAAATCATTACAGCCATATACCCAAGCATTAACGTATCGACTTAAGTGGCGAGTTGTAACATTCTCGTGCATACGCGTCTGTGATCTGGCGTTGGAGAATTGGTTCTAATCTCTTCTTAGCGTGGATACGAATCACGTTCTTCAATACTTTTAAAAACGCTATAACATCTCCACAGTCAATGTTCAATACATCGCCCGATTATTTGTACTTCTCATGTTTTTATGCTTTCTATAAGCTTCTAAACTACTTCAATATATTGCATGGGCGATCTTTACTAATGGTATTGTTGTATCAGCCTATACTCATCAGTCAGCCTAAATCAAGTGTTGGTGTAGATCCCTTCACCGAAAGATTAACATATATGTTCTTCTTATTGTAGCCTTTTGAGTAGGACCTTCGAATATACTCACAGCAAGGCTGACTACATATATAACTACAGGCTAAGTGGTAGGTAATGATTCGTTTCTCCGGGAGGAATACCACTCCATTAAGCCAGAGACTCCGTGAAATAGTTGTTGGGGGTAAAGTGGTGTTGTGGGGGTTCTCTATTTTACATGGAGAACCAACCCACAATCCTAACCTAATTTCGACCTCTAACGGCGCGTCACATCAACCCCTATCCCACCGTTCAAGCCATTGCACCTGTTAAACATGTTTCCCAAAACGACGCATAGCTAAACTCATTATCCTATGCAGATAATGCATAATTGAGTTTGGCTATCTTTTCGCCATACGGCAACTCCATTCCGCTAACCCATGAGATTTCCACCGGAAATCGCATCATGTCGGTTAGCAACGGCATAGTCTGATCAAACGACGCGATTGCATTTTTTTTTTTTTTTATTTTTTTATTAGACTTCTCTCGGGAAAGGCGAACCTATAGCGTCGAATGGGCGCCCCGAGATGCCATCAAATAACTGTTGCAGTTCTTTTTGAACAGTTGCAGGTTGTAACGCTCCGGGAACACTCGCGTGGGAAGGGAGTTCCACAATTTCCCCGCTATGTAACGAAACGAGTTCTGATACAGGGATGTTCGCGCCGTCGGGAGATGAACCACAAACGGGTGCGATCCGTCGGATTGTCTTGCATAATCATGCAACCGCTGGGGAAATGATCAAAGTATTTAATTTAGTTCCCATGATCAGATTTCCCTAGCCATGTCGGCATCCTATTCACTTTCTCCAGACACCCCACTCGCTGGGGATAAATGATCTCTTTTCGCAGGTGAATAGCACCAACTACAGTTCAATGCACTCTGAGATCACCACAGCCATCGCACTAGGACAGTAGGTCATCCTCAGAGGCTGCATTTGATACAAGTACACAAGCTAAGCCAACCGAAGTTATTGTGCTCTCTCTTTTGTTCTTTTCATCCTTCGCATGCCCAGTGACTGTCGAACGATATTCACCTGACTGAGACATGCAAATGAGAAGATTCATGAGAAGAGCGCAATGATAATTGGCTAATAGCGCGTATTGCAAAATTACCCATTGAATTCGCCAGTTGAGCAATCAAAACCCAAGGTGGATGTGGTTTCCAACTGGGAACAGCAAAAATCCAAAAATCTGATTCGTTCTCGGGGAGACAGCTTTAATGTTTCGCCTTAGAAACATTCAATTCGGGGCTCGGAGACACAGCATTCACAATGCCTATGATTGAGAAAAAAAACACTCCTGTTTAAATTATGATTAAATTATTTTATTCTCACTATGGTTCTCCTTGAAGCGATTTAAATCAAACAATTACACAGTTTTTGGATGTCTATAGTCTCTCCCATCTCTCTCACTTTAATTCATCTAGCACCGTTTGGTAAACTTTGGCGATGTTATCGTCAGTTGTTGCAGTTTTTTCATCGATCAGCTGCTCAACATTTCACTGTGGTAAATGATGGTGCGGAGTCCCCATACACAGAGTCCAACTCATCTTTGATTTGCATAGGCGTATTGTCTTTCAAAACCAAAAATTTAATGACAGCTCGATATTCAATTCTGTCCATTTTCACGAAAACATTCACATTGATTCACTCAAACGCCTGTCAAATAAAAGCTACGCGTTCAAAATGGCTGAAATTTGGTAACTGGCAAAAGGTGTACAACTACATTCACTAACCGTCATTTATTGACGAGTGCTGCTATCTTCACGTTCAGGTCGGAAACTTTTCAGGCCACCTATGTATACTTGTAGTGCTCCTCGATAGTATAGTGGTTAGTATACCCGCCTGTCACGCGGGAGACCGGAGTTCGATTCCCCGTCGGGGAGTCTCGGGCGCAAGACTAATGACCTTGCCCGAAAAAAAAAAACAAATCATTATGGAAAATTTAACAAGTCTCAGGACTTGCTAAATAAGGCCAAGATCGGTCCCTGGTTGTAGTGCCGATGATGATGATGATGATAATGTATACTTGTGCAAGCATTGCCGAAAGCATCCATTTCCTGATATTAGCTGAGTCAAGTGGTAATTCAGCTCGCCATGTATTCTTTTGAACCAGGTTTCTACATCAGGTATCATGGTGTGAGTCCATCTTCCTTTCGTACGTTCGTACCGCCATCAGTCTCGAGGAGTGGCGGCGATCTATCAACACCTGGTCAATTTGGTTGCAAGTGGCTCCATCAGGTGATACCCGGGCTGAGTCTTGAGTCGATGTGCGCGAGCCGGTGGTAGAATGGTGACTGACTAATGAAGTGTCGTGGCGGCTGAGTCATGGCTAAAATCGACCCGCCGCCATTTACTAGGAATTTCGAGAAGAGTTGCTATGCTTGCCTAGGGAATTCAGTTCCAGCGAATCCTCGCCGTATAAGCTGAGTTGGATTCGTTGGTTGTGTATACTGAGAAATTGGTTTGGCTGCATAGCCAAGTATGATCAAAGGCCTTGGTTGATGTGATCGTTTCGTGGAAAATTGGCTGCCGCTTGGTCGCAAGCGAGAAGAATAATTTAAGGAGGAAATGAACCGAAATGGTTTTCGGGGCAAATTGGAATCGCTTGGGTGCAAGCAAGGAATATCATTTAGATAAGATATTAACCGAAGTAATTTCGGGGAAATGTATGCGGCTCGGTATAGTTGGTGGTGATGATTAATATTGGCTGTAGGCTTGAATATGCGTTTTATTACAGCGTATGAATTTCGGGGAAATAAAGATTGCTTGGTCGCAACGAAGGAATATGGTTTAGATAAAGAATTGACCGAAGCAATTTTGGGAAAATGTATGCGGGGATGATTTAGAATATATTCTGTTGAATTGTATTCTGTTGCGGGTTTGAAGTGTGTTTTATTGGGAAGTTTGGAATGTATGCTATTGCGGATTTTGCATGGGGAATTGGGTGCGCTTGCAGGTTTTTCATGGTTGCGAATGTGTTTCAGGTTTGAATGGGGAGTTGGGGTGAGGTGACGCGCTGTTAGCGGTCAAGATTGGTTGGCATTGTGGGTTGGTTCTCCATGTGGTATAGAGAACCCGCACAAATTGTCCATAGTAGTTTGTGTTTTCGCGCAAGATTTTTAGCCTCGAGCCAACCTTCTTCAGGATGTCGCTGCATACATTCGTTCACTACTTGACGGGTGCCAAAGTAGCAATCCATAGGTGTCGCGTGGAGACTGCATGCCAACTTGGATTGAACAGGGACAAGGGTCGTCGTGTCCTTCGCTGGGTTGGAAGCGATCAGAGAGTTTGCCCTGTCCCCCCCCCCCCCCGCTGTAAATTATAGTATAAGATAATTAAGTTAGAGTTTAAGTATTTTTTGTCTAGCCTGTATTTTTGAATCTAAGATAAAAACTGAAAAAAAAAAATACGGTTACAAAAATAAAATAACTGGTGTGACACAGGGACTATAGACTATTCAAATGTTGTACAAAAAATTGCGTTCTGCAACGAAGGTGTTTCGTGCACCGGCCTATCGGCCCATCCAACCGTTCGATGAATTACTGACAAATTTGAAACCCAATTCTCATTTTTTGATAATAAAAGACCAAATAGACAACGACGAGTACATAGTAAAATAAAAATAGCGGCGGCACGCCGTGAATTTATTCGACGACTCTTTTTGAATCAATTCGATGTCATTCTCAACAGCTTGGCTTATCATATGTAACAGCTTGGCTCGTTTTACGCAAGTATCTGGGTTTAAGAGCTCAGAAAATTAAATTCATGCATGAACTTTCAATGCTTTGCATTCTTTCGCCAAGGACTTTTATGAGATAAGCCTTGCAAAGTTTCATTTGAAATGGCAACAAATCATAGATTAAAGTGACGCATATTAGATCCGAATTGGGTGATCCGAACTATGTTAAATGAAGTCTTGAAGCAAACTTGTATTATACCCAAATCGGATGATCGGAACCATGTTAAATAAATTCTTTAAATGTAGACAATGGATTTCTTTTCCCCCTAACCATAGATATATTTTTTTGCAGAAATAACGCCATCTTAACCAGAAATATTCCCACTTCTTATTTTCGTATGGTCTTGTGGCGGTTGTTTAAAGCGTTCCCAAAGAACTATCCATTTCTTTAAATCAACCGCTTTTCCCTCACTCTATAAACCACTATACTTTTCTGCATTCGAGCAGCGTAAGCTGTCTTTCAAATAACTTTCACCTGAAAGTTAAACCTTATCAAGGCATGCATCACATTGAATTTTTCCGTTTCATATTATATGAACCATTCCATATCCCCATCAGCTCGGCTCGTCAGCAATTATAATAGATAAACACTCGCTGGCCAGCGTATTGTTTACACAGCTGTAACCGATGGTTTTGCTACGGTTCATAACCAATTATTGCCCCAATCCCGAGGTTCGCAACTCTTACGACCAATTTCCTTTATCGGATATCTACCGATCATGGGATTTGGGCACGAATATGATTGACGTTAGACAATCATACCCTAGAGCATGCCTAACTTTGCTCCGGCCTGTAAACCAAACAAACACACAGTAGCATCACAGTGTTTATGCTACTTACCAACCACTGTCCATGGTCCACCTTGGTGAGACGTACGCTTGCACATCTGCACATCAAATTCCTCACCATCATACCCATGTTACATTTAATTAGATCAAACAAAAGCCACCATAGCCTTGACCATAGGCGAGCAAACCTTTGGTTTGCTTATCGCCACGAAAAAAAATCGATTGCCTGCAATGGCATAAGTCTGGGGCGATTATGTAAACACCCGACGTTCCCGACGTAAATCACAAATTATGTGATTCGCATCGTTTGAACCTCGAAATAGCGTTTCTGTTTATTTAGGACACAGAAACCTATTTCTTCCTTCGGCGATCTTCGCTATTGCATATCTCAATAATGCCTGCAATTCATTACACCAGTCCATGTTTATTCGGGTGCATTTTCGTCGTTGTCGATATGCAGGCTGAAGGGCATCGTACTTCTCCTATACGGACACATATAGAATTCTCCCACAGCGATGTAATCCACCACCGTTGAATCTGACGGATATGGATTACATCGGGGAGTCAGATTTCTGCCATCACCGCGGTCGTGTGAGTTTTCGAGAGTGCAGTTCGATTGCCTTTCATGTTGTTATATTGGAGTCAATACAACTTTTCAATAAAAGAGATGTGCGCGGAAAGTTAAGTTATATTGGAGTCAATACACCTTTTCAATAAAAAGAGTCGTGCGCAGAAAGTTCTGTTTTCTTTGTGTAAATGCCCTTTAAAAACAAAGAACAGTGTTGTTTTATTCATTGAGTCTCATAGGTGATCAGTGTTTTGTTCAAACTCCGGCGTCTTTGCTTGTTTATTCCTCCTCGGCGAACAATTTAAATTGAATTACCCGTGTGTTTTTATTCGTTTGGTCTTTTTGTGGTCGATTACTTTATGCAGCAGGCGGTGGAAGGTTAAGTGAATCCGTGTCATACTAGGCACCTACTTAAAACTATACCCACAGTCTTCCTTTCCTTTCCTTTCTTCTCTACCCGCAATAAGCTTCGACATTTAAGGTTTCGACAAAACTCGGTTTATATACACCTAATGTGTAAAAAAAAGAAGCAAAAAGCACAACTTCACTATAATCGTTATTTTTTCGAGAAACTCTGCATTATCTACGTAGATGTAGATAGGTTACTCTAGGGGTATGCTCGATTGCATTTCCAAATAACGACGTCATCCAAGAAATGTTGCTTGGTTTAAAATCTAGATATCCATTCTCCACCTGATCGAATTCTCTACGTAGATGTAGATAGGTTACTCTAGAGGTATGCCGCATTACATTCCAAAATAACCAATAAATAAGTCATCCAAGAAATGTTGCTTAGTTTAAAATCTACATATCCATTCTTCCATCAATACGATAAGACTAGATAATGCCGCCCAACTTGCACACAATAATTTTCCTAAGGTAAAGAGCCATCGGTACCTTCCCATCATCTTAACCTATTTATCTTCCAGGTGCGTTGTTCATGTCGGACATATTTAACAACCTTTTTTTTCATTAATATAAAACAGAAAAAAAAACACCAAACTACAAACGCGAGATTTAAATTCACACAACCCTCCTCCCATTTGCTTACAGAGCGCCGCAATTAAGTATGATCTCTATTGTTCTTGAACAGTTACGCCATCATATCGGAGCAGTTTAAAATATGTGGTGTGGCGTTATTATGATTAATGTAATTACAAACTCTACGACACTCAGTTATTCTCAATTAACAATTAATTGAGTGTGTAGCGCGCGAAAAATTGAATTGTATCCAAATAAGATGAAGTCAAATCATACCATATTACTTGATGCTTTTGACATACGACAGCCTTTATGTTGGTTGATGATGCTATAGAAGAAAAGGGGTATTACACAATAATAATCTAAGCCCGCATCGCATGTCGGCTGCCAATTATGTCAAATTGAAGCAAACATTCCTCTTTGTCGGTCGATTGTGACACCACAACTTCTCATACATACATCTAGGCCTTCTACCACATCATGCCTCATCCAGACTTGATGTTTGAAAATTAAATAATTCATATTTCGGATAACGAACGGCACTGCGAAGCCACACGAATTAATTTCAGTTGGAAATTAATTAATTTTAATTTAATATGCGCGACAATTGCCAACTCGATCATATGCCAGTTCATCGACTACTGCCACTGATGTTGAATTAATTAAACCATCATTTCAAAAACTAACTAATGAATATTAGACTGATCAAATTATTTAATTTCAGTAACGGAGGTTTTCGCCCGGTCCTAGAAACAGCTACACAACGAAGTAATCAGCCGCTCTTTCTACCGCATCATCACCTGGCATCGTTGAGTTCTCAATTTTCCCAGCCCTTGTTTCCGGGGTTGAAAGGTACGTTTCTTTTTCATTTTGGTTTTGCTTAAAAGATAAATCATTGTTTTCACAAGTACATACGTCTCAAGAAATTACCCGCCTGTCATTATAACGTAAGATAGATTATTCTAAATCTTATGGAAATTCCTCTGTTTTGAGATTTGATGGCTGTCAATCAATGCAAGCGATCCACCGCTTCCATGGGCCGTCACCCGCCCATCATTTCTACGCCACCAAGTCGCCGTTCATTTCTGATTTTCCCATGAACCAAGGGATGAACGGCAGCATCGTTTATTCCATTACAGGATATTACATTTCATTCCACGCGCACTGAGAAAACACCTGACACTTACCACACAGCAGCAGCCGACACTTTCAATACTTCATTCTTGAAAGCCGCGTGTTCGGGTTGCTTTGTCGTAATTAAATTCCATTTTCCGGAGCTTTATTAAATTTCAAGGGAATTTCCCTGAAGAGTAGTTTAACATTCGACGAGACATTCGCTTTTAGTGGAATTAACTTTTAATGTCGACACCAGTATCGACAGACTTGTCAAACCGCATCTAGATCAGGTGCGTCGCTGAACCTGAAAACAGAAGCACAGTAATACATTAGGCAAATGAGATTAAAAGTAGCGAAATGGAATATGAATCATTGAATAACAAACATTTTCTTTGGTTCTTTTCTTTTTAGCGTTCCCGGGACTATGCTCTTGTTGCCCAATAAAGCCACCTTCGGTTCCGGTCACAGCATCAAATTCATCTGGTTCACCACCAATATCGAATCATTCTGATCCCAGATCAAGTTCAGTTGCTGAACTGCGGAGAAAAGCTCAAGAGCACTCGGCAGCCCTGTTGCAATCCTTGCATGCAGCTGCTGCTGCCGGATTAGCCTTTCCCGGATTACATTTGCCTCCGCTCAACCTACACCACGCACTGACTAACAACCTCAAATCGGAAGCCCAAGATATGACAGCCACGGCTATGAACGGCATAACGAATTCCAGCAACGTATCCGACATGCAACACCATCCACATCATCAACAACCGCAACCAACGTCGCTTTCGTCGAATCTTCAACCCAACGGTGTAAACGAGAATGCCGATTAAGAAATCCTTCACCATATTTCTTGTGTAAAATACTGTAATATACAGTAGTCCTTAGATTAGTTGCTTCAAATGCATTCCAGCGAGTCGTAGTTCGTAGATATTAGTCTTAGAAGATTGAATTAAGAAGAAGGCGTTTAGGGTTTAACATACTTTCGTTATAATATCGGGGATTTGTACACTTGAATCGCGGAGATGGTAATGCCGGTTTCATTCAATGTACGAATGTTTTGTTGCTGGATGATTGAGATGGTTGCTCGCTTAAGTCTTTACAAACGGATTTATTCTTCCTTTATTAGATATCTACTATTTCGATGTTCTGGTGTCATCGTGGAAGATTCAATTAGTGAAAACAAACCGATGTCTAAAAGTTACGAATTTCATTGCATAATTTAGTGATAGTCGTCTGAAGAAGGATTCCTAATTTTCTACAACGCATTTAGTAGTTTGAACTGTGTTTTTAAAGCTTGCTTTTACAATTTTGGATTTGCTGTTGTTCCAAATTACCACAGCATCAGTTTAGGGCTAACTGTTTTTGTTTTCTTTTATATCCGCAATTATTTAGAAATTCAACTACAGACTTTACTTAAGACTAAATTTTAACTTCTATTTTACATATACCATTCTTACATTAACTTACTGGCTTTTCGCATGCACCCTTAATTATGCATTATCATTTGTCTATGCCTTTCGGCGTACAATAACTAATGTTTTTATAACATGTCACAATAATTGATGTTTTCTTTTTAACATTTATTCAATTCTTTCTATATCATGTATTATATATATATATTTATTTATTAATTTTTTTTTAAATTTTTTTTTATTACATACATAGGGGGTTGACAAGCAAAATAAAAAAGGCAACAAAACGTACAAACGTAAACAAGGAATACAAATAAAAATAAAAAAAATAAAAATTAAAATAAAATTAAAACTAAAAATAAAAATATAATTGGGAATTGGAGATAGACGGTAGGAAAGCGGTGCGCCTGCGAGGCATACAATATTTCGGAACGTATAGTCCTTTCTTTATCACACATACCAGTAATAGTCCTTAAGAACTGTGCTCCGGAACTATCGCCGGTTCTTAGCAGACTCTTCCGCTTATCTTATGCACGGAGGAGCTTTCCTGCCTGCTGGAAAATGGCTCGAGTGTAGCCAATCCCAAAGACGGGAAAAAAGTGTCCCACAACATTACCGTCCGATAGCATTACTGTTTATTTTATCTAAGGTAATGGAAAAACTCATCAATACAGAGTTGGTTAAGTATTTGGAGTGCAACGGATTTCTGAATGATCGTCAATACGGATTCCGTGGCAGGCGGTCCACAGTCCTGTTAATTCGGGGGTCCCCCAAGGTTCTATTTTGCCTCCAAACTTGTTCTTGCTTCACATAAATGATTTGTTGGAGACAACGGATAACACAGTGTTCAGTTTTGCGGATGATATAACGCTTGTTTCCTCCTTTTCGAGTGATCGGCCGATTGGTGCATCAACGTCACACCGGCTGAGATGTAGACAGATTGACTGTCTGAATCAGGATCTAGATAGGGTGCTGCAGTGGGGAAGGGACAATCTCGTCGACTTCAATGCAACGAAGACCCAGTATACAACATTCACAAAAAACTGGATCATCGGTTCCACAGCTGATGATGAATGGCCGGGCCCTCGAGGCTGGGAAAAGTTTGAAATTGCTCGGCGTCACGGTCTGTGGGCATGTATCATGGCATAAACACGTGTCGAGTATCGCCAGGTCAGCCTCAGGAAAACTGAGTTGTCTTTTTAGAGCCAAGAAATATTTTACTCCGGCCCAACTTCTTCTTCTATATAAATCCCATAAATCTCGATTATTGCTGTCATGTTTGGAGCTCAGCTCCTAAACATACCCTTGACCTACTTGAGAGCATACAGAGACGAGCGATCCGCTTGATCGGGGACTTGGCGTTGACATCGGGACTACAGTCGCTATTATAGCGTTTGAAATAATAGTGCAGAAGAACGTGTGATTCGAACTGACACTATGACAGTTTGAATCACCCAAAAAATTGTACCTAAGCGTTGCCCATCAGGCTACTGGCCGTGTTTTGAATTTGATTTTTAAACTCGACTATACTCCACTGATGTGAATTATTTTTGTTATCGCTATGGTATGCGGCTCTGATGTATTTTCTTGTTCGATCATTCGTTCGATGCTCTTCACTATTTTGCTTGTGAATTGTGTGTGTATCTGTTAGAGTCGCCACACCACTCCCCCCGCAGTAACTTCGTTACGATCAGATTCGTATGCGAACGACGGACGAACGAGAGAACGAGAAAACGTCTGAGGCTGTGCTCTATGCGGAAGTCGTGACCGTGTGTGAAGTTCTGCTTACTATGGGAAAGTGTATGCTGTGTGTACAGATCACGTCGGGGTCACCAATTAGAGCGTTTGAAATAATAGTGAAGAAGAACGCGTGATTCGAACTGACGCTATGACAGCTTGAATCACCAAACAATTTTAGCTAAGCGTTACCCATCAGGACCGTGTTTTGAATTTGATTTTTAAACTCGACTATACCCCACTGATGTGAATTATTGTTGTTATCGCTATGGTATACGGCTCTGATGTATTTTTCTTATTCGATCTTTTGTTCGGTGCTCTTCACTATTTTGCTTGTGAATTGTGTGTGTATCTGTTAGAGTCGCCACACTATCAAATCGAAGGCGCGTAGCCGACCTCTGTCTGTTTTACAGATATTATCACGGGTGCTGTTCTTCAGAGATTCTTGATATTGTTCCACGCTATTCGGTTTATATGCGCTCCACAAGACAACACGACGGATCGCCCCCGTTTGTGGTTCATCTCCCCTGCATCAGAACTCGTTCCATTACAGAGCGGGAAAGCTGTGGAACTCCCTTCCCACGCGAGTGTTCCCGGAGCGTTACAACTTGCAACTGTTCAAAAAGAACTGCAACAGTTATTTGATGGCATCTCGGGGCGCCCACTCGGTGCTATAGGTTCGCCTCTCCCGAGAGAAGTCTAATAATAAAACAAAAAAACAAAAAAAAAAAAAACGTATCCACCACCAGTTGGGATGGGATCGGCCTTTTATTGGTTTGTCTCTCTGACTGATCACCATACTAAAACGCAAGCGATCTGGAACATTAGAGATATCGTTATCATGGAGAATTCGTTTATCCCTGGCACTACAGAAAGCGTGGTAAATAATAGAGACTCCAGCTTTGTCTTGGATAAGTCTATAGCATTTGGGATGATAGTGAAGAACGTGTGATTCGAACTAACGCTATGACAGTTAGAATCACCACAAGTTGAATCAAAGCGCAACCCATCAGGCTACTGGCCGTGTTTAGAATTCGATTTTTAAACTCAAATATATTCCATTGATGTGAATTGTTATGTTATCGCTATGGTATACGGCTCTGATGCATTCTCTTATTCGATTTTCGTTCGGTGTTCTTCACTATTTGCTTGTGTGTATCTGTTAGAGGCGCCACACTACTCCCTCATCAGTAACTTTGTTACGATCAGCTTCATATGCGAACGGCGGAGCGAACGTGAGAACGTCGGAGCAGGCAAGTGCGCTAGTGCGCTATGCGGAAGTTGTAATCGTGTGTGAAGTTCTGTTTACTATGGGGAAGTGTGTGCTGTGTGTACAGATCACCTAGGTGAGTCACCAATTTGGCGGATTTGAATGTCGTTATCAAATGTTTGATGATGCAGTGTTCCGCCGAACACTGTTAACAGCAGGGGGAAATACACAAGCGGAGCAAAACGCGGTAGCAAAGGAAGGGACGAACTACCTTCAGGTGAACCAGGTCTGTTTATTTTACATAAATGAAACACGAACTATTTTTAGTGTATACTTTTGTCTATTAACATTTTTTTTTTCAATTCCGAGTTTACATCAAGTCACGATTCGTATTAAGCACTCCTGACGCTTTTACTGTAAGTTAACTTAGGAACTTTGGACACACGTTAACTCGCCTTTCTCTTTATTTTTAACTTTTAAATCGCGGTTACTTCTACTAGTGTATTCGTCTCGCGGTTCGACCTCCTCGGTGGGGTTCGCTGTCGTGCTGCTCGATATAGACTGCTGCTCTAAGCCGACTGTCTATTCTCAACTAACTTCTGGTTCCCCATCGGCAAGGGAAATCTGCCCAGCGCATCTCTGCACAAAATATCCCATCCTGTTTGCTAACAGAATTTCCCATAGTATCTTTGAGCTGCATTTCGCATAGTCTCCGTAAAACGAAGAAATCTTTCTCATGATCATTATCATCATTAGTTTCTGGTGGTCGGTATCTCGTCCCTTTTTGTGTTGATCGGATGCCGCCGCGTATTCTCCGATCTTTCCGTAGTTTATTTGCACTACACATCTGGCATGCGGGCAAAGCATCGCATGCACTTCGGATGGGTGCGCGGACTATGAGATATGTTTAGGTTAGCTATCTGGCTTAAGCTAACAATGCTCTTGTGTGTTTCCAGTGGGTAATAAAAAGGAACAGTGGAATTGGTATCGTTCCTTTGTTAGGCTTTCGAATCATAAACATCTAGCGAGCAATCAACGTTAAGATGTTTATGATTGCATGACCATTGGACGGTAGCTAAGCGATATGCCTTGTTTGCATAAGTGTGCCTTTGCATTAGTTCATGCCAAGGATTTGGGTGCTAATTGCATTTAGCTACCAGCGTATGCATCCGTTGTTCGGTCTATTTACCGACAATGGTATTTCTTTGGAAACATCGCGTTCATGTTTAGGATGGGAGATTGGTGACCTGTATGCGATGCTTGCTGCATCTGACGCATTGCTTAAATGCGATGCTTTAGCTGTCCCTCTGAAATTGTTTTTGCATACAATGTATGGATGCGTTGAACTCGATATTGGAAGCTTTTGAAGGTTAAGTTTCTTGGTTTTTGATATCGGGTTCAACATTGTTGCAATTTCATATAACCTTAGTTACAGGTATGGTAATGACTATTGGGACACGTGTCTGTGGGCACGTGTGCTGCGAAATGTGAGTAGAGTTCCTTGGCGGAAAGGATACCTCAACCTGTAGGGAGTCGTATGGTTCGTAGAACCGCTACAAGTCCTTTTTTATCCAAGAAAGGGAATGCTTCTGATAGAATGAACGCATTCTGGAGAGTAATCTCCATATATATCTTGGAATAGAATGCTCGCGATATGAGATCATTTTCACTGCACATTGCCCTAGTTGTGTGACCACGGATAATCTTGATAATGAAGTTATCTATTTTGTTTAGTCCTGATTTGTCATACAGGACTTTATTGGGATAGTATTTCTTGTATTGCGACTCTGGGGTTCTGTACATTCCGAGGCAGGAACGCAAACACTGCCTCTCGAACACCCGAAACTTCTCCATGTAAAATGGGGATATGTTATATCATCCCGGGGCAGTCATACACTAATATTTGTCGGATGAATCCCGAGTATGAAAATATTTTCACCAAAAGACTACTACGGAAGAGACTTCGTTTCATTACATATGCGCTTTTAGCTGCATGCAGCAGCTGCTGTATTCTCATCAGAGTAAAGATACAGATCAAGCCAGATTCCAAGGTATCTAACTACAGTTTTTACTTGTAGGGGAAGATTATTACTTCCTGCAATTGAAAATTTTTTCCAATTCCGTTTGGTATCCCTTAATGCACTGGACAATCGATCTAAGAATGTCCGTCAGTTCATCCTTGTGTACAAATATGCTAGTGTTTTGATTTCTAAGTGGGGAATCCCCTCCCCTTCGACATATACGCTCTGACTGAGACCAACCTTATCCCTAGTATTAATAGTCTTGCACTATTCCCTCCCTCCTTCAATGTTTTTCGCTATGATAACGCTCATCGAGAAGGCCCCAATCCCTCGTACCGTGGAGTGCTGCTTGCCACTCATAACAGACTCGCTTCGTCTCTAATTGCCATCTCTTCTTCTCCGGATCTTGAGTACGTCGCAATAAAAATCGACAAGCGCCCTAAGTCTCTCTTCATTATCTGCTTCTATATATCTCCTTCGTGACCCAGCGTGTCATACGAACTCGCAATAGAAGCGATAGATAACCTAACCGAGTTAAACACCTCGAATAGACGATATCGTCGTTCTTGGCGATTTTAACCTCCGCCATCTCCAATGGACATTGGCTGACGAACAAGCCTTCTACGTCTCAAAACCCACTAGTTCCAGGGAAGGTGTTTTTATAAACGGTTTCACCAGCTCATGCCTCCATCAAGTAAGCAATGTTCCAAATCATATGGGAAGACAATTGAACTTCGTATTCACAACAGACCCGCACATGTCGCTCAGTTGCCCCTAGTCCGCACGCCTTCTATACAATTGATAATTACCACCCCCCGCTGCTCTTATCCCAATATCTTGATCATGAAACCCAGCCTTTTCTACCACATGACTGCTTTTCCTAGAACTTCCACAAAGTTAACTTCCGCCTTCTAAATGAGCATCTTAGCAAAACAGCGTTTCGCTTTGATCATTTGGGGGTAGAAGAAGATACTGCCACTCTCTATAAGGAGATCTACTATGCCGTCGCCTTACATGTCCCCTATTCTCGTCACAGGTCATCGGTTTCATCGCCCCCATGGTACAACTGCACGCTCCGCACTCTTCGGAACAAAAGAAATACCTTGTGGAATATTTTCAAAAACGTATTCCTCCCGAAACTACTCCAACTATCTCGGTTCCTTTTATAAATCTTCCGAGCTCCACAACTCCCTCTACTCCAACTACCTCACAAGAACGCAATCCAATTTGATCAATGACCCCAAATCTTTTTTCCACTTCATAAATTACAAACGTATATCAGACGCCTATCCTAACTCCCTTTCTTATGGCGCGACTACTTCAACAGACCCCCTAACTACTGCCAATCTATTCGCTTCGTTTTTCAATAAATCCTTCACAGACATCTCCTTCGAACCCAATCCGTCTTACTTAAAAGACTTGCCCGAATTCTTCCTCGGCCCCTTCACCCCTCAGATTATTCAGTGTCACGTAGTTGAGGAGAAATTAAACTTACTCAAATACGAGTTGAGCTCTGGGCCTGATGGACTCCCGACTGTATTTTTAAAGAAATGTTCCTCTTTTCTTTCTCTCCCGATTTCAAAGATATTCAATCCAGCCCTTTCGCAAGGGATGTTCCCTAGTATCTGGAAGTCCTCCTATGTCACCCGCATACATAAAAAGGGACCTAAAAACGATATAGGCAACTACCGTCCCATCGCCAAATTGTCTCAAATCCCTAAACTGTTCGAAGGGATTCTTTACAGCGCGTTATCCTTCCGTTGTGTCCTTCATCTCATCCAACCAGCATGGTTTCCTTTCGGGTAGGTTGACTACAACGAATCTGATCGAGTTCTCATCCCATACTCTCCGTGCCTTAGCGAATGGCAACGAAGTCGATGTAATCACCACCGATTTCAGCAAGGCCTTTGACAAAATCTCCCATAATCTCATCCTTTTTAAGCTGTCCTCCCTAGGTTTCTGAAAGATCGAGCCTATCGTGTCAAATGCAGATCCTCCCTTTCCAATCCTGTTCTTCCCACGTCAGGGGTTCCGCAAGGCAGTCATCTAGGTCCCCTCCTATTTATCCTTACCATCAAGGATTTTGACTCCATTATCAAATATTCATCCATCTCCCTCTATGCCGACGACGCCAAACTCTACAAAACGATCATCTCTCCTCTCGACTCCTCACTTCTCCAAACGGACCTCGACAGCTTCTCAACTTGGTGCCTAAATAACTGCCTTGAACTCAACGTTGTCAAATGTCACTCCATCCGCTTTTCCCACAAACGCCCCACCCGCCCTGCTCGCGTTCCTACTTTCTGCTAAACCCGCAGATATCATATGTACCCTCGATATGTGACATCGGGATCTTATTTGACAGGGAGCTTAGCTTCATCCCATATATTGATGGTATTATTTTTAAGGCCAACTCTGCCTTTGGGTTTGTGAAACGCTGGTCTAAAGAATTCTCTAATCCTTACGTTTCCCGTTCTTTCTACATAGTCTTCGTCCGCCCCCTTCTTGAATACGGCAGTCAGGTCTGGTATTCACACTACTCGTCCCCTATCCTCAGAATCGAAAGCGTGCAACGTCGTTTTCTGCGTTTTGCTCTCCACGGACTGAACTGGGTGAATCCTCGGATTCTCCCCCCATACACAAGCCGGTTCCATCTGATTAACCTCAACACACTTGAGGAGCGCAGAACTCACGCCGATATCCTTTTCATCGACGGTCTCCTTTCAGGCAGAATCAACTGCCCAAGTTTGCTCTCCATCATTGCACTTCACACTAACCCCCGTAACATGCGAAACCCTCATCACTACTATCTGCCCACCAACCACACTTCTTACGGCTATTATGCGAATGCTGCGGTTGCCAAACTCCTACCCTACCTCCTTCGATTTTAACTTTACCTCTACTGCTCTCAAACTTCATCTCCTCTCTTTCCCCTCCTGACCACGCCTACTCACCGTCTACTCTTACAACCCGCACTAAGCTAAATAAATAAATGAGTAATAATTGATGCATAAACCCAGTAACCAATTCGCCAAACACAATCCCCCCCTCTTTTCTCTTTTTAACAATAGTGTATATTCTTTAGTTTTAAGATAGTTGTATGTCTACTTAAGAGACACCAATTGTTAAGTTCATTGCGTCCACCAGTGCTATTAAGTCTTTAGCTCCTCCTCTTCCAGTGATAAAGGGTCCAGACCGTAGGAAGGGTATAGGCATCCTGTTCGCACAGTGCAGCTCTCCCGCTGTCGCTCCACCCCCTTTCTTTATATGCACGCACTCCACACATCCCTCGACATAGCCCAAGACAAAACTTGGGAACCAGTGGGTCGTTCTCAGCCTTTCAAGGGGTTGGTCGAAGCTCATGTGCGCCGCCTCATCGTGGCACACCCGGAGAACTCGCCATCAAACTCGTTTCGGCACGACCCAGTTTCTTTGGTTGCCGTCGCGCCTAAACAGTCTTCCTCCATCTAGCTGGTATTCCTTATGGAGGTTCCTTTCATTCGTGGAGTTCGTCGTGTTGTTATATGATATCGCGTAACTTCTCGTCTTGCCATTACATGGTGGCCAACCAATCCGCGTCGTCAATGCATATGTATATTGGCAATGCCTCCTCCATGTCCCGTTCTTTTTCTACTGGCCGACGACTGATGGCATCCATATATTCGGCTTTCTTCCCAAGTTGATGAACCATTCTAAACTCAAATTCCTGGAGTTTGAGCCACCACATCGCGACACGTGGTATCATCCTTGGTTTGTTCAGAGTTGCTACTATGGCTTCACAATCTGTGATGAACTTAAATGGTTTTCCCAATAGATATATTCGGAACCTGTCTAGGCTTTCAACTATAGCTTAGACCTCCAATTCGTAGCTGTGGTATTTTGCTTCCGACTCCGTTACCTTTCTGCTAAAGTATGCTACCGTCCTGAGTGTGTCATAACTCTTACCACGCTGCATCAATATACCGGCAAGTCCTAGTGTTGACGCATCCATGTGGACCTCGTGATTACAGTATCCATGATATAATGCCAGAAGAGGAGGGTTAATCACTGCGGACTTGAGGTCTTCAAAAGCCGCCTGATGTCTCTCCACCCACACAAAGTATTTCCCTCTTTTAGCAGATTGGTTAAGGGCGCTGCTAATTTTCCGTACCTCGGTACAAACTTCCAAAAATAACCGCTAAGGCCGAAGAACTGCTTCACGTGATGCACATTTTCTGGTTCAGGAAACTCTAGTCTGGTTTTATTCCGCTCCCGTCCAGTTGATGTCCGATAAACTCAATACTGGTTTTCATGAACGCACACTTTCTGATATTGAGGGTCAATCCCGACTCCTTCAGAACTACCAGAAATTTTCCGAGTTTTTGTAGACCTTCCGCTACTGAATCACTTCCGATGATGATGTCTTCTAAATAAACCGCTATATCTCCTCGGATCATGCACATTTGGAACTATGCTGGGGCATTCACCAAGCCGAATGGAATGCGAACGAATTCATACCACCCGTTTTCCGTAGCAAAAGTGGTATACTTCCTACTTTGTTTCGCTATGGGTATCTGGAGATAACAGACACTTCCGATGTTTTTCTTTGGTCAATCCCTTCGTAAGAAAATCCGCGGGCATCTTATTCGAAGGAACGTGCTTAATATCCAGTCGACCTTCGCGCATGACATCTCTGACGAAATGATTTCTGATGTCGATGTGTTTCGATCTCGCGTGAAACGTGTGATTCTGGGTCAGTAGTTGTGCTCCTCGGTTGTCGTTCATCACCAGAACTCATTCACACTCGGACGGCTTGAGCTCCGACAAGAATCCCTGTATGTATAGGGCTTCTCTCGTGGCTTCAGTTAATGCCATATACTCCGCCTCAGTGGACGAAAGCGAGACGGTGCGCTGTTTCCTCGACTCCCAGCTGATGGCGGCACCGCTCAGGTTAAAGACGTATCCGGTATACGCCCTTCGATCTACCGGGCACCCAGCGTCGACGAACCCCTCCAAGGTTTTCATGCTCTTCGTGTACATGATTCCGAAGTCGGCGGTCCCCATCAGATATCTCAGGACGCATTTCGCCGCCTGGCAGTGTGCCTCGCCGTGACAAGTGTTGAATTGACTGAGATAACTGACAATGTGCGAAAAGTCCGGTCTTCTGGCAATCGCCAAGTAATTCAAAGCTCCGACAAGCTCGCGATAAGGCCGATTTCCTCCTGGTGATCCTTCTTCTTCAGCGTCCTTTTCGATCCTCGAACCCGATTCAACGGGAGTACTGACGGTGTTACAGTCCTCCAGCCGAAATCGAGAGAGTAGTTCCCGAACGTAATTTGGTTGAGAAATGGTAATCTGATTTCTGCTCCTGGCGATTTCGATCCCCAAACAATAGCGAGCTGTTCCCAGATCTCTCGCCTCGGATTCCTGCGAGAAATCTTTTCGGACGAAATCAAGATCCTTCTGGTCTCGATAGAATATCAAAATGTCGTCAACGTAGACCAGTATTATCAACGGTTCTCCCCCTCGTTTGAGGCGATAAACGCACGGATCCGCGCTCGTCAGTGTCATATTTAATTCATCGAGTTTCCCGTTCAATCTCTTATGCCATTGCCGACAAACCTTTTCGCCACCCTGAAGCTGTTTCAGCATTTCTTTGGCGCGACTTTCGATATCGGATTTAACTTGTGTCGCGACGATTTTCTTCAAACATCCTGTGAGTAAATCGGGCAATTCCATGTATGTTTCCTCTTCGATCGTACCGTTTAGGTAGGCGGTCGTGATGTCCATCTGATGCACGTTAAGGTCGTGCTTGACCGCCAGTGCAAGTAGCATACGCATGGATCCCGGGCGAGCGACCGGAGCGTAGGTATCGTGAAAATCGATCCCGGGTCGTTGCGCGAACCCCCTCGCCACGAGTCGTGCTTCTCTTCTCTTGACCTTGCCGCCCGAATCGTACTTGTTCTGAGAACCATTCTTGTACTTGTTCTGAGAACCATTCGGCATCCGACCACGTTGCGATTCTTGGGTCGATTCACGATCAGCCATGTATCGTTCTTGATTAAGCATTTGACTTCTTCGACGATGGCGTCCAACCATTTTTCTTTGTCCGGTCCGTCTACTGCTTGCCGATGTGGGACCTCCGAGTGAAGACTGGCTAACTTTGCATCCAGGCCGTCCGAGATGTACGACTTCTCGTCGTCGAGAGTTCGGTCGATTTCATCCCCGCTCGATCCGGTGATCTCGTACTTTTCCCCCATCGGCGGATCGTCGTGTTCCTGCGATACATTTCTCGATTCCTCGTCGTGGTCCCCACCTAGGTGAGGTTCAAAGAAATTCGGCAGTGATACTCCCTCGGGATTGTGATTCGAATCTCGATACAGATTTGACGAGGACGATGACGATGCGTTATGTATTTCCGTTTTTGTATCAGTATCACTAAATTTGATGTCTCGTGTCGTGGTTACCCTTCGTTTGTTTGATTCCCATAGTCGATAGCCTTGAGTCGATTCGTCGTATCCGAGGAAGATACATTTCATACCTCGCGGTTCCAGCTTCCCTTTTCCGGGAGTTTTATCCAACATATATGCGGTCTCTCCGAAAGTTCGCATGTTCTTCACGTTCGGACGTTTTCCGTGCCATAATTCGTAAGGGTTTTTACCTCCTAGCGTCTTCGTAATGCATCGATTTCTTACGAAGTTTGCCGTGGCGATCGCTTCTGCCCAAAACGAGGTTGATGGCTTCGATTGCGCCAACATGCAACGCGCCATTTCCAAGAGCGTGCGGTTTTTCCTTTCCGCTACTACATTTAACTGGGGAGTGTATGGCGTCGTGAGTTTTCGCGCAATTCCCTCTCCCTTCAAGAATCTGTCGAATTCTTCGTTACAGAACTCCCGTCCGATGTCGGACTGCATACATTTGATTTTTCGTCCTGATTGATTTTCGACGAGAGCCTTGAATTCCTTGAAAAACTTCAAGATGTCGCCTTTCTTTTGCAAAAACCTTACTTCGAGAGTAGTCCTCGGTTAGCGTGAGGAAGTACCTAGCTTTGCCCCTTGATTCGTCTCTCATCGGTCCGCATACGTCGGCATGGACGATATCCAATAATTTTCCGCTTCGGTGCGATTTCTTTCCGATGGGTAGCACAGTAATCTGCGCTTCCGAACAAATCTCGCACGTATTTGTGGTTCCGTCATCTTCTAGGTCAAGTCCGAACACTATCCCCCTTTTGCTCATTTCCAAGAGATCGCGCCAGTTAAGGTGGCCGAATCTCTCCTGCCAAACGGTTATTAAAGGCTTACGCAGATCGATTCTTTTCCGGATTCGCGGAGAAAATAGAGACCTTATTTCCGATCTGCTACTGCGAACGTAGATCCGTGGTTGCTTTTGATTGTAGCTCCTTCGCGCGTGAACGTCACGCTGTTTCCGGCGTCCGTGATCTTCGCGACCGAGACGAGATTGTTACGCAGGTCGGGTACTTGCAGTGCGTTTTCCAAACGTATGATCCGGGTCGTGTCTCCGTCAGATGCCGCGATTTTTACGATTCCTTTCGCTTTTACGTCGGTGGAGCCATGATGTGCCAGATTAATCTTTAAATTTCTAGCACTTGTGATTTGTTCAAATGCGCCCTTGTCGTTACATAAGTGTGATGTGCATCCATTATCGAGACACCACGTATCGTTGTTCTGAGCGTTCCCTGCAAAGCAAGAATCTGCGTCTGTGTGGGAGGTTAGGGAGGAAATGTCTTCGCCGATGACGCCTTTTTCTTTGTTTTCGGGATGTTTCGCATTTCGTTCGGCCCTCTCCGAACAATTAATGGCCTTGTGACCGATTTGGCGACATCTATGGCATTTGTATTTGAATGGTCCGCCGGTACGTCGATCATCCGATTTATCGACGGGCTTGTTCGGCGCTTTGTTCTTAGTCCTTTTCCAATTCGGCGTTCCTTTTCTCGCGAACATTGCTTGGTCTTTGGCTTGGCTGCGTTGTCTTTTCGTCGCGCTTTCGTCGAGGATTTTAATTTTCAGATGTTCCGGCGAAGGTAGCTCGTCTCTCGACTCGATGGCGCATCTAAAATTCTCGTAGCTCTCCGGCAGAGTGTGTAAAATCATGATCGATTGTAATTCAATGCTGACTTGTACGGATAATTCGGACATTTTGTCGACCATATCGGAGAATTCGTCGACGTGTCGTTGTACATCTCCGCCTTCGTTCAATCGATGATTCATTAGCCGCTTTCACAATGATGCCTTTTTCGCCGGTCCTTTCGATTCGAAAATTGCTTCCAACTACAACCAAATTTCTCGGGCTGTTTCGCAGTATCTAATTTGCCTGAAGTCGGCGTCGCCAACAGCGAGATACAAATCTGCTTTCGCCTTTTCGTCCTCGTCCTTCCACGCTTGCAAGTTTTCGGCTGCTTCCGGTTTCGGTTTTTCACCGCTTGCGTGAGCCCACGTTTTGTTTTTTGTCATGAGTGCCCGCATTCTTAGTCTCCAGGTATTGTAATTTTCCCTGGTTAGCATTTGTATGCGCATTACGTTCGTAGCTTGACCGTCCATTTTGTTTGCATGAGGTTATATTTCCGGGTGTGTTTTCCACGTTGTCTTCTCGTCTTTTTGAATTTTCAATTTCGATTGTCCAGGCGATGTTCCTCCTGGGCCCATAACCTGTTGTAGCAGGAAATGAAATGAACGGGCAACTACTCGTACGAAAGATATTATTTATTAAAAAGGAATTTAACAATGATTAGTATAAAAGCAATTCAAGTGTTACATCATGTTGAAGCAAAATGCGCACTCGCTCTGGTACAACTGGCAGATGTAGAGTGAGCGCATTAAGGCATGAATTCATTTGTCCTTTTCTCGTAACGCCCGGTCCGGCGCTGCAATCGCATAGAGCACGCAGCTTAGGGCGGATCCACAACAGTTCTTATGATATTCGGCAATCAGAAAATGCTCGGCAACTCGAGTTAAACATCTGCTTCAAATAAACGGATAAGACAGACAATCGGTATTTAGCTGAACACTAAAAACAACTTCAACTCTACTACGCAAAACCCAAGGTGAAAATCCCTTGTAGTTCTCCAAATACAAGTTACTCGTATCATATTACATGCCCGGCACAGTAGATAATCGTCTAGCGCTAACTACTTACTACGAGTATAATCTATCTACATTAAATAGTGTTTACCCCATTCTTCGCCATTAATCCACGCATTCTAAGATCTTCAGTATCTTTTTTTTTATTGTTATATTCTTCACTCTCTATAGATTTAACGACTTGATATTGTTTTAAACATTAACTTCTTTTACTTAACCTGTCGAGGTACAACCTGGGCATTGTTCATATTTACGAAGGTCGTTCAATAATTAGTTGGAACATCCAAGAAATGGCATTGGTTGTATCGAAAATGATTGGGACATTCCTCATTAGACACCAGCAGGACAAATGAATAAACAAAATCTCGGTGAGATTGGTGTCGCTTTTACTCACAGGGGTCCGAAATAGTCGGACCATGAAATGGACCGGCAAGTTAGTGGGAATGATATTTTGAAATGCACGTGGAATCATTTGCATCTTATATTTGAGTAAAGGAAGAACCGAACTGGAAGCAAAATGCGTCGTTATTGCATCGGTTGAGTGAATATAACAAGAAAAGGCGTCCTAAACTTATTGAATGACTATAGATTAAGACAAATCTGAAATGAATATTGCCAGCCATTTAAATTGTAATCGAAACATTTCCCTTTCAATCCGAATAGGTTATATTTCTTTTTTAAATCGGATTTAACTGCTCTAAATCGACCACTCACTGGCCTAATCGAGTTAATTCAATAAGGTCAATCTTTGCAATGATTTTCGTTTTCTATGTAAAATAAAGTTTGTAAAACGATCACCTAATCCAGTAACAACATAACGTACTTTAACGTAAATTTAATACCCTAAATTAGCTTAACTTAATGTCATATTTTTTACATGCTTGAATTAGTGAGTCGCTACAAGACGCAGGAAAGATTGAGCACAATTGAAACTGGCATTACACTAGTATCCGTTTTTTCGCTACAAAACATTCGTTTTTTAAAAAACCTCAAGCTCTTTGAAATTATATTTTCATTTCTTAAGAATAATGTACAGCTGATTAAAAAAAATATTTTTGACATTAAGTAATACTAAAAACCATATATGAAATACAATTCATTGAAAAATGTTAAGGATAAAAGGTAAGCAATAAAAACATGATTCTGTACGTACTTTTGTTTCTTTTTTACACAAAAAAATATACGAACCTTTGAGGTTTTGTCCTGGAAATTAGGAGGCAAGTTTATGCGAGTTCAAATAAACCTAAAATGAAAACCCTGAAACTAAATTCAGTTTTCGTAATTTGCCACAGGAATAAATTAAATTGCAGCACACAAGAAAAAAAAAACCACTTGGATATCAGTTGAACGAACAACGTACCTGCACACGGTTATCATCTAAGCCTAGGTAAGTGAAGAAAAACAATTTAACAGCAGATCAAAATTAATGATCGTAGGAGGTTAGTGCGACATTTAGGAGTTGAGAATTGTATGAAAGCAAACCACAGCATCGTATCAAAATCTATTTGAAAATGGGTGTTTATACATATATATGTACGGAGGAGTTAAGCAGCATTACTCCCCACGCCCCACCAATACAAACTTGGAAAGCCTTCATTCACAGATCAGCATGGATTTTTTTCGGTAGGAAGGTGGAAATCTTCAAAAGATACCTCTTGACCGATCCGGAGGCATGCCGGGTTTTTACCGACTAAAACCACCTCCGCCAGGCACATATTCCCGTTGATCCCCGCGGAACTTTCTTTTAGATATTCCATCGCGGGGCGGGACGGAGTTTACCTGTTACTCCGCTCGTCGCGTCGTAACTGCTGCATCATGTTACATAGAGTATTATTTGCTACGGACCATGCCTGTTTCGAACTCAGCATGTGTTCTATTACTCCTTTCCGATAACCTGTCCGTCTCATATGTCTCTCTAAAATCGTTCATGCGGTGTCGAATCTCACTCACTCTGTGAGTAGGTGTTCCACATTTTCTATTTTGCCTTCGCAATACAAACAGTATGGATGATTCATATGCTTATACTTGCACAAGTATTGCCGAAAGCGTCCATGTCCTAATATTAGCTTGTGGGGTTTCTCTATACTACATGGAGAACCAATCCACAATTTCAACCTAATTTTGACCACTTACAGCGCGTCATATTATCCCCTATCCCGCCGTTCAGCTATTTTACCTGTAAAAGAAAGCATAGCTGAATTCATTATTCTATGCAGATAATTCAGAATAGAATTCAGCTCCCTTTTGCCATACGGCAAATCTGTGGGGGTATAAGTGTGATGCCAACGTATGGCACGGATTCCTTATATCTCCCAGCGATGTTTCGCTGTTGTGAGGATAGTCCACCCAGGATAACAGGAACAATAAATAACACACTGATGTTTGTTGGTTGGATAAATGTTTCTTTTTTATTTGATTTTGTTGCGCCATCGCGGCTGAGTTTTTAATTAACATTTTGATAAGTAGAACGTTCTTAGGCATTCGAGGAGCGTTAGCCTGTTACCCGAAAAACAGTTAAAGATACATTTTTATCGCAATATAAGTACAATTTAAGTCACTATAACTTTACACTTCTTCTGTGAAGTATACGATTTCCGACAGTTAATTTAATTACGTTAGTGAATCTTCGCAGACGAGCGTGTGCATAAGCATGCACACGCGGCGGTGATTAGCGACACAACCTTTTCTTGTAAGGCTTCTTAATCGACTGCTTGAAAAGGGAAGAAAATGGATACAACCAAAAGAGAACAAACTTCTGCTCTCTCATTGCCACGTTCTTCGATGTGTGGTAGGTTACATCGGTAAAGTGATGATCGAAGAGAGCGAGGCAATGAGAGAACAGAAACACGCTGTACGATTATCTTGGGGTGGATTTGATTGTATGTGCATGAATCAATGTAGTTCTGAGCGGAACGCATTGACCTGATTCGGTAGTATGGTGAGTTCAGTGTACATTGATCAGTATAAAGACAGAACTGAGAAAGAGAGGAGAATTAAGCTAATGATATTCACCTGCAAAAAGAGAACATCAATCCCCAGCGAATGAAGTGTCTGGAGAAAAGCCGAAGTAACGCCAGGGAAATATTATCACGTGATTCAATCGAATGTTTTGATAAATTTCCCCAGCGGTTCTGCAATGATGCGACAACTTCCTCCGGCTGGATTTGGTTGTCGCTAATCGACATGGACACGAGTTGCCGTATGGCAAAAAAAGGGAAGCTAAACTCATTTATGCATTGTCTCCGTGGTACAATGAGTTTAGCTATAGGTCCTTGGTGGTAACATGCTTAGCAGGTGAATAGGTAAGTAGGGGGAAATGGGGTTGATTTGACGCGCTGTAAGGCGGTCGAAATTAGGTAGGAATTGTGGTTGGAACGTCATATTGGTTAGCAAAACCGCTGGGGTAATTTCAGCGTCTTTGAGTCTGGTTCCCACGCTGATTATTTCCCTAGCATCAGCGGCGTCCTATTGAACTTCCCCAGACACTCTATTCGCTAGGAATCAATGATATCTTTTTACGGGTGAATAGCAAAAACCATTTTCCTCTCCTTTCCGTTTTTATCTTCCCATAGTTCAATGTACTCTGAGATCACCACAATCACCGCACTAGGTCAGTGGGTCATCCTCAGAAGCTGCATTGATACAAGCACACCAAAGCCCGATCAACCCTGGCTTATTGTGCTTTGCCTTTTGATTTCTTCATCCTTTCTACGCCCATTGACCGTCGAACGAATACACAAGTACTTATTCACCTCAAAGAGCGTAGAGAATTGAGGAATGCACAGCAAAGCGCAATTACCATTGGCTGATCGGTGTGCAAAATCCAAATTGTATCCCTTATTGGGATCACTTTTCACCCAACCATAACTGCGGCAAGTCGCGCCACGTTATAAATCGATTTTCATCCACCGCAGTGTGTCCGAACGTTTCATAAGAAATTAACAGAGTGTCGTTTCGAGTTGGAGTCGTGTTCATTATTGTGTCTAAATTTGTCGTTATATAGTTTTAAGATTATAGTTGTAAAGGAATTGCTATCCTAAATCTCTTAAGTACTAGTTGTAAAATATACCATAAATGTAATTATCTACTAAATAAAAAAAAAAAAAAAAAAAAAAAAAAAAAAAAAAAAAAATTGTGTCTAAACCAAAACAATTTTTGCAACGGCAGGAAAAGGAAAATATCGAGACATTTTCCGATACAATTCTATAGTTCGGCGAATTTGTTTTCTATAGTTCGGTGAATTGGCAATAATTATTAATTTAAAAATGCTGTCCAACATGAATATTAAACAGTATCGTTAATGCACAAAGTAACAAACAGACTGCTCCTTACAAATACGCTAAAATAAATTCTCTCTTAGGCCCCAGAGCTCCAATTGTGACCGCATTCTCTGACGATTCTCTTGGGAGACCTTGTGCAGAGCAGCCTTTTTTTTAGGTGTCCTCCCGGTCAAAACATTTATGGCATCTGCAGATACCGTAGCTCACTTTTTCCGAATCGTCTGCGTACCCAATGATTCTAACCCCTTCTGATACATTGACTCTGAGCACACCATCATACATAATATTCCATAACAGCGGACCTAATACAGATCCGTGAGGTACACTCGCTTTTATTTCATATTCCTGTGGTCCCTCATCTGTGTCTTCTATCCGAGAGATGGTTTGCTAGTATAAACGGCAGTGATGGGCACTCCGTTCACTTCCTCCTCCATCATAAACTGTCACTAAAGTTCCGCGGAAAGAAAGTCACAAATCAAAAGAAATAAAGGCACCGAGGAACTGCGAACAATTAAACGCACTGTCTGTCATTTTGTTTTAGTTTTATTTCTAACTTAATGATGTTGGGCAAAACAAATTAAACTCTACGTGTACACTCGAACACGGATTCTAAAACATTAAAGAACTTTTTTTCTAATGATTTTTATGCACGATATTTGCACGAACAGATAGACTAAACATTTTATTATTAGAGCAACCCGATCATGACTCCGGTATATATTTACGCGTCTCCGCTGTGTCGGAGAGCGGGAGCGGCATGACCATTATGATATGATATTCAATCGTTTGGGGTGAGTTTTCCCGAGAGAGAAAGTGTTTCTCTCGTGGTGAAAATAAGGAAGAAAGACTTGGCAATGTATGCGTATGTGTGAGTGAAGATCACATTGGTTTTTTTCATACACAAGGCCATGGGAATGAACCTGAAACAAAAAAAGGAAAAAGGTATCGTGGAGATCTTTGTTTATGTGAAAAGGTTACTGGGAAACGAATCCAGAACTATGTAGGATAAAAGGAATTTATGACCTGAGAGTTCAACTGAGTAAACAAGTTGCAACTCATTAGATGGCTGGTGCATTTGGGATACTAGAATGACTGAATTGTTTGCGTATCGCCAGAATGCCTGATGCAGGACAGCGGTCTTTTGTTTGCT
This sequence comes from Microdon myrmicae, assembly GCA_963931805.1. NCBI lineage: Eukaryota > Metazoa > Arthropoda > Insecta > Diptera > Syrphidae > Microdon > Microdon myrmicae. The sequence goes on along the minus strand of OZ007497.1, from coordinate 47,638,459 downwards.
CATGGTGCGAGTTGGTGAAATAGCCTCAACCTGGATGGTGCTAATTACATGCAGCTGGTGTTGTTCTATTTACCGCAGGCTAAAAGGGCCGACAGCCGATGTGTGCATAGATAGTTTTTATGTACACATATTGAGGCTGGGATTAACTAACTCAAGGGTAAGATTCCCTGATATGCGGTCGTATGATATGCGAACCGATGAATTTTATTACAGGGAATTTATGATAAGGTAAGAAAGAACTCTTACAAGAATTGTATGCAAAGAGATGCAAGAAAAGGTAAGAATTCTTTTAATGAAGCTTTTTAGATTATACCTTAGATAATCCTAGATGCGTAAAGCATTTAAGGTGCTAATGCGATTGCATTCGCGATATTATGTGATTGGATGGAAGTATGGGGTTTTTTTAGGTAAGTGAACCGTGGGGTTTAGCGGGGCAATGTGATGGCCACGATTCACGAGATCGTTAACAAAAGAATTACGTTTGAACGATATCAATCTACCAGCAAACAAAAACCTGACGAATGACGAAATCGAGAAATACATTCAATGAACGAATCTATAAAACGAAGAATGGACAAAACAATTCCAAAAACAACACAACCGAACAATATGAACTTGTATAGTAATACAACAATAAACGCACTTCACAGAAAAAAAAGCAGACTGCTAACAAATCTAAATCAATTATACAGACACTTTACTGACAGACACCACCAGCAGATAATATCACTGAACCTGCAACAATTACTAAAAACTAACTATAGATTAGAAACAATTTTGTATTGGAACAAAAGAATCCGAGCTATAAAATCGAACAACCCGAACTTGTTCCCACAATTTAATAAGATATTCAGGAGAAATAATCAAAATGGGAAATGACGGAACCAAGCAAATGTTAATCAACATAGGCATAGACACAAAGAACGCTATCCTCAGTAATGAGCTCTTTGTGATAGAAGATTCCTTAGAAAAGGCAAACACTGTGGGAGCTGTCTTCCAGGAAATGTACAAGGCAAATAAAAGCATCCACCGAACCTACGGGTTGGAAAACAGAGTTCTAGTGAAACACTTGCACCTTCGAAATGAAATTTCAAATTGGCAATCAGGGACTCTCGGTTTTACCGAATTTAATGGCGATAATTTGGCAAATGTTATTAACGCCAATTATAGAGCTAATAGCCTATTAATAACGAAGGAGGGGATCCAGGGTATCTTCGACGCATTGAGAAATAAAAAGTCAGTGGGAATAGATGGAGTACCAAATATCGTACTCAAGTATCTACCACCATTAACAATGGACATATACACAGTTCTATTTAACAACGCGTTAAATAATGCACACTATCCCACGCATTGGAAAAGAGCAATCATTCAGCCTATACCAAAAAAAAAGGCAAGAATTTGATAAACCCAATGAACATGCGTTCGATAAGCCTACTTCCAAGCATCAGTAAAGTATTCGAGGAAGTCATATACAAAGCTTTGCCTAAATGGGTTTAGTTTAGTTTAGTTTTTAGTTTTTAGTTTAGTGAGGGCAGAACCCTCGTATATTCAGCTTAGTACAAGCGATAAAACTTAACAATTATCTTAAAACTATATATATAAGAATATAAACTATGGTTATAAAGAAAAAAATAAGCGGCCGGGGGGTGATAATGATTGGTGGGTTGGTTACTGGGTTTATCCATCAATTATCACTCATTCATTTACTTCGCTTAGTACAGGATGTAAGAGTGTAGACGGGAGCGGGCGTGGTCAGGAGGGGGAAGAAAGGAGATGTAGTTTGAGAGCAGTAGAGGTAAAGTTGAAATCGAAGGAGGTAGGGTAGGCGTTTGCCCGCCGCAGCATTCGCGAAATGGGTTCATTAGAGCCATACGAAGTGTTGTTGGTGGGCTGATAGAAGAGATGAGGGTTTCGCAGGTTACGGGGGTTAGTGTGAAGTGGAATGATGGAGAGCAGGCGTGGGCAGTTGATTGTCCTTGAAAGGAGACGGTGGATGAAAAGGATATCGGCATGAGTTCTGCGCTCCTCAAGTGGGTTGAAGTTGATCAGATGGAGCCGGCTTGTGTATGGGGGGGAGAATCCGTGGATTCACCCAGTTCAGTCCGCGGAGGGCAAAGCGCAGAAAACGACGTTGCACGCTTTCGATTCTGAGGATAGGGGACGAGTAGTGTGGATACCAGACCTGACTGGCGTATTCAAGAAGGGGGCGGACGAAGGCTATGTAGAGAGAACGGGAAACGTAAGGATTAGAGAATTCTTTAGACCACCGTTTCACAAACGCAAGGACAGAGTTGGCTTTAAGAATAATATCACCAATATGCGGGATGAAGCTAAGCTCCCTGTCAAATAAGATCCCGATGTCGCGTATCGAGGGTACGGATGATATCTGCTGGTTTAGTAGGAAGTAGGAGCGAAGGGGGGGGGGCAGGGGGTTGATGACAACAACGTTATTCCAAATAACCAGTTTGTCGTTTGGCTTGATGGATTGTACTACAAGATTGTCAGACAAAGCATGTGTAAATCTTTACTGTATATACTTTGTGACACCTTACCAGGACGTTCATGGTCAAAAGTGTCAAGTGACTTCTAATAGAATGTATACTATCAAGAATGGTTTACAACAGGGAACGGTACTTTCTCCGATTCTTTTCAACATTTACGTTAGCGACACATTAAGCGCACTTCCCGACGCTATTGCGTACGCAGACGATCTTATAATTTAAAAAACAGCCCCGAAAATTGAAACCATAAACAATCTACTGCAGCGCGACTTCAATAAAGTGCAGCGATATTGCGACGTCTGGAAACTTAAGATTAACTTCCAGAAATGTGAAGCTATTCTATTTAGAACCCCGTTGCATAAAGTCACGAATGACACAAGAAAAAACCGGCGAAAGTTAGTTACATGAGCACAAAATGGAAACCAAGAGTGCCCTAAGTACCTTGGTATTTGGTTTGATCATTACCTGTATTTTAACAGACATGTGGCGGCTGCTTTGGTCAAGGCCAAGAAAACATTTGTTATGACAGGAAAACTGTTTCACAGTAGCCATCTTGATAGCAGGGTAAGAGCTATATGTTATATGGCTCTAATCAGGCCCATAATTATATATGGATGCCCACTGTGATTCAATATAGGTCCAAATATGTTGGAAAAGATTCCTGTGTTCGAAAGAAAGTGTCTTAGAACTTGTCTCAGATTATATCGAACACCGGAATCTGACTACAAAAGGTATTATCCAAATGAAACCTTGTACAACGAAGCCTACATGAACAGGGTGGATAATTTTATGATCAAATTAATCAGACGACATATTGCAAGAGCAATATTTGCGTCCAATGACCTAATTGTCGGAGCTTATTTTACAAACACTTTGTACTTTGAGCGGGTGTGCGGCAATGGCTTTGTTCCACCAGAGGCGTTCCTCGAATCTGATATGATCGGTCTTATACAGGATGAATCCGCAATTCCGCTGATTTATCATGCAGGTTGATCTTCCGTAGACGTGCGATTGTACAACCATCGAGAAGTCACGCGCACTGAATAAGAGGTTTTGCGGTTCAATTTCCGATAGAAACCTGGAGGACATTATAAAACAGCACCAACAGTTTTGGGGGTTGAATGGCACATAAAGATCTGTGTACCTAACTAGGTAAAGTAACGCCAACATCTACCACCTTACACAGATTCACCTTTTCTAGGATTATAGTAGAGTAAGATTTAAGTTATATTAAATTAGATTCTTAAGCAATAAAAAAAAACAAAAAAAAATGTGCATATATAGTTAAAGTTTAAGTAAAACAAAATTAAAGTTTAAGTAAAACAAAATTGACGCAACATTTTTTTTTTTTAGTTTTTCTTTGTTATTAAAATAAACATAATTAAAAAACAAATAAAGTTCTGTCGTCGAAAGGCAGATTGTACAATAGACATGTAAAGTGTAGCTTACAGCGTCTGCGTAGGACCAGTAGGTTATAACATAAGATAATTAAGCTAGAATTTAAGCATTTTTGCCTAGCCTGTAATTTAGAATCTAAGAAAAAAAAAAAAACGGAGTCGAGTCGGTGAGATCATGAACTTCCGGGTTCCTACAGGCCAATAAATAATAGTAATAATAATAAGAAAAAAAAACCGAAATAGAAAATGTTGAAAAAAACATACAAGGATGACTGCATGGATGCTTTAATGATCGAGTTATGATCATAAACATTATCACCAGTTGTGGTGGTGTTACAGTGGTACTGAAAAGTATTTACCCCAAAATTGTACTTTATGTTTGAGGAATGTGGATCAATGTTCATTACCGAAGTCAAAACTTGGTAAGAAATTTTAAACCGACAGCAATTTTCTACTGGGATGAACTGTTTCTAAAATTAACAACCGGAGAACATTTGTCTATGGAATGGGCATTTTGACAATTTATGCATCTGTATTTCTCCTGTCGACAAATCCTGCACCCTCGTTCACGATTTTTCTTGATTCGAAATTTATGATTGGTTCCCGGCGACTTCTTGCGAAATTTCTCCAACAAGTTAGTCCAGCCTTTTATACCAGATATTTTATCAGTTTCCGATAACTCCATTCATCATCATCATCATCATCGGCACTACAACCGGGATCCGGTCTCGGCCTTATTTAACAAATCTCTCTATCGGTCCCGATTTCGAGCCGATATCATCCAGTTTCGCACTCCCAGACCCAGGGCGCCCTGGTCTACGCCATCCTTCCATCGCAGACAAGGTCTGCCGCGGTGTCTATTTCCACAAAGGTCTTCCCAGGCAGGCTCCACTTCGCTCATTCGAGCTAGGTGTCCCACCCACCGCAGTCTACCGAGCTTGATTTTTCTTTCAATATTAGCTTGAAGGTAGATCACACACAACTCATGGTTGTACCGTCTCCGGAATCGTTCTCTCGAACGCGGCTAAGAGTTCAGAGTGCCTTTTATTGAGCACCCAGGTCTCGGATCCATACATGAGTACTGGTAAGACCATGGTCTTGTACAGTAGCAGCTTGGATGTTCTGGATAATTTTCGGGATTTAAAGAGCCTTGATAGACCATAGTAGGCTTTGTTGGAATTGACCAACCGTTTGCGTATCTCTTCTTCCATATTGTTATCGGCTGATACTATTGACCCAAGGTAGTTAAAGGATTGCACTTCTTCAAATTCGTGTTCCACTACCCTGATACTTTCACCAAAGTTACGTCTTCTCTTCGCAGACGTTGCCACCATGTACTTAGTTTTGCCGTCATTAATGTGCAGTACCAGTTTTTATGCCGCCTGTTCGATCTGGGTGAAGGAGCCCTGTACAGCCAAGTCGGATCTACCGATGATGTCGATGTCATCTGCGTAGGCAAGTATCTGGGTGGACTTGATGACAATAGTCCTTATAGTTGTCACACCAGAGTCACGGATTGCTTTCTCCAACGGCAGGTTGAAGAGGAGGCAGGCCAGACCGTCCCCTTGTCAGAGTCCATTTGTTCTGCGTCGAGCTTTTCCTCGACGAGACAACAAAAGAACCAATGTTGATTGTATTCCAAAACAGCGAACAATATAAAAGGAAAGGAAAACAATAAGCATTAATTTTGCACTAATTTTTATTTGTTAAAAAAAAGGTCACCGAGCAGCAAAAAAAAATTCTTTCTTAAATTCAGCAGTAACGTTCTCAAATTAAAAATTACAAAAACTGTGTTTTTCCTTGTTCACAAAACAGTAATTAACCGTCTTATCCAAAAACCTCTTAGTAACACCTTGTAAAAACTGTCAATTCACCGTCGACTTCAACGATTGCAACAACGGGGTCTGCGATCAGCCAGCTGAATCTTCTCCATAGTTTGAGAGAGCGCTTCGAATGCATTCAGTGGCATGACCGAGTTTCGTATACAACTTTCAGTTGCAAACCCTAAGGCGCTTGATCCATTGATGCGTTTGTTTTCGAAGTCTGCGATATTTCAGATCGCAAACGAATTCGTTAGATCTTATAATTATCAGCAATCGTTAGACTGAATATATTTGTGCTTATACAACCGCTCCCTGTAATATGAATTGTTCCATCCCGCGAAGTTGCTGTGAGCATTAGATTACTGGTGGACAATGTAGATTGACTGTTTGATGTCTTCGTTGATGATGTATTATCGAATACGCGACGTGTGTTGCTGGTAGCAGTCTTGATTGATATGGCAGGATAACATTCTTTGTTCATATCATCCATTTTTATGTGTAGGTTCTTCGGTGAGTTCGGCATAGAGGCACCATCTTAATTCAAACTGTAGGAATGTTCCGATTTGATTGGTAATGTGCCGAGCAATGCACCTGATATCAATTTGTAGTTTAGGATCGGCTGGCATTTTCGAGTGACATCTGAATCTTTGTATGCTTTGTTGCTGTACTGCAACACCATTAAAGATGTTTATTGCTTTGGACAGCAATCCCGCTATTTTTACCTGACTAGTTACGTTGGTCACGGTCAACCTACAAAGTCGTATCAATTTGTTTGGAATGCCGAATTCTCTCATGGCATTATATAGTTCTACCCAGGTTATGCTGCCGTAGGCGGCCTTAACGTCAAGAATATATGATATTATGGAATTTTAAATTCCAGGCATTTTTTCATCGCCTGCCTAAGGGTGAATATCTGATCAATCGCTGATTTGCCTGAGATGGAGCCACACTAATATTGGCCAATGATGGCTTTAGCACATGTGGGTTTTTTTAATTTTTTTTTTTTATTTTCCTTTTATCTTCTTAGTTTCTAAATTACATGCTAGACAAAAAATGCTTAAATTCTAGCTTAATTATCTTATATTATAACTTACTGGTCCTACGCAGACGCTCTAAGCTAAACATTACATAACGACTGTATAATTTGCCTTTCGGCGACAGAATTTTGTTTGTGGGCGTACTTATAATAATTTAAATGACAAAGAAAAATTTTGAAAACTTTGTGTCAATTTTTTTTTTGTTTTTTTTCTTAAAATTTAACCTACTTTTTTTTCTTTTTTTTTTGATACAATTTTATTTATAAAACTTAACTTAACTTAACTTAAATCTTGTACTACCCTAATTCTAGAAAAGCTAAGTCTATGTAAGCTGGCTGATAATACTGTTATTCTATACCGACTTTGGTATCCTGGTCTTTATATGCCATTCAACCACCAGAACTGTTGACGGTGTCTAATACTATCGTCCCGGTCCCTGTGGGAGATAGCCCTACTGAAGCGCAGGAGCTCTTCTTCGGTGCACGTTACTTCCGGGTCGTAGCACAATCGCCCGTCTACGGATGATCTACTTACATGATAGATCAGCGGAAGTCCGGATCTATGCTGTATAAGCCCTTTCATGTCCAAATCAAGGAACGCCTCTGGTGGAACAAAACCGTTGAGACGCACGTTCTCATGGTGTAGGGTATGTGGATAATAAACCCTGAAAATTGGGTCATTGGACGAGCTTATTGCTCTCGCAATATGTCCTCTGATTAATTTGATCATAAAATTATCCACCCTATTAATGTACGCTTCATTATATAAAGTCTCATTTGAGTAGTACTTTTTGTATTCCGAATCCGGTGTTCGATATCATCGGAGACAACTTCTGAGACACTTCCTTTCGAACACCCGAATCTTTTCCATCAAATTTGGACCTATGTTAAACCATACTGGACAACCATATATGAGCATTGGCCTGATTAGCGTCATGTAGCATATGACTTTTACCCTGCTGTCAAGTTGGCTACTGTGAAATAGGCTCCTTGTCATAGCAAACGTTTTTCTAGCCTTGACCAGAGCAGCCTCTACATGTCTGTAGAAATACAGATATTGGTCTAGCCAGATGCCAAGGTATTTAACTAAACTCTTGGTTTCCAGTTTATCTCCATGCGGTCCCACGATAACTAGCTTTCGCCAGTTTTTCCTTGTGTCTTTATATAATGGAGTTCTAAATAGGATGGCTTCACATTTCTGGATGTTCATCTTAAGTTTCCAGTCATTGCAATAGCGCTGCACGTTCTTAAAGTCTTTCTGTAGTAAACTATTTATGATCTCACCTTTCGGAGCTGTTCTGTAAATTATGAGATCGTCTGCGTACGCAATAGCCTGCGGAAGTGCATCTAATAAGTCGCTAATGTAAATGTTAAAAAGACTCGGAGAGAGTACCGCGCCCTGTTGCAAGCCATTCATGATATTATACGTTTTATTAGAGGTCACATTACCACTTCTGACCACGAACCTCCTGTCCTTTACGATATCGTAAAGTACATATAGTAAAGGCTTATGTATGCCATGTCTGACCAGTTTGTAATACAGCCCTTCGATCCAGACGGTATCAAAGGCTTTTTCCAAGTCGATCAGACAGGCACCTGTGCATTGATTCCTACATTTATTCCATTGTATGTCGGAGACCAGTTTAGCTGCGGCATGTGTGGTTTCATGACCCGCCCTAAAGCCAAACTGGTTATTTGGAATAATGCTGTTGTCGTCTACCCATTTTAGCAGAGCTTTGTTAATGATTTTTTCAAATACTTTACTGATGCTTGGGAGTAAGCTTATCGAACGCATGTTCATTGCGTTTGTACAGTCTTTGCCCTTTTTTGGGATGGGCTGAATGATAGCCGTTTTCCAACGCGCGGGATAATATGCATTATTCAACGCGTTGTTAAACAGGACCGTGTATATATCTATTGCCTTTGGGGGCAGGTTCTTGAGTACGATGTTAGGTACTCCATCTATTCCCACTGACTTTTTGCTTCTTAATGAGTCGAAGATACTCTGGATTCCTTCCCTTGTGATTAAAAGGCTATTAGCCCCACCATTGGCATTAATGTCAATTGACAGATTATCGTCACTGAATTCCGTAAAACCGGGATTCTCCGATTGCCAATGTGAAATTTCATTCAGGAGGTGCAGGTGATTCAGTCGAATTCTGTCCTCCAGGTCATGGTTTCGGTGAATGCTTTCATTTCCTGAAAGACAGCTCCCACAGCGTTCGCCTTCTCCAAAGGATCTTCGACCACGAAGAGCTCACTATTGAGGATAGCGTTCTCCGTATCTATGCCAATGTTGGTTAGCAGCTGCTTGTGTACCTCGGTACGTGGAATTTGGAGACAGTGAATCTTTTTTTGATTATTTCTCCTGAATATTTTATTTATTTGTGGGAACATATTCAGGTTATTAGTTTTTATAGCCCGAATTCTGTTGTTCCAATACAAATTTGTGCTAATCTATACTTAGCTTTAAGTAGTTGTTGGCGATTTTTTTAATCGGGATTTCTGTGATATTATCTCCTGGTCTTGTCTGTCTGTAAACTGTCTATGTAATTGTTTTAGTGTTGATAGCAGTCTGCTCTTTTTCTTGTGGAGTGCATTTATTGTTGTGTTTCTGTACATGTTAATGTGATCTGTAACTGTTGTTTTGGGAATTGTTTTGTCCATTGGTCGTTTTACGGCTTCGTCCATTAGTTGAATGTATTGGTCGATTTCGTCATTTGTCAGGTTTCTGTTTACTGGCAGATTAAAGTCGTTCGAACGGAGTTCTCTTGTTAATGATCTGGTGAACCACGGCTATCGCATTGCCCCGTAATTGTAGGGTTGCGGGATCACGAATTCCTCCAGATTTGCGAGCTCGTTCGGAAGCTCTATTACTGCCGTGAATTCACAGTGGTCGCTGTCGTATTCAACTATCCGTAAACAGTTTGTGTTTCGTCTGTTGGTGTTAAGTAATCTCAGTCGTGAGTCGATTAGGAAGATATCTAAGAACGATCTACCTCTGGGGAACGATGGATATTTCGTAGCTAGCAGGTCAGTCCTATATTCAATATGATACTGATCTAACCAACCAGCCAACCGATTTCCTCTGGCATTAGATATATAATTTCCCCAATTTCTATGCTTGGCGTTCATATCTCCCCCTAGGATAAAGTAATTTTTGTCCAGGTGCAATTGTAAGCATCGAAAGAGTGTCTCGAGCTCCGCTATAAATAGGTTTTGTTGGTGCTCCTCAGGTGCGTAGACCGCAATCGCATACAAACCCCTTCCTTGCTGAAGGGGTATGCGTACGATACAGGCTTCCAGCACCCGGAACCTGCGCACTTCTCCACTATATATTACTTTATGATTGATCCCTTTTCTAATAAAGATTGCGAGGTTTAGTAGGTGCCAAGTATGACACGGGTTCACTTAACCATCCACTGTATTCTCTCGAAACTCGTTCACAAGTATCCAATATACACGAATGAAGTTACAAGAAATAAAGCGCTGGAGTTGTTGGTTATTGTGGTAAATCGTTTTTTATTGTTTATTGTTTTCACTTAAGGCGCAACACGTTGCTGTATAATTGTTTGTTACAAATTACAAGAACTCTTTTGATAACTTGACAGGATCCATAGCTTTACAAATTATTAATCTTTTAAGATATCAAATCGTTGCACAACGAGAAGAAAACAAACACTAAGAGTCACACAAAAATTTCACGAGAACAGGTAACAAACGAGATTTTTTCCACGTGTGCAAGCGTACATCTCGCCCAGGGTGGCCATGGACCAGCGATCGGTCAATAGGATAAACAGAGTAGGGTCGCATCCAATTCGTTGCATGTTTATCGCTTATGCAACCGATCTGGGATAATCCGCTGCAGCTGTACAAGCAAGTGATCTGCCATGGCTTGATCGTGGGACCGGCGGTTGCTGGAGAAAAGCAAACACAGTGGGATTGCTGTGTACGAGGGTTGCCATTTATATTTCGGGATAAGAGAACAAAAACAAATATTGATCATCGAAAATCACTTTATTGTTTTTCAAAATATTCCCCATGAAGATCTATACCCTTTTGCATGCGTTTGAACCAATTGTCGAAGCACTTTTGCCACTCTGATTGAGGTATCTCCAACACATGCATTCTGAATGCAGCAACCGCTTCTTCAGGTGTCGAAAAACGTTGACCTCTCAGTTTGTTTTTTACGTACGGGAATAAAAAGAAGTCATCCGGTGCCAAGTCAGGACTATACGGCGGATGACCCATCAAATCGATGTTTTGGGTGCTCAAAAATGCAGTTGTCGCAGCCGATGTGTGAGAGCTCGCATTGTCGTGGTGAAGAGTGATCCGTCTTCGGCGGTTGGTTTTCCTGATTTCTTGGAAGACAACTGGCAAACAAATGGTTGTGTACCACTCAGAATTGACTGTTCTGCGTTGTTCTAGTGGTACGGTTGCGACATGTCCAGTTTTTCCGAAAAAACAGTCGACCATTTGCTTGGAAGTGCTTCGTGCGCGAACAACTTTTGTTGGATTTGGCTCATCTTGAAACACCCAGACAGTCGACTGCTGTTTACTTTCGGGCTCATACGCGTAAATCCACGATTCATCACCTGTCACGATGTCATAGACGTGTTTCGAAGCACCGCGACCGTATTTTTTGAGCATTTCTTTCGACCAATTGACACGAGCCTTTTTTTGGGCGATTGAAAAATTGTGTGGGATCCAACGCGAACAAATTTTTTTGACAGTCAAATGTTTATGCAATATTGAATGTATGGTGGTCCCACTAACGCCAAAGGTTGTCTCAATCTCACGATAGGTCACATGACGATCTTCGAATATCAGTTCGCGCACAGCATCAATGGTTTTCGGAACAACAACTGATTTTGGACGACCTTCACGAAATTCATCTTGGAGTGAACTACGACCACGATTGAATTCACGATAAACTCTGGTCCTTGATGGAGCTTCATCGCCAAAAATTGAATTAAGTTCATCCATGCACTGTTGCTGAGTTAATCCACGCCGAAAGTTGTAAAAAATAATCGCACGAAAATGTTGAAGATTTAATTCCATTTTTGGGCCGAGATGAATCTTTTAAGTTACTGTAAACAACACAAATAGCGCTCGTATGTGAAAACGTTCTGAGTGCGTATAACCTCAAAAATGTCCAACTTTACGACAGAGCTGTCAATTGCCGGATTGCAACACTAGGGTTGCCAAATCCCGAAACATAAGAGGCAACCCTCGTATATGGTAGGCATGGATACCGGCAAGGGGACCGGGGACGATTTCCTAATGGTTTGCAATGGTCATCGGTGTCGACCAGAGGAACCAAATATGTTTAAGAGAATAAGGCGATGTGGTTGATGCTGTGGCAAGATGATGATCTTGCCATGGGGTGGTTTACAGGTATATTACGTGATTGAAGGGTAGCTTAACACTGCCCGATTGCATGTAAGTCAACAACCTTTATTGGATGAGAAATTGGGAGTTGAATTAAAGAAAATGGGTGGTTCTCGCGATATATTAAAAGAACCGCCACAGTCTACTCACATAACCTCCCTACAGTATCCTTCTAATTCCCTTCCGATCATGGGTCCGTCCACACCACTGTCAAAATCCCTGCCCTCGAACCATGTTACTCATTCAATCCGATCCCGAATTTCACCAGGACAAACTGGAAAAGAGTCAATAGGGACATTGCTGCCAGTTTTACAGACTATACTTTGCCAGAGACTTCAAATCTACTCCCTGCTGAAATTGATCAAGCAGCCTTAACAATAGAGCAAATACTAAAAAATGCCCTCTTCAGCCACACACCTACATCCATCCCTCATAATCATCTAGGAAAACCTTTACCCAACATCCTTACAAAACTGTTACGCGTAGAAAAACAGCTTAGACGAAAACTACATAGCAGTTATTCCCCTTTTATTAAAAATCAAATCCAACTCTTGACTACCCTGATAAATGGACAACTAAAACAATTTGCCGACCAAGCTTACACGTCTATACTTAAAAATATTAAACCCAATCGTGATTTATTCAAAAATATCAACAGACTAACGGGTCGAAATACAAACCCCGAATCGATTATATTATCAACCCTACTAACAATCATCCAGTCCAATCAGATGTTGATATTGCAAACTGTTAGCTAATCACTTGTATAAAATCCATCAACAAACCTACTCCCTCTCAGTCTCCAATTTTCAAGGTACTGTAAACGACTACATCTCACACACAATAATCCTTCACCCCTTTCATCGCAGAATTCAACCAAACAAACAAAGCGTCTCATCCTCTGGATAATGCGACCTTCCTAACGGCAGGCGAATTATCTGAATTTATAACATCACGCAATAATTAGAAGTCGACAGGCTTAGATGGAATTTCAAACTTTCTTTACAAAGGACTTCTCCCGTCAAATCTAGTCCCTATTCCCGTTCTTCTCAACCACATAACTGGAAAACAACGGTTATAGTCCCTATCAATAAGTCCAGTCCTTCCAACAACTATCGTCCGATATCGTTATTAAACAAGATACCGGAATGCAAGATATGTCGAAATCTCCTGTCATTTGCTAATGACAACGCTATTATCCCAAATTCCCAGTTTGGCTTTCGCTCACAACACTCCACCTGTCATGCTCTGTTGAAACTAACGCACGATGTCACAACTAATCTTCAAAACTAAAGCCCGACGGTCTATATCTCTCTCGACATATCTACAGCATTCGACAGTGTTTGGATCTCAGGAATGCTTTACAAGCTGCACTACATAATTGGATTAAGCACCCATACTACCAAACTTCTTACTTCCTACCTCTCTGGTAGAAAATTCATGGTCAAAATAAATTCTTCTATTTCCCAATCGTATAATATAACCGCAGGGGTTCCGCAGGGTTCAATTATTGGACCACTGTGGGGTAGAAGTAGGTGCCTGACACGACACGGCTTCACTTCACTCCCCAAGTAATCTAAAAGTTCTGCCGAGAGAGCACCACAAGAAGAAATGAAACGCTGGAAGTGTTGGTGATTGATGTCAATCGTGGCGAAGAACACTGAACTCCACATTCGAGTTCCAGGACACTGTACACTGCGGAATCATGACAATTAAAACGCGGATGTTGTTCTTCTGTAGAATGTTTATTTATTGATTAGTTTATTGAGTAACACGTTGAGTTATAATTGTATTACAAATCATAACAACTCTTTTCTTAACATTGACATGGTTCACCGCTTAGAAAATTATTAATTTTTTAATATCAAATCGTTGTACAGCGAAAAAGAAAACAAACACAAATAGTCACACAATGATACAGTTCACGAAAATGAGGTAAGTTTTGAACACATAATTCACACACGTGATAGACCTCCATAGAGTTCGTAGTTATATTACATTGATATAATAAGTAAACCGGCGAACATTAACAATAAGAAATCACTATTTCCGTAACGGGTATATTTACGCACGAATAGAATACGCAAGTTAATTAATTCTCACAACTCCTCAACTCCTCTGCTAGACTCGTAAAATTTGTGGTAGTCGCGGCGACCTTTAAACGTCTGCCCCGTTGGACGGTAAAAATCTGACTCCCTGATGCAATTCACATCCATCAGATTCGATGGCCGCGAATTGCATCGATAGGGGAGGATTGTATGTGTGTCCGTATAGGACAAGTACGTTTCCCTTCAGCCTGCATATCGGCAACGACTAAAATGCACCTGAATAAACATGGGCTGGTGTAATGAATTGGTATTATAGAGATACGCGATAGCGAAACCGCCGAAGAGAGAAATAGGTTTCTGTACCTTAAATAAACAGAAACGCTATTTCGAGGGCCATACGCCTTTGATGACCTGCGCCTGAGAACGAAATAGGTTTTTGCTTTAAGATACACAAAAACGCTATTTCAAAGGTCACGATGATATGCACATCGTGTTTACTCAGGCGTTCATGCCAATGCCATTGTAGGCTATACATTCTGGTTACGATAGGTCAGCCGAAAATTTGGGTCTTGTTTACAAGACGGTGCCGGTATATGAGTATAATGGCGAGGAATTAGGCTTGCAGATGTGCAAGCGTACATCTCGCCCAGGGTGGCCATGGACCAGCGGTCGATTAATAGGATAAACACAGTGATGCTACTGTGTGTTTGTTTGTTTAACAGGCCGGAGCATCGTTAGGCATGATCTGGGGTATGATGGCCTAACGTCAATCATATTAGTGCCCAAATCCCATGATCGGTAGATCACCGATAAAGGAAATTGGTCGCAAGTGTTGCGAACCTCGGGACTGGGGCAATAAATTGTTATGAACCGTAGCAAAACCCATCGGCTACGACTGTGTCAACAATTACGCTGACCAGCAAATATTTATCTATTATAATTGCTGACAACCCGAGCCGATGGAGATATGGTACGGTTCATATAAAAATTCAATGTGATGCATGCCTTGATGAGGTTTAACTTTCAGGTAAGATGCTGCAGGGGAGCTTACGCTGCCCCTCATTGCAGGTATTAGGTGTACAACTTTGCTTCCGCCGTTTTTTTCTGAAATTATTGTAAAAACCCGCCTGGAAGCATGGCTGGGATATCCGCATGATTTTCTGCGCTTGGGATTATCGTAATGAACCCATTTTTCGTCCCCAGTCACAATGCGATGCAGAAATGCAGAAATGAGCCTCAGCCGCAGATTTCTTTATATTAAAGCAGAAAATTAAAACCTCCCGGAAATGACGAGAATTTGGGTCGTAAGCTGACATGTTTAATCGAGAATAACTTTATGATGCTGACACAAATCGACTAATATTTCGATGGTGTTATGTTTACAAATACCTAAGCTTATTGTATGACATCTATGATCTATTTATTTCAACTACCACTTACCGCTACAGCCATCTATTGCAAAACGGCGGAAGCAAAGTTGTAAGCCTAATAAGTACTATGGGTTTGGAAGGTGGTTAATTTAAGAGGATGGGCGGTTCTTTGGGAATGTATTAAGGAACCGCCACACCATTATTATACCTCCTCTATACTTCAGACATACCGCAGCCTCAATTACTCAATATCGTAATGTTGAATTACGCTGATGACACCATATTCTACTCCAGCAGCAAGTTTGTAAAAGAGGTAAGAAACTGCATTAATAACTTCCTCCCAAATTTATCAACATACTGCAATAAATGGAAAATTCGCCTAAATCCTGCTAAAACCCAAGTTATAGTGTTTAATGATAAAAATGAGCACTGCACAAACAACACAAGGCGCACCCACAACAAAATTAGACTCAAACTAAATAACACCCAGATAAAACCTTCCAAAACTTAAAATAAATCTGGGAATAACCATTTCCAATGACCTTTCATTCTCCACCCACATTATTAATACTTTACGTAAAGCCACAATACAACAGAATCTCTGTGGAAGAGTAATGTGGAAACCCAACGGTCTCTCTCACAAAGTCAAACTGCTCATCTATAAACAAATAATCAGACCCACACTCACTTATGCGTGTCCACTGTGGTATCATATAACACCAGCCCAAATGGAGAAGCTATGCACTTTCGAAAGGAAATGCTTCCGGCTGGTCACTGGCCTCAACCGGCAACCCAACTCTTACAAGTATTACAATACCATTCGTCACCGGAACGTCAAAGAGAAAAGACGTATATATGGCAACAAAAGAAAGCAAAAGAAAGGAAAGAAAAAAAATCGTCGCGCGAGTGTAAGTGGGCAAGTGTGGATTACACAGTGTGGCCGGCACTGAGAGCGGTTGTTTAAAAAAAAAATTGCGGAAACAAACAAAGTGCTAAAGAGCTCGTCGCCTTTCATGAAAAGGGGCCAGGCAGACCTGAAAACGATGACACGGAGCCGACTCGAGCCACAACCGAGTATTATAACAAAGCGGCACAAGCCAAATACAGACGGCGAAAAAAATGCAAAAGGAAAGAAAAACGAATACACAGGAGCAGGCAACCAATTCAACGAATTGGTTGACCTTGACCCAAGTGAAATCGAATCACCTGCTGATGAAGACAACAATATCACAGGTACTGCAACAGATCCGGCGGAACTAGAAAAACGACACAAAAAAAGAGGAACTCAATAAACAAAGAGAAGCAATCCTCAAATTAAAAGACCTGGTGCAGCAGCAACAAAGCCAAGAAAATACAACAGCACAACGGAAAAATCAGGAACAACAACAGGAGGAAGCAAACAAAAGGCAGCAAACAAAGGAGATGCAGAAGCAGCAAAAGAACCAGCACATCGTAACCTCCAAAAAGGAAAAGGCGCCGCCTATAATACTTACGCCCATGGAAACAAAGGACGTTATAAAATTAGGTGAGTTAACTTGCAAAAATCTCAAAGCGAAAAAAATTAATAACTCTAAAATAAAATTAATGTGCCATGATATTGAAGGTTATCGCAAAGTAATGACTGCTTTGGGTAGGACAATAAGCGAGTATTACACGTACACCCCGAAATCGGAGAAAATAATCTCCATGCTCCTAAAAGGAGTTGATCCATGTTTATCTCCTGAGGAGGTATTCGGGAAATTAAAAAATTTCGAAACCGACAATTTAAAATTTACAGGTGTGAAGCCCTTCTCTACCTCCAACTCTAGAAAACGCAATTGCAAATTGCCTTTCTTTATTGTATCACTGAGGTCCAACAGTAAGGTTGATGCTCTCCGATACATCAAACACCTCAACCGCCAAACAATAAGTTGGGAAAAAATAAAAAATCGATCGCGTATTGCGGTTCATGCGTTGTCAACGCTTCGGTCACGCGGCATCAATTTGCCATATGCAATTAAGGTGCATAAAGTGCCTCTCCGACCATATCATTGGGGAATGCCCCTTAGGCAAGGAACAGCTTCCAGATAGGAAAACACTGTCCTGTGTCCTCTGTAAAAATACATGTCACACTGCAAATTTTAGAGGATGTCCTAAATTCCAACAAATGAAATTAAAATTGGAGTCCAAGAAGAAACAAATTGAAGAGAGAAAAAATTAAAACTCGTTCTTACAACAATTTCGTGGCTCCTTGTGTGTCATATGCACAAATGGCCGGTGCTCCTAAGCAACCAGCATCCATGGAACATATATATATAGTAGTGGAAGAATGCCTGCGCCAGAGGCACATTCAGAAAAAATAACAATGTTATTAACCACGCAAGCACAATTTGCTGATTTTGAAAAAACACTGACTGAACAAAGAGCACGAATAGATACTCTCTATTCAACCCTGTTCTCAAATAACTCTCCACATCAAAATCTTCAACCCTCCGTCTGAACTAAACCTAAAAATTGTAGCTGTGAATGTAAATTCACTAATCCACATCGACAGAAGGGATAATTTAGGTATTCTAAATCTGCAGATGTGCTCTTGGCTAGCGAAACTAAGCTAAACCAAAGGCACAAAATGGGCTACAAAAATTATAACATAATTAGACGAGATCGACCACACTCTACTCGAGGGGGTGGGGTCGCTATCTTAGTTAAGAAAGGTCTTCACCATAAGGTCGTTTACAGCACGGAAGTACACAAATTCCAGGTGCTAGAGGCATGCATTATAGATATTCCTCTAAAAAGTCAAAGGCATCTATAACATATATAGTCGCTGCTTACGCTCCTGAATCTGTTCAAGGTACCCAATTTATCTGTGTGTTGCGGATTCGCATTCGAAACAACCGGCGAATTCGCAATATTTAAATTTGTGGCATCACGTTTAACAATATGTGGCATCACCATTAACAATGTCAGCAATCAGCTGACATTTATGAATTCTGTTGGTTGTCACTTGACAACCATTTTTTATGTTATGTTTTTTTTTTCTCGTTAACTGCTCTTGCGGACCACATCGCAACTTTCTAATCGTATACAATTTAATGAATCATATCAAATAAATTTAATATTTAACAACAGTGACTTTCACACGGAGTTGTTATTTCATTTTGGAAGACTATTTTTGGGGTTACCACCGTTAACCACAGGTAATCATTTTACATTGACAAATCATTAACAGCAATTGATTCCAGGCAACGGAATCAACATCGTTACACACAAGGAACTGCGCATATCATTCCTGACGTCCTTCCCCCGCCCCACCAACGGAATACCTTTGTTGGTGGACGATTGCAGAACGAAATTCAACATAGTCGGCGAAACCCAACAACGCCGAATCATCGTTGCAGGTCAGGGGACAGCATTGTTCCTGACGCCACCCCACAACACAAAAAAGAACTCGGTGTTCGTGGAAGGTGTGGTCAACCCGTGTTGAACATACACTGTGAAATCGATACGCTTTTCCGAAGTCTCAAGTTAGATTCGGAAAACAATTACTTTTTAATGGCAGGTGATTTGAACGCCAAGCACAGTGCCTGGGGCAATCTGACCTCGAACACCAGAGGCAATGCCTTGTTTGATTGGTGACAAACAAATGCGACCGAGCATAAACTAGAATTGTACGCTACAAGTACGCCGTCTTATCCAAGAGGTAACTCCTTCCTGGATTTACTTATGACAGATGATCGAATTCAGTTACCAGATACCGAGGTAACTACTCGAAATTGTCTTCGCACAATTGAGTACGATGGCGATCATTACGGACTTGGAGCCGTAATACACGTGCCGAACGAGTACCATCTACTTGAGCAGTACGACCAGGTACACTCTTTCGATTTCCGAAAAGCACATTTGTCGCGTTTCGAACGCATAGTAAAAAGAGAAATACGCAACATCGGCACAGACCCACCGACTAATAGAAACCTCCGTAATGATGAAATCGATCATTATCTCCTAACTATGAACGATATTGTTATTAACACAATGAATCGTTCCATCCCCAAAGTAGCTCATGTGGATGGCTATACCCCCCGATACAGAAATGCAACTATCGATGCTTTGTACAGGCAAAAGAGCACCCTGCTCTCACAGCTGAAATTGTTCTATAGGCAGTTCAGTAACCCAAATAGCAATGAAATCAAAACAATCAAGTCCTTGATTAAAAATCTTCAAAAACTGATCCAATATAATTACCGAGCAGTAATAAATCAGGAGTGGAGCAACAGAATTCGAGCTGTCCAAGCAAACGGACCAAACATGTTTTCACAAATCAAAAAAATATGTCGAAGAAAAGATCACAATGACATTCCCTGTCTCCGAATTCCACGGACTCCCGAGAATTGTCAGATAATGCTGAACGCAGGATTCACCTTAGAGCACATCAACTCCAATGATGAAGTAATAGTAGTCGAAGATCCGCAAAAGAAAGCGAATTCAATTGGAGCCTGTTTCGAAGCTGTGTACAGAGTTAACGAATCAGTTCATGCTAACACTGAAATTGAAAGCAATGCCCGTCAAAGACATTGCTCCCTGCGCAATCAACTTCACAACTGGCGATCCGAAAACCGTAGTTTCATCACATTCGGCCAAAATAATAGGGCGGATTCTCCCGTCAGAAATGAAAATACAAATATGTTTGTGCGCAAGGATGAACTTAGAAACATACTTAGCTCAATAAAAAATAAGAAATCCTCTGGAATAGATAGCATTCCAAATGTGGTTGTAAGGCACTTGCCTCGCGAAGCAGTGAACATATACACTACTTTGTTTAACAACGCTCTAAACAATGCACACTATCCAACCTATTGGAAGACTGCAGTAGTCCACCCCATCCCCAAAAAGGGTAAGGATAAGAGCTATCCAGCTAATCTGCGCGCGATCAGCCTAATTCCCAACATTAGCAAGGTATTCGAAAAAATTATAAACAAAGCACTGATAGGTTGGTGTGATGAAAACGATATCATCCCCAACAAGCAGTTTGACTTTCGAGCGCGACATGATACAGTTTATGCAGCAACGAAACTTGTTTCCGATATACAGTGGAACAAGGCAAAGCAACAATGTACAGGCGCCTGATTGGTTGACTTTGAAAGGGCTTGCGACACCTGGGTATGCCGCAATATCTGTTATACATCATTTATGATATGATAATCAACAAACATTTTGTGGTGAAATGCGGGGACACACTCTCCAACAAGACCTTCCAAATTAAAAATGGCTTACAGTAGGGAGCTGTGAACTCCCCCATTCTATTCAACATTTACACTAGTGATCTAGTGAGTTCTCTCGAAAACGCCATTACGTACGCCGATGACATAGTGGTGCACAAAACAGGAGGAAAAATAGACGTCATCAATAGGCACCTTCAAGATGACTTCAACAAAATAGAACATTTTTGCGACGACTGGAAATTAAAGATTAATTTCCAGAAAACCGAAACTATCCTTTTCAGAACGCCCCTATCCAGGGCCTCGAGGGATACAAAATACAACTGGAAGCACTTTTCTATTGTAAGTAACAATAACCTTCCACTGCAAGTGAAAACTGTAGTTAGATATCTTGGTATCTGGCTAGACCAGTATTTATATTTTGACAAGCACGTAGCAGCGTCCCTCTCCGCAGCTAAAAGCGCATATTCTATGACAAGAAGTCTATTCCGGAGTAGTCTTCTTGACCCCAGAGTCAAAACAATTTCGTACTCGGCATTCATCCGACCAGTTTTGATTTATGGCTGCCCAGTATGGTATAATATATCTCCACTTTATATGGAGAAGTTTGGTACAATATATCTCCACTTTATATAGAGAAGTTTCGTGTGTTCGAACGGCAATGTTTGCTTTCCTTCCTCGGACTTTTTAGAACACCAGAGTCGCAATACAAAAAATTCTATCCCAACAAAATCCTGTATAACAAATCAGGGTTAAATAGGATAGACATTTTCATAATTAAAATTATTCGTGGTCATACAGCAAGAGCAATGTGCAGTGACAATAATCTTATCTCGGGAGCCTACTATCCCAACGATATGTATCTGGAGAATACCTGTAGCGTCTACCAACGCCACTGCTACCTTTTCAACCTACCTCAAAATCTTCCCTCCTAAAGCTCCACTAGTTTCATCATTTTTACCATGCAAGCGCAATAACTTCCCCAAGCATTCTCCCACCGATTGCATTACCTTTCGATTATGCAAATCGCATCCATCAAGCATCCAACATCAAGCATCTGCCCATCAAGGACATTCACGCAATTAACGCGGTATATCAATTTTCCCTAGAAGAAATTCGGTACGCCAGTACCGCATACATCAATGCATCTCAGCATTGTTCTAAAAGGAAAACATTTCGGTTGCCATACTAGATAACCGAAGTGGATTATGAAAACAATCAACAGAACCCCTGTCTGCCTGCATTTACTGTCCCACACGTGCGCAACAGATTTTCATGCACACCAGTACTCACGGCGGCTTTTATGCAATCTTCAAAGCACCGGCGCAATTCGCGCCTAACTGCCAAGAGCCGAATTCAATGCCAATGTAAATACTCACACTGGAATTCGACCCATGACTCCCTAGGATTGCAATACACAATTAACATGGTTGTAAACACAACCATCATTGTGTAATTATCCCAAATGTATCCTAATCCCTAACGTAGTATTTGGACAACTGCAAATACTTATCCCAAAGATGCTTTTTCATTCCCACGGTTCGACCACCCATGAGCTCGCATCACGTGCCAACAAGGCGATCCACGCACAAAAGTAGTTTAGTCGAAGAAAGAGTTGTAAGTGAGTCGAGTCTCAACCTAAGTGGAGTGCGCCCGGAAAATCGAGTGACGTGAAGCGTGTTTGCGTGTGCTTTAGTTCAGTACCCGGTTAGTTTAACATTATTATTCACATAATTTATTCGTAAAGAGAAAAATAACATAAGTTCGAAATAAAGTGTTCTATAGTTTAGTGAAAACGAATACACAATACAAAGAAATAAAAGACAAGCAACAATCGATTTAACTTATAACTGTTGGATTTCTAAAACTTAAAAGTTAAGTAAACACAAGATTAGACTAATTTCATTGTGAAGCGTGTGCCTGTGTCCCTGCAGGACAATAAACAATACAATTCGAAACAGTTTAACCAGCGTTTTATTCCATCAAATTCGGTGGAGCAATCCGTGGAGTAGGAGTTAACCAGTTCCAATGTCGGCACACATACGTTCTACCCCACATACGCTCCAGAATGGGTTTATTCCCCCAGAAGCGTTCCCTTTCTTGGATCAAAAAGGCCTTATCCAAGACGTGCATGGAGTCCCGATTATTTATCACGGTCTCCGTGGTGCTAGGGACAAACGAATTCTCCATGATAGTGATATCTCCAATGCCCCAGACCGCATGCGTTTTAGCACGGCGATCAGTGAAAGAGATAAATCAGCCAGAGATCGAACATCTCCCAAATGGTGGTGGCTTCTTAACGAGGAGAGGACTTCACTTCCTCAGATATAGTATGCCTCTCAAGAGCAACGCTTACCTCCCTCTTCTCCCCCCTCCCCCTGTCCTCCTTTCCCCATAACTTTTTTGTAGCTATTCTATTTTATTTTTTATTTCTTATTTTATTTTTTATTCGTTTCGTTTTGAAGTTTTTGTTTGTTATTAAAAAAAAAAATAAAAAAAAAATTAATAATAATGTATACATATAGATGTAAATGAGGAGTCCCTCTAATATATGACCTATTTCATATATATATATATATATATGTATATCTATATATATATATATATATATATATATATATATATATATATATATATATATATATATATATATATATATATAAGAAACAACAAAAAAATATGTACGCCGAAAGGCATATATAAAAATCAAGTTGTAATGTCTAATTTAGAGAGCTCGCATAGAGCCAGTAAGTCAATTTAAGGACTGTGATTGTAGAAAAGGGTTTAACATTTACCCCTAATATTATAAATGTAAAAAGAATTAGAAAAATAAATGTGGTTTAAAAACTAAAAAGAAAAAAAAAGGATTACAATACCAGCTTGCTATACAATGCCGCTAATATTGACCGTCTCGATAGACGCTTCCTAGAGCTGTCTATCAAATTTATTGATAACCTCCCTAATAATCCCAACCCCATAATAACTTCACTACTACCAACTCCTCTAGATAACAAGGTTCGCTATCTGAATTGTCTCCATACCAGAAGTCTCTTCACCTCTGGAAGATTGGTTAATGACTCCAACGAGGTAGTGTACCATAACACCGAGCTGGCACCCAATCACTTTAAATACTGTAACATACAACCATTCTCCAACATTCTGCGTTTTAACGAACAACCGGAAAGTGTTACCGCACCTGAGGCCACTAACTGACCATATCCCACGCCAACCTACCTCCTTAACCATCAATCCCTATATTCCCCAATTCACATTACATATTTAACTTATTATAATATAAATTAGGTTAAGCTAGCTTCATTCAGTAAAGCTTTTATTTGTATATTTACATACGAGCCAGATTTATGCTCTGGTCTTTTATAGGATTGTTGTGTTTCTTGTAGGGGGTTTTATTTTCATGAAGCGTGTCTCCTGGTCCTTAAAAGGACAAGGCGATCTCTTAAAATTTGACCGCTCTTGAAAATTTGTCCTATAAAATGGGTCGTTGCCGTGCTTCCTCTGAGTTCAAAGGGAAGAGCAACGTCCTTTGATTCGACCTTCATCCTGATGTCTTCACTTGGTCTTCCGTGGGGGCCAGGTGATACTTAGATATCCGTCGTCCATAAAAAATGAAAACACGTCTTGTTTCCTTTAAGAATATGATTTTATTATATTATTCAGGATTTTCCTGGGGTACTTCCTCCAGGGACTGTGAATTTAGACTGCGGCCCGGAGATCACTTGACTATTCCTTTATAAAGGAAAAGGAATCGAAAATTGTATCCCAAAGATACACATTTTCGTGCAACAATCTCGATCTTTTGGATATTTCGAGCGAGATGTTGTATTTACATAAGATAAGAAATCAATTTCTTGAATTCTTATGAAACTATCGCGCAGATGTGTGAATGTATCTGCTTTTGAGTTTTTTGTTTGTTTAACTCAATGGAATTTTTAGGATAGAGATAACGATCTCTGAATTTTGGATTTGGGTGATCCTGTGGAGCAAATGTAGAACAATAAACGAATATTAGATTCGTTTATTGTGAATTTTAATTTTAATTTTGATTTTGGATTTAATTATGCCGTGGGGGCAAATGCAAAGCGATAAACAAATATTTTGATTCGTTTATTGCGAATTTTGGGTTATTGTGGGTTTTGATGGGTTTATACGTTTTAGCGTATTATTGCTGGGATTTTGGATTAGGAATGGGGGAAAAAGGTGGTAGGGCTTTTTGGAGCACTACAGGATAACTTTTTTGTTATGTATAAAGCAACTCCGCCGCCTGTTTGATTTGGTCTATTTAAGAATACTGAATTAAAAGCATTAAGCTGATACGGATAATTTTCTTCTTCATAGATATTAGTTTTTACCAAAATTATTATTCTAATGTAATAAGGACATCACTAATATTCCCAAAAAATGGGTCCCAATTTTTTCCTAGCGATCTTATGATTAAATATACATAAGAGAATTTTAAGCAATTTAATTCATTGATATTTATAGCAGTAACCGTTTTATGTACCCTATAATTTATTTTTGACAGTTGAAGTCATTCATTGTTTTCGTCGTTGTTGTTGTTGCAGTCAGTCATATATTTATTTAGTTTTGTTTACATGTTTTATTACAAGAGGGAGAAATATTATTCTATTTTACATACATCGTCAGGGTCAACAATACGGATAGCAGGTGTACCCTCATCTTTGCGTGGGTTAATACTTCTATCTGTTCATGGAATAAACAAATATTTCGTTGGAAACACAAATATTAATACAAACCCTTTGCTCAAGCAAATTATCCATTATAAAAATGGAAAAACATACTTGAGGTGAACCAACAAAATCAGCAGCTTTAAAAAAACCCGATTGAGAGCCAGCGTTCAAACTTGACGTCATAATGTTTCACAGTGGCAACTTTGTGGCAAAAAAAAATTTGACAATAGATTTACACAGGAATTTTAATTGAGGTAGATTACGTATTGTAGCGAGCTTATGGTGCGCTGGATTAATTATTTTTAATAAATAAGAGCCGTTAAATCGATTTTGAATTAATGTAGCACTTTATTAGTCCGTTAATAACAGCCATTACTTTTATCGTACACTTAACGATTTCTTGACTTATCGCTTCTGTACTTATCGCGTCTTTTACTGCTTACTTCTTCTTCTTACTTATCGCGTCTTTGGCTGCTTACTTCTTTCTTCTTTATCTGCGTGCGACGTATTTATACCGTTTTTCCTCATTCTGATTTGGTGTTTCGTTTCCGTCCGTTCCATAGCTTCGAATTTTCTATTGTTCATAGTATCCAGTTTTTTAGTACTTTCTAGAATATTCTAGTACTTTGTTTCGGACTTTCTAGAATATTCTAGTACTGATTGTCATATGTGTCGCACTACCCCTCGCCTAGATTAGTTCGTCCCGAACTAAGTTCACTGGTCTCCTAAGTTAACAAAAGTTGTCAGTCGGTCACAATGTACCACTTTCATCTTGGCGTTCGGTCTTCGCTGAATCCTATAGACAACGTCGTTGTGAGAATCTTATACGGTCCTTCCCAATGTTGCTGCAACTTCGGAGACCTTCCTTTTTGCCGATGAGGGTTATAAAGACACACGTTATCGCCTGCATTAAATCCGGATGCGTTGGCTCGAACGTGGTACCTTGTTTTCATCCTGTCACTTGATACCTTGATTTGCTTTCGAACCAAATGTTCGAGGCGATTTCTCCATTCGGCTACGTAGTCTTCAGTCTTATCTATGGTGTCTGCAGGTATTCCGAATCGAAGATCGGCTGGTAATCGTATCTCTCGTCCTAATATAATTCTTGCTGGAGAATGGTCTGTCGTATCGTGATTAGCCGATCTATAACTCATGAGAAAGGTTTGTACATATTTGTCCCAATCTCGTTGGTGATCAGTAACGACCTTGGATAACTGCTCTTTTATTGTTCCGTTGAACCTTTCGACCATTCCGTCTGACTGCGGATGTAAGGGTGTGGTCCTGGTTTTCCTTACGCCCAGTGCCGCACAGATGCCTTGAAATATCTGTGATTCGAAGTTACGGCCTTGATCGGAATGAAGCTCACAAGGATCCAATTATTGATAAGCTGCTCAATGATGGTTGTTGCTTCTTGGATTGGAATTGGAAGGACTTCTGTGGGGAGGAAGTAATGTGCCTAACACGGACACTCGGTTCACTTCCTCCTCCATCATAGTTTAATTAATTGGCCCGTCGTCGCAACAAGAGAAACACAAATGTTCCTCGGAAAACGCTCGGAAACTGCAACACAACGTCCACAAACAGGAAAGGTAAAAGGAAACATTGGTCACTGTTATTAGTAAAAGGTTTTTTATTTTTAATTAATCTTAAACAAACACTGAAGGACAATAATTTTACTTACACACGAACGGTTAACACTAAGGCAAAAAACAAACGGTAAAATAATTGAAACTTGTGTATTTAATTAAGAAGAAAATTCGTACTCACTCGCGGGGACAACGACACAAACGATTATTACATTATCGTTTCCCTGTGCGCACCAGGGTAGCGATGGAGCTTCGACCCGCTCGGGTCGAATGATGTTAAAGGACTCAGCGATCGTCATCTCATACAGAGATGATTTCGCTAAGGAAAAAAGGAAGAGAGAGAAAAACTTTTCTCTTAAGGATGTGAATATATTCTTGCCGAGGATATGTTTTATCTCCCACAAGTGTAACGTAGAGTCTCTCTGGTGGGAACAAGAAAACCAGATCTCGTACTCGAGATCATGGTTTTGTGTGTGTGGACGTTCAGTTCCGATGTTGTTGCACGTGTTCGAAAGCAGTGGAACGACGAGAAGGGCGGTCGGCGAGAACAAAGGAAAAGGCGACCAAATGGTTCGCCCCGCAATGAGAGTCATGTTTATGCAACGTCGCTACGACGGACGTTGGTAAAAAGGTGTTAATAGGATACGACAGTAAGGGTAGGTATTGAGTTCCTATTTGCATTTGAATATGTTGTAGGATTTAATTGATGCAAGAGACGCGGAATGCGTATTTGCTTTGGTCCCTAGGGTGTAAGTCGCCGGCCAATGTGTATATAGGGAACATTGTTGTACACATGGCGCGGCTGGGAAAAATAGACGGCGCAGTATTTATGATCCCTGTCATCAAGGTTACAATGTATGTAAATCTAATTATTTTGTTTACCGGAATTCATCTAAGGAAATTTGACTGGCGACGTAGATGCCGAAATTGATTGGAAATTCCTGGTAAGCTAATAAAGAAATCTTAAGGAGCAGTGGTATGCGAAGAGAATGCATGAAGGTAAGTTTTCTTTACAGGGACAAAGATTAGATTTGATCTCTTAAATGCGTGCAGCATTTTTAGGTGCCGAATGCGAATGCATTGCGTCTTGGGTGATGATTATGGGGGTTTTTCAGGAAGGCAAACCGTGGGATTTGGCGGAACCGCCACACTTCCACCCACGTGCTGAAGTAATCCATGATAACTAACATGTATTTGTAGTTGTCGTTTGTTTTTGGGAATTGCCCCGAGATGTCAATCGCAATTCGCTCGAAAGTGGTACCCACGTTATACTGCTTCATAGCGCTCCTTGGTTTTGCTGTTGGTCCTTTGGTTGCAGTGCAAGTTGTGCACTTCCTACACCAAGACTCGGCGTCATCCCTCATGTGAAGCCAGTAGAAGCGAGATCGTAATTTTGAAAGTGTCTTATTAATTCCCAGATGTCCACCGGAGGCCCCGTCGTGCATTTCTGTTAGTACATCCTTCACTTTTGATGGTAGGACTAGAATCTGCATTCGATGGGATTTTCTGTTACGCTTTAGAATTCCATCTTCCACCAGCAAGTAATTCCATGGTGCCCAATATGCCTTAAATGTTCCACTCTTGTCGGAAATATCGTTGCAAGTTGGCCGGTCGTTCTTTTCTTTGTGTTCCAGGATTAGCGACATATCTTCATCCTGAAGTTGAGTTGCGCATATAGCATCACACGCCCACCCATCTAGTACTTCTACTTGTACATTTCAAAGGTCGTACGCCTCTTCTCTCTCTTCCGCTCTATGACAATGTTTACAAACTGGTTTACATGGTCTTCTTGATAGAGCATCAGCGTTATTATGCACCTTCCCTTGACGGTGGGAAATTTGGAAATCATACGTTTGAAGTCGTTTGATCCATCGAGCTATTTGTCCTTCCGGATTCTTAAAATTTAACAACCATTTCAGGGCGGCATGATCCGTCCGAAGGTGGAATCGACGTCCGTGGAGGTACTTATGGAAATTCTTAACGGCTTCTACGACAGCCAGCAGTTCCTTTCTTGTTGCGCAGTAATTTCTCTCTGGCTTATATAGAACTCGAACATAATATGCGACAACTCTGTTTTTACCATCGACTTCTTGTGACAACACTGCTCCGATTCCTGTGTTACTTCCATCAGTATTCAATATAAATGGGCGATCCGATCTTGGGAATGCCAATGTTGGATTCCTGCATAACTCGGCCTTCAATGTATTGAATGCTGCCTCACACTTTTCTGTCCAATTGAATTTCTTGTCTTTACCCGTTAGTTCGTGTAGGGTTTTAGCCACGTTGGCGAAACCTTTAACAAACCGTCGGTAATATGTGGCTAATCCCTTAAAGCTTCTTAACTGTTGCTTATCTTCTGGAGTAGGTCACTTTTGGACAGCTGCTATCTTATCAGGATCCGTTTAAACTCCTGCAGATGAAACGATGTGTCCCAGGAATTTTACTCTCCTTTGGAAGTGTTCACATTTCTTCGAATTGAGCTTTAAGTTGGCCTGTCTTAGTCTTTGGAAGACGGAGCGCAGATTATTGATGTGTTCTGGTAAATTCCTTCCAACAACGATGATATCGTCCAAGTACACAAGACAGGTCTTCCATGTAAGTCCTGGTAGAACACTTTCCATTAATCGTTCAAACGTTGCTGGAGCATTACACAATCCAAAAGGCATCATGTTGAATTGATAAATTCCGTTTCCGGTAGTAAACGCCGTCTTCTCCTTGTCCTCCTCCTTCACTTCCACTTGCCAGTAACCGCTTTTTAGGTCCAATGTTGAAAACCACTGAGCTCCAGAAAGGGTATCTAGTGTGTCGCCGATTCGAGGATGTGGGTAACTGTCTTTCTTCGTAACGTCGTTTAACCGGCGGTAGTCGATACAAAATCTAGTTGTCCCATCCTTCTTCTTGACGAGCACTACCGGCGAAGCCCATGGGCTCGATGATTTCTCGATGACTCCTTGCTCTTCCATCTCTTGGATCATGTTACCTACTTCTGATTGTTTGCCCAACGGTAGTCGACGAGGTGGCTGTCTTATATGTCTTGGCTCACCCGTGTCAATGCGATGTTTAACGATACCGGTGCGCCCGAATTTATCATGTCCTGTCACAAAAATATCAGAAAAATCGTTCAGCAGTGATTTAACGCTTGCCTTTTCTCTGTCTGTTAATCCGATTTCCTGGGACATCAACTTATTAACCGCAGAGGATGCACCAGAGGGCTGTTGAATTGAATGGTCCTCTCCCCTTGTCTGAATTGAGTTTATCATTGACACGGGTGCTGTGCTGCGATTACCACTCCTTTTCTTATTACGATCGGCTCCTTGGACGCGTTTAGTACTCTGACGGGTACGATGAGCTTCTTCGCATCGATAAGAGCTTTCCCAACAACGATGTTCCCCTTGCGCTGATTTTCTACAGCTTCGGTGATGTAAAACCGATTGTCACCGGGATCACTCTCGAGACTGGTCCAAATTACCGAGTCTGAACGAGCTGGGATCTCATCCTCCTCACGCACATAACATTTCAGCCTTCGCAATTGTTCGTCCTGCAGTGTAATAGCAACCCCCAAGTTACCAATTCGTAGTGTTCTTTGCCCGATATCTAGAACAACTTAATGCTCCTTCATGAAATCCATTCCAAGAATGCATTCGTCCGTAATATCTTCAACCAAAAATTGGTGGGAGATGGAAATATTGCCCACCACTATTATGCTCTCGACTTCTCCGTAGACTGAAGAGCATTCTCCTGTAGCAGTTCTCAAAGCGTATCTTCTATTTTTATTAATATATTTCTTCTTTCACTTCACGGAACGTTGCATTAATTCATACTATCTCACAAATTGCATAGTCACACTTCGAGTTGCATTCTGTTTACCCACCTTTATTTTCTTATTTATAAATAGGAAAAACCGTGCAGTATAGTTTATTTTTATTAGCTCTTAATTTTTGACCGATTTTTTAAAAGAGTTCAAGATCCATTTTTGTTTCTTTTGTAAAACCAAAACACTTACTCTTTTTAAAAAGCTTCCCCATGATTTTCTTTTTCATTTTCGTTTTAAAATAAATCTGAAAATTTTAGATTCAAATGCCGTAACAATATTTTGATTAACATTCAGTTTAAGCGCAGCGTGATCCCAAAATGAATTTACATCTTTGTCATGTCAAAACGATCCATTCTTTATTGTCATACCACTTTTATTCATAGATACCATTCTCACTAATATTAAAAAAGTCCTGTGTAGTTTTGATTCTTCCTGCCGCTCCGAGGGTCATTCTAATGGCGGCAGGTTTTTTCACACTCCTGTAGAGTTGCAAATCTATTATCATTACCACCACATCCATTGTATATGAATAAGGTGCAGTAATCCTGTTCTGACACATACGTCCACGAAGGTATGAAGGCTCTGCAGTTACCTCTCTCTGATGGATCTAACAAGCATTCCGCTGTAAATGACTTAAAGTTATTTACTTCTATTCGGTGGGTTCTCATAACACTTACGTGGCTTCTTAGCTTGTAAGACTCCACAACAACATAGTACTAAAGCCATTGCTATAAGCATCACCTTCATGTTAATTCAGAGCTTTTTACTTGGTTGCTGGTGATTAGACAAGTGATCCTCCCTTACTGAATTTAAAAACGATCTAACATCGAGTTTGTTCACAAATGTGCCACCCACCTAAATAATAAAGATATAAAGGTTCTGAGTAATTACTTTTCCTATTGGCAGGGGCTCGTATTATCTCGTCAGAATGGAATTTAACGCTGTAACGTTTAAGTAGCGTAACAAAAATTTGTATATAATAATAACATTTCATCACCAATTACACGGCTGTTAAGGTACTAGTTAATATGTATTTCTTCATTTGTGTGCGCGTGTGTTATACTGCTACTGTAACCAAAACTATAAAATATATATTTAAACTGCTTTTGTAAAAAGTTATTATAAGAAATTACTGCAAAATAAAAGATGTTTAGGTGTCATAATATTCCAATGTAAAAAATGTAATATAAATTTATTACACCAAATCAAATCTATTTATTGTACTCAAATATTTAAATGTTATTTCACTTCGAATGTTACTTATCATCTCAATCAATGGGTGTGGCAGCGGTGGTGTAAATAAAGCGAAAAAAAGTGCCTGGTTACGGAAGACATTTTAGTGCGGCACTGTTTTTAGCGATTTTTTAGCGTCATCGGAAACAGGAAAAATAAACACAAGTTATTTGTTCTTCTGTTGGGCTATATTTTATTCTGCAATAATAATCTTGAACAACACTCAATTTCGTAAACTGAAAAGAAACGATTATCGACATTTTTCATTTTGTTTCATTTTTAAAACATTTTTTTTTATTTTCTTTTTATATTCTTAGTTTCTAAATTACATGCTAGACAAAAAATGCTTAAATTCTAGCTTAATTATCTTATATTATAACTTACTGGTGCTACGCAGACGGTCTAAGCTAAACATTACATAACTATTGTATAATTTGGCTTTCGGCGACAGAACTTTGTTTGTGGCAGTACTTATAATTATTTAAATGACAAAGAAAAATTTTGAAAACTTTGTGTCAATTTTTTTTTGTTTTTTTGTTTTTTTTTCTTAAAATTTAACCTTAATTAATTTTTTTTTTTTTTTTTAATATAATTTTATTTAAAAGAACTTAACTTAACTTAATTTAAATCTTATACTACCCTAATTCTAGAAAAGCTAAGTCTATGTAAGCTGGCTGATAAAACTGTTATTCTATACCCACTTTGGTATCCTAGTCTTTATATGCCATTCAACCACCAGAACTGTTGACCCTGTCCAATACTAACGTCCCGATCTCTGTGGGAGATAGCCCTACTGAAGCGCAGGAACTCTTCTTCGGTGCGCGTTACTTCCCGCTCGTAGCACAATCGCCCGTCTACGGATGATCTACTTACATGATAGATCAGCGGAATTCCGGATCTATCCTGTATAAACTCTTTCATGCCCAAATCAAGGAACGCCTCTGGTGGAACAAAACCGTTGCGACGCACGTTCTCATGGTGTAGGGTATGTGGATAATAAACCCCGAAAATTGGGTCATTGGACGAGCTTATTGCTCTCGCAATATGTCCTCTGATTAATTTGATCATAAAATTATCCACCCTATTAATGTACGCTTCATTATATAAAGTCTCATTTGAGTAGTACTTTTTGTATTCCGAATCCGGTGTTCGATATCATCTGAGACAACTTCTGAGACACTTCCTTTCGAACACCCGAATCTTTTCCATCAAATTTGGACCTATGTTAAACCATACTGGACAACCATATATGAGCATTGGCCTGATTAGCGTCATGTAGCATATGACTTTTACCCTGCTGTCAAGTTGGCTACTGTGAAATAGGCTCCTTGTCATAGCAAACGTTTTTCTAGCCTTGACCAAAACCGCATCTACATGTCTGTTGAAATACAGATATTGGTCTAGCCAGATGCCAAGGTATTTAACTAAACTCTTGGTTTCCAGTTTATCTCCATGCGGTCCCACGATAACTAGCTTTCGCCAGTTTTTCCTTGTGTCGTTCGTGGCTTTATATAATGGAGTTCTAAGTAGGATGGCTTCACATTTCTGGAAGTTGTTCTTAAGTTTCCACTCATCGCAATAGCGCTGCACATTGTTAAAGTCTTTCTGTAGTAAACTATTTATGATCTCAATTTTCGGAGCTGTTCTGTAAATTATGAGATCATCTGCGTACGCAATAGCCTGTGGAACTGAATCTAATAAGTCACTAAAGTAAATGTTAAAGAGAATCGGAGAAAGTACCGCATCCTGTTGCAAGCAATTCTTGATATTATACGTTTTATTAGGGGTCACATTACCATTTTGGACCCCCTTTAACATACCGTAAAGCACATATAGTAACGGCTTATGTGTGGGTAGTCTGTGACAGAGATTACATGAACTGGGCACAGTTGAGCAATCTGTGCACCGAACTAGTGCGTAATATGTTAGAAAAATATTATTTTAATTTTAAGGCTAATTCGACATCTGCACATCCATTGGAGCCAATTATAAACTAGGCTGTGACATATTGACGAGCAGATGGGCTAACAAACCACATCCTCGAGAAAGTAATCGTGTGCGTGCCGCGTGTGTTTGACCCGCGCAGATATAAAAATAAAGAATTAATAAGTTCATACGAAAATGTTTAATAGTTTACGTGAAAACAAATCAATCCCACAAAAAACAAAAGGACAAACAATAAACAATAAATTTAAATTTCATTAACAGTTTGACTATCTATGCAATAGTCTCGTTGAGAAAAATAATAATATGTCGCATACCTCCGAGATCCCCATTTTTTTCTTTCACTTGATTAAGCATAATCAAGCAAAAACGATAAATTGGTTTCAGTGACATTATAAAGTGCGCTGCTTCACAGCAATAATAACAGTCAAGACAAAGTAACAGAACGAAAAGTGAATCTAAAGTAATCGAAAATAATCGAAAATAAACAAAAATAAAAACAAACAAACAAATTGAAGAATAAAAAAAAAGTGCATAACAAAATCCCTTCAGTGAGGTGCGACAAAGAAACAATCAATTAAAATATATCACCTCGCAAGGGTGAAAATTGAAACAGACAACATATTGCTCATTAAGCAAGTGGTTTTTAAGGCAGCGTTTGGTGCGAGCGCAGAGTCACTGACTCCTACTCGACGTGGCCAAGTTCGAGTCGGCCTACGGAAGAAATCGAGTTCGTGGTTCGTATTGCGGGTCGCCTTTGTGTTTTTAAATGAAAACAAATTGGAAAGAACCAGTATGAACACGGAGGACGACAAAAACGCGACAACACACAAAAGAAAAGGTACACAGAAAATCTCCATTGTGACGCGAAGTAAAACCGCGAAATTAACAATGGAGAAAAAAGGTCAGCAAATGGAGGAAGACAGTGAGCGTCCCTCTCCCTACAATTTTAATATGTATGGGGCAAACAATTCGTTCGCTTCTCTTGCATCCTCAGAGTCTGAGGATGAAGAAGAGGAAATTACTGAATTGGAGGAGAAACTTGCGATGGCAAGAGCCCGTCTAGAAGAGAGACGCCGAAAGAAAAAAATAGCGGCACTCGAAAAAGGAAAAGACACCGAACAACAACAAAAGCCGAAGCCAAAAGTCGGCCAACAGCAACAGCAACAGCAACAGCAACAGCAACAGCAACATCAACAGCAACAATCAACACAAAATCGACCACAGCAAGCAACACAACAGCGGCAAAGCAGCAATCACAACCAAAAAATAAAGATGCCACCGATCAACACCATAGATATTGAGTGTAAGGAATTGGTAAGTCTTTGTAAGCTAGCGATAGGAAAAAAATTTGTAATTAAAAGACTGGCTGGTACCAGGCATGCCATTCAAACCTATGCGGTGGCAGACCACGAAAAAATTAAAGAGGTCTTAAAAAGGGCCACCGCGGAATTCTACTCGTTCACGCCGAAGCAAACAAAGAGGCTAACGGTTCTATTAAAGGGTGTCGAACCTGAGGTGGAACCGGAGGCTCTGCTCGAGATGCTTCAAAAGTTGAGGCACGACGATCTCGAGTTTATCTCCGTAAAACCGTTCACCACAACCAAGGCAAGAAGGGAAAACCGCAAGCTACCCTTCTTTTTGGTTCAACTAACGCCCAGCAGCAGAATTGGTGGTCTAAGAAAGATTACGGTCTTGGATCATCAAAGTGTCACATGGGACAAGTTAATAAAAGGCAGAGACATCCTGCAATGTGTCCGCTGCCAAAGGTTTGGTCACGCGGCGGCGAACTGTGAAATGCAGCACCGTTGCGTAAAATACGGAAAAGACCATAAGGCAGAAGAATGTCCTCTGGGAAAAGAAAGGGTAGAAGACAAAGCCCTTCTAAAGTGCCCAGTGTGCCGGAATGAGGGACACCCCGCTAATTATCGAGGATGTCCTAAATTCCGAGAAATAATGGCAAGAAGTGTGACCCGGCAAAAAAACACAGAGCCAGCTCGTACTACAACAATGCCCGTAACATCGCAGCGGTCGTACGCACAAGTTGCGTCGGGAGGGAGACCATCAAACCAGGCTACAACATTGGTAGCCACAAATACTCCCACCCAGACTGAAACAACATCGCCAGCAGACGTGGTCACGGTTCTGCTTAATCTGCAGAGACAGATGACACAGCTGCAAAACCAAATAAACGAGATCTACTCGTACTTGCCCAATCTAAACAAAAAGTCAATATAAGCTCTCTAACCACAACATCAATAAAAGCTCTTGTCGTGAATGTAAATTCACTAATAAGAACTGAGAGAAGAGCCAATCTTTTTAACCTGTTGCAAGAGGAACAACCTGATGTACTTCTGGCGGGGGAAACAAAGTTAAACCAGAGACATAAGATAGGACATAAAAACTACGATATTATACGAAGAGACCGACCTAACTCCTCTCAAGGGGGGGGGGGGGGGGGGGGGGGGTGTCGCAATCTTTATTAGAAAAGGGATCCCTCATAAAGTTATATATAGTGAAGAAGTGCGCAGGTTCCGGGTGCTGGAAGCCTGTATCGTACGGATACCCCTTCAGCAAGGAAGGGGTTTGTATGCGATTGCGGTCTACGCACCTGAGGAGCACCAACATAATCTATTTAGAGCAGAGCTCGAGACTCTCTTCCGATGCTTACAATTGCACCTGGGCAAAAATTACTTTATTCTAGGGGGAGATATGAACGCCAAGCATAGAAATTGGGGAAATTATATATCTAATGCCAGAGGAAATCAGTTGGCTGGCTGGTTAGATCAGTTTCATATTGAATATAGAACTGACCTGCTAGCTACCGAATATCCATCGTTCCCTAGAGGTAGATCGTTCTTAGATATCTTGCTAATCGACTCACGACTGAGATTACTTAACACCAATAGACGAAACACAAACTGTTTACGGACAATTGAATACGATAGTGACCACTGTGCATTCACGGCAGTAATAGAGCTCCCGAATGAGCTCGCAGATCTGGAGGAATTCGTGATCCCGCAACCCTATAACTACGGGGCAATGCGATAGCCGCGGTTCACCAGATCATTAACAAAAGAACTTCTTTCGATTGACTTTAATCTGCCAGTAAACAGAAACCTGACTAATGTCGAAATCGACAAATACATTCAACAAATGGACGAAACCGTAAAACGAACAATGGACAAAACAATTCCCAAAACAACAGTTACAGATCACACTAACATGTACAGAAACGCAACAATAAACGCACTCCACAGGCAAAAGAGCAGACTGCTATCGAAATTAAAACAATTACACAGACAGTTTACAGACAGACAAGACCAGGAGATAATATCACTGAAATCCCGATTAAAAAACCTCCAACAATTACTTAAAGCTAATTATAGATTAGCAACAAATTTGTATTGGAACAACAGAATTCGAGCTATAAAAACTAATAACCCGAATATGTTCCCACAAATAAATAAAATATTCAGGAGAAATAATCAAAATGAGATTCAGTGTCTCCAAATCCTACGTACTCAGGTAAACAAGCAGCTGCTAACCAACATTGGCATAGATGCAGAGAACGCTATCCTCAATGGTGAGCTCTTCGTGATCGAAGATCCTTTGGAAAAGGTGAACGCTTTGGGAGCTGTCTTTCAGGAAATGTACAAGGTGAATGAAAGCATTCACCGAAATCACGACCTGGAGGACAGAGTTCTACTGAATCACCTCCACCTCCGGAATGAAATTTCACTTTGGCAATCGGAGAATCCGGGTTTTACCGAATTCAGTGAAGATAATCTGTCAATTGACATTAATGCCAATGGTGTTGCAAGCCATTCTTGATATTATACGTTTTATTAGAGGTCACATTACCACTTTTGACCACGAACCTCCTGTCCTTTAACATATCGTAAAGTACATATAGTAAAGGCTTATGTAAACCATGTCTGACCAGTTTGTAATACAACCCTTCGATCCAGACGGTATCAAAGGCTTTTTCCAAGTCGATCAGACAGGCACCTGTGCATTGGTCCCTACATTTATTCCATTGTATGTCGGAGACCAGTTTAGCTGCGGCATGTGTGGTTTCATGACCCGCCCTAAAGCCAAACTGGTTATTTGGAATAATGCTGTTGTCGTCTACCCATTTTAGCAGAGCTTTGTTAATGGTTTTTTCAAATGCTTTACTGATGCTTGGGAGTAAACTTATCGAACGCATGTTCATTGGGTTTGTGCAGTCTTTGCCGTTTTTTGCGATGGGCTGAATGATAGCCGTTTTCCACCGCGCGGGATAATATGCATTATTCAACGCGTTGTTAAACAGGACCGTGTATATATCTATTGCCATTGGGGGCAGGTTCTTGAGTACGATGTTAGGTACTCCATCTATTCCCACTGACTTTTTGCTTCTTAATGACTCGAAGATACTCTGGATTCCTTCCCTTGTTATTAGAAGGCTATTAGCCACTACACCATTGGCATTAATGTCAATTGACAGATTATCTTCACTGAATTCGGTAAAACCCGGATTCTCCGATTGCCAAAGTGAAATTTCATTTCGGAGATGCAGGTGATTCAATAGAACTCTGTCCTCCAGGTCGTGATTTCGCCGAATGCTTTCATTCACCTTGTACATTTCATGAAAGACAGCTCCCACAGCGTTCATCTTTTCCAAAGGATCTTCGATCACGAAGAGCTCACCATTGAGGATAGCGTTGTCTGTATCTATGCCAGTGTTGATTAGCAGCTGCTTGTTTACATCAGTACGTGGAATTTGGAGACTCTGAATCTCGTTTTGATTATTTCTCCTGAATATTTTATTTATTTGTGGGAACATATTCGGGTTATTAGTTTTTATAGCTCGAATTCGTTTATTGTTGCGTTTCTGTACATGTTAATGTGATCTGTGACTGTTGTTTTGGGAATTGTTTTGTCCATTGTTCGTTTTACGGTTTCGTCATTTGTCAGGTTTATGTTTACTGGCAGATTAAAATCGTTCGAACGGAGTTCTCTTGTTAATGATCTGGTGAACCACGGCCATCGCATTGCCCCGTAATTGTAGGGTTGCGGGATCACGAATTCCTCCAGATCTGCGAGCTCGTTCGGAAGCTCTATTACTGCCGTGAATTCACAGTGGTCACTGTCGTATTCAACTGTCCGTAAACAGTTTGTGTTTCGTCTGTTAGTGTGAAGTAGTCTCAGCCGTGAGTCGATTAGCAAGATATCTTAGAACGATCTACCTCTAGGGAACGACGGAAATTCCGTAGCTAGCAGGTCAGTTCTATATTCAATATGATACTGATCTAACCAGCCAGCCAACTGATTTCCTCTGGCATTAGTTATATAATTTACCCAATTTCTATGCTTGGCGTTCATATCTCCCACTAGGATAAAGTAGTTTTTGTCTAGGTGCAATTGTACGCATCGAAAGAGTGTGTGGGGAGGAAGTAAGTACCTGACATGGGCACACGGTTCACTTCCTCCTCCATCCAATTGTCACTAATTAAGTTTGGCCGAATATCGCAGCAGGTACAGGAAACGCGCTTTAACAATGAAATGTGTCTAGTTTCGAATTTAATTTACCTTTAAATTTTGAAAATCAAACAGTTAATGAACTTTATTTTTATTGGATGTATTTTATCGAATGGCTTCATTTGATTCAATCTGAATAACTACTTGTTTTGTTATCTAATCGCCCAGCATCTTTTAAAAACCACAAAGTACTACACCACACTAACTTCTTCAAAGGAAAACACTCGACTCGGATAAAAACTGGTTTCGCACCGTACCCGGCGGAGGTACGGTGAATGGCGAGCGACCCGACCGCCACGGAGATTGAATTATCACTAAAACGATATCCTCACCAATAAGGATATCGTTTTTTACCTACCACCAGGGAAACGTAAAGTCTCTCGGTGGTATAGGAAACCAGATCTTGTAATACAGGTCATGGTGGTATGTGTGGGATCGTTGAGATCAATGCTATTCACACGTGCAGTGGAACAGCGAAACAGGCAGGCGGCAAAGACAAAAGAAAAAGCGACCAAATGGTTCGCTCTTTAATGAGGGTCATGTTTATACGATGCCTCGTCGCTATTTTCGACGTTAGGAGAAAAAGGTGCTAAAAGCAAATTGGATGTTTATGGCATCTCTGGCTGCAATAGAAACCGGGTTCATATTTGCATTAGGAAATGCTGGAGAATTTGGTTTCAGCGTCTATTGCGCTAATTATATGCAGCTGCTTGGGTTGTTTGTTGGTAAGACAAACAAAAAAGGTTGCCAGGCAATGTATATGAAAAGGTATATGGCGCGGCTGGGAAATAGACAGCGCGATATTTATGGTATTTGTCTGGTACCGAATTGGTTCAGAATACCAAATAAGCAAACAAAGAAATCTTATGAAAAATTGTATGCGAAGGGATGCATGAAGGTAAGTTTTCTCTATAGGGATTTTAGGGTTATAATAATTGGGTCTGTTTGATGCGTGAAGCATCTAAGATGCTAATGCGAATTGCATTAGCGAAAGCTGGTGCAGACCCGGGTTATGGTTATGGGGGTTTTTTCAGGAAGGCGAGCCGTGGGATCTGGCGGAATCGCCACAGTAGTCCCCTCCCAGTGACGTAGTCACGAAAAAAAAAGGGTAGGGGCGAGGGAATGCTCGATGGTGGGTGCTGTGATGATAGGGAGGTTGCTTCGGAATGCGCTGTGGTAATGTTACGGGACTGTCGTTGTGACCAGTTCCTGGTTATTGTTTGGGCCTTTATCGATAAGATGGACACAGTTGTTACCGCTTGATGCCATCAAGGGCAAATGTGTGCGGCGTGGTCCATCGGCCTGTTATGGGTCTCGTGGACCAACAGGCTTATCGCCCGAATAGGTCGGAACCCATCGGAAATCCGCTCACATCCGCAGTGACGAAATGGCGTGTACGAGATGGAGGGGAACTTATCCCAGGGTAATTCCCATCCGCAGTGACGGGTTGCCGTGTGCGGAATGGAAAGGTACCAAGTCCAGAGCTGGTGTCTTTTCTCCATACGTTTGTATGGTGACTTGTTTGCCACTGGGACTGGTAGAGGAGGGCGGGCCCTCAATTGCACGTTTTACCTATCGAGGGAGGACCGGTACATTGGTGCCAATGTAGCGGTAGCTGTAACCTCGATCGCATGGAAACTTGCTGTGAGGTGCCGGCCGTCGGGCTTGTTAAAAAAAAAATAGGGGATTTTGGTTAGGGGGCTCCTGGTGGGTGGTTGATTGTGTCCAACCCCAGGGCGCCCTAGGGTTATTAGATGTGCGCTCCGAAGTATTATGCACCTAGGTATTTGAGGCGGCGTAGAGAGGCGTGTATAGCCTTTAGTTGCCGCTAAAGGGGAACCATGGTGGCTAAAGGATTGGGGAACCAGGTATAATGTCTCAGTCCGCTGGTATCGGTTTGATTTGTGGACCGGTGTTGCTGAGACATTTGGGAGACGTTAGGAGATCTAAGGACGAAGGTCCTGGAGTTTAAATAAAGAGGCAAAACCAGGTGTCCTGCCGGGTGCTGCTACGCGTAGTAGCTGTGTTAACGAGGGGAGCTGGCTTGCTGAAATCGGGTAGAAAGGTCGAGCATTGATGAACGGTTTCGCGTGATAACTGGGACAGAAAAAGTTGTTAGAGGTCAAGCGGAGTCGAGAAGGGTTGCATGGGGTTGTGTGAAGGCTATGGTTGGTGAGCGTGAGCGCCAACCTTCAGAAAAGAGACAGAAAGGGTGAGGGTGTTTCACGCGAGACAAAACCGGGCGTCCTATAGATTATATGCTACGCGTAGTAGCTGTTGTTACATAAGGGGCCGGTTTGCAGAAAATGGGATATAGACGAGGGTATGCGGACAGGGTGGCATAGAGGCCAGCAAAGTCGCATAAAGACTGCGCTTGGCGGGCATATGCGCCAATATGTTGAGAAGGCGTCGGGATTGAATAAACCCGAGCGAAGTCGAAAAGGGTGAAAAGAAATCAGGTGTGAGGTGGCGTGAAGCCGAAGGACGTTGAAAATGAGTCGAAGGAGTTTGATGACGTCGAATAGGAGGAGTCGAGTGAAACCAAAAGGTTGAAAATAATGCCAATGGGGGTCGGTGGGGTGAAAAATGTCGAAACAGGGTATGGAGTCTATGGTGAAGTCGGGTGTGTGTGATGGCATTATGCGCCAATATCTTAGGAAGAGGTGGATAGATTGGATGTAGTCGAAATGGAGTCCAAAAAGGTCGAGTAGTGTTGAGAAAAAAAAAAAAATAATGTCGACCGAGTTGAAGGAAGTCGTGTGCGTACTGGAAAGGGTTGTATATTGCGCTGTACCCAGAAGGGGTTTACAATAATTATTATTATTACATATTGCGCTGTACCCAGAAGGGGTTTACAATAATAATTATTATTATTATTATTATAATTTTTTTCGTGGTAGGGGTACATTGTTTTTTTGTTTTATTTCATTGTTAATGCTAATACAAAGTAAAAATTATGTTAAAGACGGAGAAGAACATAATGCTGCGTAATTAGGATATAAGGTACTCTCAGGGGAAATCAAAAATTAATCAGTACATAACTCTTGGTCTTATGTTACTCATTTAGATGAATAATTATGTATATGTGGGTACATATGTAAGATTCCATTTTTATATTAAAACTAAACAAGGTGGTATTTTAATATATACTTCCCCTCAATTGTTTATGATTTCTTTTAACTTGGTTAAGTTGTCTAAGAATTGATTGTATGTATGTATCTTTATATAAGTGATGTATATGTTTAGTAGAAGAACAAAAAAATGATAATAATAATAGAAGTTCCTTTGCATATTTATTATAAGGAAGATCTATGTGGAATACGTGCTGTTGGATATTTCCAATTGTTCATGTTGGTTTGTACATTTCAAAAGAAAATAAAAGAAACGCACTCATACAAACGAATATATTTCCGGACATATATCCATCTATACGAATGCCGATATCTTTTATAAATAAATTAAAGAGGTTTTAACCAACGAGAACTGTATGTGAAAATTTGCACTTCAAATCACTAATTAATTTCTGCATAAAAAACAAGCTTAATAATTATATCTATGTTTCCTTGTATTGGATATAACCCACTATTTAATTTTTAAAAGTATTATTGAAATTTTTAAATTTTGATTTCGCTCAGAAGGAGCTTACAATAAAAATGAAACTAATGAACAAAAAAAAAGGCAAACCTGTGATGCGATGTTGTTGGATAAAGTGTTGAGTCAGGTGGTGTCGCTGGAACGTTGGAGCGATGCTTTCCGGTTCATTGTCGTCTACATTTGTTGCTCCAAATTTCCGTTCCAGTCATTTGGTAAGACGGACAAAGTAAAATTTTGCTCCAGTTGCTGGTAATGCGCCTTTCGGTTTTGTTTCCAGCCATCCGGTAATATTAACGTTGTAGCCTTCTTCGAGGAAGCTGTTGTCATAAAATTCCATACTGGTCAAAATGTCACCAAGGGGTATTATACACGCGTTTAGTCTGTGTGTCGTTAGTGGCGTGTCTTGTTTACGTTGGTGATGTTGAGCATGTGTCCTGTGCTGCTGTTCGGTGATACAGGTGGCTACGCTGCATCGCTGGGACGTCGTTGGCAAAGCGGTGTTGGGTAGTGGGTATCCTTTTAATTGTCTTCTGTTAATTGTGTATTAATTCGAAGGCATCTGATTGGCTTAGTCCCGACAACTCTTTCACTTGAAAGGCTGGTGAATACAAAAAAAAGAAGGAAGGATACTTATCTGGAGTCCTTGGCTGTTGTTCCTAGCCAGGTGGTGTCTGCCGCCGGTGTGTGATGGTGTTTAAACGGCTGCTCCCGGTGATGTCGTATTGCCTGGTGTTGTTGGCTGCGTTGGGGCGATGATTTGCCCATCGATTATTTTTCGGCAATTGCCGCCACAATTGCCCACTGGGTGTCACTTGTAGTTCCGAAGGCGCGATTGTTCAAACTCGGAGTCACCAATGTGGGGAGGAAGTAAGTACCTGACATGGGCACACGGTTCACTTCCTCCTCCATCCAATTGTCACTAATTAAGTTTGGCCGAATATCGCAGCAGGTACAGGAAACGCGCTTTAACAATGAAATGTGTCTAGTTTCGAATTTAATTTACCTTTAAATTTTGAAAATCAAACAGTTAATGAACTTTATTTTTATTGGATGTATTTTATCGAATGGCTTCATTTGATTCAATCTGAATAACTACTTGTTTTGTTATCTAATCGCCCAGCATCTTTTAAAAACCACAAAGTACTACACCACACTAACTTCTTCAAAGGAAAACACTCGACTCGGATAAAAACTGGTTTCGCACCGTACCCGGCGGAGGTACGGTGAATGGCGAGCGACCCGACCGCCACGGAGATTGAATTATCACTAAAACGATATCCTCACCAATAAGGATATCGTTTTTTACCTACCACCAGGGAAACGTAAAGTCTCTCGGTGGTATAGGAAACCAGATCTTGTAATACAGGTCATGGTGGTATGTGTGGGATCGTTGAGATCAATGCTATTCACACGTGCAGTGGAACAGCGAAACAGGCAGGCGGCAAAGACAAAAGAAAAAGCGACCAAATGGTTCGCTCTTTAATGAGGGTCATGTTTATACGATGCCTCGTCGCTATTTTCGACGTTAGGAGAAAAAGGTGCTAAAAGCAAATTGGATGTTTATGGCATCTCTG
This sequence comes from Microdon myrmicae, assembly GCA_963931805.1. Lineage (NCBI taxonomy): Eukaryota > Metazoa > Arthropoda > Insecta > Diptera > Syrphidae > Microdon > Microdon myrmicae. The sequence goes on along the minus strand of OZ007497.1, from coordinate 47,593,715 downwards.
GCTGCAATAGAAACCGGGTTCATATTTGCATTAGGAAATGCTGGAGAATTTGGTTTCAGCGTCTATTGCGCTAATTATATGCAGCTGCTTGGGTTGTTTGTTGGTAAGACAAACAAAAAAGGTTGCCAGGCAATGTATATGAAAAGGTATATGGCGCGGCTGGGAAATAGACGGCGCGATATTTATGGTATTTGTCTGGTACCGAATTGGTTCAGAATACCAAATAAGCAAACAAAGAAATCTTATGAAAAATTGTATGCGAAGGGATGCATGAAGGTAAGTTTTCTTTATAGGGATTTTAGGGTTATAATAATTGGGTCTGTTTGATGCGTGAAGCATCTAAGATGCTAATGCGAATTGCATTAGCGAAAGCTGGTGCAGACCCGGGTTATGGTTATGGGGGTTTTTTCAGGAAGGCGAGCCGTGGGATCTGGCGGAATCGCCACAAGTGTCTCGAGCTCTGCTATAAATAGGTTCTGTTGGTGCTCCTCAGGTGCGTAGACCGCAATCGCATACAAGACCCTTCCTTGCTGAAGGGGTATGCGTACGATACAGGCTTCCAGCACCCGGAACCTGCGCACTTCCCCACTATATATTACTTTATGATTGATCCCTTTTCTAATAAAGATTGCGACGATTTGCGAGAAAAGAGAACAGCAGATGGAGGAGGAAAGTGAGTTCCCCCCAAACCAAACCTTTGGCAACGTACACATTGCAGGATCTGCCTTTTTTAATTTGTCCCATGTGACCATTTGATGATCCGAGACTGTAATTTTTCTTAGACCACCAATTCTACTGCTGGGTGTTAATTGAACCAAAAAGAAGGGTAGCTTGCAGTTTTGCCTTCTTGCCTTGGTTGTGGTGAACGGTTTTACCGCGGTAAATTCGAGATCTTCGTGCTTCAGATTTTGAAGAATTTTGAGCAGAGCCTCCGGTTCCATTTCAGGTTCGACACTCTTTTCGTTTGTTTCGGGATGAACGAGTAAAATTCCGCGGTGGCTCTTTTTAAGACCTCTAATTTTGTCATGGTCTGCCACCGCATATGTTTGAATGGAACGCCTGTTACCCCTCAGTCTTTTAACTGCAAAATTGTTTCCTATAGCTAGTTTACAGAGACTTACCAATTCCTTACACTCAACATCTTTACTGTCGATTGGTGGCATCTTTATTTTTCCGCTGTTATTGTTGCTTTGCTGCTGCTGTGTTGCTTGCTGTTTCGTTGGTCGATTTTGTGTTGGTAGTTGCTGTTGATGTTGCTGTTGATGCTGCTGATGTTGAAGTTGATGTTGTTGCTGTTGGCCGACTTTTGGCTTTGGTTTTTGTTGTTGTTGCGGGTTTTTTTTCTTGTTCGAGCGCCGCTATTGTTTTCTTTCGGCGTCTCTCTTGTAATCGCGCTCTTGCCATCGCAAGTTTCGCCTCCAATTCACTTATCTCCTCTTCTTCATCCTCAGACTCAAATGAATTGTTTGCTCCATACATGTTAAAGTTGGAGGGGGGGGGGGAGCCCACTTTCCTCCTCCATCTGCTGTTCTCTTTTCTGTGTTGTTAATTTCGCGGTTTTACTTCGCGTCACGATGGGGTTTTTCGGAGCACCTTTTCGTTTGTGTGTTGTTGCGTTTTTATCTTCCCCCGTGTGCATTCTGGTTCTTTCCAATAAAAAAAACAAAGGCTACCTGTTATATGAACTACGACGCCACTCGATTTCTCTCGTAATCTGAGTCGAACTCGCCTACCGTTGCCTAAGGGTCAGTAACGTTGCACTCGCGCCAATCGATGATTTAAAAACCGTTTTCTTAACAAGGAATATATTGTTTGTTTTAATTTTCGCGTTTGCGACCGAAGTGTTATCTTTTTATTGGTTTTGTTTTTATTGCTTCGAACACTTTTTGCGCCTCACTGAACTGATTTTGTATGCAATTTTTTTTGTTGAGATTATTTAATGCACTGTGAGATAATGATTTGTCACGTTTAACTTTCGCTTTGTTTGTTTGTTGTTGTTGTTCTTTATTGTAATTGTCACAACACGTTACGTTACTGTTTTTCCATTTCGTGGTTTCGTTCTCTTTTATGAATTAGATGAGATAATTAGATCGATACGTTGTCCATTTCTTAAACACACGTTTTTGTAACTGAATATTCACAGGGTGTGAGCCGATGTTTTCGTGATATTAAAACACATTGGTTATGTGATAAACAGCACTTTAGTTAGGAGAGTAATTGTATGTTTGTCAATGAAAAAGTATATACATCCAACGTATGTGCTAAAACTGTGGTCTTTTAACACGTCCGATGCGGGCTATGGTTGAATTGCGACTGCTTATCGATATGTACTAGTAGTACTAAAACTTAATTGAATATAATTAAAGTTTCAATGTGCTTATAAGCTACTACATTATATTCCTTCTGCTTAACTGTACGGGGTATATTGTTTGGCCCTACTACTTATATATATATTTTTTTTATTAACATCCTTTGTTGGATATGAATAGTACAATCTTAACAATATAATTCAATACTACGTTTGAATTGCACTTTTCAATTCAATTCAATTTTTATTAAGTAGATAAAACGTTTACAATTTAAGATTTTACAACTAGTATCTTAGAGTTTTAGGACAGCAATTCCTTTACAACTAATCGGGATTTTTTTGTTTAACAAAAAAAAAATGGATCTTGAACCTTTTAAAAAATCGATCAAAATTACGAGTCAATAGAAATAAAATATACTACACGCTTTTTCCTATTTATAAATAAGGAAATAAAGGTGATTAAACAGAATCCAACTCGAAGTGTGACTATGCAATTTGTGAGATAGTATGAATTAATGCAACATTCCGTTAAGTGAAAAGTGAAGAAATATATTTTTTTGGTTGTTTTGGCCGACACCCCTCTATAACTCTCTTTATTCCTGATAAACGGTTTGTTTTTTTTTTTTATCTCCACATTTATTGACAATTCAATTACAGATTTTGCTTATGACTAAATGTTAAATTCTATTTTACAAATATCATTCTTATATTAACTTACTGGCTCTTCGCTAGCACTCTAAATTATACATTATTAATTTTCTTATGCCTTTCGGCTTATAATAACATGTCACAATAATTTACGTTTTCTTTTTAAAATTTGTTCTATTTTTTCTACGTAATTTTTTTTTATCACGTATCTGCTCTTAGATTAACATGGTCATTATAGACCAGGAATCTGAATAGCCGATTCCTTATACCATATTATTTATTATTTATTATTTTATTATTTACTGGCCTGTAGGAACCCGGAAGTTCATGACCTCACCGACTCGGCACCGCCATTGTTCCCTGTCCTGTGCGCTCTCCTTCCACGCTTCACCATTCGATCCGATCTCCTCGACGTCCAATCTAACATTGTCCTCCCATCTCCGTCGCGGCCGTCCTGTCGGTCTCTTCCCCGTTAGTTTACCGTCAAGAATTCTATGCACGGTCCTGTCATCGCCCATTCGCGCTAGGTGTCCGACCCATCTTAATCTTCGCGACTTGATTACTCTCACTATTGTAGGTTTGCGGTAAAGCTCTTCCAATTCGTGGTTATGGAGTTTCCTCCATTGTCCTGACTCCTCGTCGTCATATTTACCGCCAAATATACCCCTCAAAACTTTATTCTCGAATACGCGGAATTTGCTCTCTTCCCGTTTTGTGAGAGCCCATGTTTCGCATCCGTATAGAGCAATCGCCATGATTATGGTTTTATAGATACGGAGCTTTATATTCCGTGATAGCAGATTGGATTTCAATAGTTTACTGGCTGCGTGCCAACTAGCGTTGCCGGAATGTAGTCTTTTGTTAATTTCCTTTGACGTTTCGTTTCTGGTCGTCGGTATCGTTCCCAGATATTTAAATTCTTTGACATTTTCAAATATCTTGCCCCTGACGTTTATATGTGTCCTCTGAGGTCCACCTGCTCTCGCCGTAATCATGTATTTCGTTTTGTCTTCGTTTATTTCTAGGCCCACCTCTTCTGCTGCTTGCATGATGATTTTACTGTTTTTACTTACAGTTTCTAGATTATCGCCCAGAATAGCGATGTCATCCGCATACGCGAGCACTTGTGTGACCCGTTCAGGGAAGATCCGGCCGTGCTGTCGTCTTGTACCTTTCTGATAACATACTCGAGGACAAGGTTAAAAAGGCATGGTGAGAGGCCATCCCCTTGTTTTAGTCCGTCCCGGATTTCAAATGGTTCTGTGAGGTGGTTTTCTATTCTAACTCGCCCTTTGTTTTCGTTCATGCATCCTTATACCATATATGCTAGGTTAATTACAGGAGGGAAAATAACTTTTTGTTTATATAACACTGTGGCGTTTGTAACAGATGTACACACAATACACAAGCAAATAGTGAAGAACACTGAACGAAAATCGAATAAGAAAATGCATCAGAGCCGTATACCATAGCGATAACATAACAAATCCACATCAGTCAAATGTACTTGAGTTTAGATATCGAAATCGTACACACGGCGGTGGCCTGGTGGGTTGCGCTTTGGTTCAATTTTTGGTGATTCGAACTGCCATAGCGTCAGTTTGAATCACACGTTCTTCACGATCATCCCAAACGCTATATAATTGGTGACTACGACGTGATCTGTGTACACACAGCACACACTTTCCCGTAGTAAAACAGTTCTCCACGACACGATCACGACTTCCGCATAGAGCACCGACATACTCGCCTGCTCCGACGATCTCTCGCTCGCTCTAAGACCACCTCCACCTACATTAAAAATATAACGAACATCAAGGAGCTAATTAGAATGCTCGAAAATACCTTAGGCCACCGCAATTTCATCACGAACACAAGAGGAGCTTCGACTTTCATCACAACAACAACTTTAACGGATCACAACGAGGCAGCAGAAACACTTTCGCAACATAAGCTTGTATTTTTCACTTTTCAACATACACTGTTGAAACCAGCGACTTTCATCATAAGACATATTGGTTCAGCGTGGCCAATGAGGAATTTGCAGCAGAAATATTCAAGATCTGTCCGGAAGTGAAAATAAACAGGCTGGACTACTTCCAAACGCCATACATGAGGACTAACAAGACTATGCATCTACGTATTATACAAATTCCTCCAATTGATGTCACCCGGCCCAAACAAATAAAATATCTATTCGCGCATAAAATTGCGATTGAGGAACCACAAAAACAAAACGTCCTTCATTGCAAAAGATGCCAAGAGTCAGGACACTTGGCGGCCGCATATTATCTAAGCATGTGATGCGTAAAGCGTGTAGAGCAACATCAACCTGGTGAATGCAAGGTCAGCCAGGGACAATCCAAACAACAAACCCCCATGGATCCATTACAATGAAGAAAATCACAGTGACATGTAACTGCGGCGGATCCCACCCTGCTCACTTCTCCCAATGCCTTCATAGGCTGACGATTCTCCAAAGGGGAACAACAACCTTGGAAATGAGCAAACTTTCATCAACGAAAACAGCATCACCTCTATCCATACATCTTACAAGTCTAGGAATGTCATACGCTAATGTTATCAAGGATTCCCATAACATGACGAAAAATCACCAATTCAACTGTAACGATCTTAATCTGGACATCACAGGATACATAAGTAGCTTACAGACGATTCTGGCCACGCTGAAGCACAGGTCAGAAATAGGAAAAAAGGTCCGATTTTACCTCTTATAACTTCACATATCCTTTCCCTTAATGGCTAATTTAACCACAATTTTCTTCAATGCAGAGTTCATATATTCCAATATTCGCAGACAACACCTGCGATTGTTCGTTGACAAATTTTCTCCAGATATATTCCTCCTCTAGGAAACGTGGCTTAAGCCAAACTCCCGAATATCTATTCCTAATTATTCACTTGTTTCTAATCCACAAACCACTGGACCTCGTAGAGGTAGTGGCATTCTAATATACAAGGAATTTCAAATTTCCGAAATTAAGTTGTGGGGTTTCTCTATATCACATGGAGAACCATCCCACAATCCTAACCTCATTTCGACCGCTTTAAGCGCGTCATTTCTACCCATTCCCGTTATAGGCTATCCCACCTGTAAAACATGTTAAACGGACGCATAGCTAAACTCATTATCCTATGCAGATAATGCATAATTGAGTTTAGCTACTCTTTGGTAATACGACAACCCCGTTTCGCTAACCCATGAGATTTCCACAGGAAATCGTATCATGTCGGTTAGCAACGGCATAGTCTGATCAAACGGCGGTTGCCTAATCTTCCTACCGCTGGGGAAATTATTAAAGCATTCAAGTTAGTTCCCATGAACAGATTTCCCTAGCCAAGTCAGCGTCCTTTCCGTTTTCTCCAGACACTTTATTCGCTGGGGATTAATGCTCTCTTATTGCAGGTGAATATCATCAGCTTAATTCTCCTCTCTTTCACAGTTCTGTCTTCGTACAGATCAATGTACTCTGAACTCACCATATTACCGAATTAGGTCAATGGGTTCCGCTCAGAACTACATTGATGCATGCACATACAAGCAAATCTACCCCAAGTAATTATACATCGAGTTTCTGTTCTCTCATGCTCCCGCTCTCTTCGATCATCGGTTTACCGATGTAACCTACCACACATCGAAGAACGTGGCAATGAGAGCAGAAGTATGTTCTCTTTTGGTTGTCAAGTGCGAAAAATTAAAAATCCAATTTCATCCCTAATTGGGATCAGTCTTTACTCACCTATCAGTGTGGATGGTTACACCGCCACGAAAAGTTGGTTCCACCAACGCCGTGTCCGCACGCGAGTGCGTCCGTGTGTTTCAATTATATTTTTGTTAATCTGTAAACGCTTCTAGTAAGACATTTTTATTCATTAAATTATGACAGTCCGCAGGTAAATTCGTTCTCGTGCGAATAAATTCAATAAAACAAATATATTTAACAGTGTGTTAATTAGTTTGGTGGCAAGATAAAGTCGTCTAACTTGAAATCAGTGAGCGGACAACACACGTTTGTCAGTGGTGCACTCGTCAAGTGCAGAGCATTTGCAAAAAGTCAAATTGGTATATGGGTGTTTCTTTACCATGGCATCGTCAAGGATACAGATTCGACAAAAACACCCACGTCACTCGAAAACCGAAAACAAAATGGAGCTGACGAACACTGGCCTCTGCATTCAAGTTCCTGGGTTCTGTGCACTACGAAACAAACGTCAAATAAAAACACGATGTAGTTCTGTTGGGAGTTTTTTTATTTTCGTAAGCTCCTTGATAATTTACAGTATTAGTCGGGAATTTAACAATCTCTTTGTTTCTGAACAAACTTTACTAAGATATTATTAATATTGTCGCGACCACTTTATTTTACACGAGATATTACTTCAATGATATTACATTCGCGGGAAGGCGACTTATTGTCTGTATTTAGCGTAACCACTTTGTTTTGAACGGAACTTTACTTTCATGAAATTACTTTATTTAAGTCTTATTATTGACTTAATATAACTACGGCTCTTTATTTTAAACTAGACTTGGCTTTAACGATGTTACTTTAGCAGGACAAATTGGGCACCGACCCTTCGACTACGTTAGTCAAGACTCCGACCGAATGAATCCGTGCGCACTCTTACGATGTGTAAATCTGACCGCAAGAAGAAGTACATACCGTAAAGGTTATTATCAGACTCCCGGTAAAATCGTCCTCAACATTCCTTGTAGTATCGGATACCTCTGGCGTACCAGGGAAATTCCAATACACATCCGGTCAATTAGAAGGACGGAAATTTAGGCTGGCAGAAAATGCAGTCATAAATCATGAGAATGGTTTCCCCATGATGGTGATAAAATATCGGCAAAAACCTATGGCTGCCTGAGAGCATGAATCTTTTGACTACATTGTTTATGTAGGAAATTGCCGCCTGGACGAAAATGTTTTCTTTTGTCTACGTCGGATAGACAGACGTTTTTCGGGTAGCATAATGGAACAATGCTGGCGGTGGCAATTGGGTCTTCTGTGATGTAAAATTCACAGAAGATCGCTCGCCATAGCAACTAGAAGAAAAAGGTTTATTGGTCTCTGGGATTATCCCACTCATTATGTCCTAATGCAGGGCTATTAGAAATCTGGCTTGCAGATGTGCAAGCCAGCAAAGAGCCCGGCATGTATTATTGGACGCTAATGGGCATGGAGACGGTGTTGGTATACCTTTTGATTCTGCCAAGAATGTATCATTTCGTCGGTCGATGAATCGAGTGTGTGTTATTTTAAATAACGCTCGATCGCTTGCAGGTAGCCAACGATGGCTACGCTGTATACCGTCGATAGGATGATCGGCCGATGGGTCTGTAAATGAAGAGTAAAAATGACATGTCGGGTGTAGAGGAAAAGCTCCTCGGCTATGATAGGATATTTATGACGGTTATCCAAGGGGATAACCGAATTGTTTTCAGCCATTTTAGGACAGTTGTGAATACTATGGCAAGGTTGTGTGATCTTGCCAGTGATTCGACTTAAGAGTAGATATGGGGTTTAAAGGATTTTTATGGGGTTAAAAATGATGCGAGGTTCTTCGGGCCCTGAAAAGCCCCACAGGTACATACACACATGTGTGTAGCTATGTGTAGACATTTTCCTTTAACAAAGCCAAATACTAATTTGAATATTATCTTAAAATAACTAATGGAACAAATCGTCAAGCAACATCGATGGGGCAGAAGTAAACCGCGCACCCGTGTCTGGCGCAAATACTTCTCGCACCCCCACAAAGTTCACCACTATAAATAAAATTGAGTACACGGCAATTAAAATTTTTGCAAAAGCAACAAAGTACTTGTACTGTCCGTATACATTTACCCTTCTCGGGAACCAAACTTCACTAGTTCCGACATTGTGGGGGATACGAGGTCTGGGCGCCGGCACGGGCGCAGGGTTTTACCACGTCCTCACAAGTTAACGTTCCGCCGAACGCCAAAAGGGAACTGTTCACTGAAAACGGGCGAAACGAAACTCCACGGCACTGCGTCCGTAGGAAGCAATTCGAATAAAACACTCAGGTGAAATCGTTTAACTGGTTTAAGGAGTTTTATTATTTACCTAGCTGACGGCACCTTTACATTAATAATAATCGTTATCTCATCGGACTATATATCACGCAATTGTTTATGTAGCTGATGGCATCCTTACGTTAACAATGATTGTGGATTCATTAAGTTATACAACACGCGAATTGTTCACATAGTTGGCGGCATTTTTATATTAGTAATGATCGTTATTTGATCGAATCATATAACACGCGAATTGTTTCGGGGAAATCACGAAAACTTTTGGAAACTCTCGACTCGTCGTTGTGGATCCACCGGTGGTTTTGACTCCACTCGCTAACTGGTAATAACAGGGGAGGTATCCGCACTTGATGGCGGTTGGATAACGACGAAAAATTCATCGCGTCGTGGCAGTGGGGTTATAGCTAAAGTAGACTCGCTGCCATTTACAAAGAATTTTGTGGAAGTGTTGCTATGCCTGCATAAGAATTTAGTTCCAGCGAATCCTTGCCGTATAAGCTAAGTTGGATTCGTTGGTTGTGTATACCGGGGAATTGAGATTGCTTGGGTGCAAACAAGGAATATCGTTTAAATAAGATATTAACCGAATTAATTTCGGGGAAATGTATGTGGCTTAGTATAGTTGGTGGCGATGGGTAATGTTCCGTTGAGGATTTGAACATGCGTTTTTTTACGGCATATGGATTTCGGGGAAATTAGGATTGCTTGGTCGCAAGGAGGGAATATGAATAAAGTAGAGAATTGACCGAAGCAATTTTGGGGAAAATTATATGTGGGTGATGTAATTGAGGGAGATGATTTAGAATATATTCTATTGAATTGTATTCTGTTGGGAGTTTGCAATACGCGTTTTATTACGGCTTGTGGATTTCCGGGGAAATTGAGATTGCTTGGTCGGAAGGAGGGAATGTGGTTTAGATGAAGAATTGACCGAAGCAATTTTGGGAAAATGAATGCGGGGATGATTAGAATGTATTTTGTTGAATTATATTCTGTTAAAGGTTTAGAATGTGTTTTATTACAGGGTTTGGGATGTATGCTATTGCGGATTTTGCATGGGGAGTTGGGTTACAGGTTAAGGTACGATAACGCGCTGTTAGCGGTCAATGTTGGTTGGCGTTGTGGGTTGGTTCTCCAAGTGGCGTAGAGAACCCCCACAACATCACTGAGATAATCCAACAGTCTCTACCTGCACCTTTCATAACAGGAGGAGACTGGAAAGGTCGGCATACTTCATCTACCGACACTAAGTATAATAAATACGGTTGCCAACTTCTAGTACTCCTTCCACTCCATCTATATATTTACGCGAACTGTCCGTTACAGCCAACATCTATCTCCAATTCTACTAAAACAACAATATATTTTTTTCTAAAATCCGTAGAGATCTACTCACCTAACCCCCCCACAGTATATTTCGAATTCCTATCCGAATTCCTGTCCACACCTCGTACCACGCAAGTCATTTAATCCGATCCCGAACTTCTCCAGGACAAACTGAAGAAGAGTCAATAAGGACATTGCTGCCAGTTTTATAGACTTCATTTTGCCAGAGTTTTCAAACCTACTCAGAGATTGACATAGCAAACTGTCTAGCTAATCGCTTTTATAAAATCCGTCAACAAAACGACTCCCTCTCAGTCTCCAAATTTCAAGTTACCCTAAATGACTACATCTCACGCACAATGATCCCATCCTTCACCCCTTTCGTTGTGGAATTCAACGAAACAAACAAAGCTTCACATCCTCTGGATAATGCGCCATTCCTAACAGCAGGCGATTTAATGGAGAAAATCAAAACTGATCCTCGAATCCAAAATTCATCGCCGTTTTATACAAATATTTACTGAGATTTATATGTGAGAGAACTGGGTAAAAGGAATTGGAAATACAATTTTATAAATATACACATCTGGCTACAATGGAGATGAAGATAAGGATTTGTAGGAATTTTGTGTATACGAACTAAAGGGGTTGTTTGTATATGAGGATGTGCGTTGTGGTGTTTGGTTTTTGGGAATTTCTGGGAATTGAATAATTGAACAGTTGGTTTAATTTGTTTAACATTGGATCGAATGTTAGTTTGGAGATATAGATGCATGACATAGTAGATGGATGTGTACGGAGATATTGATATAATGAAATATGTGTGTGGGAGGGAAATGGCAGGGCTGTGTGGAGCACTACACAAAGACAACTTGCCAATGAAATAAATCACTCTCCAGGTGTAGTGAAAAATTTTCTACAACCCGGTATTGAAAATTACGGAAGAAATAAGCGATCTGGGAACACAAAGAAAATGTTCGCTGGCGGTAAAACGAGCCGTTTTATCTCAATAATTTTTCAAAGCACTGTTTACACAGTTCTGTTTAACAACACACTGAATAATGCACACTTCCCTGCCCATCATCCTGTTAAGATCTCTTTAGGTTCCTGCTCGGGCGCCAAAATAATGTTAGTATATAGTACAATATTTACTTTTATTTATCGAAATTTCTTACCCTGGGCAGTTTCGGCAAATGGGACTGGTGATATTTCTTAATTTATTATTGTGTGAAGTAGATATGTTCTCTTATGGTGCTGCTTTCCGACTGTTGGTCAGTCGCTAACTGGCCGCGAAACAAAAAAAAATGGTGGCGAGAAGGCCGAATTTAGCGAGACAGGACATATGTGTCCTTCATCTTGTCTCTGACTTCTGGTCATCTTGCGATAACCAGAATCACCCACATCCGTGAGGATGTTGGGCTCGGTCTCGCGGCATCTGAAAAGAGAAGAAAAAAGGGGGGGTATCCAAGGATAGTGTGGACAGTGTTAGTCCAAGTGTTCTCTAACTACTTTTATAGAGGGATGGTGGGAAAGAAATCATACAAGACCGGTGGGTCTTGGGTGCGGTAGTAAACGCAGATCACGTATTTGGCGTCTGATAATCTGCTCTTTGGTCGGTGTGTATGTTTGTGTTTGTGCCGTCTTGTACTGTGCGTTCGTGTGTTTGGTTTGTTAATAGTAGACCCTATGGGATGGGTCCAGGAATCCTCTATTATAGAGGGGAATGTTGTTGGGAAGGGTGCTTTCTTCAGTTTTGTACTGAAGAAGAAATTGTGGGGGTTTGATCCGAAGAGATCGCGAGAGAGAAGGGCCAATAACGCAAGAGTCCCGTACAAGTGGGTTCTCGCTGTTCTGAATGTTTTCGAGGTACTTATATGCTAATTGAAGCAAGTACTCGTCGATAGGGGTAATGGAGGCGCCGTCAGGCCTTCTAGAATGATTGGTGCATCTTTTCAGGAGTTTCCTTTCGAAAACCCGAAGTCTTTCCATTTGGGCCGAAGATATGCAGGACCATATGGGAAAGGCGTACGATATTCCAGATCGGATTAGCTGCTTATAGCAGAGAAGCTTAACTTTGGTGTCAACTTTGTTCCTCCATTTGAAGATGTTGTGCAGTTGCTTAGACCGACCGAGGCCCCTTTCGAGAATGTGGGTCACATGTTTGATGAAATTCATTTTTGGGGTATAAGTGACCCCAAGATATTTCATCTTGTCCTGTGGTCTAATCGTAGTATCTCCCATTTTTATTCGAATATTCTGTGAATATCCAGAAGCAGGTTGGGAGTGTTTACTACTCAGAATTATGGCTACTGCTTTGGATGGATTAAGTCGGATTTTCCATCGACTGTAATACTGATACAGTTCGTCCAAGTGACGGTTGAGTCGATTTGTTGCGAGGTTAGGGCCTTTGGTTGACGTGTACACCAGGACGTCATCCGCATAGCATATTTGGTTTACTCTCCCGTCCACAGGGCGGGGAATATCGGAGGTGTAAATATTGAATAAGATGGGGCCTAGAATGGAGCCCTGTGGTACGCCTGCAGCGGCGTGAAAAGTTCGGGAAAGCTTTCCATTCATTCTAACTTGGAAGGTTCTGTTTCGAACGAACTGGTAGATGATACTACATAGCGTTCTACTGAGGCCAGTATTCAGTAGTTTAAAAGCGAGACCTTCGATCCAAGTCGTATCAAAAGCTTTTTCAATGTCGAGGCTTACCGCAACGGTGGGTTCCTTATTAAAGAGCCGCACGCAGACGTGGTTTTGAAATAAATTGAGAGCCATAGTGGTGCTGTGCGCTCTTCGAAATCCGAATTGGAAATCAGGTATTAGGTGCCTGGCACTGACAAAGTTATTTAGCTTCTTGTATATGAATTTTTCATATATTTTGCTGATGCAAGTGAGAAGCGAGATAGGGCGAAAGCTTGAGGGGTGATACGTTGGTTTCCCAACTTTTGCTATTGGACAAATAATAGCGTGTCTCCAAGCTTGGGGAAAGTACCCGGTGTTGTAAGCATGGTTGAACAGAATGGAGAGCTTTATAAAGAATAAGGCGGAAAGCCTTCGCAACGAGTGGTATGACATGTTGTCGATACCAGGTGACTTCTTAGGGTGTCGAGATTTAACCAGACTCTGTAGGGTATTTGGTGTGATGAAACCGTGACCATTATCACGTGTGTCATCGAAGTATGCACTGTTAGTTGGATTAAAGACAACAATTGGCTCGTTGAAGTCGTCCAACTTACTGTGGACCTCTGAACTAACGATTGCATTAGTTTCCGGGTCGCCATCATGGAGAGTGAGTTTGTGATTGTTTTCGAAGGTCTCTCCGATGATATTTGCTTTATTGGTGTCGTTATTGACAACAACACCATTGTGCATAATTGGCCCAGTGATGCGGGAAGGGCCACATATCTTTTTAACATTTTTATAAACGTTCTGGTCCATCTGAATACCCTTCAGCTTGTCTTCCAATTGTCGGGTACGATTGTTTTGGATTCTCTGTTTTATCAGTGTACCAATATTGTGAATAATGGATCGCAATAATGGCTCCCTTTGCGTAAAGCAGTGACGATATCTCATTCTGCAGAGCTTTTTACGCTCCCGGATGAGACGAAGAGTGATGTCGTCATGGGGAATCTGATAGGTCTTTTCAAGTTTATACTTCGGGACATGAGTCCCCGAAGTTTCAACTAGAATCTCGTGAAGTCGTTTTGCAACGTTGTTTATCTCAACCGTCGTTAGGTTCCTGTCAGTAGGAGGAGAAGGAGAAGTGGTGGAGTTTATCGTTCAATGTAATATTGAAGTTGTCCCAATTTGTCCGCCCATAATCGGATATGTATCTGATATGAGCCCCTGATAGCCGCGAATGAATGTGGTCACAGCATTGTGGTCAGATACACCCGCTGAAACTTGAGGAGGAGTGATTTGTGGAAGTAAGTCTTTGGACACAATAAATATGTCCAGAATTGAGTCACCTCGAGTACCAACCGTAGGTGCGACTATTTCGAAGTTGAGGGCATACATGTTTGCGGTGTACCATTGGTACAGTTTTGTGCCATTTGGGCAAGAGACAGAGTTGTTCCAGTGGGGATGTCTGGAGTTAAAATCGCCGCCTATGATGAAGGGTGTATGCCCCGAGGCCCTTATTAGTTTACCGATATCTTCGGGATTAATGGGGCCATTATTGGTTTTATGCGAATGGTATACAGAGTATATATTCACTCTACCATTACTAGCCAGATGCAGTTCAACTCCAGATACCTCTATGGACTCTAGGTGTGGGAGGTCAATAGCTTCATGGCGAAGTCCGCTATTAACCAGTATACAAGTTCCACCTCCGTTGATGGTGGGACCGCCAGTGAGGGTTCGATCTCTTCGAAACATGGAGAAGTTTGGGAATACGGGACGATGACATGGATGCAACCTAGTTTCGGTTACAAGTACCACGTCCGCCCGGTTTTCCTTTATGAAGTCAGAGACTATCATACGCTTGGAATGCGAAACAAGGGAGTTGACATTTAAGAGGATAACTTTAATTTTGGAATCCATTGCGGAAGGTATGTCTTGCATATGCAGTGAAAAGGAGGGCCTCCCTCTCTGCCTCGGTTGATAGTTTCTCATATCGGGGTCGGATATCCTCAATTAAGCGGGAGCAACTAAGCAGTTTCTCGAGCATTGAAGATTGCCCCCTCGGAGGCTTTTGCACCACCGCTTGAATTTGAGGCGTCGTATTGGCCTTTACCGGGGCTCGCTTAGGGACTTGAATATGTTTTTGAGGGGCAGGAGTTAAAAGAGTTTTTGTATTCCTTGCCTGCTGACCCCTAAGCATGTCGGCAAATGTGAATCCATTTTGGATGAGGTTTTGTGTGGCCTGTTTTCCGAAGTCTGACTTGGCTGTTTGCTTAGCTCGAGTCTCCTTGGATCTTTGTTTAATTTCCTTATATTTAGGACAATTTCTATAACTAGTCGGATGCCCTTTGTTGCCGCAGTTGCAGCAAGTTGGCAGTGTTATTTCATCCTGCACATTTGTTGCGGGATCGTATTTCGCTAGCGGTAGTTCGCACTTGCCAATATCGTGGGATTTTGTGCAACGAACGCAACGGCGACTCATGTTGCAGTTTCGGGAGACATGCCCGAAACGTTGGCAACGTCTGCATTGAGGTATTTCTCTGTTATGAAATACCTCGAAGACAACTTGCTGATGCAAAGTTGGAAGCGACTTTGTCCGTATTATGGAATCTATGTCGGTTCCTGGGGCAAGGAGAAGCTGCCATATGTTCAGCTTGGTGTATCTTTGCGGTCTGATGTTCACAAACCGCTGTGGGGGAGAGAATTTTTTGACGTCAATGAGTTTGACGTTAGGGAATGTTGCCTCAAGAGCAGTTACGATGTCGTCCTTTTCCCAAGAGGCAGCGACTCGTTTTAAGAGGATTGTCCTCGACTTTTCGTCGGCCGGAGTGAAGGTGTAATAATTCAACTCCTTGGCCTTGAGGTTGTTGTTAACCGCGCGATAGGTTTCCCTATCGTAGGCTATGATTTTATGAAGGGATGGGCTTAAGGTCTTCGCCTTGAAGTTAGAAATCCCTAGCCGGTTCATGTCACCGACGAAATTTTTTAAATTGAGGTCTCGTGCAAAGACCCCGGGTTGTTGTTTCTTCTTAGAAACAGGTGGGCGTTCCCCGACCTCTGGCTGAACAGTGTTGGGAACACAAGCAGCCTTTGGTTTTGGGTTAATTAGTGGAGTTGGCCGTGGTGGGCAAGGCTCCTGCGGAGGTACGACCCTCGCATGAGTTGGTGTTATCGCGGGGTTCGACAACAGTTTGGGGTGCGGCGTTGGCGGGCAGCCGGTGGCCACACGCTTATTGGAGGGTCCTCCTTCGCAGTTTATTATTGGAAGCGGTGTTTTCCGCTTAGGGGCTCTAGACGAGTTTGGGGTGGGGGTGCGCGAGTCACCGTCGTACATTGTTTCGTCGGAACTCTCGGCGAGACTTTCCAACTCGGGCTCGAGCTCCGATTCCGAATCAGAAGTCTCCGAACTGGCACTGGGCGGGGATGCGGGTGGTGCGGCTTCCAGTCGCGACAATTTATCTCTCAAGACAGCGTTCTCTGCCTTGAGAGCCTCGATCCTCCCTTAATCTCTTTATGAGAGCCATCATGCCCTGATCGAGCTGATGGCCCACACCGCAAGAAGAGCAGGTGTCCATCTATCTCGATGTTGCAAACATCGAGCACAAAAAAAAAAGAAACAAAAAACGCGTGGGACGCAAGGAAGAGAGAAGAGGAACAAACAAAAACCAAGAAGGGAAACAAGTAGACCTAAAAACAATCCTTCTAAATTAAAACAAATAGTAAAATAAATATGGGTTAAATTAAAAATAATCGAACCTAAAGATGTTTCCTGTTCACTAAATTTTTTTTTTTTTTAATTTATTATTATTATTATTATTATTTTTTTTTATTAATTTAAATTATAAATTTTTTATTTATTTATTTTGTTTTAAATAAACTTTATGTATGTATCACTGTCCAGGATGTGTCTTCTCTCAGCTCTCACTGTGCAATGTCACTCCAATCGATTGTGTATGAAGTGCTGCCCTGGCCGCGAAACCAAAATGCGCCGTCCTTTTATACTGGGGCGAATCGAGATTTGCCCACAACTATTCATTAATTTGTGAAACACAAACTCGATTGTTTGTGCTTTAAAATGGGAATTAGAGTTAGAGGACCGAAGCAATGTGCGACAGATTAACTTTAGGTTTCACTCGTCGCACATATGCTTGCTATGGGAGAATGGATGAGTGGATGAGGGGCAGGTAAGTATTGTAGGTATAAGAATGGATAGATAGATAGGTTAGGGGGGTTTTAAGTAAGTGGAAAGGTGTAGCGATTTTGAATCGCTACAATCCCCATAAGCAAAGATTGTACAAACCCAATGAATTTGCGTTCGATAAGTTTACTCTCAAGCTTCAGTAAAGTATTCGAAAATACTATTAACAAAGCTCTGCTGAAATAGGTAGATGACAACAACATTATTCTGAACAAGCAGTTTTGCCTTAAGATATACGCTGGAATAGAACCAATGCACGGGGGCCTGTTTGATCGACTTGGAAAGAACTGTAGGACGGTCCGCTTCCGTGCTTCTCGATCAACGAGGAAGAGAAGCGAACGATGGAACCTGCATGGATGCTGTTAACGTGTTTCCTTTATCCTTTCGAGCAATGTCAAAAGTGTCCCCGCAGGAGTGCATCAATTCATTAAAGACGGAAGTGTCAATACACACACGATAGAAAACACTATTGAAGGAAATCACTTTGTTAGCTGGGGGAAAACGACCAAATCGCGATTTGAAAAACACTGCAACCAACGAACTTCTATCTGACCACGAATTGCAAATTAAAACACAAATGTTGCTTTGGCAAAAAGGACATTTAATGCTCGGATTTACGATGAAATATAGTGGTTATACTGGATAGTATAGTGGTTAGTACACCCGCCTGTCATGCGGGAGACCGGGGTTCGATTCCCCGTTGGGGAGCCTCTGGCGCAAGACTAATGATCTTGCCCGGAAAAAACAAATCATTATGGAATATTTAACAAGCCTCGGGACTTAAGGCCAAGACCGGTTCCCGGCTGTAGTGCCGATGATATATAAAACACTTGTGAGGAGCTCTTCTTACGTACGTTACATACTGACTCTTGTGCTCGACTCCTCGATTCTCGATTCAGACTCTGTCTGTATCTTCTGTTGTCTTTACATTTTCGAAATCCGGACGCATCGCCACTTATCACCGATCCTTTTTGGGGCTTTGTTTGTGTTATCTATCTGGCTAATGCAAACAAGAGTTTGCATGCACTTCAGATGGGTAACACAAAGTCCATGGGAATTGGGTGTGAAATTAGAATCTGGGAATCTGTGTCTATTTGTAAGTCATAAGACATGTGGTTACAGTGCGTATGCATTGCGATGTTTAGATTGCTGGAATTGTCGGCGGATCAAATGGACACGTTTTTGTTTAGACACGTGTTCATTTTAGGTTTAGGTTTCTAGGTTTTAAAAAGTGTTAATTGCACATACCATACATGTGAAGATATGCATTGTGCATTTTGGATTTTAAGGAATTGAATTCAATGTTCGAGAATTGAACGTTTGGTTCAATTTGCTTGACATTGAATTCAATGTTAATTTGGGGATATGGATGCATTTTTTGGATGGGATTTTTTGTTGTAGGTGGCTATGTATGTGAGAGGAAAATGGTAGGGCTTCTTGGAGCACTACCGAACTGTCAATAGTATCTGGATCGAGGGGTTATATTACAAGCTGGTCAGACACGATACCATAATTTACAGAACAGCTCCGAAAGTTGAGATCATAAATAGTTTACTACAGCGAGACTTCAACAACGTGCAGCGCTATTGCGGCGACTGGAAACTTAAGATCAACTTCCACAAATGTGAAGCCATCCTATTTAGAACCCCATTATATAAAGCCACGAACGACACAAGGAATAACAAGCAAAAGTTAGTAGTGGAGCGACCGCATGGAGATAAACTAGACACCAAAAGTGTAGTTAAATACCTTGGCATCTGGCTAGATCAATATCTGTATTTCAACAGACATGTAGAGGCGGCTTTGGCCAAAGTGAGGAAAACTTTTGTTTGACAAGGAGGCTATTTCACAGTAGCCAATTTGACAGCAGTGTAAAATTTATATTCTACATTACGCTAATCAGGCCAATGATTATATAGGGTTGTCCCGTATGGTCTAACACAGATCCAAGTGATGGAAGAGTTTCGGGTGTTCGAAAGGAAATGTCTCAGAACCTGTGTCAGACTATGTCGGACATCAGAATCTGACTATAAAAAATACTATCCAAATGAGATTTTACATAATGAAGCCTGCATAGAAGGGATGGATGATTTTATGGTCAAATTAATCAGAGGACTTATTATGAGACCAATAAGCTCGTCCATTGCCCTAGTTTGAGGAGCCTTATATCCAAATACTTTATTTTATGAAAGGGAGCGTCGCAACGGCTTTATACCATCAGAGGCGTTCCTTGAACTGGATATGAAAGGCCATATACAGGATGGATGCGGGATTTCGCTGATTTATCATGTAAGTAGATGATCCGTGGACGGCCGATTGTGTTACGATCGGAAAGAAGAGTTTTTGCAGTTCAACAACAACACCAACAGTTCTGCTGGTTGAATGGCCAATAAAGAGGTGTGTACCAATGTTGGTAGAATAACTGCATTATCAGCCCGCTTACACACCCTTAGCGTGAATAAGAATTAGAGTAGAATAAGGTTTAAGTTAAGTTTTATATGAAAAAAAAAAATAGTTTTAAGTAAAATTTTAAGATAAAAAAGACAAAAAATAGCACAAAGCTTTTCTTTAGTTTTTCTTTGTTATAAAAATAAATATAATTAAATAGACAATCAAAGTTCTGTCCCCGAAAGGCAAACTGTACGACAATAGTCATTTTACGTTTAGCTAAGAGTGTCCGGATAGAACCGCAAGCTTATAGTATAAGATAATCAAGCCACAATTTAAACATTTTTTGAAGAGTATATCATTAAGAGAGGGCTCCTCGATAGTATAGTGGTTAGTACACCCGCCTGTCACCCGGGAGACCGGGGTTCTATTCCCCGTCGGGGAGCCCCTGGCGCAAGACTAATGACCTTGCCCAGAAAAAACAAATCATTATGGAAAATTTAACAAGCCTCAGGACTTGCTAAATAAGGCCAAGACCTGTTGCCGGTTGTAGTGCCGATGATGATGATGATATCATTTAGAATCTAAGAATATAAAATGGAAATACAAAATGTTGCAAAAATGTACGGGATTTTTGCGTTCTTGACCCTTCCCTCTTCGATCACTTTTATTCTGAATACCATAATATCTTCTTCAGTACAAGTCAAATGTAGAAAGTACACTTCCCAGCAACAGCCTATATTAGAGGATGCCTGGACCCAGCCCATAGGGTCTGCTGTTAACACACACAGACTCAGTGTAGAAGATAATATAAAGACATACAAAGCGCAGGCTTTCAGATTTCAAGGACATAATTTGCCTTTACTACCTCACCTAGACCGACTGGTCTTGTATGATGTTATTTTCACCATCCCACCATCCAAGTAATTAGAGACCGCAGGTATTAACCCTGTAGATACTATTCGTAGATACCTACCCTTTTCTGTTTTAGATATTCCGAGACCGAACTTAACATTCTCACCGATTTCGGTCGAGAGTTTGAATAATCTTGTCAACCGAAAAGTACCATGCCAATTATTTTTCAGCAATTTGCGTTTGTGTCAATTGTTCCGAAATATTGCAAAAGAAAAATTATATAAAAAATAATAATAACAAAGTAAACGGAATTTATTAAATGTCAATGATAAAAACTCACCAGAAGTTTGATCTTAAAAACCATTTCTTTAAAATTAATTGGTTGGCTGGGCACTGTCTCACAAACTGCGTTGTTACACTTCAAACTGTCGGCATATTTATTTTCTCACTTATAGATATATAAGCTCTGGCGCAAGACTAATGACCTTGCCCGGAAAAAAAAAACAAATCATTATGGAAAATTTAACGAGCCTCAGGGCTTGCTAAATAAGGCCAAGACCGGTTCCCGGTTGTAGTGCCGATGATGATGATGATAGATATATAAGTGTGGCAAGTCTCTTTGATTTCTATTAACTATCAATTTTTGAAAAATTTTTAAAACCCCTCAACAAAAAAACATTGCAAAGCAAGAAGTAAATATACTCGTTGTCAAAAGACTCCGCATGATCATTTTTATTTTCGTTTTAAAATAAATCTGAAAATTGTAGAATTTAAAATATGGGTCAATATTTACAGCAATCAAAACTCCTGATGCGCAACGTGATTTCAAAATGAGATTAAATTATTGTCATGAAATTTTTCATGATCAAACCAAAACACTTTTTATTGTCATTGCATTTTTATTCTCACAGATATGGAACACACACTGTGTAGTTTTGATTTTTTTCTTTGTTGATGTTCTTTCTATTGGATTCGGCACTTCTTTCCACATTCCTCTTTACTTGGGAATCGATTATCATTCCCACCACATCCACCGTATATGAATAAGACGCTCTCACCTTTTCCTACAACGTAGGACCACTAAGGAAAACGACCTTTACACAATCCGCTATCAAATGGAGGTTGTAAGGATTCCGCTGTATATAATTTAAAATTATTTACTTTTATTTCGTGGGTTCTATAACACTTACGTGGTCTCCTAGCTTCAGTCACTGCACAACAGCTTAGTACTAAAAGCATACCTATAAAGAGTACCTTCATGTTAATTTAGGGCTTCTTGCTTGCTTGCAGTCGAATACACAAGTGATCCTCGCTTACTGAAGTTAGGACAATTTAAGAACGACTTTGTTGACGAAAGTGTCGCCCGCCAATCTTCATATTGGCAAAAATAACAAAAACTTAAAAGTGATGAGTAATACCCGGCTCTATTTGTAAGGGGCTCATTTCATATAGCCAGATTCGAATTTTATACTCTAGCGAATTCTCGAGATAATAAAGGGAAAAATTAACAGAGAGCCAATGGAACTTGTTTCCTCGATCAAACACTACCCCGTTGTTAAGTGATCGATTCGACATACATTCCATGATGTTGAAGTTGACAGTGTCGACACGATACTCATTGATCAACAGGTTGCTGGCAATCTGTTATTTGAGCACTAAAACTACATTCCAGGCTTACGTATCGTGCAACAATTCTGCTCTGACTGGCTTCGAAGAATTCTACTGTGATAGTCTTTTCCACGTTCAATTTTCAGACAGCGTTCTAAATGTAACTCCATGAAGGTCGAAAGCTTTACAGTTGCTCCTCTTAATGGAATCTGTAGATGGGTGAAAGTTATTTAGTTTTATTCCGTGGCATCTCATAATACTTACCTGGCTTCTTAGCTCGGACCACGCCACAACAGCTTAATGCTAAAAGGATTTGGACTTGGTTGCTGGTGATTGCAAAAATGATCCTCCCTTATTGACTTTGAAAACGATCTAACATCGAGTTTGATGAGAAATGTGACACCAGCTACCCTTCAGATTGGGCAAACTAATAAAGAGATAACCGTCCTGACTAATTACTTCTCCTATTGGTAGGGTCTTGTATTATCTGGTCAGAATGGAATTTAACGCTGTAACGTTTGAGTAACATATCAAAATATGTAAAAAAAATAACATTTTATCACCAATTACACGACTACTACAGTACTAATTAAATATTTTTTTTTTCGTACGTGTGTGTGTGTGTTTTTTTTTTTTTTTTTGGTTTCGGTAAAAAAGTGGAAATCTTCAAAAGATACATCTGGACCGATCCAGAGGCTTATTGGGTTTTTACCGACTAAAACTGCCGCCGCCGGGCACATATTCCCGTTGATCCCTGTGGAACTTTCTTTCAGATATTCCAACGCGGGACGGAACGGAGTTTAGTTGTTACTCCGCTCGTCGCGTTGCACCTGCTGCATCATGTCACATAGAATATCAATTGCTATGGACCATGCTTGTTTGGAATTTAGCATGTATTCTGTAAATTCCCACGACCGGACGCTCTAATAATATCCTAAACCGGGGAAAATACATATGCGGATATATTGAAGTTCATAAAGGCCAACCTTGAACTAAGTGAACTCGGAAATAGCATGAATGAAGTTCGAAAGACAGCAAAAGGGAAATTGCTGCTAGAACTGAAAGCCGACTCAGGCCCTTAAAACAAAAGTACAACAAGTATTAAAGAAATATTCCAGTGTGAAAAGTATCTCAGAAAATCAGTATCGTGATTTAGATGAAGTTACCACTGCAGAGGAATTCCTGACACCGATCGCTATAGAGTTCCCTGCGCTGAATGCGATACCAAAGGAAGCGGTAAGGAGTTCAAGAAGAAAACCAAATGGAACTCAGGCTGCCATGATCCGCTTACCAAGAGAAAAGGCCAGCATGTTGCTAGCTACAGGTTTCCTACGGATCGGATGGTTGAGAGGCAGGCTACGAGAACACATCGTACCCACGACTTATTTCAGACGTTGGGAATGCGATCATGTGACGAAATCTTGCAAATCCGAAGAAGATCGTTCGGAAAATTGTTTGAAATGCGGTGAAAAAGGCCACAAAGCAGTGGGCTGTAAAGCATAACCCGAATACATATTTTACGAATCAGGGTACGAAGGCGGTAATCACCACTCAACAGGAAGTTACAAATGTCAAACATTTAAAACGCGATGTCCAATCTCCTCAATAAAAATGGACGGGTTAAAGTGCATTCAAATTAACGTAAACCGTTGTGGAGCCGCACAAGATCTCCTTTCCCAAACGGTTAAGGAATGTGATGCCGACGTGGTACTCATCAATGAGCCGTACAGGATGCCGGACAGTGGTAATATTGTGGGGGTTCTTTAAAGCATTCACAAAGAACCACACATTCCCTTTAAATCAACCTGCCTTTCCACACCCAACAAAGCCATTTGGCTTACCTGTAATCGAGCAGCGTTAAGCTACCCTTTCAATATCATAACTGGAAAATAAGCCCACGCCAAAATCATAATCTTGCCATGGCATCATACGAACGCATACGACCACTTCGGTTCATTTTACATGAATCAGTTAGGAACATGATCGGTTCTCCGGGTGGCAACATGCCAATCAAACATACACCGATCCTCCTGTGTCTGCTTGTTCCAACAATCCGTTGGTCCAAAAAGACACGTCGGGCAACTCGCCTGCTTGTACATCTGCAAGCCAGATTTCCGAGGATCGATCGGCTATGCCGATAACCGATCATCGAGTTGGACACGATCATGATTGTTATTCAAACAATCATGCCAATGATCAGTTCCCACGGTACAGTTCCCTTAAACAACTCTCGTACCATTAATCAAGGTAAACAAACGCGTATCTAAGCATTTGAACCCCGAAATAGCGTTTGTGTTGACATAATACTCAGAAACCTATTTCAGCATCAACGATCGCTATTTTAAACATGGCAATCTTTTTCGGTCGCTATCCGAGCGACCATCTATTTGCACAGCTGACCTGAATTGAATTCGAATATCATTTAGGCTGTTGCTGTTGCCGCTTTTCTTTATTCGGCTTCATTATTTGAAATGCTGTCTTTTCCATGTACAGGGCCTTTCTCTGTATGTGTGCAATCTCGAATAGAGATATCCGGCGAAACAACATCGAGAATCGTCGGAGGAGTCAGATCTTACCCGTAGAACTACGCACACGTATCGGATACGTTGCGTGTCGGAGTTCCCTTCAGTTTGAAGAGTAGAAATTCTATCACAGAGTAGCGCGGTCGTGATTACATTTAAGCAATAATTAAACAAACGTGTATCAAAGATTATCACAGTTTAACCTTAAGAACAAAAGTATAATAAGTGTTCCCCAATAATGAGCGTAAATAGTGTTACTAGACATTAAACAATTAACAAATAAATGTGCATCAACCGTTATCATCGTTTAACCTTAAGAATAAAACTTTAATTAGTGTTCGCCAATAATAAGTGTAAATAGTGTTACTAGCCATTAAACCATGAATAAATAAATATTCCGTAAACATTATCACCAGTGAGTTTTATTTGTTTATTCCCCGTTTGGCGGACAATTTTTGGGCGCACATTCTGCATCTGTATATCCAGTGGCAAGTAGTGAGATCAGCGTTGGGTGGACCGTCTTACTGAACAACATCGTCGCGTTGGGGTTAGGAGAAAACTAGTGTCCGTGTTTTGCCACAATCACTTCTACCCCACACTATTACATGGGAGGAAGACAGCAGCGGAACAACAGCCATCTGAACAACTGGAAATTTCACCATAGCACATAGAAGTGTCCAGCGGCTGGAAGGATTCGCCTATGCTAAGATTAGAGAAATTCATTTCTACTGTTGTTACGCCCCGCCAAGGTAGGAAATAGAAGAATTCAAATGCTTTTTGGACATTTCAACGCTTGAGCAGTAGAATAGGGAAGCACAAGGACCAACAGTAGAGGCCAGGCACTACTTGAAGCCTTGGCAGTCCTAGATGTGGTATTACTTAATGATGGTGTTGAAGACACCTTCATAAATGAGAGAGGCCGGTCCAAAATCGACATCACATTTGCAAGCTCAATGTTAGCAAGAAGTATGGAGTGGCGAGTTTTGGACACCTACACCCATAGTGACCACCAAGCCGTGATGTACGAAATATTACCGCACAAGGGATTCATCACTGGCAAATTGGCGAAGGAAGCCCAGAAAAACAGCTGAAAAGAGAAGGACCTAGAAGCGGAACTGCTTGATTATATACTGGAAAACCAAATCGCACAGTTTGACGCAGAGGCCGATGCCAACAGGCAGGCTGGAAAAGTCATGAAGTGACTAACTATCGCATGTGATGCTTCTATGCCACGACAAAGACAACCAGCAGCAGCTATCACACCAGTGTATTGGTGGAACTCAGAAATCGGCCATGTGCGATCGGAGTGCAATTGGTTACGACGCTTGCAACAAAGAGCAAGAAACCGTAACACATACACACAGTTGCATGCGGAATTCGTTAACAAACGGAAAGAGTTGAGGAATGTAATCCACAAAAGTAAATATGACGCATTCTGCTCCCTAAGGGATGAAATAAATAACAACCCCATGGCAGTGCCTACAGGATAGTCATGAAAAGACTACACAACAATACTAGCAAAAATGGAAAACTGACGTGGCCAGAATCGTTGCTATCCTCTTCCCACAGTGTGATGAGGTGCTGCGGGTGCAAGAGGAGTAGAGTATCACTGAAGGAGAGATACCTCCCGTGGCCACTGAAGAGGTGCTCATGGCGACAAGGGTTGTCAAAAAAAAAAACAAGACCCCGGGACTGAATGGTATCCCTAACGCTGTAGGAAAGACTGCTTTAACAAAAAATCCGGAAGTCTTCAGCAGTCTCTTCACAACCTGCTTTCAAACAGGACAATTTCCTAAACGGTGGAAAAAACAGCGGCTTGTGCTTATACCAAAAGGAGTCAAGAATTCAGAGGCGCCGTCGTCTTATCGCCCGTTGTGCATGTTGGACACAAAAGGAAAACTGGATGAGCGAGTAATTGCTGAGGGGACATCGGGGCCCTCTAAATCGCGGTATGGATTCCGGAAAGGTAGATCAACCGGTAAGGCACTATCTGTGGTATGCGACATCGCTCGCAATGCGATACCTGGAGCATCATGGCTAGGTGGTAATGATATTGCGCGGTGGTGACCCTAGATGTTAAAAATGCGTTTAACTTGGTGAATTGGAATCGGATTCTAGAACCGTTGCGCGATCTACAAGTCTCACCCTACTTGGTGCGTATACTAGCAAACTATCTCTCGGATAGAAGACTGCTCTATGACACAGATGAGGGACCACAGGAATATAAAATAAGAGCGGGTGTACCTCAGGGATCTGTATTAGGTCCGTTGTTATGGAATATAATGTATGATGTTGTGCTCAGGGTCAATGTGCCGGAGGTGGTTAGAACCATTGGGTACGCAGATGATTTCGCAATAGTGACCGTAGATCTAGACGACCTGAAGAGTGTTTGCTCCAGTGCAGCAATCCGGAGCATTAAATGCTGGCTAGATATGGCCGGACTGAAACTAGCTGGACATAAGACGGAGGCAGTTTTAATAAGGAGCCGCAAGAAAGTTGAACACCTTGATTTGGAAATAGAAGGAGAAATAATCAGATCCAGTCCCTATATTAAATATCTTGATGTTATACTCGACAACATGTTGACCTTCAAAGAACACCTGGGGAAAACGAGTGAAAAAACGGCAAGAGTATGCGAAGTTTTGGCGAGACTGCTTCTCAATGTTGGAGGACCCTGGCCCCACATAAGGAAACTCATAGCCAGTGTCAACACCTCCATTATAATGTATGCAGCTCACACATGGGCAGGAGCCGCACAGTATAAGTCGTACATGAGACGAGTGAACTCAGCACTTTGGATGGCATCACTAAGAGTATGCTGTGCACTCCGAACGGTATCCGAAGATGCTATTAATGTTTTGGCCGGGAGGACACCTCTTGACATTGCAGCTAAAGAAAATGCTACATTGTATGAGGTCTCCCAAGAGAATCGTCGGAGAATGCGGTCACAATTAGAGGTTTCAACCCTAAGAGAATGGCAACGAATGTGGGATTCTTCCACCAAAGGAAGATGGACCTGTACGTACTGTCACTTTGTCTCTGAGGAGTCTTCCCATTAGTTAATTAACACAAATACTCTTACGGGTTTTCTTCATTTATTTAATCCTTTATTTAAAACTTAATAAACATAAACATAAACGACAACTACATTACAGGAAACATTGTTTTTCGGGCTTTAACACAAAAAACGACTCCACTGTGTGGAGGTGTTTGTAAAAGCTTTGAAATAATTTAAAACAGTTAATTACGCTTTAGTTGAATTAAATTGTCGAAACTGGTTAACACTGATTTAAGAAGGCATTTCCGATTTTGATAAAGATATGATGAAGTCAACGCAGAAAGATACGCGACAATTCGGAGAGAGACAATGAGGCTCTTCAAACGCAAAAAACGCGAATGGGAGAAGACTAGGATCGAAAAAATCCTAGAAAATTCTAGGGCAAAGAACATCAGAGATATGTATGTCGGCATAAATTCAATTAGAAATGGCTACCGAGGAAGAGCCAAAATAATTCGAGACGCAAACGGCTGTCTGGTCACAGAAACAAACAATGTCGTGACAAGATGGAAGCAGTACTTTGAAAACCTGCTCAATGTACGCACCCATCAACCACAGATAAATGTACCAAGCGTACATACAGCTGAGCCTCAGATCCCAGAGCCGTCTCTCAACGAAGTTGTAGACGCAATAAATCGATTGAAAATCAACAAGGCTCCCGGAGTCGAATGCATACCGGCAGAGCTTGTGAAGCATGGAGGAGAGGCAACCGCTCGAAAGATCCACCAGCTCATCCAAACAATATGGGATAAGGAAGTCACTCCGGAAGAATGGAAAACCTCAATAGTCATCCCCACTTTCAAAAAAGGCGACAGATCTGACTGTGAAAACTACAGAGGAATATCATTGCTCCCAACCGCATACAAAATATTAACAAATGTCATTCTGGCGAGAATCACACCTTCCGCAGAAGAGATACTGGGAGACTACCAATGTGGATTCCGTAGGAACCGGTCAACAAGCGACCAAATGTTCACAATAAGACAACTGCTGGAAAAGAAGTGGGAATACGGAGAGACGGTTCACCAACTGTTCGTTGACTTCAAAAAAGTCAGTACCATATTCTAGTTGAGCTGGGAGTCCCAAAAAAATATGCCGCGCTCATTCAAATTTGCATGAACGAAAACAAAGGGCGAGTTAGAATAGAAAACCACCTCTCAGAACCATTTGAAATCCGGGACGGACTAAAGCAGGGAGATGGTCTATCACCGTGTCTTTTTAACCTTGTGCTCGAGTATGTCATCAGAAAGGTACAAGACGACAACATGGCCGGATCATCCCTGAACGGGGTCACACAAGTGCTCGCATATGCGGATGACATCGCCGTTCTGGGCGATAATCTAGAGACTGTTAGTAAAAACTGTGAAATCATCATGCAAGCGGCAGAAGAGGTGGGCCTAGAAATAAATGAAGACAAAACAAAATACATGATTACGGCGAGAGCAGGTGGGTCTCAGAGAACACATATAAACGTCAGAGGTAAGATCTTTGAAAAAGTTAAAGAATTTAAATATCTGGGAACGATACTGACGGCCAGTAACGAAATGTCGAAGGAAATTAACAAGAGACTGCATTCCGGCAACGCGAGTTGGCACGCAGTCAGTAAACTGCTGAAATCCAGACTGCTATCACGTAACATAAAGCTCCGTGTCTATAGAACCATAATCATGCCAATTGTTCTATATGGATGCGAAACATGGGCTCTCACAAAACGGGAAGAAAACAAATTCCGTCTATTCGAGAATAAAGTTTTGAGGGGCATCTTTGGAGGTAAATATGACGAGGAGACAGGACAATGGAGGAGACTCCATAACCACGAATTGGAAGAACTATATCGCAAACCTACAATAGTGAGAGTAATCAAGTCGCGAAGATTAAGATGGGCCGGACACGTGGCGCGAATGGGGAACGATAGGACCGTGCATAGAATTCTTGACGGTAGACCAACGGGAAAGAGACCGGTAGGACGGCCGCGACGGAGATGGGAGGACAATGTTAGGTTTGACCTTGAGGAGATCGGATCGAATGGTGAAGCGTGGAAGGAGAGTGCCCAGGACAGGGAAGGATGGCGAAGCCGAGTCGGTGAGGTCATGAACTTCCGGGTTCCTACAGGCCAATAAATAATAATAATAATAATTTCCGATTTTGATATACTCAAACGATTTAAAAATGTTTCAAAATGAACTGAAAATGACTCGAACGATTTTAAGTATCTTTCAGGAGTGCACCAAAGGCACGACTTGCCTCCACGGAATCCGTATCGCTATTGATTAATTCGCCGAAGACGACAGAACAGCAAATTTCGTTAAGGTGCCCGACAAGGGATGATTTTCGTTGCATTGGTCCAGCAAAAGGACGTGAAACACACACGTTGATCGCTTCTGCTGGGTATGGTGTGTGTGTCCACAAGTATGCGGACCGTGGATCAACCGAATTCCTAAGGGGAACATTAGATGGCATGGTTGCAGCTGGTGTAATTGTCTTAAAGTAGATATTTTGATGTTTACACCATCAGCAACTGCGTACAGCATTTATGCTGATCGTGCACATCTTGGCGGCATCTCCAAGTAGTCGAATTGTCGCTGGTAATTTTCCATTTTTGGGAACTCGACTTCCTTTGGCGATCAGCCGTATGCCATAATGTATTTGTCGATCGGATGACCGACCGATGTGGGCATAGGTAAAAGAAACGAAAAGAAGAAACATGTCCTGCAATTAGAATTATTGATTCAAAGTATTTCTGAAGATAGTTGGTACAACTATGGAAGGTAAGTACATGTTTTTATGTTTTTTAGGAAACTGTTTCTTCCTCATAGGTTGTAAGGTAAGTAGTGGCGTTCAATGGAACTGCCACAATACTTGTTTTATATCGTTTTTGGATGCCCTATGTTGGAAGTCGTTTTCGCATAGTTAATGGGAAGGTGAGCAGTGGTGTTCAAGGGAACCGCCACAGACCCACACCATGATATGGTATGGCAACGAAGGTGGGATTCTTCCACCAAAGGAAGATGGACCCACACTATATGATACAGAAATCTGGGTGAAAGGAAAACATGGCGAGCTGAATCACCACTTGACTCAGCTAATATCGGGACATGGATGCTTTTGGCAATACTTGCACAAGTAAAAGCATGTGAATCACACACACTGCCTGTATTGCGAAAGCAAAATAGAAAAAGCGGAACGCGTACTCTCAGAGTGCTTGAGATTAGAGACCACATAAACGATTTTGGAGAGAAATATGGGACGGACAGTTACTCCAGCAGGGGTAATAAAATACGTGCTGAGTTCAAATCAGGCATGGTCCGTGGCAAATGACATTCTATGTGAAATGATGCAGCAGTTGCGACGCGACGAGCGGAATAACAGGTAAACACCGTCCCGCCCCACAAAGCATAATTAAAAGAAAGTTTCACTGGGATCGGCGGGAATATGGGCCTGGTGAGAGGTGGTTTTAGTCGGTAAAAGTCCGGAATGCCTCTGAATATGTCTAGATGCATCTTTTGAAGATTTCCACCTTCCTACCGAAACCCAACAAAAAGGTTGAATTGTCTTTGTTTCCGTATAAGATACATTTGAGTCAACAAATCTTACCGACAAACCATCCACGTCGCTTGGAATACGGTCAAACAGTTCCTCGAATGGTTGACACTGAACCTGATTTTTGGAAGCAAATTTTGATGACGGACGAGGCCCATTTCAGACTCTCTATTGCCCTTAACAAGCAAAACTGCCGCATTTGGGGAATGGAGGATCCACACGAGATCCATGAAACACATTTGTAGGACCAAAAACTGACTGTTTCGGCGGGGGTTTGCGCAAAAAATATCTGTCGCAGATAGCTTAAAATATTAATTTCGATGTAGTTAGTAATTGTGTTGTTATAAGTTAATTGTTATAATTTGTTATTATAAATTTGTTATTAATTGTTATAATTTGTAATTAACTGCATGTTTGGTAGCACTTTTTATCTTTGTTATTGCCATTTTTGTTATTTAGTTTTAGTTGTCATTTTTGCATTATGCAAATCAGTTATTTTTTTTCGTTTGTCGATTCGTTTGTGAATTGAATTGTATTCGTTTCTCGTTTCATTAGAAAACAGTTAGTTTTCGTTCGTTTATTGAAAATATTAGTTTTCGTTCGAGAAGATCGTTATTAGTTGTTCGTTATTTTGTCTGAATATAAATAAATATTTTTGTGAATCTTATCGGATTTGAATAGCACGCTCGTTTTCATTTAAAAACATTGTTTGTCGAAATACCCGGTAAACGAACCGGAATTATACAATGGTCCTTCGAGCCGGATCAATTTAATCTAATTAATCAGTGCTCTTTTTGATTATTCGGTCCTTAAACAATAGTTTAAATTAACAAAACTTTGATCGTTCCTGTGTTTCGAAAAAGATTGAAAACATTCGAAGAAGAACGTAGTGGATCACGTTGTCGTGAATAATCAATTAAAAATTTTACAAGAAATTAAAGACCATCGGTCCCGCATAAAAGCATTCACCTCCCCAGAGGATATCCCTAGTGCTGTTATTGTCAAAACCAGCTCCAACCGGAGAGAGCGGCCAACAACAGAGACAACAACTGAAGAAAGCGTGAGTTTTGTAGGTGAGTCGTATTGTTAGTGGATAAAGAAGCTTAAATTGGTTACCCTTCCCGATTTCCATACTACATTCCTTTGCAGTTCCCACATCTTTCAGCCCCTTCAATATCGCCTTCCGTTCGGTAATATACGATCATTGATTTTGAAATTTTAATTTTAATATTTGTCGCTTCTATTCAAAATGACCGAAGATCAAATCAGATCCTCGACCAATAAAAGAGATGTCGCCAAACGCGCGTTGACCAATTATGTCAACTTTTTAACCAATTTTGACCCCGCGGCTGACTTTTTCGTTCTTGAAAGGAGGTCTTCTGAAATTGAAAAGTTCGGGAAAAGTTTGTGTTCGTTCAGGAAGCTCTGGAGGATTTATTAGAACTAACTGAGGAGCTTCTTGAACATAGAACTGACTTTGAGGAGCTATATTTCCAGGCTTATGGCATCGCTGCGAGCATGTCAACGAACCTTTTTCGGTACATACTAATATACTTAAATCAAAAATTATTGAGAAGGATTGTGGAGAAAGTGCGGTTATTACAGTTACAAATAACAAAACGAAGATGATTCACGTCTACAATTCAAATGTGTTACACCAAAGATGCCGTTGGCCGCATCGGAAATAGCTATGGTTCCATTGGTGAAAGCGAATGTCCTCTACGAAGGAAATAATGCCATAAAAGGGGTGATGGAAAGCACAATGGACATATCGGGAATACCTGCCTACGAATACCAGTCAGGAGATCCCATCCGAATTGTAGCGTCAAACAGTGATGACGATGTTGAGCTAATAATAATAATTTATTGCCGTCCTCAGACGACATATGTGAAATTAGCTTCAAGCCTGGAACACCAAAGCAGAAGATACTTTCCCATATTCAGGCACGTGCTCAGCACGGACGATTCTTCTAGATTGCTTGAATTTGCAAAATATTCCCAAAAGGACTTTGCCTTATGCATTGGCACAATACAAAGAAAATATCAATGAAAGTAATTTCATAATATCGGTGGCCTCGAAACAAGGCGCACAACTATATATATATAATGAACTAATTGTTCATAAATCGTTGGAAACACTTTTCGTTGGATCCTTTTGTGAGAAACTTGCAGTTCACAGAGATCAATTAATCGATTATCGCAACAAGGGTGTTATCCAGAACATGTACGATAGCTGTTCTCAAATTTCGTGTGGAACCTTCCATATTAAAGAAAGGCAACATCGTAACAAAGTTCGGTGGAAGGTTTACGCAGCGGAATACGTTTGCCTTACAAGGACGGTTCATTAAAACTAGTCGGTGGATTCGCCACCCAGGATTTTATCGCAAGCTTAAAGCGCTTCGTTTCAGGACGGAAAAGGTCAGTCGAGATACATTATGATAATGGAACTAACTTGCTCAAAAGGCATCAAAAAGCCGTATTCTAAGGAGCAGACAGGAAACTTTGCAACTGTATTCTGAAGCATGGTCTTATTTCTTCTCCAAAATCATCGATTTTACAAATACAAATTTCGTCTTTCTGCGAAAAGAGGAGAACCAAATGTCATTCTTACACATATGTCAGCATACAACTACAGCATTGTTCTCATACGGTTATCTCAAATATGCTCCAGGTGAACAAGGTGTCATCATCGGCATCTTAGCATTCGTTCGTCACATCATCATGTACGTTTACTGCATGGTTTCGTCAATGGGACCCAATTATAAAAACTACTTATGGAAAATATACATGAAGACAAATCAATTGGTCCAGTTCATCCTAATTCGATTTTATATGATCGTAGCAGCTGCGAAAGATTGCAATTGATTAGCAAGTCTTATCGGAAAACGTATAACAAAATTAAGACGTCACCTGGTTTATCAAACCGATCTAGCGATGTAAATAAATTTTCTTTCGTTGACAGCATTGTGCTGTGCCTATTGAAAAATAAAGAGTTTCATAATATGAAATATATCGTTTAACTTATTTGTTCGTCGTCAGTAGTGGGTTTATGGGCGTTCTGGACCACTTTTTGTATGAAAAATGGCACGGCGCACAAAAATAGATCCATAACAGTATAACAGTTTGGTATTTTGCAAAGGGGTGGGTATTTTTGTTGATTCTTTGGTTTGGTGGATGTTTGAATATGTTATTATTAGTCATTAAGTTGGGATATATGGGATTTTTGTTGTTGTGGTTGCCAGATGCGAATTCCCACCAGCAAAAGTGGGTGGATGTTTGAGTCATTGAGTAGAGTAATATATGGGAATTTTGTCATGATGTCAGGTGCGGTTGATGTTCCAGTTTGTGTGTATGACAGTTGATATTTGTGAAGTGGGTGGATGTTTGAGTCATTGAGTAGAGTAATATGCTGAAGCTTGGATTGTATGGAAATGATTCATGATCGCCGTCGTCCGCAAAAATAGATCCACCTTGTTTTTTTTTGCTGGAGCTTTTAAATGGGTGCGCGCGGGTGTTGTTGTTGTTTCGGTTATAACAGTCATTGAGCTGATTAATGTATGGGAATTTTTGTTGTTCGTGGGGGTGGATTGTATGGAAATGATTCATAACAGTTGGTATTTTTTTTGAACTGGATGTGTGTTTTTGCTGGTGGTGGATGTTTTAGTTGATGCTTTTAAATCAGAAAATGGGCTTTTTCAGTTTGGTCATTAAGATGAGTAATATATATATATGGGAATTTTGTTGTTCGTGGATTTGTATGGTTGTTGTGTATGGTAGTTGGTATTTTTTGAATTGGGTGTATGTTTGTGTCATTGAGTTGAGTAATATATGGGAATTTTGTTGTTCGTGGATTTGTGTGGTTGTTGTGCTGTTATCAGTTGGTTGTTCGTGGATTTGTATAGAAGTGATTCATCGTCGTTTGGGATTCTTTGCTTTTAAATCAGAAATGGGATGTTTTTGCATGTGTTTTGGGTGGATGTTTTAGTTGATGCTTTTTTTTATATAAGAAATGGGATGTTTTTGCAAGTTGTTAGTTTCTTGAAAGTTCATTGTTTTTGCTTATAATCATATGGGTTATTTTGAAAAGCACATTAATAACGAATATATTATTATTTAATCATTGAGCTGAGTAACATAGGGGAATTTTTGGGGTGTGTGTTTTTGCTGGGGCTTTTTTTTTATGAATATACCACTTGGCAGTAAATCTAAGCTGATTCTTAATATATGGGAATTTTTTGCTGATTCTATCTACTTTTGCCTTTTGTCTCGGTTGCTGAAGGCTTTTTTTATGAATATACCACTTGGCGGTAAATCTTAGCTGATTCTAAATATATGGGAATTTTTTGCTGATTCTATCTGCTTTTGATTTTGTATTAAATTATGTATATGTATCGGCGTCAAGAGAGAAAGAGAGAAAGATAGAGAAAGAGAGAGAAAAAGAGAAAGAGAGAAAGAGAGTCTATTTCTGATTGAATGAGATGTGTGTATGCGTATTAATGAATGAATTTCGGTATATATAATTCCATCTTGACTAGTTAGAAATCATTGCGTCACTAAGCCATTAAAGAAAAGTACAAAAGTTTCCATTGTGGTATATATTTGGCTGACCAGGAAAATTGTCGCGATAGGATTAAAACAAAGAAAATCAACAACAAAAAACGGTAAGTTAACTTATATTATTAATCATTTTTAGGATGTTTAATTTATTTGTTCAACTGTTATGTGTCATATTCGGGGGATTTCAATCATCGAGACAGCTGTTTTTTTCTGAAAGCGTAACAAAGCGATAGATTTAACAGTAAATTTTTCATTACTTTTTAGAGAAAATATGTCTGCTAACGAGGCCAACACCAGCAACATCTACAATATTAACAATAATAATATCAGAAAAAGAGTGAGGCAAGTGTTGGACGAACGCCAACAACAACAACAACAACAGCCTCCAAAGAAAGTAAAACAACAGACCTATAAAAGATGTTTGTTTTGTGATGAGGATGTTGAGGAACAGCTTTGGGTCCAACATCATAGAAAAAATAGCCACAAAGCAAACGCCCAACAAGCCCTTAATGAAAACATCTCCTTAATAGCAACCGCGTTCAAAAATCGTATCAAAACATTCGCCATTACCAACAAAGATGAGAGTATGGTAAATGTGAAAATGCTATTTGAAAAAAATATTCCATTGATTAACGAGTTACTACAAAATCAATTGGAAGTTTTGAACGCATTTAAATTTAGTATGGAGCTTTTTGCTAAGTTTGCGAAATATTCAAAAGAATGTGATGAGATAATGCGAATAGATATAAAAAGCATGCAAACTAAAATGTACACGATTGAGAAAGAGGAAGACAAGGGAGAATTTGAGCACGGCAACTGCTCTTTTCAAGGCAAAATTGGAAGAGTTCCAAGAAAAGATAGCGGGTGGGCGTTGTTATCATTTCAAAGCATCGAAATTAACATCAACAAATACGAGCAGCTTCGAGCTTGATAGATAAGTGACGGTATAATAAATCTTTTAAAGAACTTGTAGCTACATCAAGCAAGAATAAATAAAATATATTTAAGCATTAAAATTAATTGAGGTTTTTCCTTTGTCTAATTTTGAGAGAAAATTATTCGAATATTGGTCATTCATTTTTTCCATGAGTCTTAGAGTATCAAATAGTCTACCATAACATCAAATGATAAGACCTGCTTACTGCCTTGATTCGACGCGGTATCAGATGCGAACTATTTTTTGTGTGTGAGAGCCGATTGGGTGGTATCATCGGAGAGGAGGGGAATTGGGTAAGTTGTGAAATTTTTATCGGGGTTAATGAGGGCTTTTTTTTTATGAATATACCACTTGGCAGTAAATCTAAGCTGATTCTTAATATATGGGAATTTTTTTGGTGATTCTATCTGCTTTTGACTTTTGTCTCGGTTGTTGAGGACTTTTTTTATGAATATACCAATAGTTGAAATGGTTTGTGCTTTTGCTAATGGTTTGTGCTTTTGATCTCTAAACTTTCGGGGCTTTTTGTTAATGGTTTGTGTTTTTGATCTCTAGTGGTTTGTGCTTTTGATCTCTAGACTTTCAGGGCTTTTTTGCTAACATTGTGTTGTGTTTTCGAGTTTATCGTGAATTTCGTGCAATTCGAATAATAATTGTAATCGGGTCGTTTGCATCAAAGCAATAAAAGGTTTCGTAATAATAAACATTGCGTGTAATTGTACTTCGTCGTCGCTCGTTCCCAGTAAACGCGCCGGGATTCAACACCTTGCGTTTCTTATTTAGTCAAAAGAAAAAGGCAGTTGAAAGTCATCGTTTGCTGGCAGAAACATACGGTGAACACAATCCATTAATTAGAACATGTGAGACATGTTTTCGACAATTTAAAAGTGGTGATTCCAATGTGAACGACAGCGAGTGCTCTGGTAGACCAGAAAAATGTGAAGACGAGCAATTGGTGGAGTTATTGGATGATGACGCAACTCAAACTAAACGGTTATTAGCAGAAGCATTTCATGTGTCACAACCAGCAGAGGTTTAAGAGCAGTGGGGAAGTTCAATACCAGGTGTATGCATACGTTTTTTCCGGTTTAACTAAGAGATGGCCTTGGCGAAAAGTACGCAGCACACAGAAAAACTAGTGAAAGACTGTGGGGGTTTCTCTATTCTACATGAGGACCAACCCACAATCTCAACCACAATTTCCACCTAATTTCGACTGCTTTCAGCGCGTCATACATATCCCTTTCCCTCATATGTTATTCCCCTGTAAAACATGTTAAACGGACGTATAGCTAAACTCATTATCCCATGCAGATAATGCATAATTGAGTTTAGCTACATTCTTGCCACACGGCAACTCCATTCTTGCTAACCATAAGATTCCCATCGGAAATCTCATAATGTCGGTTAGCAACAACAAGTCTAAACGAACGACGCTGTTGCATCATAACAAAATCGCTGGGGTCATTTCAGCTTAGAGTCTGGTTCTCACGCTGATTATTTCCCAAGCATCAGCAGCATCCTGTTGACTTTCCCTCAGATCATCCATTCGCTTGGGATCAATGATCTCTTTTTGCAGGTGAATAACATCAGCTAGGTTTTCCTCTCCTTCGTATTTCTGTCTTTCCACGGTTCAATGCGCTCCGACTACACCATAGCCGTACCACTGGGTCAGTAGGTCATGTCAGTAGCATCTGATATCAACACACACAACCAAAGCTACCTCGAGATCACAGCACATCATGTTTCTGTTCTCTCATTCTCCATGTCCGTCAATTTCCCTATTATCAAAAGTTACTCACACTTCGACGGGCGTGAGGTTGAGAGAGCAGAGACGTGGTCTCTTTTGGTTGTCCTGTGTGTGGAATGAAATACGAATTTCACCCCTGATTCAAGTTAGTCACATCTCAATTAAAGCGTACAGACGCGCTGCCGCTAATAAGTTATTACTCAACCACAACCGCGGCAGGTCACGCCGCTCAGGCCTAATATTAATTTTATCTATTTGTAATCGTGTTATTTTTCATCCACCGCTGCATGTGTCGGATTTCAAACGCGGAGTCAAGTAAAGTCTGTTTTAATTATTGCGGTCGTACAATAGAATAAAGCCAGTGTCACATCTTGTACAGGAATTATATGAAAAATCAATAATTAATAATCAAGAACAAATTAAAAGCTATAACCACAAACAACCTCAGTGCGTTAATTATTTCATCTCTTCTCTTGGATTACCTGGTGGCAATTTTCGTATCAGCTGTTGGGGACAAAGTGAATACGTGCCATACGTTGGCAACCATACTTTTTACCCCCACAAGACGCCTTGAAATCACATCGGGGACATCCTTCTGCACCCGCCGTACTCCCCAGACATGGCGCCCTCTGAGTATCAACTCCCTAATCAATGGGACGTGCGCTCTCAGAGCAGCACTTCAGCCATTTCGAGGAAGTTGGAAAATGGTTTGACGAATGGCTTGTCACGAAGGACAAGCAGTTTTTCTGGCATGCTATTCATAAATTACCAGAAATATGGGCGAAATGTGTAGAAGCCGACGGCCAAAAATTTGAATAAAAAAAAAATTAGTTACCATAGAAAATTACGTTTTTCTTTTTCGGAGAAGAACCCGAGAAAACTTTTGCATACACCTAGTATATTGTGAGAGTGTAGTCAGAGAGCGTGGCGGGGTCAGGAAGGGTAAGAAATGAGACGAAGTTTAAGAGCGGGAGAGGTGAGTTTGAAATCAAAGAAGGCGGGGTAAAAGTTTGCCCACTGCAGTATGCAGGTGTGACGGGCCGGCAAATAGAAGAGACGGGGCTTTCGCAGGTTACGGGGCCGTATGGGAAATGTGATGGAGGAGAGCAGGCTAGGACAAAATCTGAGAGGAGGCGGCGGATGAAGAGGATGTCGACATGAACTCTGTACACTTCAAGTGTGTTAAGGTTAATTAGATGGAGATGGCTTGTGTATGGGGTTAGAATGAGAGGATTTTCCCAATTTAATCATCAGAGGGCAAAACGCAAGAAACGCACGCTTTCGATCCTGCGAATGTGAGACGAATAATATCTGGGAACGATACCGACAGACAGTAACGAAATGTCGAAGGAAATTAACAAAACTCTGTATTCCGACAACGCTAGTTGGCACGCAGTCAGTAAACTGCTGAAATCCAAACTGCTATCACGTAACATAAAGCTCCGTGTCTATAGAAGCATAACCATGCCGATTGTTCTATACAGATGCGACACATGGGCTCTCACAAAACGGGAAGAAAACAAATTCCGCGTATTCGAGAATAAAGTTTCAAGGGCTATCTTTGGAGGTAAATATGACGAGGAGGCAAGACAATGGAGGAAACTCCACGACCATGAATTGGAAAAGCTATACCGCAAACCTACAATAGTGAGAGTAATCAAGTCGCGAAGTTTAAGATGGTCCGGACACGTGGTGCGAATGGGCAACGATAGGACCGTGCATAGAATTCGTGACGGTGGACTGTGGTGAGGAAGTCGCGGCACCGGCATGGGTGCGAGTTATACTTCCTCCTCCATCATTCACTAATTATTTAAGTTTGGCCGAATGTCGCAGCAGGAACAGGATACGCACTTTAACAACGAAATGTGTCTAGTTGCGAATTTAATTTACCTTTAAATTTTGAAAATCAAACAGTTAATGAACTTTATTTTTATTGGATGTATTTTATCGAATGGCTTCATTTGATTCAATCTGAATAACTACTTGTTTTGTTATCTAATTGCCCAGCATCTTTTAAAAACCACAAAGTACTACACCACACTAACTTCTTCAAAAGAAAACACTCGACTCGAATTAACTGGTTTCGCACCGTACCCGGCGGAGGTACGGTGAATGGCGAGCGACCCGACCGCCACGGAGATTGAATTACGACTCAAACGATATCCTCTCCAATAAGGATATCGTTTTTTAACTACCACCAGGGAAACGTAAAGTCTCTCATGGTGGTATAGGTGGGATCGTTGAGATCAATGCTATTCACACGTGCAGTGGAACAGCGAAACAGGCAGGCGGCAAAGACAAAAGAAAAAGCGACCAAATGGTTCGCTCTTTAATGAGGGTCATGTTTATACGATGCCTCGTCGCTATTTTCGACGTTAGGAGAAAAAGGTGCTAAAAGCAAATTGGATGTTTATGGCATCTCTGGCTGCAATAGAAACCGGGTTCATATTTGCATTAGGAAATGCTGGAGAATTTGGTTTCAGCGTCTATTGCGCTAATTATATGCAGCTGCTTGGGTTGTTTGTTGGTAAGACAAACAAAAAAGGTTGCCAGGCAATGTATATGAAAAGGTATATGGCGCGGCTAGGAAAATAGACGGCGCGATATTTATGGAATTTGTCTGGTACCGAATTGGTTCAGAATACCAAATAAGCAAACAAAGAAATCTTATGAAAAATTGTATGCGAAGGGATGCATGAAGGTAAGTTTTCTTTGTAGGGATTTTAGGGTTATAATAATTGGGTCTGTTTGATGCGTGAAGCATCTAAGATGCTAATGCGAATTGCATTAGCGAAAGCTGGTGCAGACCCGGGTTATGGTTATGGGGGTTTTTTTCAGGAAGGCGAGCCGTGGGATCTGGCGGAATCGCCACAGGACCAACGGGAAAGAGACCGATAAAACGGCCGCAGGAGAGATGGGAGGAGAATGTAAGGTTTGACATTAAGGAGATCGGATGGGCTGGTCAAACGTGGAAGGAGAGTGCACAGGGCAGGGAACGATGGTGGAGTCAAGTCGGTGAGGTCATGAATTTCCGGGTTCCTACAGGCCAATAAATAGTAATAGTAATAGAGTTAAGCAGACGGAATATAATGTAGTAGCTTATAAGCTCAGTAAAACTGTAATTATATTCAATTAAGTAGTACTACTACTAGTACATATCGGTAATCGTTTATTTTCAGTTTACGAAATTGTGTGTTGTTCAAGATTATTATTACAGAATAAAATATAGCATAGCAAAAGAACTAATCATCATCATCGGCACTACAACCGGGAACTGATCTTGGCCTTATTTGGCAAGTCCTGAGGCTTGTTAAATTTTTCATGATAATTTGATTTTCCGGGCAAGGTCATTAGTCTTGCGCCAGAGGCTCCTCGACGGGGTATCGAACCCCGGGCTCCCGCGTGACAGGTGGGCATACTAACCACTATACTATCGAGTAGCCAAAAAACAAATAACTTGTGTTTATTTGTCGTGTTTGCGATGACGCTAAAAATCGCTAAAAACGGTCTTCCG
Source organism: Microdon myrmicae (assembly GCA_963931805.1). Lineage (NCBI taxonomy): Eukaryota > Metazoa > Arthropoda > Insecta > Diptera > Syrphidae > Microdon > Microdon myrmicae. The sequence continues at coordinate 47,551,796 of OZ007497.1, read as the reverse complement.
TACACCACACTTTTTTTTCGCTTTATTTAGGTAACATTCGAAATGAAATAACATTTAAATATTTGAGTACAATAGACAGATTTGATTTGGTGTAGTAAATTTAGATTACCTTTTTTACATTGGAATATTATGACACCTAAGCATTTTTGATTTTGCAGTAATTTCGTATAATAACTTTGTACAAAAGCAGTTTAAATATATATTTTATAGTTTTGGTTACACTAGGAGTATAACACACACCTACACAAATGAAGATGTTCATATTTAATTAGTACCTTAACAGCCGTGTAATTGGTGGTGAAATGTTATTATTATATACAAATTTTTGTTACGTTACTTAAACGTTACAGCGTTAAATTCCATTCTGACGAGATAATACAAACCCCTGACAATAGGAAAAGTAATTACTTAGAACCTTTATATCTCTATTATTTGGGTGGGTGGCAATTTGTGAACGAACTCGATGTTAGATCGTTTTTAAATTCAGTAAGGGAGGATCACTTGTCTAATCACCAGCAACCAAGTAAAAAGTTCTGGATTAACATGAAGGTGATCCTGATACCTATGGTTTTAGCGCTATGCTGTTGTGGGATGTTAGAAGCTGAGAAGCCGCGTAAGTGTTATGAAAACCCACCGAATAGAAGGAAATAACTTTAAGTCATTTACAGCGGAATGCTTGTTGGATTCATCAGAGAGAGGTGACTGCGACGACATCCTACCTGCGTGGACTTACGTGGCAGAAAAGAATTACTGCAAGTTATTCTTATATAGTGGATGTGGTGGTAATGATAATAGATTTGCAACTCTAAAGGAGTGTGAAAAAACTTGTCGCCAATAGAATGACGGCAGGAAGAATTCAAACTTCACAGGACTTTTTTAATATCAGTGAGAATGGTATGAATAAAAGTGCCATGACAATAAAGAATCGATCGTTTTGACATGACAAAGATGTAAATTCATTTCGGCATCACGTTGCGCTTAAACAGAATTTTAATCAAAATATTGATTGCTGTAAATGTTATTACAGTCTTTGAATCCACAATTCTCAGATTTATTTTGAAGTTTTTTGAAAAGAGTAAGTGTCATCAGCAAAATCATTTGCCGTAGACGAAACAGGTGATAACCACTTGGTTCCAGGTCCATATGAGATGGATGCACAACAACCTCCCAATCAAGCTCCCGAACTTCTGGCGAGTCACTATCAAGGTGTGTGTTCTGGCGTTGTCCTGATGGAACACAATTCCTCCCATATTGCCCAAAGCTGGCCGTTTCTGGGCGATTGCTTTCTTCAGACGGTCCAATTGTTGACTGTACACGTCCGAGTTAAGAGATTGCGCATAGGGGAGGAACTTATAGTAGATGGTTCCCTGCCAATCCCAGCAAGCACACAGCAAAACTTTTCTGACCGTCAACCCTGGCTTGGCCATCGTTTGCGCCGGCTCACCGCTATTCAACCACGACTGTTTTCGTTTGAAGCCGTCCTAAGTCACATACTTTTCATCACCCGTTACCACCTGCTTCAGAAATGGGTCGATTTCATTGCGATTCAGCATCGATTCGCAGCTGGATTTGGTCTATAAAGGTTTGTCCGTTAATTCGTGTGGCACCCTTACATCGAGCTTCTTGTTGTATCCACCCTTTTTAAAGTTGGTCCAAACGTTTTTTGTGCAATGGTTGGCTCCTGGGCAATCAAAACCGTGATTATGTGGGGGTTCTCTATACCACATGGAGAACCAACCCACAATGCCAACCAATTTCGACCGCTAACAGCGCGTCACCCTAACCTAACCTGAAACCTATTTCCCAACATGCAAAAACACATCCCAATATGCAACAGCACCTTCCCCAAACCTGCAATTGCATACATCCCCAACCTACCAAGAACCCATTTCCCAAGCTGTAATAAGCGCATATCCAATTTACATCGAAACACTCACCAGCTCCATCAACCACACCGAGCCGCATACATTTTCCAAAACCGCATCAGTTATCTCTTTATCTAAATCATATTCCTTGCTTGCGACCAAGCAATTCTAATTTCCCCCGAGAATCATACTCTGTAATAAATGCATATTTCAATTTACAACGGAATACTCACCATCTCACCCAAAATTGCTTCGGTTAATTCTCTATCTAAATTATATCCCTTGCTTGCAACCAAGCAATTCCAATTTCCCCCGAAAATCATTGCGACTTCTTGCTTAAACTATCTCCTCGCTTGTAAACAAGCAACATTTAGTTCCCCCGAAAACCATTTCGGTTCCCATTCCACCTAAGCCGTGTAGAACCACACCAATTCCCTCTTACTGGCAAGCTAACAGCATGATGCGTCGCCTTTCCACGAAACGACCATCCCAACGATCAAGACCCTTGATCATACTTGGCTATGCCGCCGAAACCAATTTCCCGGTACACACAACCAAAGAATCCAACTCAGCCTATACGGCGATGATTCCCCGGAACTAAATCCCCTATACAGCCATAGCAACCCTTTTCAAAGTGGCAGTGAGTTGATTTTAGCTATGACTCCACTGCCACGACGCGACGAACTTTTCCTCGCCAGGAATTAACTAGTCGAGATCCATCCGCCAAACAGTGTAACACCACAGGAGTCACACTGCAGTCGAGTCCCAATCTAAGTCGAGTTTGATACGTCGCGGAGCACGCCTACCCCGAGCCGAACGTTTCCCTTTTATTGCTGCGGTCACGGTTTCGGGAAAGAATTGTTTCATCTTGTGCCTAGTTTGTAAAAATCAATCTAATAACATTAATAAAGTTCCAAGTGAATAAAGGAAAAACCAACCAATATTTGTTCCATCTCGCGCCTAGTTTATAAGAATCAACTTAATAACATTAATAGTAAGATCTAAGTGAAGAAAGTAAAATCAAAACGATATTCGTCTCATCATCATCATCATCGGCACTACAACCGGGAACCGGTCTTGGCCTTATTAAGCAAGTCTTGAGGCTTGTTAAATTTTTCCATAATGGTTTGTTCTTTTCCGGGCAAGGTCATTAGTCTTGCGCCATAGGCTCCCCGATGGGGAAACGAACCCCGGTCTCCCGCGTGACAGGCGGGTATACTAACCACTATACTATCGAGGAGCCATATTCCATATTCGTCTCACCTTGTATAATAAAAAGACCCTTACGGCAAATTTTAAAATTTCTTTTTTGTTAATATATTTATTTTATTATTATATTTTTGTTTTGTTTTTATATGCTTCTCAGTTCTTTTCAGATTCGTAGGTTTACGAATCATACCTCCGAAGCCAGACTCAGCTCCGGGCGCAGGGGAAAGGTGTCTTGCCCAGTACGTTCGTTTCTTTTTTATCGTAGAGACCAAGGCTTTTCAAGCGCTTACAAGTATTGAACTCGGACTTCCTTGATCCTACCGGCTGCGCTAATGCTAATAAAACTTTTCGTCACCCACTTTGCACACCACACACACTTTAAATAAAACACTCATTTGTTTCTATTAAACATCTAGTCTTTATTTCCAAATTATTGTTTCTTTATTCTCATCTATGGGCACAACTTGAACTTATTAATATTGTTCCGGGCACTATTTCAAATTATCTCTATTTGTCGGCACAACTTCAATTTATTAATTTTGTTTCGGACACAATTTCAAAATTAGCTCCTCGCACCGCTTTCCGACCATCTCGGTCAAAATTCTACAATACAATTCCTAATGACCGTCTCGGCCAAATGTCAAAAACCAACTATTTTAACGAAGACTTTTTTCCGCCATCCTCCAGATCGAAGGATATGGAATCAAAACAGGAAACACAAAGGAAAAATCAACAGAGGATCGTGCTAATGCATATTATTGATCCTCTATGTTGTTAGGTGCTAAACGAACGTGCAATCCGATTTATGCCGCCAGTTATTTGTTGTAGGCGAGTGGACAAGGATGTTCCTTGTGGGAAATGGTTTGGGTAAACAAACCTTTGAAGGATCATAAAATTGCAGATGTGCAATTTATGATTCTCAACAACTTTACTTGAAAGTTGGTCATCTGGTCCATAGATTTGGATCCAGGGGATTCTGCGTGTTGAACATATGGTTCGTTCATTCACGTCTTGGATTCAACTTAAATTCAGTATGGGTAAATTGAACGTGTAGTTCAATTTGTTTGATATTGAATTGATATCGCGATATTTACTGTACGCGCAATTAATGATGGAGCTTAGCTCCAAAGAGGTACGTATTCAGGGGTGGAGGGTTTTGTACGTAACACAGTATTTTCGTTAGTAATAAAAAGAAGAAACTGGGTTTAAAATCCGACGAATAAGAAGACTGAGGAACCAGTGGGGTGCTATTTCATGTCAATGTTATATGTTGCAGAACTCAGTAATTAACCGACCTATTCGAAGGACAATGATGGATAGAAAATAAAAAGTTAATCTAGCTATTTTTGTGATATCAGGTGGGTCAAAAACGTAACCTTTGTATTGTTCGGGTACTATGCTTAAAAACCCAATTTCTTAAGATTCCAAGTTCGTTTATTTCGTGAAACGCTGATTAACTATAAGAAAATTCATGTTATAATATACATTCAACGCTGTAACTCTACTTTTACTTGTTCAGTCGGCCTTTTACTTATCTTTATACATTCTCGTTTTGTCCGAAAACTGTTTGCACTTCCAGGTTGCATGTGGCATCCGCCGATAACAAACGTTTTAAATTTTCTTGTTTCGATATTGAAGAAACACCCTGAAAATGTCTTCCGCCAAACACCCACTGCATACGTTTCCAATCTGCAGCAGTTTGCTGGTGTTGCAACTCCAATCACCGTGCTTCCTCTTTTTATCGAGGGAAGAGCGTGGAGGTTTTAATAAATGCGTTTAGTTTTATTTTTAGTGTTCATATTTATTTACACAACTCAAACTATAGTTAATTTATAATACAACTCTACAATCAAAACTCTTCTTTTAAAACTCTTCTCAAAACTCTTGATTCAAAACTCTTGATTCAAAACTCTTCTACTTCAACTATCTTCCTCGACTGTATTTCTCAACTAACTGGTACACTTCAACTGAACTGAACTGCCTTTACAATAAAAAAAAAAAAAAAAAATTGTGGCGAGAAGGCCGAATTTAGCGAGACAAGGACATATGTGTCCTTCATCTTGTCTCTGATTTCTGGTCATCTTGCGATAACCAGAATCACCCACATCCGTGAGGATGTTGGGCTCGGTCTTGCGATCTCTGAAAAGAAAAGAGAAAAGGGGGGGTATCCAAGGATAGTGTGGACAGTGTTAGTCCGGGTGTTCTCTAACTACTTTTATAGAGGGATGGTGGAAAAGAAATCGTACAAGACCGGTAGGTCTTGCGTGCGGTAGTGAACGCAGATCACGTCTTTGGCGTCTGATAATCTGCGCTTTGGTCGGTGTGTATGTTTGTGTTTGTGCCGTCTTGTACTGTGCGTTCGTGTGTGTGGTTTGTTAATAGGAGACCCTATGGGATGGGTCCAGGAATCCTCTATTATAGAGGGGAATGTTGTTGGGAAGGGTGCTTTCTTCAGTTTTGCACTGAAGAAGAAATTGTGGGGGTTTGATCCGAAGAGATCGAGAGAGAGAAGGGTCAAGAACGCAAGAGTCCCGTACAAGTGGGTTCTCGCTGTTCTGAATGTTTTCGAGGTACTTATATGCTAATTGAAGCAAGTACTCGTCGATAGGGGTAATGGAGGCGCCTTCGTATAGGTGAGAGTTGGGGTAATGACGACCGTCAGGCCTTCTAGAATGATTGGTGCATCTTCTGAGGAGTTTACTTTCGAAAACCCGAAGTCCTTCCATTTGGGCCGAATATATGCAGGACCATATGGGAAAGGCGTACGATATTCCAGATCGGATTAGCTGCTTATAGCAGGGAAGCTTAACTTTGGTGTCAACTTTGTTCCTCCATTTGAAGATGTTGTGCAGTTGCTTAGACCGACCGAGGCCCCTTTGGAGAATGTGGGTCACATGTTTGATGAAATTCATTTTTGGGGTATAAGTGACCCCAAGATATTTCATCTTGTCCTGTGGTCTAATCGTAGTATCTCCCATTTTTATTCGAATATTCTGTGAATATCGAGAAGCAGGTTGGGAGTGTTTACTACTCAGAATTATGGCTACTGCTTTGGATGGATTAAGTCGAATTTTCCATCGACTGTAATACTGATACAGTTCGTCCAAGTGACGGTTGAGTTGATTTGTTGCGAGGTTAGGGCCTTTGGTTGACGTGTACACCAGGACGTCATCCGCATAGCATATTTGGTTTACTCTCCCGTCCACGTCCGGGGAATATCGGAGGTGTAAATATTGAATAAGATGGGGTCTAGAATGGAGCCCTGTGGTACGCCTGCAGCGGCGTGAAAAGTTCGGGAAAGCTTTCCATTCACTCTAACTTGGAAGGTTCTGTTTCGAACGAACTGGTAGATGATACTACATAGCGTTCTACTGAGGCCAGTATTTAATAGTTTAAAAGCGAGACCTTCGATCCAAGTCATATCTAAACCTTTTTCAATGTGTAGGCTTACCGCAACGGTGGGTTCCTTATTAAAGAGCCGCACGCAGACGTGGTTTTGAAATAAATTGAGAGCCATAGTGGTGCTGTGCGCTCTTCGAAATCCGAATTGGAAATGAGGTATTAGGTGCCTGGCACTGACAAAGTTATTTAGCTTCTCGTATATGCATTTTTCATATATTTTGCTGATGCAAGTGAAAAGCGAGATAGGGCGAAAGCTTGAGGGGTGATACGTTGGTTTCCCAACTTTTGCTATTGGGCAAATAATAGCGTGCCTCCAAGCTTGGGGAAAGTACCCCATGTTGTAAGCATGGTTGAACAGAATGGAGAGCTTTATAAAGAATAAGGCAGAACGCCTTCGCAACGAGTGCTATGACATGTTGTCGATACCAGGTGCGTTCTTAGGGTGTCGAGATTTAACCAGGCTCTGTAGGGTATTTGGTGTGATGAAACCGTGACCATTATCACGTGTGTCATCGAAGTATGCACTGTTAGTTGGGTTAAAGACAACAATTGGCTCGTTGAAGTCGTCCAACTTACTGTGGACCTCTGAACGAACGATTGCATTAGTATCCGGGTCGCCATCTTGGAGAGTAAGTTTGTGATTGTTTTCGAAGGTCTCTCCGATGATATTTGCTTTATTGGTGTCGTTATTGACAACAACACCATTGTGCATAATTGGCCCAGTGATGCGGGAAGTGCCACATATCTTTTTAACATTTTTATAAACGTTCTGGCCCATCTGTATACCCTTCAGTTTGTCTTCCAATTGTCGGGTACGATTGTTTTGGATTCTCTGTTTTATCAGTGTACCAATATTGTGAATAATGGATCGCAATAATGGCTCTCTTTGCGTAAAGCGGTGACCATATCTCATTCTGCAGAGCTTTTTACGCTCCCGGATGAGACGAAGAGTGAGGTCGTCCTGGGGGATCTGATAGGTCTTTTCAAGTTTATACTTCGGGACATGAGTCTCCGAGGTTTCAACTAGAATCTCGTGAAGTCGTTTTGTAGCGTTGCTTATCTCAACCGTCGTAAGGTTTCTGTCAGTGGGAAGAGAGAATTGGTGGAGTTTATCGTTCCATGTAATATTGAAGTTGTCCTAATTTGTCCGCCCATAATCGGGTATGTATCTGATATGAGCCCGGGATGCTCGATAGCCGCGAATGAATGTGGTCACAGCGTTGTGGTCAGATACACCCGCTGAAACTTGAGGAGGAGTGATTTGTGGGAGTAACTCTTTGGACACAAGAAATATGTCCAGAATTGAGTCACCTCGAGTACCAACCGTAGGTGCGACTATTTCGAAGTTGAGGGCATACGTGCTTGCGGTGTACCATTGGTACAGTTTTGTGCCATTTGGGCAAGATACAGTGTTGTTCCAGTGGTGATGTCTGGAGTTAAAATCGCCGCCTATAATGAAGGGTGTATGCCCCGAGGTCCTTATTAGTTTGCCGATATCTTCGGGATCAATGGGGCCATTGTTGGTTTTATGCGAGTGGTATACGGAGTATATATTCACTCTACCATTATTAGCCGGATGCAGTTCAACTCCAGATACTTCTATGGACTCAAGGTTTGGGAGGTCAATAGCTTCATGGCGAAGTCCGTTATTAACCAGTATACAAGTGCCACCACCGTTGATGGTGGGACCACCAGTGAGGGTTCGATCTCTTCGAATCATGGAGAAGTTTGGGAATACAGGACGGTGACATGGATGCAACCTAGTTTCGGTTACAAGTACCGCGTCCGCCCGGTTTTCCTTTATGAAGTCAGAGACTATCATACGCTTGGAATGTGAAACAAGGGAGTTGACATTTAAGAGGATAACTTTAATTTTGGAATCCATTGCGGAGGGTATGCCTTGCATATGCAGTGAAAAGGAGTGCCTCCCTCTCAGCCTCGGTTGATAGTTTCTCGTATCGGGGTCGAATATCTTCAATCAAGCGGGAGAAACTGTGTAGTTTCTCGAGCATTGAAGATTGCCCCCTCGGGGGCTTTTGCACCACCGCTTGAATTTGAGGCGTCGTGTTGGCCTTTACCGGGGCTCGTTTAAGGACTTGAGTATGATTTTGACTGCTGGGGGGGGGGGGGGGGGGGGGGTGTGAGAGTTTTTATGTTCTTTGCCTGCTGTCCCCTAAGCATATCGGCAAATGTAAATCCATTTTGGACGAGGTTCTGTGTGGCCTGTCTTCCGAAGTCTGATTTGGCTGTTTGCTTAGCCCGAGTCTCCTTGGATCTTTGTATGATTTCCTTATATTTAGGACAATTCCTGTAACTAGCCGGATGTCCTTTGTTGCCGCAGTTGCAGCAAGTTGGCAGTGTTATTTCATCCTGGACGTTTGTTGCGGGATCGTATTTTGCTAGCGGTAGTTCGCACTTGCCAATATCGTGAGACTTTCCGCAACGAACGCAACGGCGGCTCATGTTGCAGTTTCGGGAGACATGCCCGAAACGTTGGCAACGTCTGCATTGGGGCATTTCTCTGTTATGAAATACCTCGAAGACAACTTGCTGATGCAGGGTTGGGAGCGACTTTGTTCGTATTATGGAATCTATGTCGGTTCCTGGGGCAAGGTGAAGCTGCCATATGTTCAGCTTGCTGTATTTTTGCGGTCTGATGTTCACAAACCGTTGTGGGGGAGAGAATTTTTTGACGTCAATGAATTTGACGTTAGGGAATGTTGTCTGGAGAGCAGACACGATATCGTCCTTTTCTCAGGAGGCAACGACTCGTTTTAAGAGGATTGTCCTTGACCTTTCGTCGGCCGGAGTGAAAGTGTAATAGTTCACCTCCTTGGCCTTGAGGTTGTCGTTAACCTTGCGATAGGTTTCCCAGTCGTAGGTCACGATTTTGTTTAGGGATGGGCTTAAGGTCTTTCCGTTGAAGTTGGAGATCCCTAGTCGGTGCATGTCACCGACGAAATTTTTTAAATTGAGGTCTCGTGCAAAGACCCCGGGTTCCTGTTTCTTCTTAGAGACCAGTGGGCGGGCCACGCCCTCTGGCTGCACTGACTGCTGTTTGGAACACAAGCGGCATTTGGTTTTGGATTGACCACCGGAGGTGGCCTCGGAGGGCAAGACTCCTGCGGAGGGACGATTTTCGGATAGTTTTGAGTTATCGTGGGGTTCGACAACTTTTTGGGGACAGGAGATGATGATGATGGGGGTGGTGTTGGCGGGCAGCCGGTAGCGACGCGCTTATTGGTGGGTCCTCCCGCACAGCTTGTTGTTGGGTGCGGCGTTTTTCGTTTTGGCGGCCTAGATGAGTTTGGGGTGGGGGTACGCGACTGATCGTCGTCCATTGAATCGTCAGAGTTGTCGGTGACAATCTCTAACTCCGGCTCGAGCTCTGATTCTGAATCAGAAGCTTCGAACCCGCACCGAAAAGGGACGCGGATGGGGCGGCCTCCAGTCGGGCCAATCTATTTTTTAGGACCGCGTTCTCAGCCCTGAGGGCCCTGAGGTCCTCCTTCAGCCTCTTTATGAGAGCCATCATGCCCTGATCCGGCTGATGGCCCACACCACGAAAAGAGTAGGTGTCCATGTCGTATCAGCCACAAAATATGTGAACAGACAAGCGACAGAGACAAGTAGCGCGCGGAAACAAGGAAAGAAAAGGAGAAAATAGACATAGATCAACAAAGAAAACTAACAACAAAAACGAAAAGGAAGCAAAAACCAACAAACGAGAAAGGACTAAAACCAACAAACGAAACAATATGCAACAAATGAAAAGGAAACAGAAACCAGCAAATGAAATAGAAACAAAAGGCAACAAACGAAAAGGAAAGTAAAATCAACAAATGAAAGCAAAAGGAAGAGAAACAAGCAAACCTAGTCGCAAGGTTTTTTTTTTTTTTTTTGTGTTATTATTATTGTTATTATTGTTATCAAGTTTTGGGAGGTCCTTTATTTATTTATATTTATATTTATGAATATAATATGGTATAATATAATACAATATAATATAATATAGTATAATATAATACAATATAATATAATATAATATAGTATAATATAATACAATATAATATAATATAATATAATATAACAATGTGTATGGCTTGCGATGTCTTATACGTATGACTCTCTTGTCTTGGCTATGAACTGGACTGAAAGTCTTGTCTTGTCTTCACTGGCTGACTGAGTATGAACTCGCTGCCTTTACAATTGAATTATTTCTATACTTATAGAACATTGTGTTCTAATTTACTGTAAATTATAATATGAACAAAACAAATTTTCTCAAAGTATTCCTTTAGTTTCTGTGACTTTTAGATTGAATAAAATTTGAACGAAAATCAAAGTGCTCTGTTTTGAAATAAAAAGGGACAAGTTATGAAAATGGGCAAATAAAAAGGGGCAAGTTATGAGAAGGGGCATGTTATTAAATGTGCTGTAACTGGCAATATGGTGAATGTTACGAATGGTATGTATTAAGTGAGAATGTAATATATGTTAAAGGAAGTTTTAAGGGATGTGTAAGGAGATTCAGTGTTAAATTTAATAAAGGGTAGTATTCTGGAATACAACACTGGAAACAAATTACGAAAATGGAAATAACCTTCAAAATTGCTAAATAATAATGCTCATGGAAGTCCCAACAATAACCTAATCCAAGGAACAGGATAACAAGTGCAAAGATTCCTCTCGGAGCCATTGGGTTTGCAAGATGCTGTAAGATTCAACAGTGTATGCATTTTCATTTTTATATCATTTTTTATTTCTTCCTATTATTATAATCACTCGCTAGACAAAAATTATTAAACTCTATCTTATGTTATCTTATTTCCTAACTTACTGGTCCCTTGCGGACTCTCTAAGTTACATGTGTAGTGCTCTGAAAAGCCCTACCATCTCCTTCCCCCACACATACATCCAAATTCCATAATCCTTAATTAAAATTCAAAAGACAATCATATAAATTGAAAATTCGCGATAAACGAAGCAAATGTTCGTTTATCGCCCTTGCGCTCAACTCCCCACAATCATCCAACTAATCCAGAAATACGTTATCCCAATCGAGCAAAATTCCTGGTAAACGTATCCAATATTCGTTTATAATCCATATACATCAATTTTCCCAGGTCCTCAAACAAAAGCAAATATGGTAAATTGAACCAGATGTTCAATTTCCATACTCACGCTCATGTGTCCGAGAATTCGCCTAACCGGAGTCTTATCTCCAAAAACATACACATAACTCCGATTATCGTGACATATCTCGTGCAGTGCGGACGTGTAAGGAAACGTGTTTACATGTGTGTGCAGTGCACTATTAAATTGTCTAGTACAATATAAAAACAAAACAAAAATGAATAATAATCAAAAAAAAAAAAAAAATAATAACAAAAAAAAATCTTAACAACAGAAAGCAGTTACTACACAACTCCGATGATAGGGGATGACCCATGCCATGCACTGGAGTTCATAACAGAAAGAAAAAGGAAGAGTCTGGACATCTTACGAAACGCACCAGTAAAAAAATCCACAAACATGGAGAGAACAAGCAGCCCCGCAAATTACAAACAAAAGTTCGAGAAAGCGTTGGAAACCATTAACCAATTAACGATTAAAGTGAAACAACTCCAGGAACAAATCTATAAACAAGGTTCCATCAATAACACTGGTGACGTTCATATGGAAGAAACGTCTCGTTAACGCCCTAATTCGAGTCACAGCCAAGACGAACTAACCACCAAACTTCCCAAACAAATAAAGCCCTCATCAAACCAAATACCTGCTCAAGGCAGAGTAGAAACAACAGCGAAATCAACCGCGAAAAACGAAAGACCGCCGCCAATCTACATCAAAAACCTGACCAGCACCAAAGCTATAATTCAAACCCTGCAAAATGCTCTGGGTCACCGGAATTTCAGCACAAATATAAAGGGATCTAGGACTTCCATAACAGTCAGATCATTAGACGATCATGATAGAGCAGTTAAAAAACGGTTAGAGGAACAATATCAGTTCTTGACCTTCCAACATCCGAATAGCAAACCAACTACCTTTATTATAAGGCATATCGATCCAGAATGGACCAACGAAGAATTAGGACTGGAAATCGCTAGGATATGTCCACAAATAAAGATTAATAAGCTGGACTACTTCCAAACACCATACATGAGGACAAACAACATAAAAAGCCTCCGGATCATACAAATCCCACCAAATCAGGATATCAACCAACTTAAACAAATTAAATATTTGTTTATCCAAAAAATCGCAATCGAGCAGCCACACAAACAAGAAATTCTACATTGCAAGCGATGCCAAGACTCAGGACACTTGGCGGTCTCATGCCACCAGCAAAGACGTTGCGGCAGATGCGCAGAGGAACACGAGCTCGACGAATGCAAGGTAAATCCACAAGGCCTGGAATCAGAGACAGTCCAAACCGCCAACGCCGATGGGTCCATTACCACAAAGAAGATTACAGTAATATGTTGTAACTGTGGAGGGCCACGTCCAGCAAATTTCTCCCAATGTCGTCAGAAGCTAAAACTTTTGCAAAGACGGAAATTAGCAATGTCAACAGTTAAACCAACAGCAACGAAACCAACAGTATTGCAGGAAGTAAAGTTAACCCGACCCGGAATATCTTACGCGGATGCAGCAATAGGAAGCCTCAACACCACCACTGCCTCTAATGACAATATTAAAAATTTCAATCTGGACATCATGGGTTACATCCAAAGCCTACAGGCCGTGCTTCCTTCGCTGAGGCATATGTCAGAAACAGAAAAAAAAAGGTCAGATTATTTCACTAATTTATTTCCTTTCATTCAACATGTCGTAAAGTATATACAGTAGTGGTTTATGAATGCCTAATCTCATTAGCTTGTAGTATAACCCTTCCAGCCAAGCGGTGTCGAAGGCCCTCTCCAAGTCAATCAAACAGGCACCTGGGCACTGTTTCAGAATTTTATTCCACTGAATGTCTGAAACCAGTTTAGCTGCGGCATGTGTGGGTTTGTGGAGGTCATTTCTTTTAATTTATGTGTTGTAAGGATGAACGATAACACACAGGAAACTGCAGCACAGGAGGATAAGAAATAACACACTGTCTATCGGTTCTTTAATTGTTTTATTGTTGGTTGGGATTTTTCACACTATTGTTTACTATAGTTTTACCTAAAAGTGGGGTTAACAATTATTGGAATGCAGGTTGACAAAGATACTTTGGAAGGACACGAATTCACTGATACATAATTACGACTATTAAAAGGGGATTAGGTAATGTACGCGGTACACATTTTTACACTTTGACTTTTGTTCGCGCGCAGCAGAATCAACGATTCAAACTAGCGTTTTTGTGCACACCGCACCGGCGCCGGTACAGTGGATGGCGGACGACCCGACCGCCTTGAAGGTTGGAATACGACTCCACCGATATCCTCTCCAATAAGGATATCGTTTTTACCTAACACCAGAGACACGTAAAGTCTCTCTTGGTGGTATAGGAAACCAGATCTTGTGATAAAGGTCATGGTAGTATGTGTGGTGATCGTTCAGATCGATGCTATTCACACGTGCTCGACAGCAGTGGAACAACGAAACAGGCAGGCGGCAAGGACAAAAGGGAGAAATGACCAAATGCGCCGTTGGTAATGCGGCTCATTGTTTACGCGATGCCCGACGCTATTATCGACGTTGGGAGAAAAAAGGTGCTAAAAGCAAATTGGATGTTTATGGCATCTCTGGCTGCAGTAGAAACCGGGTTCATGTTTGCATTTGCCGCCAGTGATGAAAAGCAGATCCTGAAATATTAGAAGACAAGGGGATCGGGTAGATCATTGTCTGTGGTGTGCATTGCAGCTGTTACGATAGCCGCATTGCCGATGCACATGGTGCTAATAGGTTTAAGACGCGAGATGCGTATTTGCTTTGGTTTGCACATTGTGCGAGTCAGGGAATTTTATTGCTGGGAGAAAAGGTCGCCAGCCAATGTATACATAAAGAAATTTATTGTACACATGAATAAAACTGGGAATAGGCGACGCTATGATAATTATCCCTGGCTGGAATGGTTACATGATATGTGAACCGGGGTTTTTCTTTTCAGGATAATTTATGATAAGGAAAGTAAGAACTCTTACAGGGGATTTGTAAGCGAAGGAATGCTTGGAAAGGTAAGAATTCTTTATAGGGACCTTTAGGTAAATAAATTTGATATATTTGATGCGTGAAGCATTTACAGGTACTAATACTGTTGCATTAGCAAACTAAAGGGAGTTGGGTAGTAGTTATGGGGGTTTTTTTCAGGTAAGTAGATCGTAGGGTTTGGCGGAACCGCTACACCCCTCTGGATGATCCTGTGGGGTCCGTTTACCGCTGGAGTGGACGGCGTGAGAAGTGTGCCCTCGCAGCTTCCTCTGGTAGGGGCTTCCGGATGGGTCGCTCTGCTCGGCCTGAGCTCTAAGTGGCTCGTTTTTGTTTGTATTTTAATTTTATTCTTTTTATTCAGCAATCAGTTAATTACATGGTAATTTTAACTTAGGTCTATGTTTTCGTATATCTGTAATGGTTTTATTTATGTATTATATGTTTTTGTTTCAGGTTTGATATTTAGTGTTTTTTTTTTTAATGCTCATATTTTTCATATTTTTAAGTTAGATCTTAATTAGGATTTACATATATTTTTTGATAACTAATAGACAATTTACCAGGTCCTGATAGTTTTCTACGGGTAAATAAACCTCTCTTAGCAAATCTTCGGCTTCCTGAAAGGATGCGAACGGAGTGGACGCGAATAAGGCAGAAGCTTCTCCCCGTAGTCAAGTAGGGAATATCTGTAAGAAAGCCCCGTGTTTTTCGGTCCCGAGGCAGTTTAAGACCCTCTTGCAGCAATTCAGAAACATTTCCAATTCCGCACTTATATACGGATTTAATTCGCCGGAGAAGATGGGGATTAACTGTGCTGACAGCTTCGCAACCTTTGTGTAATCAATGGTCATTGTTTCGAAGGGTGCGAGATCCGTTTTGTGCTGAAGAGCTGAGATTTTCGATAGGGCTTATATTCTTGTTTTGTGTGTTTTCTATTCTTATGGCTCCACTACGAAGCCTTTTCGGCGAAGACTGCGCTAGATCGTGAGGCTTGCTAGATTTTGGGGTGGTTCCATGTTCCATAGACCGAGAGCGGAATGATTAGGTATTTAGAGTGATAAAGGGCACTGATGAAAGGAGGAGAAATGTTAGTAATAATAATATAAAGGGGGAGATTGTTAATGTTTAAGACACTTGCTATCCCGTAAGTGTTTTTGTCCATTGTATTAATTTCATTACTATCGTTTTTTATTATTTAGGGGTAGAAATTCTTCCCTAGAACTGGTAGTTGGACAATAAGGACGGCGATGGATACGAGCGAGTCTTAAAAAATGATTTCGTTTTGTTTTAATTATTATTTTTGGGGTGGGAGCAAACTAAGATTACACATTATGGTTTCAACAAAAAAAAAAATAATGTCTTCATGAAATTATTAATAAAAAGAAAAAATGGTTACTTGTTTTATTGTGGGTGCGTTAACTGCTGCTCCTGTTGGAACTGCTGCTGTTTCTGCTGAGGTTGCTGCTATGTAACTGCTGCTGTTGTCTATTAGCTGCTTTGTTGTTTTTTTTCAAATCTCTCCCTTTTTTATCGCCTTTGAGTTAATCCTTTTTTCGTTTTTTTATTATTATTTTTTTTTGAATTTGTTACTCTGGTGTTTCAGCCCCAGGTACGCTTGCATTTATTTTTTATCGTTTTCATTATTTTTTTATATCATTGTTCCTGGTGTTTTAGCCCCAGGTACGCTTTATTTATTTTTTGTTTTTATTAAATTAAATTTTTTGTTTTTTAATTTACCATATCGTACCTCCGAAGCCAGACTCAGCTCCAGACGCAAAGTAAAGGTGTCTTGCCGAGTACGATTGGAAGTAGGTTATTAATGTAGAGATCGGGGTTTTTCGAGCACTTACAAGTGTATAACTTTGGCTTCCTATCGGCTGCGCCAGTTCTTGAGGTTATATTTTTGTTAAATTGTTTTTAACTTACCTCCTTTGGGGAGATCCGGTCGTTTTCAAGGGTCCAATATTGAAAGACGATTATTAAGTTCTTTTATTTATTATTTATTTATTTATGTTTTATTTATTTTCTTTGTATGATTATTTTTTTGGCCGTTGCCTCGGCCTCTGGATTCCGACTGATCTCGAATCCAAAAGTGGCGCCCTTTTATACTCTGGTTCATCGAGATTTGTCAAAATTTTATGTAAAAATTCCAAGAAGCACAAACAAGATTTTGTGTGCTTCAATTGGAATAGGATTCCGGGAAGTTGTTAGGAATTTATTTGAATAAATTCCCGGAGGGAGAAATCATGAAATGCATTTAGAGTTAAGCATTTCATGATGTTAGGATTATTAGGAATTGAATCAATGTACGACAAATAAACTTTGGTTTAATTTTGTCGTGGATCTGATCCAATTGGGGAATATGATTTGGATTATGGGTAAGATTATAGGAAATATTGGAGATTTGGATGGGAGTAGTGATTTAGGATCACTACAGTTTCATGACCAGCTTTAAAACCAAACTGGTTATTTGGAATAATGTTATTGTCCTCAACCCATTTAAGTAGAGCCTTGTTTAGAGCCTTCTCGAATACTTTACTGATACTCGGTATCAAACTGATCGATCACAGATTTTTTGGGTTTGTTCTGTCTTCCGCTTTTTTTTTGGTAACGGTTGGATGATGGCCGTTTTCCAACGTACTGGATAGTATATATGTCAATTGCGATTGGAGTAAGATGTTTGAGTACTATATTGGGTACTCCATCTATTCCAACTGATTTTTTGTTTCTTAATGATGCAAAGACGCCACGGATGTCTTCACTAGTGATCAAATGGGTGTTAGCGCTTTCGGCAGTGATCTCGGCGTTTGTCGTATTTTCATGACTGAATTCGATAAAACCATGGTTTTCTGATCGCCACTGTGAAATGTCATTTCGACGATGATGATAATTCAGTACAACTTTATCCTCCAAGTCATGGTGAATTACTTCATTTTCAGTTACAGTTCTTGAAAGACTGCCCCTATAACATTCACTTTTTCCAAGGGATCTTCAAATACAAAAAGTTCACCATTTAGGATGGCGTTATTTGTGTCTATGCCTATGTTTGTCAGTATTCGTTGGTTTTCGATGCTTGTTGTTTCAGTTCGTGGTATATGGAGACACTGAATCTCGTTTTCATTACTCCGTCTAAATATTTTATTAATTTGCGGGAACATACTAGGGTTGTTGGATTTTACCGCCCGAACTTTGTTGTTCCAATACAAATTTGCTGATAGCATATAGTTGGCTTTTATCAGCTGTTGGAGATTTTTTAATCTGGACTTCAGTGGTATTATCTCCTGGTCGTAGTTTTAGTTGAGACAGAATCGTAGTTTTAGTTGAGACAGAAGTCTACGTTTTTTTCTGTAGAGTGCGTTGATTGTGGCGTTTCGGTACATGTTCATGTTGTCCGTAGGTGTGGTTTTTGGTATTGTTTTGTCCATAGTTTGTTTTATGGTTTCGTCCACTTTTTGTATGTATTTGTCGATGTCATCGTTGGATATGTTGCTGTTGGTAGGAGGGTTAATATCTTTTAAGCGAATTTCTTTTGTTAAGGTTCTCGTGAAACGCGTCCATCGCATACCGCCATAGTTATAGGGTTGCGGTTTCATATATTCACCGAGTTCCGCAACTTCGCTTGGTGTATTTATCACGATTGATAATGCACACTGGTCGCTATCATACTCCATTGTGCGTAGACAGTTTATATTTTATCTGTTAGTATGTGTATATTTAAGTCGTGTGTCAAAAAGCATAATATCGAGGAACGATCCCCCTCTGGGGAAGGAAGGATATTCTATAGCTACCAGGTCAGCCTCATATTCAATGTGATGTTGATCTAGCCAACCAGCTAGTTGATTTCCTCTCGTGTTGGACATGCTATTTCCCCAATTTGGGTGTTTAGCATTCAAATCGCCACCTACGATGTAATAGTTCTCTTCAGAGTAAAGTTGTAAGCATCGGAAAAGAGTCTCTAGCTCCACTATAAATAGATTTTGTTAAAGTGCTTCTGGTCTTGTCGGTGGGGTATGCGGATGATGCAAGCCTCAAGCCCTTAAATCTGCGTATCTCACCACTATATATTACCTTATGTTGAGGTTCTCTTTTAACAAAGATTGCCACTCCTCCTCCTTGTGTGGAGTTGGGTCGGTCTCTTCGTACAATGTCGTAGTTTGTGTGACATAGCTTATGCCTCTGATTCAACTTAGTGTCGCTAGACAGAAGCACGTCAGGACTCTCGTCTTGCAATAGTTTAAAGAGAGCGGCTCTTCTCTCGATTCTGATAAGTGAATTTACAATCACGACTAGAGCCTTAATTGTGCTTTCTGTTGGGGGGTTTATATTGACGGCTGGCTAGACAACTGCGAATAGACCCAGTCTAGTCTATTGTCCTGCTCTTTTATTTGTTTTTGCATTTGTGTCATCTGCAGTAGTACGGTTTGGATGGTTCTGGAACAGGAAGTGACGTCACAGCCGAAAGCTCTACGTCAAGGTTGAGATGTGTTTGATGGATCGCGAAGGCTGTTTCTGGGTGTGATTCATGGTTGGCGTGGGCTTGTGGGATTCTTATCGGTTGTAGTAATTGTATTTTGTAGTGTTCTTATCAGTTGTAGTAATTGCTGTAGTTTGTAGTGTTATTATCAGTAGTAGTAATTGCAGTTGTTTGTAGTATTCTTATCAGTAGTAGTAATTGCTGTTGTTTGTAGTGTTCTTATCAGGTGTAGTAATTGCTGTTGTTTGTTTAGTGTGTTCTTATCAGTTGTAGTTGGGAGTGATTCATCATCATCAGCGTGATCGTTGGTTGTTGTCGTAATCGAGTGGGGATGTTGTTGTTGGGGGGTGTTGTTATCAGTTTTTGCAGGTGGTGGATGTTTTAGCTGAGTATCGGGGCTTTTTGTTAATGAATTGTCGGGCTTTTTGTTGATGGATTGTGCTTTTTTTGTTGAGTCATTGAGTAGAGTAATATATATATATATATATATATATATATATATATATATATATATATATATATATATATGGGAATTGTGTTGTTCGTGTATTTTTGTATGGAAATGGTTAATCATCGTCATAGGAATTTGTTTTTTTGATGATTCTATTTTTGAAAAAGGGGTGGGTGATTTTGCTGATTCTGTTTGAAAAGCTTTTAGCTGGGGGGAATGTGAAATGGGTTGTTTTTTGCTAGAACTTAAAAACTGACTTCACCTAAGGCTCAGACCTGGCGGGGGTCTCGGGCTTTTTGCTCTATGATGATGTTGATGATGATGAATGGGTTGTGCTTTTGGCTTTTGGCTCAGTTGTCGAGGGCTTTTTTTCAGTAAATCTAAGCTGTTTCTTAATATATGGGAATTTTCGGTTGTAAGCTGGTTCTTAATATATGGGAACATTTTTGATGATTCTATTTGCTTTTGCCCTTTGTCTCAATAATTGAAATGGTTTGTGCTTTTGCTACTGGTTTGTGTCTTTGAGATCTAAACTTTCAGGGCTTTCTGCTAATGGTTTGTGTTTTTGATCTCTAGTGGTTCTTGCTTTTGACTTCTAGTCTTTCGGGGCTTTTTTTTCTAGTACGCTATATCAAATTCTTGGTTTCTAATTCTTATTTTTCCATAGAACAATTTTCTAAGTACAAATGATTATTCAAGTCCAGCTGTAATTTTATGAAATTTCTATCCACTGTCATATCATCAAATCCAATATTCGACCTGGGATTAGCTCGGAATTAAAAAAAAATCGTCATCATCAACTGGTGAGTTACCTTATATATATTAATTGTTATTCCTTTTTTTGGCGCGGTGCTAGTATTTATGGTATCGTGAGTCTAGCAATAATAATAATAATAATAATCCCGATGTTTTAGAGAATGCATAATGTATGGAAATGATTCATCATCATCGCCGTCGTTATCAGTTGTGTATGTGAATAGGTGACAGGTGATTCATGGTCGTTTGACTTATTGTGCTGTTATCAGTTGTTGTTATCAGTAGTTGTTCGTGGATTTGTATGGAATAGTAAAAATAGAGGTGTGTTATCAGTAGTTGTTCGTGGATTTTGTATGGAAATGATTCGTCATCGTTTGAAGGGGTGGTTTTTTTTGGGATTCTTTCTTATCTCAGTATGTGAATTAATTCTTAGGTTTGGATGACCAGCGCTATTTCTAAGATGCAATTATTGGTATATTGTTCGAATGTTTTTTTATTTTCCAGTGTGGTTATATTAGATTGTTGTTGTATTTTAGATTATTGTTTTATTGGACAATCATTCATTTTTTCCAGGAGTCTTAGAGTATCAAATAGTCCACCATAACATCAAATGATAAGACCAGCTTACTGCCTTGATTCGACGCGGTATCAGATGCGAACTATTTTTTGTGTCTGAGAGCCGATTGGGTGGTATCATCGGAGAGGGGGGGAATTGGGTAAGTTGTGAAATTTTTATCGGGGTTGATGAGGGCTTTTTTATGAATATACCACTTGGCAGTAAATCTAAGCTGATTCTTAATATATGGGAATTTTGTTGGTGATTCTATCTGCTTTTGACTTTTGTCTCGGTTGTTGAGGACTTTTTTTATGAATGTACCAATAGCTGAAATGGTTTGTGCTTTTGCTAATGGTTTGTGCTTTTGATCTCTAGACTTTCGGGGCTTTTTTGCTAATGGGTTGTGTTTTTGATCTCTAGACTTTCGGGTGGTTTGTGCTTTTGGCTTTTGTCTCGGAAAAATGTGTTGATTTGAAATGATAACAACGCCCACCCGCTATCTTTTTCTTGGAACTTTTCCAATTTTGCCTTGATATTGGCAATTGCCGTGCTCAAATTTTCCCTCATGTCTTCCTCTTTCTCAATCGTGTACATTTTAGTTTGCATGCTTTTTATATCTATTCGCATTATCTCATCACATTCTTTTGAATATTTTGCAAACTTAGCAAAAAGCTCCATACTAAATTCAAAAGCTTTCAAAACTTCCAATTCATTTGGTAGTAACTCGTTAATCAATGGAATATTCTTATCGAATAGAGTTTTGACATTTATTATATCTTCATCTTTGATGGTAATGGCAAATGTTTTGATACGATTTTGGAAGGCGCTTGCTATTAAGGAGACATTTTCATTAAGAGCCTGTTGGGCGTTTGCTTTTTTGGGTATTTTTTCTTTGATGTTGGAACCAACGCTGTTCCTCAGCACCCACATCACAAACCAAGCATATTTTATAGGTCTGCTGTTTGAATTTCTTTGCAGGTTGTTCTCCTGACATTGTTGGTGGTTGTTGTTGTTGCCCCGTTCTTTTCCTAATATTATTATTGTTGTTATTGTTATTATTGTAGAAGTTGCTGGTATTGGCCTCGTTAGTAGACATATTTTTCTAAAAAAAGCAATAAAAAAATGTACTGTTAATTCTATCGCTTTGTTACGCTTTCAGAAAAGCAAAAACATCTGTCCCGATCATATGTAAAATCCCCCGAATATAACACTTAACATTTGAACAAAAGATATGAGTAATGGCATCTCAACTTGCTAAAAAAGCCCAGCAAAAAGCAGATAGTCTATCCAAACCTAAGACTTAATTCACATCCGATAAAAATTTCACAACTTACCCAATTCCCCCTCCCCGTTGATATCCCCCAATCAACGCTCACACAAAAAAATGATTCACAACAATTGCTGAACCTTGAACGCTGTGATCATCCAAATCTAAGTCTTATATCATCACTTCCATACAAACCCCTCGAACAACAAAAATTCCCATATATTACTCAGCTCAATGACTAATAATATATTCGCTTTTAATGTGTTTTTTCACACACCCATTTCAAGAATACTAATATTTGATTCTATATTTGAGCATAGATTTACTGCCAAATGATATATGTTCATAAAAAAAACCCTCAGCAGCTTAGACAACAATTGCTGAACCAATTACCCAATTCCCCCTCCCCGATGCTATCCCCACAAACAACGAACTTTCAAAAGATCTCAAAACTTTGGCCAATAAAACAATAATCTAAAATACAACAACAATCTAATATAACCACACTAGAAAATAAAAAACCATTCGAACAATATACCAATAATTACACCTCAGAAATAACGCTGGTCATCCAATCCTAAGACTTAATTCCCCTACTGAGATAAGAAAGAATTCCAAACGACGATGAATCACTTCCATACAAATCGACGACCAACTATGTCATACAATTAACCTACTCCAAACTTTAACCTTGTACGCTGATCATCCAAACCTAAGACTTAATTCACATACTGAAATAAGAAAGAATCCCAAACGCCAATGAATCACTTCCATACAAATTCACGAACAACTACTGATAACAACAACGCCTCTATTTTTTACTACAAATGAAAACAGCACAACAAGCCAAACGATCATGAATCACCTATCACCTATTCACACAACTGAAGATGGTCGCAACTAGTAACAGAACAACAACAACAACCCAAACGATTACGATGATGAATCATTTCAATACATTATACAGCAATCGCAAAAACAGCGGGATTATTTAAACTCAATATTATTATTATTGATAGACTCTCTAAAAAACACTAACGCCTAAACACTAACTAACTAATAAGTAAATGTACACAATTGCTGAACCTTGAATGCTGGTCAATCAAACCTTATAAGCAAACAACGAACTTTCAAAAGATCTCAAAAAAACGTTGACCAATAAAACAATGATCTAAAATATAACAACTATCTAATATAACCACACTTGAAAAATAAAAAAATTATTCGAGCAATATACCAATAATTGCATCTTAGAAATAGCGCTGGTCATCCAAACCTAAGAACTAATTCACATACTGAGATAAGAAAGAATCCCAAAAAAAAAACCACCCCTTCAAACGATGACGAATCATTTCCATACAAAATCCACGAACAACTACTGATAACACACCTCTATTTTTACTATTCCATACAAATCCACGAACAACTACTGATAACAACAACTGATAACAGCACAATAAGTCAAACGACCATGAATCACCTGTCACCTATTCACATACACAACTGATAACGACGGCGATGATGATGAATCATTTCCATACATTATGCATTCTCTAAAACATCGGGATTATTATTATTATTATTATTGCTAGACTCACGATACCATAAATACTAGCACCGCGCCAAAAAAAGGAACAACAATTAATATATATAAGGTAACTCACCAGTTGATGATGACGATTTTTTTTTAATTCCGAGCTAATCCCAGGTCGAATATTGGATTTGATGATATGACAGTGGATAGAAATTTCATAAAATTACAGCTGGACTTGAATAATCATTTGTACTTAGAAAATTGTTCTATGGAAAAATAAGAATTAGAAACCAAGAATTTGATATAGCGTACTAGAAAAAAAAGCCCCGAAAGACTAGAAGTCAAAAGCAAGAACCACTAGAGATCAAAAACACAAACCATTAGCAGAAAGCCCTGAAAGTTTAGATCTCAAAGACACAAACCAGTAGCAAAAGCACAAACCATTTCAATTATTGAGACAAAGGGCAAAAGCAAATAGAATCATCAAAAATGTTCCCATATATTAAGAACCAGCTTACAACCGAAAATTCCCATATATTAAGAAACAGCTTAGATTTACTGAAAAAAAGCCCTCGACAACTGAGCCAAAAGCCAAAAGCACAACCCATTCATCATCATCAACATCATCATAGAGCAAAAAGCCCGAGACCCCCGCCAGGTCTGAGCCTTAGGTGAAGTCAGTTTTTAAGTTCTAGCAAAAAACAACCCATTTCACAGTCCCCCCAGCTAAAAACTTTTCAAACAGAACCAGCAAAACCACCCACCCCTTTTTCAAAAATAGAATCATCAAAAAAACAAATTCCTATGACGATGATTAACCATTTCCATACAAAAATACACGAACAACACAACAATTCCCAATTCCCCGATACTCAGCTAAAACATCCACCACCTGCAAAAACTGATAAGAACACCCCCCAGCAACAACATCCCCACTCCATTACGACAACAACCAACGATCACGCTGATGATGATGAATCACTCCCAACTACAACTGATGAGAACACACTAAACAAACAACAGCAATTACTACACCTGATGAGAACACTACAAACAACAGCAATTACTACTACTGATAAGAACACTACAAACTACAGCAATTACTACAACTGATAAGAACACTACAAAATACAATTACTACAACCGATAAGAATCCCACAAGCCCACGCCAACCATGAATCACACCCAGAAACAGCCTTCGCCATCCATCAAACACAACTCAACCTTGACGTAGAGCTTTCGTCTGTGACGTCACTTCCTGTTCCAGAACCATCCAAACCCTAGTACTATCTGCCTCTGAATAGCGAGCAAAGTTGTGAGCACATTTGCTAGTGTTACTGTTTCTGGAGGCACAGTATGTTGTGCCGGTACCCGTGTGGTGGATTGTGGCGTGTTTCTCCTACCAGCTGTTACTTGAGCATACGAGAACTGGGGTGTTACATTTAGTGCTGGTCGAGCTTGAACTATATGGCGTTCTATTTTTCGTTGCTCTGGAAACTTTTTTTCCTGTAGTTCGCGGAATTTAGGACAGCCTCGATAATTAGCGGGCTGTCCTTCGGTCTTACAGACTGCACACTTAAGAAGAGATCTGTCGTCTACCCTTTCTTTACCTAACGTGCATTTTTCTGCGCTGTGGTCCTGTCCGCATCTTACGCTTCGATACTGCATTTCGCAGTTTACTGCTGAGTGCCCGAACCTTCGGCTGCGAAAACACTGGATTATACCTCTGCCTTTTTTCAATATGTCCCATGTGACAATTTGATGGTTCAGGATAGTGATTTTCCTGAGTCCACCAATTTTGCTACCGGGGCCCAGCTGCACCAGGTAGAATGGTAATTTTCGAATCTCCCGTCTAGCCCTAGCTGTATTGAAAGGTTTTACCGCGATCAACTCAATATCATTACAATTAAGCTCTCGTAGCATTTGTAATAGAACTTCTGGTTCTTTTTCAGGGTCGACGCCTTTTAGTAGAACCGTTATATTATTTACTTCTTTCGGGATGTAGGTGTAAAATTCCTTGGTGGCCGTTTTTAGCATATTTTTCATTTTTTCGAAGTCCTCGACCGAATTTTTCTGTATGGCAAACCTGTTCCCTGTCAGTCTTTTAATTGAAAAATTCTCCCCAATAGAGGGCTTACATCTGTAATGTTGATGGGTGGCATCTTCGTTTTCCTTTTTGCTGACTGTTGATCTTGTTGTGGTTGTTGTTGGGTCATCTGTTGTGGTGGACATTCTTTTTACTGGTCAGTGTTTTGTTGTGCACATTGTTGCTGTTATTTCTGCTGCTATTGTTTCTCCATTACCTGCTCCTTTTCAGCCAAATCCTTTTTTCTGCGACGTTTCTCAGCTAATCGCGCACTTGCTCGCGCTAGCCTTGCTTCAAGGTCGCTGATTTCCTCTTCCTCGTCCTCAGTCTCGGTAGTCGATAAACATGCCGTCAGTATATGGAACCAGGGAACACGAGTTGTGCTCTTCCATTTTTTGCCCTTTTTCGAGAAAGTCTATTATTGTCTCGTTTGGCTTGTTGACTTTTGTTGTGGCTCGTGTTAGTGGGGAGCTCGCATGGCGTTTTATTAACGCGCACTTTGATTTTAGCTTTTTAATGACCATTTTGCAATTTTGATTGTCGTCCATAATATGGACCACGTGTTCTCGCTTTTTTTTCGTTCTTTCCTTTAATGCGCAACGTACAAATAGATTTTGGACTCGCGCACACACCCGCAATGTTCGCGCGTATACACGTAAACACGGTTCACACGTTAGATTTTTATAAATATTATCGTCACACGTATTTGCATTCAAGTATTTACGTTCAAGTATTTATAGTGTGCGCATACCTGTGGGGGTTCTCTATGCCACATGGAGAACCAACCCACAATGCCAACCAATCTTGACCGCTAACAGCGCGTCACCCTAACCTAACCTGTAACCCACATTCGCAACTATGCAAAACATGCAAGCGCATCCATCTCGAACTTGCAAGAATTCATCTCCCAATCTGCAATGAAAGGCATTTTCCAAAAATCCCAATAGAATACATTCTAAATCATCTTTGTAGCGATCCTAAATCGCTACCCCTATCCAAATCCCCAATAGTATCAATTCCTAAATTTCCTAATTTCATATTGAATCATATGAGCAATAAATTAACCCAAAGTTAATTTATCACTCATTGATTCAATTCCACATAAAAAACCCAAATCCCAAATTTTCCATTGCTCCCATATTGAGTCACATGTACAACGAATTTAACCAAAAGTTAATTCATCGTACATTGACTCAATTCCTAAAAAATCATGAAATGCTAAATTCAAAACGCATTTCATGATTCCCCTTCCTAGAACCCATCCAACTAAAGCCTCTAACAAATTCCCAGAACACAACTCAAATTGAAACACAAACTCTTATGTGTGTTTCTGGGAATTTTGACCCTAAAATAGTTGACAATTCTCAACTAAAAATTCTATAAAAGGGGAGTAAATTTCAATTTCGTGATCAGTCAAGCTTCAGAGGCCGAACCGCTGATCAACCAAACATCAGTTAAAGTTCCGAGGCCGAATCTATGACAAACAAAAATATAAATCAATTTAGTAATTCTCCAGAGGCCAAACCCCTGGTCACGCGCGATGTAACCAAACTTCAGAGAAATAAAATAAATACTAATTAATAAAAGGATTGTCCTGTCGTCTTTTGCGTGGTTTGACTTTCGGCCCGGCCTCCCCTCCCGCTTGAAACTGCATTGCCCTCGATATCCGACTGCAGCCTCTTGGGCTAGTTTGGCTTCGCGACGCGCCAGCCCTTGCAGTGACGTGCTTGTGTAACTGATCCACCCAGTGCTAGTGACGCCAACCGACGAAAACTGATCCGACGCACCAACCCTTGCAGTGACGTGTTGGTACAATTGATCCACCCAGTGCCAGTGATGTCAACGGATGAGAGTCGATCCGACGCACCAACTATGTCGAAACGTCCCGCAGCCGAGTATTGGGGAATTTCCTAAAAGGAGGCAAGGCACAGTTACCACGCTGCCTCCCAAAATATCACACACAACAACTGGCGCAGCCGGTAGGATTTAGGTAAAGCCATAGAACGGACGGTTCTAATAAGAGCTACTAAACCCTAAATCCTACAAACCTACAGAAAACACCACAAGGAAAACCAGGGACAAATGAGCATAACCAATCTACTGTCATACAAGGATTTTCACCTGACATCAGCAGCACAGATATTGCGGCAAAGAATACTTTCTCAGCACTTAAGGACATCAGCCCAACCATCGTCAAAAGCATCCATCCAACGATTAAATGTGAGGTTAACAAACCACCGACACTATTACACGGGACTGGACCTAGACTAACCTTGGAGTTAATAAAAAATCGAGAAGGACTTATTGACAAGAGGACTAAAGAAGAGATTGCGAAGCTAAGAAAAACAACCGAGAAGAAACACTAGCAGAAGCAGTACAAAAAGTGAATCCAAAAAACATAAGTGAAGAAAAGATAAGCAAGGAATCAAATGCCAAGTCACAGGGACAAAAACCAGACGAGAAGTACGACTAAGCAGCCAATGAACAACAGAGAGCAGCTAAAATAAAAGACACCTAAAACAAAACAACAATTCCAACAAGAATAGCCGTTACAACAAGAATTGCCGTTCAAACAACACCAACAAAACAACAGTTCCAACAAGAATAGCCGTTCCAACAAGAGTAGCAGTTCCAACAACAGCAGCAGCTCCAACAGCACCGGACGAACAACAGCAGCAGAACAACAGAAAACAGCTAAGTGGTCATTCATTTTCCTTTTTAATTTACTTTTATTAAGTATAGCTTACATTTTTCATTTATTACAATACACATTTTTATGCCTATTGACCCCAACCTACCCAAAATCTGCTCTACTCTAAGTTAAACACAAAAATAATCCTTACATACAGAAAACAACAAATTGCTACAAAATCAATTATAATCTTGCTGCTATTTCAAAAACATCCCGTCTCAATCTTGTCTGTATTGTGTAGCAATTAAGGCCTAGGGAAGGATTTAAATTTTTATATACAAAAAACCAAAAACACGTTTGGGATAGCAAACCACTGAAATCCAAATACACCCAACCTCACCCCTTTTTCCTTACACGATTATACTACTATTATTCCCACCATTTCTAGTTTTTACAGCACCCTTTACCATCGACATACCTGACCCTTACACACACTACCGTTTTACCCCCCCCTGATCTATGGAATTAGGAACCACCCCAAACACTACTACGCCCCACGACATTTTGAATCCTTCACCCAAAAAACTCCGTAGCGGAACTATCATCGAAATAACCCCTCCGATAAAAACTCGCGACCTTAGCCCAAACCTACCAGAAATTTCAGCTCCTCAGCACCAAACGGATCTCGTAACCTTTGAAACAATGGCTATTGATTATACAAAGGTTGCGAAGCTGTCAGCACAGCTAATCCCCATCTTCTCCGGGGAATTAAATCCGCATATAGATACAGAGCTGGAAACATTCCTGGATTGCTGCAAGAGGGTCTTAAACTGCCTCAGGACCGAAGAACACGAGGCTTTTCTACAGATATTCCCCACAAGACTGAGGGGAGAAGCTTCTGCCCTCTTCGCGTCCACTCCGTTCGCAACCTTTCAGGAAGCCGAGGACGTATTAAGAAAAGTTTATTTACCGGTAGAAAATTACCAAGACCTGGTAAATAAACTTTTAGCCATTCGACAAAACCCAGCAGAAGCTATTATTCTCTTCCAACTACGACTGAAAAAATTATTAATGGAATGCAAAAAGGCCGCGGAGCTAAAATATGGTCCCATACTGTCTGAGGCAGTAAAGACACAATTAGATGATTTCGCTAAAAGCATCTACAAGAAGGGGTTAACAAACCCGTACCACCGGCAATTCTTAATATTAATGGGCGACGCGCCGATGAAAACGTTAATGGAAAAAACATTGGAGTTGGAACAAATCCAACAACCTCAGCCGCCGTTAATCTCTGCGCAGGTTCCACTTAATCCCCTTTCATCTTATTCACCAATAGCACCCCCAACTCCCTATAAACCAATTTTAGATACTCAACTGGATCAGCCTATGGCCCAAATAGTGTCCAATACCCCAGATGTGGAAACAATACCACACATACAACTAATAGCACAGGGGATTCCACACTTAGAGACGCAAATACTGCCAGCTGACCAACCATACCGGGAAACCAAAGGAATAATGGAAGCAGACCCCCTCAGCATACCCCTGACACATGCAAACTCTCTCAGCAGGATAACCTGCAGCTACTGCAACAAAAGGGGGCATGCCTATAAGGATTGTGTGAAAAGGAAGAACACACCCTTTTGCACACACTGCCAGCAATTAAATCACGATATCCGTGATTGCCGGCAATTAGGGGAAGTAAAAAGAGTTCTGCACGTAAGGCAGACTTGCGACTTCTGTGGCCAACAAGGTCACAATCTAGGATCCTGTCAGCAAAAGCTGAAATGGGAGTCGCGAGTTCAATGCCAACCTGCAAAGAACTCCTCTACTTCCAAACAAAGAAGGTCAAAACCCTCGGTGGCAAAAACCTACCACATCAGGACCCCACGCGCGCCGTTAACCAGCACCCCAACTGTCCAACTACCTATAGATGTAGGTGTTAACAAGAACACAACACTAGTAGTGGACACCGGCGCTGAAATCAGCCTGATCAGCCAAAATTGCCTTAGCAAAACAGACTGCAAAATAAATCGGCAAGAAGCCTGCACCTTAGAGACGCCATTTGGAAGCATTAGGACCTTGGGAACCTGTAAGGTCAACTTCCAATTAAAAGGTAAGCCCAAACTCCCATGCACATTCCAAGTAGTGAGCAATATGCCCGATCTTCCAGAAGACGGTCTGCTGGGAAATGACTTCCTGTCAAGGAATTGCAACGTGGAGGGCCCCAAACAACGCGTCACTTTTCCTCGCACGAAAAGAAACCCTAGCGTATTTAGCGTGCCAATAAAATTCTCACACTTCGAGAAAAAGGCGCCTGAAAACAAATACGCCAAAGGAAAAAAGGAGCAAGCCCAAGTTAAACGTAAAATCCTCAGGTTAAAAAGGAACCCCAAGGGGCTAAGTGATAATATCAAGGGTACAAACCAAATAACTGATACTCCGCCAGCTAATCCAAAAAACCCATTCCCTAACTCCTCTCAAAATAATAATTTATTGCAAATGCCTACAACGCCTGAAAAAATAATAAACCTCAATGAGATCGCGGAAATACTCAGGGTTTATCATAATTCCACTTCCGGTGAACATCTGAGCATCACCAAGTCGTATAATAAAATACGACAAAGATACTGGTGGCCGTCCATGCTCTCCGACATTCGGAAATATAGAAAGCAATGCGAAGAATGCCGTTCTTCAAAGGTAACCGCATGCCCCGGAATTGAAACAAAACCGCGATTGTTTCAAGAGGGAAAGATGGTATTGGTAAGGCACAAAACCCACAAGGGCAAAGAAACACCCATCTGGAAGGGCCCTTTCCTCATTACAGGAGTAACTGGGCCAAACAACACGACAATCAAAACTGGCAAAAAATCAGTAAAAATAAACAATGGGAAACTGAAACCATATTCCAAGACCAATTAGTTCTGATCCTTCACCCTAGTTCCAAATTCCCCCCCCCACTACTAACCCTAGACATATGCTATCCCCAAGGTGTATTACAGTCCATCACTTAAAAACTTTCCTAAATACACAATATGGACAGAAATAAAAGACGACACAAAAATTATCAGAAAATATAAAAACTAATAAATATTATACAAAAGAATATTAAAACAAATGTAAAATATAAACAAACAAAACAGACATTAACCCTCAATAAGGAAGGCGATTTATAAATAACAAACAAAATTGTAACCATTTCAAAATACATGTATTACTAGAATAAGACCCTTTTTAAACATAATTACATTTATATTAAAAAATAAAAAACCAACAACCAAATAAAGTTAACATTAACGTTTAAATATATATACTAGAAAAAACAACTTCACTATTAATAAAAAACCAAAGTGAAATAAGAACATTTACGTTGACCCTTTATACCTTAATTTAAAACTTATTTACTGTAAAATTTACTTTCATTTTAAACAAGACTTGTGAATAATATAACCAAATTAATTAATACTATACCCAAAAACAAATGAATAAGAAACATACCCCTAAGTTAACTACCAAATAAACGTAACACTACATATAACACACAAATAAAACTAAGATTGATATAGAAAAACAATCAAGTACACAAGAATTCACGTACAAACATTAACCCTAAATGAGGAAGACAGTTTGTAAACTAAACTGTAAAAAGAAGAAAGAATCTGAACAAAATTATTGGCAAATCCAAAATAATTTAGCCCATTATTGTTACCAACTTTTATATTAACACTAATTATTAATCTCAACTATTTAACATTAACAAACCTTACAATTATATGCACCTACTTTTAAATTCACATAAAATAATAAAACACAAAAGGTACATATCAGATAAATAATATCCTTTATCATTATAAAATATGCTCTATATCCACCACTAAAATAAGACCTTCTTAAAAATAATACACACTTACCTATTAAGTTAGTAACCTACCGTTACTTCCAAATCAAAAAAATTATAAATATCAACATCTTATATCCTTAAGCCTGTGTTAGAAAAATAACATTGCAAAACACAAATTAAACCAAAACTTTTACTAATTTAAAAGCCATCTACTTACCTTTATAACACATATGCCTATTCTTAAAATATACCTAAACCATGTTGATAAATACAACCAAATAACGCAAAAAATGTTAAATTAAAGTAAAACAAATGTAAACTATCGCGAAATTGAAATGCCACCACCCTTTGCTTTCCACCCATTCTAGAAAATTAATCTCTTCTAGATTAATTTTCTTTTCTAAAGGGGGGAGGGATGTAGCGATCCTAAATCGCTACCCCTATCCAAATCCCCAATAGTATCAATTCCTAAATTTCCTAATTTCATATTGAATCATATGAGCAATAAATTAACCCAAAGTTAATTTATCACTCATTGATTCAATTCCACATAAAAAACCCAAATCCCAAATTTTCCATTGCTCCCATATTGAGTCACATGTACAACGAATTTAACCAAAAGTTAATTCATCGTACATTGACTCAATTCCTAAAAAATCATGAAATGCTAAATTCAAAACGCATTTCATGATTCCCCTTCCTAGAACCCATCCAACTAAAGCCTCTAACAAATTCCCAGAACACAACTCAAATTGAAACACAAACTCTTATGTGTGTTTCTGGGAATTTTGACCCTAAAATAGTTGACAATTCTCAACTAAAAATTCTATAAAAGGGGAGTAAATTTCAATTTCGTGATCAGTCAAGCTTCAGAGGCCGAACCGCTGATCAACCAAACATCAGTTAAAGTTCCGAGGCCGAATCTATGACAAACAAAAATATAAATCAATTTAGTAATTCTCCAGAGGCCAAACCCCTGGTCACGCGCGATGTAACCAAACTTCAGAGAAATAAAATAAATACTAATTAATAAAAGGATTGTCCTGTCGTCTTTTGCGTGGTTTGACTTTCGGCCCGGCCTCCCCTCCCGCTTGAAACTGCATTGCCCTCGATATCCGACTGCAGCCTCTTGGGCTAGTTTGGCTTCGCGACGCGCCAGCCCTTGCAGTGACGTGCTTGTGTAACTGATCCACCCAGTGCTAGTGACGCCAACCGACGAAAACTGATCCGACGCACCAACCCTTGCAGTGACGTGTTGGTACAATTGATCCACCCAGTGCCAGTGATGTCAACGGATGAGAGTCGATCCGACGCACCAACTATGTCGAAACGTCCCGCAGCCGAGTATTGGGGAATTTCCTAAAAGGAGGCAAGGCACAGTTACCACGCTGCCTCCCAAAATATCACACACAACATCTTCCTCAATTACATCACCGGACATATAATTTTTCCCAAAACCGCTTCGGTCAATTCTCTATTTAAGTCATATTCCTCCCTTGTGACCAAGCAATCTTAATTTCCCTCGGAAATTCATATGCTGCAATAAAACGCATATTCAAACCTACAACGGAATATTAATCATCACCATCAACTACACCGAGCCGCATACATTTCCCCGAAATTGCTTCGGTTAATTCTCTATCCAAATAATATCCTTCGCTTGCACCCAAGCAATTCCAATTTCCCCCGAAAACTCATGCACATACTTGTTCGTGTTCCCAAAACCGATTTCTCGGTACACATAGCAACCGAGGAATCTAGCCCAGCCAGTACGGCAGGAATTCCCGGAAACAAACTCCCTATACAGGCATAGCAGCTTTTTTCGAAGTTCTTAGTAAGTGGCAGCAAGTTTATTTCAGCTATGACTCAACTGCCACGATACGATGAATAGATTCTTTCCATCATCAGTCATCATTCTACCATCGACGCGCGCACATCGGCTCAAGACTCAGCCCCTCGTAACGTGCACCCGGGGGCTGCATACCCCCGAGTATACAATCAGGCGTTCAGTGTGGTACTGCGGAATACACACACACACACACTCACGTGTTTTTTTTTTGTTTTTTTTTTTTTTTATTAGACTTCTCTCGGGAGAGGCGAACTTATAGCGTCGAGTGGGCGCCCCGAGATGCCATCAAATAACTGTTGCAATTCTTTTTGAACAGTTGCAGGTTGTAACGCTCCGGGAACACTTGCGTTGGAAGGGACTTCCACAGTTTTCCCGCTCTGTAACGGAACGAGTTTTGATGCAGGGATGTTCGCGCCTTCGGGAGATGAACCACAAACGGGTGCGATCCGTCGGACTGTCTTCTGGAGCGCATATAGACCGAATTGCGTGGAACAATGCCAAGAATCTCCAAAGAACAGCACCCGTGATAATATCTGTAAAACAGACAGAGGTCGGCCACGCGCCTTCGATGTGATAGCGACTGTAGTCCCGACGTCAGCGCCGAGCCCCGATCAGGCGGATCGCTCGTCTTTGTACGCTCTCAAGTAGGTCGAGGGTATGTTTAGTAGCCGAGCTCCAAACATGAGAGCAATATTCGAGCGCGGGTCTAATGGTGTACGCGAATAATAATTTTATATATTTTTCGTTGACGAGCGACAAACGATATTGTTCGTTCAACGATCACTGAAGCACGTCAACAGTGTTTGCTAAATGCAGTAGATGCCATGTACACGCATCAAGAAATCCCATCTTGATTACAATATCAGAACAGAGGCACTCAATGGGTCATGAAGGAGTCATCCCTTGATGTATAGGCCCTAATCCCACACTTTGTATCAACGAACTTGACCTCACACAACATTTGCGGTTTTTAAATGTTTTTTATTTATATTTCACAATATTCATTAAGTGTAAACATTTTATATTTTGTATATCGAAATAACAATATTTTTTTAGACAACACAGTCGTGTTCGCATCTTTCGTCACAACACTCTTTTGTGAGGAAATTGTTCCCATTTCCACCACATCCGGTATATATAAACTGCACACATTCGTGGGTAATAGAACTATGCCCATAACGGAGTAAGTTTCCGCTACACGCACCTGGGTCTATTGGTACATGGCATATATCTATTAAAAATTAAATAATAGTTTAAATGTTGCCAAGAAAATTTATCGTACGTCCCTCTAAGTCTACTTACCTTCATCATCATCGGCATTAACCGGAGAAGTAAATCCAAAGATCGCTACAACTCCTAACCAAAATAGGCAACCAACTAATTTCATCGTGTACTAATCGAATATTGAATAATTCTGGCAATAATCAAATCAATTTATACCATTTGATCAGGTGAAACACACTTACATTAGCTAAAATGTTTTTTTGACAGTCGTTTTCGACTATAATACAATATTAAGTAAGTGATGTTTTATTATTGGCTTAACAAAATTCGAGGTTGATAAACTGCGTATACAATTTTCTATTATATTCCTCAAATTGATACTAATTGCGTTTTTTCTTTCAAATAACATGTGGCGTCGATAATTAAGCAGCCTTTAAAGAATCAATTGACAGTGAGTCAACATTTTGGAAACTAATGAGTATAGCGTTCTTCCGATTCAGATGATACCTCTTCTAGATCACAAAATACGCAAACATTTTGTGTAATATTTTAAAAAGCTAGTTTCGGTGGTACTTTTATCATACATTTTTACATTTTTATAGGACTAAATACTAAATCCTATTTCGCAATTATACTTCGTATACAGAGTGGGCCTGTTGTGGTTTTACACCGAGTGGTTGGATTTTATGCAGTTTAATGGCTTCCTGCCTTGAAGCGCCAGTGGTTGCCCGTTGCTGTGACTTTCAACCCTCCTTCGCCTACAGGAACCTATTCAATATGTATAAAGAGGCATACCCGAACTCTACAATTCTTTAATTGCTGGATCGCCTCTAGTTCCAGGTCGCAAGCAAAGTCCTCGGCGTACAGGGCAGCCCGCTTTCGTCGTGTCTGCAGCCCAAGTTGCTCGCCATTGTCTCTTGCCAACGTTATGCCTCCAAACGACACTTTTGTTGAGTCCTCTTGGGCCGATCTCTTTCCTTAGTTCGATGATTAATTGATTAAGACGCAATATTAGGTTCACCAACTTAATATATTGTGACGCATATGACAATCAGTACTAGAATATTCGAGAAAGTCCGAAACAAAGTACTAGAATATTCTATAAAGTACTGGAAAAGTGGAGACTATGAACAGTAGAGCATTCAAGGCTATGGAACGGACGGAAACGAAATGCCGAAGCAGAATGAGGAAACGATATAAATACGTCGCACACAGAGCATGGAGACAAGTAATAAGTGAGAAGTAAGGAGAGTAGCAAGCGATAAGTAAGGAAGCGATAAGTCAATAAATCGTTAAGTGTACGGTAAAAGTAACGGTTGTTATTAACGGACTAATAAAGTGTTAGATTAATTCAGAATCGATTTAACGGCTCTTATTTATTAAAAATAATTAATCCAGCGAACCCTAAGCTCGCAACAATATTTTAACATTAACAAAAAACAAAACAGCATAATTTTTTTTTTTAAATAAAATAATTGTCCTTCATGGACGGGATATATGGTTCCTCTTTCTTCAAACACACTTTAACAACTTCTTCCTCACACTACCCCACTCCGACTGACCGCAAGACTCTAAAAAAAAGATCACTCTCTCTCTCTCTCTCCCCATCGCTCGCCATCTCGCCACTACTGCGAACGGAAAACCTACCTAACCGACCCAACACGATATCGGTGCCTGCCTCCGCTCGTATTTAATTGTAAACTCGTTAAGGCAGCATTAAATACGAGGGTTGCCTCTTATGTTTCGGGATTTGGCAACCCTAGTGTTGCAATCCGGCAATTGACAGCTCTGTCGTAAAGTTGGACATTTTTGAGGTTATACGCACTCAGAACGTTTTGACATACGAGCGCTATTTGTGTTGTTTACAGTAACTTAAAAGATTCATCTCGGCCCAAAAATGGAATTAAATCGTCAACATTTTCGTGCGATTATTTTTTACAACTTTCGGCGTGGATTAACTCAGCAACAGTGCATGGATGAACTTAATTCAATTTTTGGCGATGAAGCTCCATCAAGGACCAGTGTTTATCGATGGTATGGTGAATTCAATCGTGGTCGTAGTTCACTCCAAGATGAATTTCGTGAAGGTCGTCCAAAATCAGTTGTTGTTCCGAAAACCATTGATGCTGTGCGCGAACTGATATTGGAAGATCGTCATGTGACCTATCGTGAGATTGAGTCAACCTTAGGCGTTAGTGGGATCAGCATACATTCAATATTGCATAAACATTTGACTGTCAAAAAAATTTGTTCGCGTTGAATCCCACACAATTTGTCAATCGCCCAAAAAAAGGCTCGTGTCAATTGGTCGAAAGAAATGCTCAAAAAATACGGTCGCGGTGCTTCGAAACACGTCTATGACATCGTGACAGGTGATGAATCGTGGATTTACGCGTATGAGCCCGAAAGTAAACAGCAGTCGACTGTCTGGGTGTTTCAAGATGAGCCAAATCCAACAAAAGTTGTTCGCGCACGAAGCACTTCCAAGCCTGTTTTTTCGGAAAAACTGGACATGTCGCAACCGTACCACTAGAACAACGCAGAACAGTCAATTCTGAGTGGTACACAACCATTTGTTTGTCAGTTGTCTTCCAAGAAATCAGGAAAACCAACCGCCGAAGACGGAACACTCTTCACCACGACAATGCGAGCTCTCACACATCGGCTGCGACAACTGCATTTTTGAGCACCCAAAACATCGATTTGATGGGTCATCCGCTGTATAGTCCTGACTTGGCACCGAATGACTTCTTTTTATTCCCGTACTTAAAAACAAACTGAGAGGTCAACGTTTTTCGACACCTGAAGAAGCGGTTGCTGCATTCAGAATGCATGTGTTGGAGATACCTCAATCAGAGTGGCAAAAGTGCTTCGACAATTGGTTCAAACGCATGCAAAAGTGTATAGATCTTCATGGGGAATATTTTGGAAAACAATAAAGTGATTTTCGATGATCAATATTTGTTTTTGTTCTCTAATCCCGAAATATAAAAGGCAATCCTCGTATGTTAATATAGGAAAAATAATAATATGTTAATATATTTTAATTTTATCTAATATAATAATAATCTAGTTTTGCCTCTCGGTGGAACAATGGTAACAGGGGATTACACAACAGGCCTAAGCCGTAAGCCTAATTTCAATATACAATAAAAAAGAATTACGGCACGTTAGAAATGTTTTATTTATATTTTTTAAAACTGCAAAAATGGAAATTTTAATCATATATGATATTACAAAAATTATCTAGTTCAACTTGAACAAAGTAATCAACTTGTTATAATAATATTGGTAAAGTCGAATTCCAAACTCTCAAAAACACTCGATTAATAAATTGCTATTGGAATAAAGTTGATTTCCTATAAAATGCTTTGTTTTCTATATTTCTCTGGTTACCTTCATAAACTATTGATTTAAAGTATTTCCGCAGTTAATCATTCGCAGTAAGATTCGGCTCAGAAGGGTCATTCAGACTTCAATCTTCATGGTAAAGGGCGGGTCCGTTCCATTGAAGTTTTGTGTCAGTTTTTATATGCCAGTCAGCTTTTTCCAATCTTCACCTATGTTGGTTGGTAAAGTCCCATCTGCTATGCTCCCACGTAACAAGAACACAACTAATAAACCCATATCCGGTAAGGTGGTAAATCCAAGCCCAGCAGGACGCCAACTCAACCACGATCGGCTCTGAAACCCCAATTTTCATTTTTCCTCAATACAACAAAGCCCATAAGGTATCATTAGTTAAGTGTCCGATACGTTTTAGTGGACTGTGAGACTGTGAAACAGTTCAGGAATTTGTCACAGTAATGTAACACTTTTAAGAAAGTTCACAATCTCAAAGAGTAAAATGCGCTGCGAAGTTGTGTTGACTTGGTGGCAAGGAATTATAGGGGAGCCACAATCATGGACCAATGCTATCCACTTGATATGTACATGTATATATTTTCCAACTCAGAAATCGCTATGTGGGGCACGAGGTCGTGGCTTCGGCATGGGCGCAGAGTTCTACTTCGTCCCACTAACACTCCGCTGTTCGAACAAACACGATCCTGCTGGAGCAATCTCCAGCGAACAAAGGGTACAATAAAACACTGAAGAATCTTTGTTTTCATTAATTTTTAGTCAGGTTTATTTTAGATAAAACTTTACATATTTGCTTTAAACTGATGACGAACAGTCACTGATTATAATAT
Source organism: Microdon myrmicae (assembly GCA_963931805.1). NCBI lineage: Eukaryota > Metazoa > Arthropoda > Insecta > Diptera > Syrphidae > Microdon > Microdon myrmicae. The sequence continues at coordinate 47,512,309 of OZ007497.1, read as the reverse complement.
TACACACATAAATGGGGAAACAGTAAAGGTAACACAGTTTACTCGCCACTTTGTGACGTATTCCGCCACAGAAATTTTAATATATAAAATTGGTTACCTGTCGTTGTTCCTGCTTTCTGCGTTGGGCAGCTAGTATTTCGTCTACAGAGATTTCTTTTAGCGGTAGCTTGGACTCCTTTTCTCGGTCAGTTTCGCCCAGAAGCATTACATTCTTTCCACAAATAAAAAACACTCCTCTGGGGATGTCTCTATATTCGCTTCCGACATGAATCCTCTCTATGGTCCGGTGTAAAACTAAGTTGGCAAATTGATCTACAGATCTTAGGAAACCTATAAGTGTTCTTCCATCCTGTTTCGGCGGCTGGTGTTTCTCGATTGAGGGTTGAATATCCTTCGGCTTCGTTGATTGAGTTACATATATAAATATATAGATACATGTATAAATACGCGGGACACCGGGGTTCGATTCCTCGTCGGGGAGCCTCTGGCGCAAGACTAATGACCTTGCCCGGAAAAAACAAATCATTATGGAAAATTTAACAAGCCTCAGGACTTGCGAAATAAGGCCAAGACTAGATCTCCGGTTGTAGTGCCGATGATGATGATGATGATGACATGTATAAATATGGAAAATGGTCACTGTTTCCCAATTTCCGAGTTGAGCATTTCCACAGAGCCAGTACGATCGTCCTTCCCCAGCAACATCTCACAAACAGGATAATTTAGTGTATTTAGAAGTCTCTTATTGTTACCTTCACTTCCAACCAACTATAGGCGAAGAGAGCCTACACGACGTTTCAAGTGAATTATCACGTTCGCAGCGTCCAAAGATCTGGTAGTTAAAAGCACGATGTTCAAGCACAAGCAAATACATAAAGCCACATGGATATCACCCGACGGCGTAACGCGTAATCAAATAGACCACTTCCTCATAGACAAAACACACCACTCGAATATCATTGACGTAAGATCATATAGGCGAGCAGATTGTGACTCCTATCATCTTCTAGTGATGGCCAAAATTAGAAGTCGGCTCGCAGCAAACCCACATGGGCAGTCATGGGAGACGAGCAAAAAGTTCGACATTGATAAACTAAAAGACCTACGCAAAAGGTCTGAATATCAAGAGGAGCTAACGAATAGATTTAGCATCTAGCAATCCTAGAGTGGGAGTAGTGAGGAAGAGGAAACCAATAATCTGGACACTAAATGCACATCGATCAGAGACACAATCAAACAAACAGCCCAAAAGGTATTAGGATTTAAGAAAACAATTACGTCCAAACCTTGGTTTGACGATGAGTACAGGGCGAAGATCGAACAACGTAAACGCCCCAGAGTGATCCACTTAGAAACATATGATGAAGTCAACGAGAAAGATACGCGACAATTCGGAAAGAGACAACGAGACTTTTCAAACGCAAAAAACGCGAATGGGAGAAGACCCGGATCGTAAAAATCTTAGAAAATGCCAGAGCAAAGAATATCAGGGGTATGTGCGCCGGCATAAATTCAATTAAAAATGGCTACCGAGGGAGAGCCAAAACAATTCAAGACACAAACGGCTGTCTGGTGACAGAAAAAAAACAATATCGTGACAAGAGCAGCACTTTGAAAACCTTCTCAATGTGCGCACCCATCAACCACAAATAAACGCACGAGATGTACATACAGCCGAGCCTCAGTTCCCAGAGCCCTCTTTCGACGAAGTTGTAGACGCAATAAACCGCTTGAAAAACAACAACGCTCCCGGAGTCGACTGCATACCGGCAGAGCTTGTGAAGCATGGAGGAGAGGCAACCGGTCGAAAGATCTTCCAACTGATTAAAGCAATATGAGATAAGGAAGTCATTCCGGAAGAATGGAAAACATCAATAGTCGTCCCCATTTTCAGAAAAGGTGACCGCGAAAACTACGGAGGTATATCATTGCTCCCGACCACATACAAAATACTAACAAATGTCATACTGGCAAGAATCACACCGTATGCAGAAGACATATTGGGAGACTACCAATGCGGATTCCGTAGGAGCCGGTCAACGAGCGACCAAATGGTCACAATAAGGCAACTACTGGAAAAGAAGTGGGAATACGGAAAGACGGTTCACCAACTCTTCGTTGACTTCAAAAAAGCCTACGACTCAGTCGCAAGGCAGAGACTCTACCATGTTGTAGTTGAGCTGGGAATCCCGAACAATTATGCCGCCCTCATTCAAATCAGCATGAACGAAAACAAAGGGCCAATTAGAATAGAAAAGAAGTGGGAATACGGAAAGACGGTTCACCAACTCTTCGTTGACTTCAAAAAAGCCTACGACTCAGTCGCAAGACAGAGACTCTACCATGTTGTAGTTGAGCTGGGAATCCCAAAAAAATATGCCGCCCTCATTCAAATCTGCATGAACGAAAACAAAGGGCGAGTTAGAATAGAAAACTACTGTAGGGATGAAGTATGGTGTGCAGGCGTACTGCACCGGTTCACTTCTTTCCTCCAGCATTAGTTCAAATCATAAGGCAGGTCGCATTGTGTGTATGAGGAGAACCAATGAATCAATTAGAATCGGTGAGGACAGTGTACTTCGGGTCGGCGTTCTTCTGGCGGCAGCAGATGTGTTTCTAAAATTTAAAGCACTTGAAGCAATTGTAATTGACGAATGAAACATTTAAAACATCTTTTATTTCAGCATTTCAATAATATCACTGGAAGGTAAGACCTTCGATTGATAAAAACAAAATTATACAAATCCTTTTCTCCGTCCTATTGACAGCAATTAAACTAAATTTGAAATCATTCTTTCACTTGTTTGTTTGGATATAATTTCGGAGTTTATTTGATAAGACAAATGTAATTTGAGATTTGTTATTTGAAAAAATGAACATTTGCGTTTAACTTCCTCATGCATTGCACTAATTGAACACTTTCACTTGGTAGTTAATTGTACACAAAGTTTTGGAACTGTCTTGGGAAGTTCTTACCCCTCTCGAGTCCGTTTTCCGATTATTTTTAACGTGGAGGCCCGACATGCCTCCACGGAATCTAGAACGCGATTAAAGATCGCCATCGAAGCAACAGAATTACGAAATATTCATTTATTGCCCCGATGACCATATAAGGGATGATCCTGATGCCGATCAACGAGAGGACGCGCACACACACAGATGAGGCTCCACCGCACCCTCAAGCTGTGCATGAGCAATCGAACCGTGGGCATCAGGATTTCCTCAGGGGAACATAAACAAGTCGCGAAGACTAAGATGGGCCGGACACGCGGCGCGAATGAGCAACGATAGGACCGTGCATAGAATTCTTGACGGTAAGCCAACGGGAAAGCGGATAACAGGGCGGCCGCGACGGAGATGGGAGGCCAATGTTAGGTTTGACCTCGAGGATATCGGATCGGATGGTCGAACGTGGAAGGAGAGCGCACGGGACAGGGAACGATGTAGGAGTCGAGTCGGTGAGGTCATGAACTTTCGGGTTCCTACAGGCCAATAAATAGTAATAGTTATAGAATCTAAATTACTGGCCTTGCAAAAAATGCTTAAATTGTAGCTTAATTATCTTATATTATCAACTACTGGTCCTATGCAGAAGCTCTAAGCTAAATTTTACATGTCTATTGTCTATTGTACAATTTGCCTTTTGCCGACAGAACTTTATTTGTTTTGTAATTATGTTTATTTATTAACAAAGAAAAACTAAAAAAGAAAAAAACGTATCAATTTTTTTTTTTAAATTAAGTTTTTTTTTTTTTTTTTTTTTTTAATAACATCCTCTATTGCATATGAATAGTACAATCTTAACGATTTAATTTAATACTAGGTTTAAATTGTACTTAATTTAGTTCAATTAAGTAAAACGTGTAAGGGTTTACTGGACCAGTGTTCAGCTCCCAACTCGATTTTAGTATGTTAGATTTTAACATATTAATTCATGAGGTTTCGTCCGTTTTAGTCGTCTCAATTCGTGGGTAATATCCAAGAGCTGAATAGTTTCTATGTTGTTATGATTATGTAGGCGTCTTTCGTGTTTGACAGCATATTCTTGGATAACTTCATAAATCCATTTCATCTCTAGGCCATCATGAATTTCCCGATTTGTCACAAAACGGTAGGCATTCGTGATAATGCGAAAGAATTTATTCTGGCGTCGTTGAATTATATCTCTATTGGATTGCTTTGTACAGCCCCATAATTGGATGCCATATATCCAGATCGGCTTGATTACACATTGGTAGATCAATCTTTTACAATAGAGATTAAGTTGAGAGTGATTCCCGATTAACCAATACATCTGTCTACGTTTCAGGTTTATGTGTTCAGCTTTTTGTTTCACATGATGTCTCCAGTTTAGTCTGCTATCCAAATGTATACTGAGATATTTCGCTGAATATGCTTTGGGAACTGGAATTCCGGTGAGATATGTAGAAATATTGTTATCTGATCGTCGTAATGTAAATGTTACGTGAATAGATTTCATCTCGTTGAGTTTAATTTTCCAATCAGTGGTCCATTGGCTAATTTCGTTGAGTGCCCTGTTGCAATTGTTGTGTAGGTTTTTTCTGATTTTCGTCAGCTGATATAACTGTATCATCTGCAAAGATACCTATGAATGTGTTCTTGGTTGTTTGGATGTCTGCTGTGTATACTAAGTATAGGAAAGGTCCCAGGACACTTCCTTGTGGTACGCCTGCTTCTATTGGATAGAAACTAGAGTGAGCTCCTTCCTGTGTTCGTTCGTCAGACAAGTATGATTCGAGTAGATGGCAATAGTTTGCTGGAAACAGTTTACTCATTTTATATATAAGACCTCCATGCCATACTCTGTCGAATGCTTGGGAGACATCAAGAAAGACAGCTGGGCAATATTTCTTTTCTTCGGAAGTCTTTTCTATTGCCGTGGTCACACGATGAACCTGTTCAATAGTTGACTGTTTATTCCTAAAGCCAAATTGAAAGTCTGGAATATTGATGAGTGGCTTGAGTCGCTTGAGGAGCATTTTCTCAGTTTTGAAATCGATGGCAATAGCGATATGGGTCTATAGGACGTTATTTCTCCTGCTGGTTTCTCTGGTTTCTTGAGGATTATTACTTGGGCTGTTTTGAATGAATTTGGAATGTATCTTAGTCGAAAGCAAGCATTAAACAGATATGTTAGCATAATGACAGCTCTTCGAGGTAATTCCTTCTACACGCCAGGTGATATTTCACCGATGCCTGGTGCTTTTTTGTGGTTCAAACTTTTGCCGATTTCTTGGGCAATCTGCATTGAGGTCACTGGTTTGTTTGTTTGCTCAGTTTGATACCAGGGTGAAGGATCAATACTACTGGGGATGTTGTGCGGTTTGAACACCGAGGCCAGGTGTTGTGCAAATACTTCAACTTTATCTTCAGTTCTGCGTAGCCACTGTCCCTGCGTATATTTTAAAGGTGGCACTTGGATGGGGGGGGGGGGGGGGGGGGGGTGGCTGCGAACATACAGGGCAAAGTCTCTGATTACCTTCAACCCGGCGATGGCCAGGACGATCCTTGTCCCTGTTCAATCCAATTTGACATGCAGTCTCCACGTGACACCCCTGGATAGTTACTTTGGCACCCACCAAGTAGTGAACCAATACATGCAGCGATACCCTGGTGGCCCTCCCACTTAGCGATTTGGCTATACCTAATCAGATCGTAAGCATGACCCTCTAGTCTATTTTTGACTAGCTCTAAAAATGTCTCGTATATATCCGGGTCTGCCTTCTTTATGGATCTAAATAAAACGTCTCCCCCGGAAATAAATTTACCTAAGTCGCAGGGTTTCCCGTCAAAGGTAGGGACGATTCTGAAAACATCAGAAATTCCGACAGAAAGAGCCATTTCAGGGGGTTTAATGTGTATCGGTTGATAGTGGATTTGTTCTTCCCCCTGCCTAGCCGCCTGTCTCGTGTAATATGGACTTGTAATAGTGAAAGTTTAAAATAAAAGGCGAAAATTCGTTATCAATTCTTAAAAATATGGTTAACTTAAAAATATGGTTATGGAAAAATTGGCCTTTCTTTTTGTTATTCAATATATATATATATATAGGAAAGAAAAATAAATTGGTCCCAAAGCTGCAAAGAAAGAAATGACGAGAAAGAAAAAAAAACGGAAATGTCGAAATACTGAAATGAGAATTTTCAAAATATAGATAGAAATTTCTATCCAAAAAAAATTTTTTTTTTGTGGAAAGGAGAGCTTCCAAGTAGAAAATATTCCTAAAAAAAAGTAGAGAGAAAGGTCGCTATTAAAAAAAATTCTTACGCTACTAAATGTTGTCGTTGTACTGTTGATAGCAGTCTTGAGTGTTGCTGTTTTGTTTTTTTTTGTCTTCAGTTTTCCTTAGTTGTTTCCTGTGTGTTTTTTTTTTTTTCTCTTTAGATTTTTTTTTTCTTTTCCGCCAGGCAGACTTCACGTCCTAAAGTTGATTTGCTTATCCTGGTCTTGGCTGCTTTCCTTTTTTTTTCTCTTTTTTTTATGTCCATTCGTTGTTTTATGTTTATTTTGTTTTTCGTTGTTTTATGTTTACTTTTTTTTTTCTTCTTCTTATTTTGGTTTGGTTATTTCTCTTGTTTTTTTGTCTCTCTTTTCTTCTTATAAAAATTTTTGTTTTAAATTTTGTTTTCTGTTTAAAAAAATTTTTTTTCTTGTTTTTTGTTTCTTATTTTCTTTCTATTTGGGATCCTTTGGTTGGATCATCCCACCGCTGCCACCAGTGTTGCTTGTCCGCCGCCGTGCTTCCTCGGTTGAGGGAAGAGCGGGGACCTTTTATTTTGAATATTTATTAAAACGCAGGATTAATTTATCTTCTGTTTAATTTTCTGTTTATTCTTTCTTTTCTTCTTATAACTTCTTTTTATCTTCTGTAATAACTGTAACAGTCAACTTCCTCTTTTTCTCAACTCAAAACACAACTAGAACTGATAACACAAACTTCTAACTCCATACACAAACTTTTATTCCATTTATTAAAACTCCTTCTTTTACTCTTCTTCTCGAATTGAATAATTTGACTTTATTCTTTTCTTTATTCACTATTCTTTATTTCGATTCTTCTCTATTCCTTCTATTCCTTTTCTCTCTGTATCTTTTTCAGAACCGTATATTCTATTCTCTAATAACTTCCGTGAACTTATTTCTCAAAACTAACTTCCGAACTCAACTCGTTCGGAACTGAAATTTTTCTATTCTATTTTCTCTCTGTGACTTTTCACATTCAATCAAATTTGGACGAAAATCCAAGTTACTATGTTTTTGAATAAATAAAAAGGTGCAGGTTATTAAATGTGCTGTAACTGGTATTATTGTGAATGTTTATGAATGGTATGTATTAAGTGAGAATGTAATATATGTTAAGTGAAGTTTTTAAGGATGTGTTAGGAGATTCAGTGTTAAATTTAATAAGGGTAGTATTCTGGAATACAACACTCCTCTTCAACCTGGCGTTGGAGAAAGCAATCCGTGACTCTGGCGTTACAACAAGAGGGACTATTGTCACCAAGTCCAGCCAGATACTTTCCTACGCAGATGACATCGACATCATCGGTAGAACCGAATCGGCGGTACAAGAATCCTTCACCCAGATCGAGCAGGCGGCACAAAAACTGGGACTGCACATTAATGAGGGAAAAATCAAGTACATGGTGGCAACTTCTGCGAAGAAAAACCTAACGTTGATCAAACTATCAGGGTAGTGGAGCCCGAATTTGAAGTAGTGCAACCCTTAAATACCTTGGGTCAATAGTATCAGCCGATAACAATATGGAAGAAGAAATACGCGAACGGCTGATTAAATCCAACAAAGCCTACTATGGTCTATCAAGGCTCTTTAAATCCCGAAATTTATCCAGAACATCCAAGCTACTACTGTACAAGACCATGGTCTTACCAGTACTCATATATGGATCCGAGACCTGGGTGCTTAATAAAAGGCACTCGCGTTCGAGAGAAAGGTCTTAAGGAGAATTGTTGGCCCCGTATGTGAGGGAGGACGATTCCGGAGACGCTACAACCATGAGTTGTACGCAGTCTACCTTGAAGCTAATATTGTAAGAAAAATCAAGCTCGGTAGACTGCGGTGGGCGGGACATCTAGCTCGAATGAGCGAAGAGGAACCTGCCCGGAAAGTCCTTTGTGGCAGGATGTATGGAAGGAGACACCGCGGCAGACCTTGTCTGCGATGGAGGGATGGCGTAGACCAGGACGCCCAGAGCATGAGAATGCCAAACTGGATGACATCGCCTCGAAATCAGGACCGGTGGAGAGATTTGTTAAATAAGGCCAAGACCGGATCCCGGTTGTAGTGCCGATGATGATGATGATGACTTGAATGAGGGGACGTTTAAATTTACGTGTTGCCTTCCACAGAGAGTAATCCGTATCCGAAAGGAAGGAAAGCAGAATCCCCTCAACAATGTCTGTTTACGAAATGAATAAAGAATTGTTGTTATACAAAATGAATAAAGAAATGAGTCATACAAAATGAACAAAGAAATGAGTTAACAAATAGATAACTTAAACGCAAAAAATCAATCAAAGCAACAACAACAAAAAAATTTACAAAATACAAATGCGAATACGAAATTACAATAACAATAAAATGATCAATCAAAAAAAAAAAAAAAAAAACGAAAGAGATCAGTAATATTACTTAAACCTAGAACTAAAACAATGCTACTACAATTGATACTAGATTTTTCAATTATGCACAGTGACCTTTCAATTTCATACATAAAAAGGAAAAAAAAAAAAATTCTTCCGCAGCTCCGCCGTTATGTTGGACCCTCGCCAAAAATTATTGATAATATCCTCTTGTAAATTGATTCGAAATGACTTTTATAGTTGATTTGGGCACGCTTATTATATATTATATTGCGTAAACCAATAGAAATAATGTGCTTATGGATATATAATAATAACACCAATGATCGTGCAAATATTGTGTATCTTTTTGCATCTAAACCGCACACTGCCGACTCACAACCGTTTATGATGTAATCCAATAGAAGCAACTGTGGTGTTTTTTAGATAAACATTTTCGTTGATATCCTGCAAAAGTAGTCATTCAGGAAGCGCAAATTCATCCTGCTCTATTGGTTTCTTCGGCCAATTGCTGCCAAAAAAAAAAAAAAAAACTTCTATCCCGGCAGTCGTTCCTCCGGGAGTATAGGGACGTATGGAGCCTCAGGGCTTCACCCACCAATGGTCTTGCACCTCCGAGCAAGGCTTGCTCAAGGACTTATGGCAATATGCCAGTGCAGAGTCAACTTCTATCCCGGCAGTCGTTCCTCCGGGAGTATAGGGACGTATGGAGCCTCAGGGCTTCACCCACCAATGGTCTTGCACCTCCGAGCAAGGCTTGCTCAAGGACTTATGGCAATATGCCAGTGCAGAGTCAACTAATGGGCACCGGCTGCGCCAATTGTGGTGTATTTTCCTGCCACAGAAAAGTAAATATATATAAAAAAGTTACCTGGGGATAAGGTCTCCACTTCAACTCCACCGTCCTAGAGTTTTTTTGGTTGGGAGCCTCTCTCTACTTCTCCGCACTTGTCCAAAGTGACTGATGAAACTTCAGGAAGGTTTGGGTTGATTAGGTGGTGGTGGAGTTATCAAAGTTCCTCTGGACAAATGCTCTTCTCCTCTCTCAATTCAATCCCTTCTGGTTTGGACTTCCGGACAGAATCAATTAATCTCCCCGAGAATTAGAAAATAGCAATGAACTTATTTACTTTGAACACCTTTATTTTCTTCTAGTTTCGCCAAATAATTTAAATTGTTTACTTTACAAAAACTTTTTATTTCGTTAAATTTATAACCGCTGGGTAATTCTCTATATCTTCTTTTTTTTTCTTCTCAAAAAAACCAACGGGGGCTTCCAGTTTCTTCTTCCTTTTTTTCCGTTAACACCACTCTATTCTTTGTACTCTAACTTTTCAAACAGTCTCGAGCAACACCAAAACCGTATCTCTTACTTAAAGCAAAAACAAAACAAAACGGAATCAAAATTAACCGAATCGAAGATTCCTCCTGCTCTCTCTCGATCTGCCTCAACATCCGCTCCGAAAACCGAATTCGAACTCGCCCATGATCCACACTCGAATCGAGGCGCGTTCGAACACTCACATGTGGATCGTGCAAATCTTCCACCACCTTACCATCAAACCATATTAAAATCAAATTACATTAAAAACAACTAAATGATAGGAGTGGTGGAAGCCGCACGTAACACATGAATGTGGGAATGGGGGTTGATGTGATGCGCTGAAAGCGGTCGAAATAAGGCGGAAATAGTGGGTTGGTTCTCCATGTAGGATAGAGAACCCCCACAAACTGACCTGCTAGCAACGGAATATCCATCGTTCCCTGGAGGTAGATCGTTCTTAGATATCTTGCTAATTGACTCAGGACTGAGACTACTTAACACCAACAGACGAAACAGAAACTTTTTACGGACAATTGAAAACGACAGTGACCACTGTGCACTCACGACAGTAATAAAGCTTCCGAACAATCTGGCAGATCTGGAGGAATTCGTAATCCCGCAACCCTACAACTACGGGGCAATGCGATGAACCTGACAAATGACGAAATCGACAAATACCGACAACAAATGGACGAGACCGTAAAACGACCAATGGACAAAACGATTCCCCAAACAACAGTCACAGATCACATAAACATGTACAGAAACACAACAATAAATGCACTCCACAAGAAAAAGAGCAGACTGATATCGAAACTAAAACAATTACACAGACAATTTACAGGCACACAAGATCAGGAGATAATATCACGGAAATCCCGATTAAAAAATCTTCAACAACTACTTAAAGCTAACTATAGATTAGCAACAAATTTGTATTGGAACAACAGAATTCGAGCTATAAAAACTAATAACCCGAATATGTTCCCACAAATAAATAAAATATTCAGGAGAAATAATCAAGACGAGATTCAGTGTCTCCAAATTCCACGTACTGATGTAAACAAGCAGCTGCTAATCAACACTGGCATAGATACAGACAACGCGATCCTCAATAGTGAGCTCTTCGTGATCGAAGATCCTTTGGAAAAGGTGAACGCTGTGGGAGCTGTCTTTCAGGAAATGTAAGTACAAGGTGAATGAAAGCATTCGCCGAAATCACTACCTGCAACTCCGAGATGAAATTTCACTTTGGCAGTCGGAGAATCACGGTTTTACCGAATTCAGGGACAATAATCTGTCAATTGACATTAATGATGAGAACCAGCAAAAAGAAAACAATCATTAGTAAATGTTCGAATTGTTGTATTTTAATTATGGTGGACAATGAAATCTCACCTTAATTGTTTGAAATTCCTTACAATGATGATGAAACAAGACCAATTTAAAGTTTTATATAGTTTAAAATCCTCTTAAACACGTTTTTTTTTTGTAGTTGGCTGTTTTTTCCGTTCAATTTGCGGCAGCTTCACCGTCACAACCGTGCTTTTAGTTGAAACCTCAGACTACTAGTTGGCAACGGTCCCTCCTCACCTCTTCTTGCTGTGTTCTCTGTTGCCTGAGATTGTTCTTGAGTCTCAGAGCAGATAACTGATGCGAAAAGCTCAGCTCGAGTCGCAACTTTATCAGAGCAAGCTTTCCGTTGCATACCCTTAAGCGCGATATATAATCTGTGCCGTCAACTGATCTATTTAAATTCTGCCGTTGACAATGTTATCGACTATACTTGGGTTATGTCGTTGCCTGTGTTGTGTGTTATTTGATTTCTCATGTTGCATTTGCAACACCAATGGTGAGGCTAATAGCCTTTTATTCACAAAGGAAGGACTCCAGAGTATCTTCGAGTAATTAAGAAGCAATAAGCCAGTGGGAATAGATGAAGTACCTGCCCCCAATGGCAATAGATATATACACGGTCCTGTTAACAACGCGCTGAATAATTCATATTATCCCGCGCGTTGGAAAACGGCAATCATTCAGCCCATCGCAAGAAAGGGCAAAGACTGTACAAACCCAATGAACATGCGTTCAATAAGGTTTTTTTTTTCTTCTTTTTTTTTTTTATTAGACTTCTCTCGGGAGAGGCGAACCTATAGCGTCGAGTGGGCGCCCCGAGATGCCATCAAATAACTGTTGCAGTTCTTTTTGAACAGTTGCAGGTTGTAACGCTCCGGGAACAATCGCGTGGGAAGGGAGGTCCACAGCTTCCCCGCTCTGTAACGGAACGAGTTCTGATACAGCGATGTTCGCGCTGTCGGGAGATGAACCACAAGCGGGTGCGATCCGTCGGATTGTCTTGTGGAGCGCATATAAACCGAATTGCGTGGAACAATGCCAAGAATCTCCGAAGAACAGCACCCGTGATAATATCTGTAAAACAGACAGAGGTCGGCCACGCGCCTTCGATGTGATAGCGACTGTAGTCCCGACGTCAGCGCCGAGTCCCCGATAAGGCGGATGGCTCGTCTTTGTACGCTGTCAAGTAGGTCGAGGGTATGTTTAGGAGCCGAGCTCCAAACATGAGAGCAATATTCGAGCGCGGGTCTAATTTGAGATTTATATAGGAGAAGAAGTTGGGCCGGAGTAAAGTATTTCTTGGCTCTAAAAAGATAACTCAGTTTTCCTGAGGCTGATCTGGCGATACCCGATACGTGTTTATGCCATGATACATTCCCACAGACCGTGACGCCGAGCAATCTCAAACTTTCCCCAGCCTCGAGGGCCCGGCCACGCATCATCAGCTGTGGAACCGATGATCCGGTTTTCCTTGAGAATGCCGTATACTGGGTCTTCGTTGCGTTGAAGTCGACAAGATTGGCCTTTCCCCACTGCAGGACCTTATCTAGATCCTGGTTCAGAGAGTCAATCTGTCTACATCTCAGCTGGTGCGACGTTGATGCACCAATCGGCCGATCACTCGAAAAGGAGGAAACAAGCGTACTATTGTGGTGTTGTTTTGACTAGTGCACCTACACGGGCGCGGTTTCTGTAAAACACCCACCGAGGGGAAGACAAATCACCAACACACAAGATAAATAGTTCAATAAAACACACCGGTTCTTGTTGCTTATTGTTGTTGTTATTGTTGTTTTTATTGTAACTTAATTAGAATAATCCAATCGATAAAAAAGGAAATACCACAACGTAGCTCTACTTAATTTCAATGTATTAAATCGTTGACACAGATGCGCTCCTTAAATTTTATTTACACTTTTGTCTTTAGTTTGCTTTTTCTGTCAGCTCTGGTGATTGTCACTGCTTAATTGTCACTTAAAGATACTTTTTATTCCTCGCTATATATATAACTATTGAATAAGTTTGTATTACACAGGTTAACTTTTCTTTAATTTTAGTTATTTTACAATTCGCATTGCTGGCGCGAAGCCTTTTTAGTACAAACAACTGAACGAGATTAGTGTCAATCTGTATCTCTGACATACACTTAGAAGGAACAAAACGCAACCGCTCCGCGATCCTGCGTAATTAACACTTGGAATTAACTTGGATAAAAAACGCAACCACTCTGCAACACTGTCTAATGAAAACTTGAAATTACTTGAATTCCTCGAACGCGTGTGTACCCAACTGGGGATGAAATCGCACTCCTCAAACTGAAGGGAACTCCGCCACGCAACGTATCCGATACGTGGGTATGGTTCTACGGGTAAGATCTGACTCCTCATTTACTGCCGACGAAAGAAAAGGGACACCCAAAGAAAACCGCAAAAGGGGAGGAGCTGCACGATTAACTCGAGGTAGTTAATCGTGATTGGACCGGGGAATAGGCATACATTATGCATGTGTGTGTATGCCTCGCATACGATCGTCCGGTGACCGAGGATGGATGCCAGCATCGCAACTGCATCTTCCACGAATGCAAACAATGAATGGCCTGCGACTGTGTACACAATTGATTGTGCTATACATGCCGGCAACAAGGAACATCTGGGGTGAAAACACACGAGCCGAAGATCTGGTCATCCTAGGAGAGGCCATAAATCAACATTTAGGTTGATGGTGTGAATTTCCCTAGGTCCGCCGACGGTTGGCGGCCGTTAATAGGGAATTGTATCTTCATAACAATCTGTGGTGCAAATGCAATGTTTAGATATTGCAACGAATATAGGGTGCAGCCATTGCCAGATGTTAAAAGTAAACACTTGCTGGGTGCATCCAATTCGTTGCTTGTTTGCGGTCCCTGATCGGTGGGGACCGATAATGGGAAACCAGCTATTGCTGGTAATTAGGGAAATGTTTGGTTTGCGTCAGCCGAAACCTTGTCGGCGGTGGCAAACCAATGGGACCTAATAGCCGCATGCTAGGGGTGCCATGGACAAAAAAAAAAAAAAAACAACGAGTAATCAATGAACTCCTTGTTGATTTTGTTTCCATGGCATAAGGCTATGGAAACGAGATGCACTGGGTGCAATGCATGCCCGAGGATGAAATTTTCAATGCCACGGCTAGGTGATAATCTTTGCCGTGGACTTAATGTTTTCAGGGATGGTGATGGAGAAAAAGGGGTTTGGAAGGAAAACCCCCACAGAAAAGGTAAGCTGCCTAACAGATATTCATGACAGTTATCCGATTGGGTAACTGTATTAATTCCAGCGATTTGGCTGGCGGTAAATGCCGTAGCAAGGTTACGCAACCTTGCTGAAGTTCGACTTAGAGGTAAGTCGCTTCGCCTGGAATAGTGGGGATCGAATGATGTATGGCTCTTCGGGCCCTGAAAAGCCCCACACTATCATCCGCAAAACAAAAAAAAACAAAAAAAAAACAACAAATCATTTATGTGAAGCAAGAACAAGGTTGGAGCCAAAATAGAAACCTGGGGCACCCCCGAATTAACAGGATACAGATCCGAACACTCGCCGTCCACAACAACCCGGATCGATCGATTCTCGAGGAAGCTCCTCGTCCAGTCGCAAAGCTGTTGGGAAAGTCCATATGACCGAAGTTTGCTCAGCAATGCACCGTGCCAGACGCGGTCAAAAGCCTTAGAGATATCCAATGCAACCGCCCTTGACTCACCATGCCATTCAATCGCAGATGTCCATATATCGGTTATAAGTGTCAAATGGTCTCCCGTGGACCGCCTGCCACGGAATCCGTATTGACGATCATTCAGAAGACCGTTGCATTCCAAATACTTAACCAACTCTGTATTGATGACTTTTTCCATTACCTTAGATAAAATAGACATTAATGCTATCGGACGGTAATTTTGTAGGAGACACTTTTTTCCCGTCTTTGGGATTGGCTGAACTCGAGCGATTTTCCAGCAGGCAGGAAAGGTCCTCCGTGCATAAGATAAGCGGAAGAGTCTACCAAGAACCGGCGATAGTTCTGGAGCACAGTTCTTAAGGACTATTGCTGGTATTCCGTCCGGGCCGGTTGCCTTCCTACAATCCAGTTCACGTAGAATGCGTTGAATAGTGCGCGGACGAAATCGCACATCCCGCATGGAATACTGTACCGGCGAGATCACAGGTGGCTGCGAAAGGCCGGGATCGAGGTTTGAATTCGCGGAAAATAAATTCGCGAACACATTAGATTTATCCTTTGGATTCGCGACTAACGTCCCGCTGTCTGTCAACAACGGGGGGAAAGAGGAGGAAGCAAAGTTACTGCTGACAGCCTTTGCCATTGACCAGAAGGAGCGTGAACCAGTTGGGCACCGAAGGAGCTTATTGATCACCCTGTCGTTGTGAGCCTCCTTCGCGGTATCAATCGCCTGGTTGCACACGTTTCTGATTCTAACAAATTTCGTTTACGTTAACATCAGTGGGATTGGAGCGCCATTGCTTAAAAGCTTTATTTTTTGCGCTGTAATCAGCTCGCATTTTTTGTCAAACCAAGGTTTATTAGACGAAGTTCGTTTGATGGAATGTGGAATATACATCATATACCATCCCCAGAAGAATAATCTCTGACACCGACTCCGCGCAAGCGTTAACATCGGAGTTTCCGAAGCACATCTCGGTCCATGGAAAGGAGGCGAAGAAATCTCGCAAATCGTCCCAGTTAGCAGCCCCATACTTCCATACATGGCGAAGCTGCCTAGGCCGGTTATTCGCTTGGTATGCAAGTGCTTGCGCGACAGATACCAAGCAGTGATCTGAGTTTCCCAGTGGCACAGAAACCTCTACGGTGTAAATACTCGGTTCGGATGTCAAAAACAGATCAAGGGTGTTTGCATAATCGCCTCGGGCATCCGGTATTCGCGTTGGCTCCCCCACGAGTTGAGTCAAGTTGTGGCTTACAGCAAACATCTCCGCCAGCCTCCCAGCCTCGTCGGTTCTGTTAGAATGTAACAGCCAGTCGGAATTGTGCACATTAAAATCGCCAAGGACAATAATTTCGGAAGCTGGGTGGTTGATCTGTATCCAGTCGACGGTATATGAAAGATCTTCGAAAAATGTCGCCGGTCGATCGTCATTCGGGGAGCGGTAAAGACAACAAAGAAATTTAACGGAATTCCTCCGCACAACCCCCAACCATATGATGTCCATATTATTGGGTTCAAACGCCTCCATCCTCTGGCAAGCCAGATCGGACCGTGCGAAGACACAGACTCCGCCCTTAAAACGGAATCTCGAATGTAAGTCGTATCCTGAGCAACGAAGATATGTCGAATCAGTTGACGATTCGACCTGGGTCTCAGTTAGGGCAAGGAGATTAGGTTTCGTTGTTTGCAAATATTGGTGGACGGCGTTTACATTAGTATTGGTGAAACCGATGCCCCTGATGTTACAAAATGCCGTCACCAGTCGAGCGTGGACCGAGCCTCGAGAGCTAGCCCGGTTATGCGATGACGAACCTCTCAAAGTTCCATTATTTATCATGATATCTGCATGATGTTCCCCCTGACATAGTCCCCCCCGGAGATCCGAATGGGAGACTAGTTTACCTCCGGAATTCTTTATATCAGAAGACACCATCATGACCATCAGCCATACATTCGAAACACCGTCGAAGATTTCTCTCGGCGATATCGTGGAATGTACAGCGTGTCGGGGTGGTATCTCACCTTGGGACCGACTACCACCTAACCAACCTTTTCTCGAAGCGGTCCCTCAGCCAAGCTCCGAAAGATGGCCAGGGATTTCTCCCGACCATTTCACGGAGCCTAAAGCTTGATGGGGTGGTATTTCACCGGGCGCACAGGGCGTTGGGACCCCGGCTACCACTCGGCCTTTATTCGCCTCTTACGACAAGCTGGCCTAGCTGTGAGTATATTCTAACGCCCTACTCACAGGGCTTACTCCCAAGCATCAGTAAAGTATTTGAAAAGACCATTAACAAAGCTCTGCTATAATGGGTAGACGACAACAACATTATTCCAAATAACCAGTTTGACTTTAAGGCGGGTCATGAAACCACACATGCCGCAGCTAAACTGGTCTCCGACATACAATGGAATAAATGTAGGAACCAATGCACAGGTGCCTGTCTGATCGACTTGGAAAAAGCCTTTGATACCGTCTGGATCGAAGGGTTCTATTACAAACTGGTCAGACATGGCATACATAAGCCTTTACTATATGTACTTTACGATATGTTAAAGGACAGGAAGTTCGTGGTCAAAAATGGTAATGTGACCTCTAATAAAGCGTATAATATCAAGAATGACTTGCAACAGGGCGCGGTACTCTCTCCGATTCTTTTTAACATTTACTTTAGCGACTTATTAGATGCACTTCCGCAGGCTATTGCCTACGCCGACGATCTCATAATTTACAGAACATCTCCGAAAGTTGAGATCATAAATAGTTTAATACAGCGATTTAATACTTCAACAACGTGCAGCGCTATTGCGATGACTGGAAACTTAAGATCAAGTTTTAAGAAATGTGAAGCCATTTAGAACTCCATTATATAAGGCCACGAACGACACAAGGAAAAACTGGCGAAAGCTAGTTATCGTGGGACCGCATGGAGATAAACTAGAAACCAAGAGTTTAGTTAAATACCTTGGCATCTGGGTACATCAATATCTGTATTTCAACAGACATGTAGAGGCTGCTTTGCTCAAAGCGAGGAAAACTTTTGCTATGACAGGGAGGCTATTTCACAGTAGCCAACTTGACAGCAGGGTAAAAGTCATATGCTACATGACGCTAATCAGGCCAATGCTCATATATGGTACCAGTATGGTTTAACATAGGTCCAAATTTGATGGAAAAGATTCGTGTGTTCGAAAGGAAGTGTCTCAGAAGTTGTCTCAGATTATATCGGACACCGGAACCGGACTATGAAAAGTATTATTCAAATGAGACTTTATATAATAAAGCACACATAAATAGTGTGGATAATTTTATGATTAAATTAATCAGAGGACATATTGCGAGAGCAATAAGCTCGTCCAATGACCTAATTTTCGGGACCTATTATCCAAACACTCTGTACTATGAGAGCGTGCGTCGCAAGGATTTGTTCCACCAGAGGCGTTCCTTGACTTGGACATGGAAATATAAAACTCTTTAATTTGTAAACGAAAACAACACGGATTTTCATTTAACGGCCAATTGATAGCTAAGTATCACCTGGCCTGGAAGACCAAGAGAAGACCAAGGACGAAGGCCCCATTTAGGACGTTACTCTTCCCTCAGGTATACGAGGAAGCACGGTAACGACCCCTTTTGTAGGACGAGTTTCAGGAGCGGTCAAATTTTAAGAGATCGCCTTGTCCTTTTAAGGACCAGGATACACGCTTCCTGGAACAAAACCCCTACAAAGAATGCAACAATCAATTATTTTAACCCAAATTTAAAGACACGAATAACACAATTTATTAATAATTGTGACGTATGTAACATCGAGAAATATGTTAGACAACCGCATAGACCTCTATTAAAACTAACCGAAACACCTACAAGTCCTCGCGAAATTATTCATATAGATGTCTTTTATAGCTTGGAAAAATCCCTATTCTTAACCTTCATAGATACATTTTTAAAACACGCCTGTGCGATAAAAATCTCCAGTAGAACTTGAACAGAATTTAAGAGAGCCCTTTGTTACTATTTCAGCCAATTTGGTCTTGTAAAGAAAATTATAGTCGATAACGAATTGGGATTCAAAGCAATTCCCATAAAAGAATATTTAGGAACTATTGGTACAGAAATCCACTATACCTCAAATAGTAACCACACATCGAATTCTGATACTGAACGTTTGCATAACACAATTAACGAGCACATAAGGCTATTAAAACACGATGAAAGAACTAAGGAAGATTCTGTAGAGGAAACATTTTTAAAGATCATAAGTTATTACAATAATAATACACTCTACAACTAACAGCAAACCCATCGATTTCGTTAACGGGCAAATACATCAGAATTAATACAAAGATATTCACGAAAACATCCTTACAAAGAAACAAAAAACTATAGAAAAATTAAATCAAACTCGCAAAAACGATACCTTAGAAAGTGGACAAAATTTTATTAAAGACGTTAGAGGAGGAAAAAATCTTTCGAAATATAGAAAACTAAATACACAGAAAATTGACGAAGATCATATTGTAGATACGCGAAACCAATTCAAATATTATAGAACACATATTAATCCTAAGAAAAAATATCAAGACCCCGAGAATCCCACAATTAGCCCTAAAAAACTAATAAAATCCAAGACGAAATAAAAACAAACAAATTGTATATAATATACGTTTAAGCATTCAGAAATATTTGAACCTCGATCATCATATGAATCGAATAACCAAATATGTAAGACACATACATAATTGTAATTAAACTAAATAATGCACGATTATGTATTTTACTCCATGTAATTATTAAAATTATACTAAAAACATAAATAAGAAAATGTTATGACTATTACCCTCTATTTTGTATAAGTTATATCATTTCTACATATAACTAAATTTAAAAATATAATTCTCATAAAAAGAAATAAATGTCCTATGATATATGTATAATTTTATAAACGTAATTTTTCACACTACTTTGCTAAACATTTCGTCGAAAGCTCAATCTAACGGAGGGGGTGTTACATAGCCATAACATAAACATAACATAAGCATAACATAGTCATAACAGAAACATGGCATGAACATAATAGAATAAATACATCTTTATAATGTCGTTAGAATGTAATTATATTTGAAGTGCCTAATTACCTATTAACAAACCTATTAACGGGTAGACATTTTGTAATTACCTAAGGTACATTATATCGTATTTGTTATGTTCGATTTTAAGTAAAAATAAAAAGATAAAGTAGTCTTAAGATAGCCTCCGAGAAGGAAAGATCTCCTCGTAAAATATTATATTAAATAAAAAAACATCCCGCGGAAGATCACGGGATGAATAAACAAAAATCAAGAAACAAGTGTTTTATTTTATTTTGTAACTGATAACCACAACAAGCTCCAAACGATTCAAAAGAGTTGCTTTAGATATAGTAGGACCATTACCAGTCAGCTATAATGGAAATAAGTACCTATTAACGTTGGCCAGCGCCGAAACCAAGGACGTGGCCAGGATTTTTATTGAAAACATCGTCTGCCAGCATAGCACACCGTCTTCCCTATTAACCGACCGAGGTGCTAATTTTCTCAGCGCACTCTTCAAGGACATCTGTTCCTTACTCAAGGCCAAAAAACTAAATACAGCACCTTACCATCCCCAAACAAACGGTGCACTAGAACAGAGCCATATAACTCTGGTGGAATACCCCCGCCACTATGTTAACCAGGATCCTCTCACCTGGGACACCTGGATACCATATGCAATGTTTGTGTATAACACTACACCTCACAGTAATACAGATTACACGCCGCACGAATTACTATATGGTTTTCCGGCCGAAATACCCAGTTCTCGCAGACAAAACCCCGAAAGCACTTATAACTACGACCATTACGCAAATGAATTAAAAATGCGACTACAGCATGGTTATCGTACAGCAAGAGAAAAAACAAAAATCTGAGGCATACTACGACCAGAAAGTAGGCTGAAAGAAATTTAATGTTGGCGACAAGGTCTTATTAAGGAATCACTCAAGACCTAACAAATGAACCTCCCTGTGGAAAGGCCTCTACGAAATTGTAAAGATCCTATCCGAAGAAAATACAATCCTAAAAATAGGAAAAGGAACCCGTGTAGTCTACAACAACAATATAAAACCATTTGTTGACTAAAGCAATCACTGACAAGAAACTGGAAAGAGAAAAGTTGAAGGAGAATAAATGTATATGTGTATAGAAAACACAAACAAACAATAATCATAAAGCAACACTCTACCAAAATCTAGTACATAACTATAGTAGTATTTAAAATTTGCTTTCAAATTTGTTTTCAAATACTTGTACCTGAATAAAATTATTTTATAAATATTATACAGCATTTTAAATAACAATGATAAACAAAAAAAAAAAAAAAACAATATATTAAGACAAATATTAACTCACTTAATAAAATAAGTTTGTAAATATCAGACAATATTTTAATCAACTACCATTAACTTAAATCTTAAACAAATGGACGAAATTATTTTAATAAGAAATTATCTAAACTTGTTAACTTGAAAAAAAAAACAAAAAAAAAAAAACGAGATATACAAAAACGAAACTTACGATACGAAACAAGGTTAATATAATAATTTCAAATAGCTATGTAATTCCAACATTCAATTGAACAATCAAGAGAAAAGTTGAAGGAGAATAAATGTATATGTGTATAGAAAACACAAACAAAAAAAAAAAATCATAAAGTAACACTCTACCAAAATCTAGTACATAACTATCGTAGTATTTAAAATTTGTCTTCAAATTTATTTTCAAATCCTTGTACACGAATAAAATTATTTTATAAATATTATAGAACATTTTAAATAACAATAATAAACAAACAAAAAAACAATATATTAAGACAAATATTAACTCACTTAATAAAATAAGTTTGTAAATATCAGACAATATTTTAATCAACTACCATTAACTTAAATCTTAAACAAATAGACGAAATTATTTTAATAAGAAATTATCTAAACTTGTTAACGTGAAAAAAAAAAACATTATAAATAGCAAAAAAAAAAAAACGAGATATACAAAAACGAAACTTACGATACGAAACAATGTTAATATAATAATTTCAAATAGCTATGTAATTCCAACATTCAATTCACCTAATCACATACATCCTGAGAAAATAAGAAAAAAAATTGTTACTTTAAATCAAAATGGAAATTTTTAGAATCAAATGTATCCTTCTAATACAATGTTTAATCTACATGAAAAAGAAAAAAAAACACAATGTAAATTACTATGTAATACAATACATTTTATGGCTCAACTAAAATACATCTGTATATCGCACCACGATTGAAAAAAAAAAAGAAAATAAAATGCTTTATTTAGGATCGTTTTATTTTATGGAAACGACCCATAATTTACAATTATTATTAAAAACATTAACACCAAGAAAAATAAAACTAAAATTCAAACATTAAGACCCAAAAATGTTTATTTGAACATACAAAATTACACAAGAAAAATATTTTATTTTAATATAATATATATATAACCACCGAAGTAACTACGACTATAAATACAGTATGATCAAATACACTAATGTTATGAACAAAAACGGTACAATTATTATAATCATAAAAGCTAAGGAAAATAAATATTGTAAATAAAAGTACTATCGCCTATATACACCTAAATAATATTCAAAAAATAGAATACTTAAAAATCATTCGTATTCAACAAAAATTTAGCCTATAATTATTAAAAAAAAAAAAACACACACACAGATTTTAATTATAAAACAAATAAAAGACACATTTGCAATCTACAATTGTTAAGGAAAAACAAACTTTATCAATTATACACGTTAATAAGAATAGTGTATACGAATATCCTTAAGGGGGCAACCTCATGTAAATAGCCTGTTTTTCAGGAATTTTTTTTTGAAAAATGTAATGCGTAGATTAATTTGCAATTTAAGGCACAATTCATTTACGGTATAATATTTAAAGAAAATATTTTCTTAAGACTAATCGTTAACAATAAAACGGTGCAATGGCGGCTTGAAAACAGCGTCTTGAAAATGCACCGTGTGGCATACAGGTCACAAAAATGTTCTGAAACAAAAAATACAAAATGGGTTCTTTAGTTTATGCAAAAACGCTCAGCATTACGTTCCCCTTTTATTAAAATTTGCAAATTTGCAAAAATGGGGAAGCCTTGAAAAAAAAGGATTTTCTTTTATAAACAATTGTTAATAACAATGTTTTAAATAAAAAAAAATAAAAAATCGATGCTGAGGACAAATATCTATAGAATTTCTATACCAAACTTCATATAGATCGAATGATTAGTTTTTGAGCTACGTTGCACGGCGTGCGAAATTTTGCGTTTCGAGAAACACGTTTGAGTAATAGAAAAATCATGAAAAAAAAATTCGTAATTTGTTCTAACTTACCGCAGTTTTTTACTAATCTGCGATTCCAGGACCATAGAGTAGGTCTTCCTCTTCTTCAAACTGTTCTAATTGAGCCGTTTTTTCGGTTGTCGAAAAGTCAGAGCCTATTTGGTGGTGCTCCGCTCAATTAGACTGTTTACTTTCTTTTGAAAATAAAGTACAAGGAGGTCTCGGATCACTTTCTAACTTTTTTCTCGTATTTTTGAGGGAATTTCCTATCAATTTAGGCAAAAACAAAAAATGGCTAAAAAATTTCATTTTACATGAGGTTCCCCCCTTAAGCAACTCTGAAAAAAAAAAACTGAGGGCTACGTAACGGAATTACGATATCATCATCCTTCTACTTTCAATCACACCACTTTCCAGGAAATTAATCTCATAAAGATTAATTTTCTTTTTCGAAGGAGGGGAGGATGTAGTGCTCCGGAAAGCCCTACAATTTCCTTACCCCATAGAAACAATCTCCTTCCCCCACATACAAATCCCTACACCCAAATCAACATTGAATTCAATGACAACCAAATCGAACTTAACATTCAAACTCTCAAACATTGAATTCAATTCAATTCAAATTTCTACAAGATCCAAGGCCCAAAATGTGCATGTGTTTAAACAAAGGCATATCGATTTGACCAGCCGACACACAATTCAAGCAATCATAAACATCCTAATGCATATCTCGACATGCCAGATGTTTTATGACTTGTAAATGCACTAATTCAAAAACTAACACCTAATTCCCACTGATCTTGTGTTACCCATCCGAAGGACACGCAAACTCTTGTTTGCATAAGCCAGATGGATAACAAAAACAAAAACCCTAATTCCCGTGCATGTCCTCGTATGCACTATAGTTCCATGAGAACTCAAAAAACCTAACCATTATCCTAAACCAACATTGAGCATCACACCCAACGTAGCGAAAATCGAGATTTTCCATCTGAAACGTTCGTTTCATCGCGATCTCCGGGCAGCAGTTAATTAACGTACATGGTCCCCGGCGGAGGTGCTGCAGGAGACGATCAGGACGAACAGTATCTAAGTAATATCATAGAGCAAGGTCCTTGGAGGTGGTGTCCCTAGGAGAATCGTCCTTTTTTCAAGTAAATAAAATGAAAGTGAATTTACGATATTAAAAGTATTTTTATTTGGAATTGTGCGTTCGTTACAAAACGTTGGCTGCTCCAGCACAGACGACGACTTCCAACCAGGAACCGGTGAGTAGACCGGTAGCAAGCCCACAAAACAAATCGTTGCAGCTTTTCTCGATTTCGAGCATCGCCAGAAGGCCCCGGGTTGCACGGCGCAGGGTCACTATTCCTGTAATGTCGTCCCACGAATGATGGGTCGCTACTCTTCCCTCAAGGTTTGAGGCAGCTCGGCGGCGACCGCAACGGCGGGTCCCCTCACGTGCAGTCTTAAAGAGATCCCTCATCCTTTTCAGGACAAGGAGACACGCTACCTGGGAGCGAGGTCAATAACTAATACAACATACATTCAGCGCTGTAACTCTACTTTTACTTGTTCAGTTGGCATGTTACATATCTTTATACATTCTCGTTTTTTCCGAAAACTGTTTGCACTTCCAGGTGGCATGTAGCATTCGCCGATAACAAACGTTTTAAATTTTCTTGTCTCGATATTGAAGAAACACTCTGAAAATGTCTTCCGCAAACGCCCACTGCATACGGTTCCAATCCTCAGCAATTTGCTGGTAATAAACTACGAAAATGGAAACAACCTTCAAAATTGCTAACTAGTAATGCTCATGGAAGTCCCAACAATAACCTAATCTCAGGAACAGTATAACAAGTGCAAAGATTCCTCTCGGAGCCATTGGGTTAGCAGATGCTGTAAGATTCAACACAGTATGCTAACTGCAATAGATGCCATGTGCATGCAACAAGAAATCCCATCTTGATTAGAATATCAGAACAGGAGCACTCAATAAGTCATATAGGGTCATCCCTTGATGTGTATACCCGTATCTCACCCTTTGTACCAACGAACTTCACTTCATACAACATATACGGTTTTTAAATACTTTTTATTTATATTGCACAATATTCATTAAGTGTATACATTTTATATTTTTATATCGAAATAACAATATACATTTTTTTAGACAACTCACTCGTGTTCGCATTTATGGTCACAAAGCGCTTTAGTGAGGAAACGGTTTGCATTTCCACCACATCCGGTATAGTTAAACGACTCACATTCATGGGAAATAGAACTATGCCCATAACGGAGTAAGTTTCCGCCACACGTACCTGGGTCTATTGGTAGATGGCATATTTCTAACAAAAAGTAAATAATAGTTTAACTGTTGCCAAGAAAATTTATCGTATGTCCCTCTAAGTCTACTTACCATCAACATTGCCATTAATTGGAGAAGTGAATCCAAAGATCACTATAACTCCTAACCAAAATAGGCAACCAATTAACTTCATCGTGTACTAATCGCAATTTGAATAATTGTGGCAAAAATCAAATCAATTTATACCCTTTGATCAGGTGAAACACACTCATATTATCTAAAATGTTTTTGTGAGAGCCGTTTTCGACTATAATACAATATTAAAACTTATATACAGGTGCTGCACTGTGGCTATATACCTGTTAACCTGAGGTAGTGCGGTTTTCTGCTTATATAAGCCACAACAATAGTAATGTAGGTAATGTTTTATCATTGGCTTAACAAAATTCAAGGATGATAAACTGCGTATAATACTCTCTACGTTAGCAGCAATATTTCTTCAGACTATTATGTACGTCTAATGAGCCCCAGTCAATTGATTTCCATGCAATATGTGTGCACTTAGTCATGTTGATATTAAATGCTTTTTTCTCTTAATTAACATGTGACCTCGATAATTAAGCAGCCTTTAAAGAATCAATAGAGAGTGAGTCAACATTTAGCAAATCAATGATTATAGCGTTCCTTCGGTACTGTATTCAGATGATACCATTTCCAATTATTTTGTGTGATAATTTAAAGAGCCCGTTTCAGTTTTACTACGCACCATTTTATCATACTTTTCTACAAGGACTAAATTCTAAATCTTATTACGCAATTATACTTCATATACAGAGTGGGTCTAAGCCGTAAGCCTTATTTCAATATAAAATAAAAAAGAATTACGGTACATTATAAATGTTTTATTTATATATTTTTTTAAAACTGCAAAAATGGAAATTTTAATCATACACATTGTTGTCTATATTACTCTGGTACCTCCATAAACTGTTGATTTTAAATATATCCCCAGCTAATCATTCGGAGTAAGATCCGGGCTCAGAAGGGGTCATTCAGTGTCCATTCTTCGTGGTAAAGGGCGGGTTCCTCCTATTGAAATTTTGTGTCACTTGATTTTATGTGCCAAAGCTTTTTCCAATATCCAGCGATGTTGGTTGGTAAAGTCTCATGTGTTCGGGGTAGGCTTTCTAGTCAGTCAAAAACAGAAGCCTGCCATCATCGGCTTTAATGCAATAAACGAAAGGCTATGGCACTCTTCCCGTGCGAGCCAAATTTCAGAACATAAGCCTGATAAACGTTCACCGACTTACAGAGGAGTCCCCTGACGACGAAAAAGAAGAATACTACGAGAACGTCGAACGGGCCCTCAATGCCTCCCCAAGGTACGATGTAAAAATCGTTCTTGGTGATTTGAATGAGGAAATTAGTCGTAATCCGGTTTTCAGGCAGTACACAGGTTCCCATAGTTTGCATGAGAACACTAATGACAATGGACTACGAGTCATCGAACTGGCAGCATAAAAAAACTTGGTCGTTGAAAGTACCAGGTTTCCGCGTAAAGATATCCACAAAGTCACCTGAGAATCACCTGATGGAGCCACTCGCAACCAAATTGACCACGTGTTGATAGATCGCCGCCACTCCTCGAGCCTGATGACGGTACGAACGTACCGAGGTGCCAACGTCGACTCGGATCACTATCTTGTTGGTACAGTTTTCCGACCGCGGATTGCCTTACGGAGACATATTGTACCCGCGGATATATAATATACTTTCATTAGTACTGCTGTGGCGGCCCCGCCAAATCCCACGGTTCACCTTCCTGAATCCATACAACCGAGTCTGCATAAGCTTTCGCTAATGCAACCGCGTTAGCACCTTAAATGCTTCACGCATCAAGTAAATCAAATTTATTTACCTAAAGGCCCCTGTAAAGAATCCTTACCTTTTCTTGCATTTTTCCCATACAATTCCTGTAAGAGTTCTTTCTGACCATTATCATAAATTCCCTGTAATAAAATTCATCGGTTCGCACATCATACGACCGAATATCAGGGAATCTTACCCTTGAGTTGGCTAACCTCAGCCTCAATATGTGTACATAAAAACTATCTATGCACACATCCGCTGGCGACCACTTTAGCCAGCGATAAATAGCCCAAAACCAGCTGCATGTAATTAGCACCATCCACGTTGAGACTATTTCCCTACTCCCATCATGTGCCAACAAAAGCAAATACACGCATCTGGCGCCTAGTGCCATAAACTGAATTCCTTTGCATGTAAACATGCATACAAATTCGATCCCTTTTCGTTCAGCAAGATACGGTACACGACCACCCATCGTATACCTAAATTGTTTTGGCATCATCAGTATAATAGCAACAGGCTATTTATCCAGCTGCAATAGATCCCATTGGCATCCGACGATTTCGGTTGTATTTACTTTACCGAAATCGTATCCTATGAATTCTCTTTATGCCCTTACTTTGTTTCAGATTTGTTATCTTGGCTTTGATCGGTGAAAGGAGCCGACGTACACACACACTTGTGTATTGTGAAGATCTCCTCTATGAGATCCGGTTATCACCACCATAAAAGTGAATGCACCCAAATTTTCCACGGACAACGATTGAATATCGTTGAGTCGTATTTCAACCGCCGAGTCGGACGGTTCGTTTTCCGCTCCCCGTACCGTCGGGGAGGCGTACATCCCCGAAGTCACGGATTTTAAACCCCCTAGTTTATAGAAAGTTGGTTTCGGATCGTGTGCGTCGACCTGATTACATTACCTGCTCCCGTTTAATTGTACAATTAGATAGTCAAAAAGTATTCCGAGAATGTGTCTATACCAGTGTTAAAGTAAAATTAAATGCTTTAGTTTTCACCGAATAGTTCCGCTAAACAATAACCGCAACCCTTTAAATTGTTACAGAAACGTACTGTGTTTTAAACTGACTGTAAACGCGACTTACAATAGACATAAACCTAATAAAATAATCAGTAAAAACAATAAAATATTGTACACCAAACCAGTGTGTTTCATTTCCTTTTCCGTGGTGAATAGTTTTCTTTTGTTACATGTCAGCGGAATTGTTAACAGTCGGATGGGGATAGGAGTAAACCGAGTGTCCGTGTTTGGCACAATACTCTTAATTCCCACACTGCCAACTCCATCTTAGGCAGTCGTCGTAGAGATCGGAACGATTGGATTGATGATGAGTGCAAACTAGCGACTGAACGTAAGAATGCTGCATACCGGGCAATGCAATAGTCTCATAGGACGCGGGTACGCGAGGAGAAATACAAAGAGCTCAGAAGATCTGAAAAAGGACATGACAGACAAAAGAAAAGTGCCTGGGAAAAAATCATGTCTGTGAAATAAAGAAAAGTAGAGAGCGAGGTCCGCACCTGGCGCGGAAGTTCTACCAAATAATGCGCAGTATGACGCGGTACACACCACGCTGCACTTACTGCAAGGATAAAGAGGGTAATCTGCTTACCGATTTTGAAGGCATTCTGGAGCGATGGGAAGTGAACTTCAATGAATTGCTAAATGGTCGGCTCACAGAAGAATTGGAGGCTCCACTAATACAAGATTAAGAATAAATATGTTACTGTCACTATCATGCATTGAGGAATAATCAAATAAAGCCCCCGGAGTTCATGGCATGCCAGTTGAGCTAATCAAACAAGGACGGACAGCGTTACATCACGCAATTGATGAGAACGTAGTGCACGTATGTGAGCAAGAGGAGATACCGGAAGATTAGCTTCGTGGAATAATTTGCCCCATACACGAGAAGGGAGATATGCGATGGAAAAATGTCAGGAATTTAAGATTCCATTATATCATCTGTTTATAGACTTCAAGGCCGCCTACGACAGCATTGCCAGGGTAGAACTATATAATGCCATGAGAGAGTTCGGCATTCCAAACAAATTGATACGACTTTGTAGGTTGACCATGACCAACGTAACTACACAAGTGTTTCTGCGTCGAGCTGTTCCTCGACGAGACAGCAAAAAACCGATCTGAGATCGAAACTTCCCTCGAATCGATATCAATAATTACACGACATTTACTATATACAAATTTAACTTTATTCTACATTTAAGAGGTTCACATTTATCAATTTCGATTCAAACGTTAAAAATACAACTGTCCAAAAACAGTACAAGGTGCCCAAGGCACTTAAATTAATGTTCTATTTGAACGAGAACGTTAAACAGTAAAAAAAGAACACAAAAACTGTAGAGGAGGAAATCTTCTTTGTTTACAGAAAAGAATACAAAACTGTCAAAGCAATTCTTCGTTC
Organism: Microdon myrmicae; assembly: GCA_963931805.1. Taxonomy (NCBI): domain Eukaryota; kingdom Metazoa; phylum Arthropoda; class Insecta; order Diptera; family Syrphidae; genus Microdon; species Microdon myrmicae. The sequence continues at coordinate 47,482,261 of OZ007497.1, read as the reverse complement.
TCTTTCACTTCATGTTTCTAATAACGGGCTCGTTATCTGTTCGATAAATCTGGTAATTGTGTCATTGGCAGCGTTCAGTGCCAATAGTGTTTTGCTGTAATGGTATAATTGGAATTTATACATGTTGCGAAACTGCAGCAACAAGTAAAAATAGCGGGATTGCTGTCCAAACCAATAAACATCTTTAGTGGACTCCGACAAGGGGACACGCTGGCGTCCCCTCTCTTCAACCTGGCCTTGGATAAAGTAATCCGCTACTCAGGCGTTACAACTAGAGGAACCATTGTTACCGAGTCCTGCCAGATACTTGCCTACGTAGATGACATCGACTCCTTCACCCAGATCGAGCAGACGGCACCAAAACTGGGACTGCACATTGATGAGGGGAAAACTCTGCGAAGAGAAGACCTAACGTTGGTCAAACTATCAGGATAGTGGAGCACGAATTTGAATCCTTTAACTACCTTCGGTCAATAGTATCAGCCGATAACAATATGGAAGAAGAAATACACGAACGGCTGATAAAATCCAACAAAGCCTGCTAGGGTCCATCAAGGCTCTTTAAATCCCGAAATGTATCCAGAAGATCCTAGCTACTACTGTACAAGACCATGGTTTTACCAGTACTCATATATGGATCCGATACCTGGGTGCTCAATAAAAGACATTATTACGTGGTAACTCCGCCACCGCCCTTGTCTCCACGAGAAAAGTATTAAAAATGAACAGACATACATCACATGTAAATGTTAAGCAATTTCAAACTAAACTTAAGTACAAAACGCAATGTCCATTTTGATTTACACATTTAGTAAATAAAACATAAACTACCTCTCATTTATTTGCAACATAAATTAAACAAAATCATTTAAACAGTGTACATTTAACATTTTAAACATACATAAAATATTTATTTCAATTGGTATAAACAATATAAAAAAACAGAAATAGCTAGTGCATATAAACCTGCATAAGCTCTATTCGGCGATGACGTCTCCGATCAGTCATGGCCAAGTTTCTTCGCCGAGACAATGGTGCCAGGGAACAAAGGGGCAACGGAGGAGGATATGGCGTTTTAATAAAAGAAGACTTCGGTTGACGGTTTTTCTTTTCTCGGTTGCTGGCGGTTTTTTCTTCTGTTACAGTTTTTGGTTTAGTCGTCGTTTTTCTTTTTGAGAGAGAGGACAGTGGAGAGTAACTACAAGAATGTTAAAGTTAAACTTAATGTAAAAGTTAAAAGAAAATGTTAAAGTTGGACTGAATGCTGAGGTTCAATTAAATGTTAAAGTTCAATTAAATGTTAAAGTTAAATTAAATGTTGCATTACGTTGGGTCATTAAGAATGTTAAAATAAATATACCAACCGAATTCAGAATCTCCATTGCGTTTTGATTCCAAACTTCTGGTGAGCAGTTCCCAAAGTCGTGCAGAGCGATTTTCTCTGTTGAATGGAGGATTAACAAGTCAACTTCCAGAGCCGCCCCACAGCCAGGAAGACAAGTGAATGTATATGATTATTGGAGTGTGGACGCTGACCCAGAGGCAGACCCGAAAGCACCGGGGGCAGCGCAATGATCAGTGGAAAACCATATCGAGGACAATACTAACCGATTTCACGGCAAACCCAGGAGTAACAGAGACCACACCATCATAGATACCCCAACCACCATCGCCTGTAAGTCGCCAAATCCCAGATCCATCGCCGATACCAGATAGAACCTAAGCGAAACTAAGTAAAAAATATCACATCGAAAATAGACGTTACAATTACTGGAAACCTGAACATAAACTGATATAGCACTCTGAACTCTTAGTCGCGGTCGAGAGGAAGGTCTTAAGGAGAATTGTTGGGCCCGTATGTGAAGGGGGACGATTCCGGAGACGCTGGAACCATGAGTTGTACGCGATCTACCTTGAAGCTAATGATGTAAGCAAAATCAAGTTCGGTAGACTTCGGTGTGGGGGCACCTAGCTCGAATAAGTTAAGAGGAGATTGCCCGGACAGTCATTTCTAGTGGGGTGTATGGAAGGAGACAGCGCGGCAGATCGGGACGCCGAAAGCCTGGGAGTGCCAAACTGGATGGCACCGGCTCGAAATTGGGACCGATGGAGAGACTTCTTAAATAAGGCCAATACCGGTTCCCAATTGCAGTGCCGATGATGCGTCATAGACGAGATAATCTCCCAGGTTTTCCCATTTTGCAAAACCATAATGACTGATAACGCGACCATTTTTAAGAGAACACAGACGGGGGCCTCTTCAAACAAATGGGAATGAGTCATATTCTTGCACCAGTTGGATACTCAATAACAAACTCGAATGTAGAGAGATTTCATTCCACGCTTCTTGAAGTCAGTAGAAGGCTATCCTATGAAAAGAATAGTTTGCTTTCTGACGAAATATTCAACGCGGTATTTCAGTACAATAACACGATCCTCTCTATTACGCAAGTCCGCCCTGTGCAATTATTAAGAGAAATATAAAAAACAAGTTAGAGACTGCACATAAATAACAATTAGAATTTCAAAATAAAAAACGAACTAACAAAATTTACAAACCGGACGAAGTGATCTGTTGCAAAAAGAATCGTCGAGGAAAAGAAACTACGGGTTACTTAAGACTAGTTGTCAAGGAAATCAAAGGAACACTCGTTATAACAAAGGATGGCAACGCATACACAAAGATCGCATTGGCACTATTAATCGTGAACCTGACTAAAGCTGATATCTCAATAATACCATTCTAGCGAAAGAAGATTTCAATCCAAAAGAAGCCATTCAAGAATTTGTAATTCATGAATATGAAATAGACATAGAGCTGGATAAAATACTATATTCTACATCTGAAAACGCTTTTTCTAATATAGACAATTTAAGGAAATCTTTAATATCCATAGAAGATCATCCAATCGTAAGTGGGATTGTAACAACCATAACTATAATCATAATTATTGTGACATGTAACCTAGTTTGTAAAAGATATAATGAATTTAATGTTATTAGAAATAAAACAAGGTTTCAAGAAAGATATTCAAAAAATTAACAGAACTGCAGGAGAGTTATATACGCCGCCCCTGTTTGGGCCAGTATACTGACGACGAAGGAAGCGAGGACAAAGCTGACGTCGGTCTATAGACTCTGTGCCTTAAGAACCATCAGCGGTTTCCGAACCATCTCGGGCGAAGCTGCTTTTGTCGTAGCCGAAATGGTTCCAATTGATATCCTTGTGGACGAGATGTTAAGAATCTACAACAGGAGAACGTCAAGGCAACTGGAACCAACAGCAGGGAGATCAAGGAAGAAGAGAAAGCAACCTCATTAACCATATGGCAAACTCGGTGGGACAACACTACGAAAGGCAGATGGACGTACAAATTAATCCCATCTATCGCCACCTGGATGAAGAGAGACCACGGTGCCTGCAACTACCATCTTACCCAGTTCCTGACCGGCCATGGTGGATATCGCAAATATCTGCACCGTTTTGGACACACCATCTCACCGTTGTGTCCAGCGTGTCTAAACCAAGAAAAACATACGGAACATGTGGTGTTCTACGGTAGACGCTTTAACGAAGGAAGACCCAATCTCCCTGGCCCGCAAGACCTCATAGAACAGATGCTATGCTCCGAGGATAACTGGATGGAGATAAGCGCATATATGACCAACGTGCAACTCGAACTTAGAAGAATCGAGAAAGTAACGCAAGCACAAATAGCCGACATGAAGAGAGCAGCTTAAAAAAAAACATAAAGCTAACCAGCCCCGCGAAGTAATACCTAACGGCAGTCCCGCTGGGAGAGTGGTTGACTGGAGCGAGGGTGTGGTTTAGTACGCACGCGTGCGACTTGGAACCATCGTTCCACGTCCACGAATCGTGCATGCTAGTAGCACGGGCTGCTAGTATCTATGAAGATTCCGCATCCGTTGGCGCATCAAAAAAAAAAAAACACCCACGCACACAGGATATTCATGAAAAGACTACACAACAACAGTAGCCAAATGCAAAAAAGGAAAACTAACATGGCCAGAATCGTTGCTGTCCTCTTCCCACAGTGTGATGAGGTGCTGAGAGTGCAGATGAGTGGAGTATCACTGAAGGAGAGATACCTCCCATGACCACCGAAGAGGTGCTCTTGGCTGCAAGGATGGTCAAAAAAAAACAAGACTCCGGGACTGGGTGGTATCCCGAATGCTGTAGTGAAGACTGCTTTAACAAAAAAGCCGGAAGTCTTCAGCAGCCTCTTCACAACCTGCTTTCAAAGAGGACAATTTCCCTAACGATGGAAAAACAGCGGCTTATGCTTATACCAAAAGGAGTCAAGAATCCAGAAGCGCCGTCGTCCTATCTCCCGTTGTGCATGCTGGACACAACAGCAAAACTGCTTGAGCGAGTAACTGCTACTCGCCTGGAAGAATTCACTGAGGGAACCTCAGGGCTCTCTGAATGGCAGTACGGGTTCCGAAAAGGTAGATCAACCGGTAAGGCACTATCAGTGGTGTGCGACATCGTTCGCAATGCGATAGCTGCAGCACGATAGCTAGGTGGTACCAAAAAATGTTGCGCGGTAGTGACACTAGATGTTAAAAATGCGTTTAGCTCGGTGGATTGAAATCGGATTCTAGAGGCGTTGGGCATTCTACAAGTCTCACCCTACTTAGTGCGTGAACTAGCAAACCATATCTCGGATAGAAGACGGCTCTATGATACAGATGAGGGACCACCGGAATATAACATAACAGCGGGTGTACGTCAGGGATCTGTATTAGGTCCGCTGTTATGGAATATCATGTATGATAGTGTGCTCAGGTTCAATGTACCAGAAGGGGTTAGAATCATTGGGTACGCAGATGATTTGGCAATAGTGGCCGTAGCTAAACATCTAGATGACCTGGAGAATATTTGACTCCAAACAACCCAGACCATTAAATGCTGGCTAGCTATAGCCGGAGTGAAACTAGGTGGACATAAGACTGAGGCAATAAGCAGCCGGAAGAAAGTTGAACACCTTGATTTGGAAATAGAAAGACAAATAATCAGAGTTTTAGTCGGTAAGAACCCGGCTTGCCTCTGGATCGGTCCAGAGGTATCTTTTGAAGATTTCCACCTTCCTACCGAAACCAAAAAAAAAAAAAAAAAAAAAAAAAAAAAACACACACACACACGCACGCACATACGAAAATTTTCGCGGTGGCGACGCTTGATGTTAAAAATACTTTTAACTCGGTGAATTGGAACAGGATTCTAGAAGCGTTGGGCGATCTCCAAGTATCCCCCTATTTGGTGCGTATATTAGCAAACTATCTCCCGGATAGAAGACTGCTCTATGACACAGATGAGGGACCACAGGAATATAAAATAACAGCAGGTGTACCTCAGGGATCTGTATTAGGTCCGCTGTTATGGAATATCATGTATGATGGTGTGCTCAGAGTCAATGTCCCAGAAGGGGTTAGAATCATTGGGTACGCAGATGATTTGGCAATAGTAGCCGTCGCTAAACATCTAGAACATCATTCGATGTTAAAATCCTCCTCGGGGACCTCAATGCGAAAATTGGAAAGGAAGATATCTTCCAACCAACTATAGGTAAAGAAAGTCTACACGACGTTTCAAATGATAATGGAATTCGAATTATCACGTTCGCAGCGTCAAAAGATCTGGTACTGAAAACCACGATGTTCAAGTACAAGCAAATCCATAAAGCCACATGGATATCACCCGACAGCGTGACGCGTAACTAAATAGACCACTTCCTCATAGACAAAAGAATTGTGCTCGAGTATGTCATCAGAAAGGTACAAGACGACAACACGGCCGGATCATCCCTGAACGGGGTGACACAAGTGCTCGCATATGCGGATGACATCGCCGTTCTGGGCGATAATCTAGAAACTGTTAGTAAAAACTGTGAAATCATCATGCAAGCGGCAGAAGAGGTGGGCCTAGAAATAAATGAAGACAAAACAAAATACATGATTACGGCGAGAGCAGGTGGACCTCAGAGAACACATATAAACGTCAGAGGTAAAATATTTCAAAATATTAAAGAATTTAAATATCTGGGAACGATACTGACGGCCAGTAACGAAATGTCGAAGGAAATTAACAAGAGACTGCATTCCGGCAACGCTAGTTGGCACGCAGTCAGTAAACTGCTGTAATCCAGACTGCTATCACGTAACATAAAGCTCCGTGTCTATAGAACCATAATCATGCCGATTGTTCTATATGGATGCGAAACATGGGCTCTCACAAAACGGGAAGAAAACAAATTCCGCGTATTAGAGAATAAAGTTTTGAGGGGTATCTTTGGAGGTAAATATGACGAGGAGGCAAGACAATGGAGGAAACTCCATAACAACGAATTGGAAGATCTATATCGCAAACCTACAATAGTGAGAGTAATCAGGTCGCGAAGATTAGGATGGGCCGGACACGTGGCGAGAATGGGCAACGATAGGATCGTGAATAGAATTCTTGACGGTAGACCAACGGGAAAGAGACCGGTAGGACGGCCGCGACGGAGATGGGAGGACAATGTTAGGTTTGACCTTCGAGGAGATCGGATCGAATAATCAAGCGTGGAAGGAGAGTGCCCAGGACAGGGAATGATGGCGAAGCCGAGTCGGTGAGGTCATGAACTTCCGGGTTCCTACAGGCCAATAAATAATAAAATAATAAATAAATAAACATCTAGTTGACCTGGAGAATATTTGCTCGCAAGCAATCCAGAGCATTAAATGCTGGCTAGATATGGCCGGACTGAAACTATCTGGACATAAGACGGAGGCAGTTTTAACGGGCAGCCGCAAGAAAGTTGAACACCTTGATTTAGAAATAGAAGGACAAATAATCAGATCCAATCCCTATATTAAATATCTTGGTGTTATACTCGACAACAGGTTGAGCTTTAGGGAACACCTGAGGAAAACGAGTGAAAAAACGGCAAGAGTATGCGAAGTTTTGGCGAGACTACTACCCAATGTTGGAGGAACCCGGCCCCAGCTCACATATGGGCAGGAGCCGCACAGTATAAGTCGTGCATGAGGGGAGTAAACTCAGCACATAGGCTGGCATCACTAAGAGTATGCTGTGCATTCCGAACGGTATCCGAAGATGCCATAAATGTTTTGGCTGGGAGGACACCACTTGACATCGCAACAAAAGAAAACGCTGCATAGCATGAGGTCTCCCAAGACAATTGCCGGAGAATGCGGTCACAATTAGAGCTCTCAAGCCTAAGATAATTGCAACGAAGGTGGAATTCTTCCACCAAAGGAAGATGGACCCACACCGTGATATTTGATATAGAAACATGGGTGAAAAGAAAACATGGCGCGCTGACCTACCACTTGACTCAGCTAATATCAGGACATGGATGCTTTCGGCAATACTTACACAAGAATAAGCATGTTAATCACCCATACTGCTTGTATTGCGAAGGTAAAATAGAAAAAGCGGAACACGTAATCACAGAGTGCGTGAGATTCGAGACCGCGCGAACGATTTTGGAGAGACATATGAGACGGACAGGGAGATGGGTGCGAACATACAGGGCAAAGTCTCTGATTGCCTTCAACCCGGCGAAGGCCAGGACGATCCTTGTCCCTGTTCAATCCAAGTTGACATGCAGTCTCCACGTGACACCCCTGGATAGCTATTTTGACACCCGCCAAGTAGTGAACCAATGCATGCAGCGACATCCTGATAGAGGTTGGCGCAAGGCTAATAACCAGGCCCGTAAAAATGAATTATTATGGCAAATTTAACAAGCCTCGGATATGGACCGGATACACGACGACGACCACGGAAATGAAAATGGCTAAATAATTTAAGGATTTTTTCATGGAACATACGCTTACTATACAGAGCTCGAGCTGCACAGCAGCTAGCCGATGCCCTTTCCGAATATAAGGTTGACATAACAGCATTACAAGAAACAAGATGGACGGGGAGTGGTGTTTTTCAAAAAAAAAGAGTATGACATTTATTACAGCTGTCACGCAAAACACCATGCGCTCGGGGTAGGCTTTCTAGTCAGCCAAAAACTGAAGCCTGCAATCATCGGCTCTAATGCAATAAATGAAAGGCTATGCACTCCTCGCATGCGAGGCAAGTTTAAGAACATAAGCCTCATAAACGTTCACGGGCCTACAGAGGAGTCCCCTGACGACGAAAAAGAAGAATACTATGAGAACGTCGAACGGGCCCACAATGCCTGCCCAAGATACGATGTGAAAATCGTTCTTGGGGATTTGAATGCGAAAATAGGTCGGGAGTCGGTTTTCAAGCACTACGCAGATTCCCATAGTTTGCATGAGAACACTAATGACAATGGACTACGAGTCATCGAACTGGCAGCATCGAAAAACTTGGTCGGTGCGAGTACCAGGTTTCCGCGTAAAGATATCCACAAAGCCACCTGGGTATCACCTGATGGAGACACTCGCAACCAAATTGACCACGTGCTAATAGATCGCCGCCACTCTTCGAGCCTGATGACGGTACGAACGTACCGAGGTGCCAACGTCGACTCGGATCACTATCTTGTCGGTACAATTTTCCGAGCGCGGATTGCCTTACGGAGACGTATTGCATCCGCGGATCAGGTTCGAATCAACACGGCTACCTTACGCAATGAGAACACCAGCAACACCTTTGGTCATGCGTTTAGACTCGCCCTCGAAAGCTCGACGGAGGGAGAGTAAGTCCTGGGGCCAGAATGCTGGGCGTAGAAGAGAAATGGACACGTCTTAAGAAAACTGTCATTAGTACTGCCAACTCCATCTTAGGCAGTAGTCGTAGAGATCGGAACGACTGGTTTGATGATGAGTGCAAACTAGCGACTGAACGTAAGAATGCTGCATACCGGGCAATGCAGCAGTCTCATAGGACGCGGGTACGCGAGGAGAAGTACAAAGAGCTCAGAAGATCTGAAAAAAGACTTCACAGACAAAAGAAAAGTGCCTGGAAAAAAAACCTTGTCTGTGAAATAGAGAAAAGTAGAGAGCGAGGTCCGCACCAGGCGCGGAAGTTCTACCAAATAATCCGCAGTATGACGCGGTACACACCACGCTGCACTTACTGCAAGGATAAAGAGGGTAATCTGATCACCGATCTTGAAGGCATTCTGGAGCGATGGGAAGTGCACTTCAATGAATTGCTAAATGGTCAGCTCACAGAAGAAGTGGAGGCTCCACCAATGCAAGACCAAGACCAAATGCTGCCGCCACCAAGCATTGAGGAAACACTAAAAGCCATTAGACAGCTAAAATCAAATAAAGCCCCTGGAGCTGATGGCATACCAGCTGAGCTGATCAAACAAGGAGGGACAGCGTTACATCACGCAATTCACGAGATCGTGGTGCACGTATGGGAGCAAGAGGAGATGCCGGAAGATTGGCGTCGCGGTATAATTTGCCCCATACATAAGAAAAGAGATATCACACTGTGCAGCAACTGTAGGGGTATAACATTGCTGAGTACCGCCTATAAGATACTCTCCACTATCCTACAAGACCGGATATCCCCATACGCTATAGCCATCATTGGTCAATATCAGGCTTCATCCCAGGCAAATCAGCAATTGATCAGATATTCACCCTTAGGCAGGCGATGGAAAAATGTCTGGAATTTAAGATTCCACTATATCGTCTGTTTATAGACTTCAAGGCCGCCCACGACAGCATAGCCAGGGTAGAACTATATAATGCCATGAGAGAACTCGGCATTCCAAATAAATTGATACGGCTTTGTAGGTTGACCATGACCAACGTAACTAGTCAAGTAAAAGTAGCCGGATTGCTGTCCAAGCCAATAAACATATATAATGGACTCCGACAAGGGGACGGCCTGGCCTGCCTCCTCTTCAAGCTGGCGTTGGAGAAAGCAATCCGTGACTCTGGCGTTACAACAAGAGGGACTATTGTCACCAAGTCCAGCCAGATACTTGCCTACGCAGATGACATCGACATCATCGGTAGAACCGAATCGGCGGTACAGGAATCCTTCACCCAGATCGAGCAGGCGGCACAAAAACTGGGACTGCACATTAATGAGGGAAAAACTGAGTACATGGTGGCAACTTCTGCGAAGAGAAGACCTAACGTTGGTCAAACTATCAGAGTATTGGAGCACGAATTTGAAGTAGTGCAATCCTTTAACTACCTTGGGTCAATAGTATCAGCCGATAACAATATGGAAGAAGAAATACGCGAACGGCTGATTAAATCCAATAAAGCCTACTATGGTCTATCAAGGCTCTTTAAATCCCGAAATTTATCCAGAACATCCAAGCTACTACTGTACAAGACCATGGTCTTACCAGTATTCATGTATGGATCCGAGACCTGAGTGCTTAATAAAAGGCACTCGCGTTCGAGAGAAAGGTCTTAAGGAGAATTGTTGGCCCCGTATGTGAGGGAGGACGATTTCGGAGACGCTACAACCATGAGTTGTACGCAATCTACCTTGAAGCTCATATTGTAAGAAAAATCAAGCTCGGTAGACTCCGGTGGGTGGGACACCTAGCTCGAATGAGCGAAGAGGTGCCTGTCCGGAAAGTCATTTGTGGCAGGATGTATGGAAAGAGACAACGCGGCAGACCTTGTCTGCGATGGAGGGATGGCGTAGACCAGAACGCCCAGAGCCTGGGAGTACTAAAGTGGATGACATCGGCTCGAAATCGGGACCGGTGGAGAGATTTGTTAAATAAGGCCAAGACCGGATCCCGGTTGTAGTGCCGATGATGATGATGATGATGATATGAGACGGACAGTTACTCGGGGAGGAGTAATATAATACATGTTGAGTTCAAAACAGGCATGGTCCGTAACAAGTATTCTCTGTGAAATGATGCAGCAATTCCGACGCGACGAGCGGAATAACAGGTAAACTCCGTCCCGCCCCGCGATGGAATATCTAAAAGAAAGTTCCGCGGTGATCAACGGGAATATGTGCCTGGCGGCAGGTAGTTTTAGTCGCTAAAAATCCGGCTTGCCTTTGGATCGGTCCAGAGGTATCTTTTGAAGATTTCCACCTTCCTATCGAAACAAACAACAACAAAAAACACACACACACGAAAAATTGATATATTGATATTTAATTGTACTGTAACAGTCGTGTAATTGGTGATAAAATGTTATTATTATATATGCATTTTTGGATATGTTACTCAAACGTTACAGCCTTAAATTCCAGTCTGACCAGATAATACAAGACCCTACCAATAGGATAAGTAATTACTCAGGACGGGTTATCTCCCTATTATTTTGCCCAATCTGAAGGGTAGCTGGTGCCACATTTGTCATCAAACTCGATGTTATAATTCAATAAGGGAGGATCATTTTTGTAATCACCAGCAACCAAGTCCAAATCCTTTTAGCATTAAGCTGTTGTGGAGTGGTCCAAGCTAAGAAGCCAGGTAAGTCTTTTGAGATACCACGGATTAAGACTAAATAACTTTAACCCGTCTACAGATTCCATTAAGTGGGGCAACTGTAAAGCCTTCGACCTTCATGGAGTTACATTTAGAATGCTGTCTGAAAATTTAACGTGGAAAAGACCATCACAGTAGAACCCTTCGAAGTCAGTCAGAGCAGAATTGTTGCACGATGTAGTTGCCTGGAATGTAGTTTTAATGCTCAAATAACAGATTACCAGCAACCTGTTGATCAATGAGTATCGTGTCGACACTGTCAACTTCAACATCATGGAATGTATGTCGAATCGATCACTTAACAACGGGGTAATTTTTGATTGAGAAAACAAATTTCATCGGCCCTCTGTTAATTTTTCCCTTTATTATCTCGAGAATTCGTTAGAACGTAAAATTCGAATCTGGCAATATGAAACGAGCCTCTTACAAATAGAGCATCGTATTACTCATCACTTTTAAGTTTTTGTTATTTTTACCAATCTGAAAGGTGGCGGGCGACACTTTCGTCAACAAACTCATTCTTAAATTGTTCTAACTTCAGTAAGCGGGGATCACTTGTGTATTCGACGGCAAGCAAGCAAGAATCTCTAAATTAACATGAAGGTAATCTGTATAGGTATCATTTTAGTACTAAGCTGTTGTGGAGTGATTGAAGCTGATATACCACGTAAGTGTTACAGAACCCACGAAATAGAAGTAAATAACTTTAAATTATGTACAGCGGAATGCTTACAATGTCCATTTGCTAATGGATTGTGTGAAGCTTATATGCCCTCGTGGACCTACGTTGCAGAAAAAGATGAGTGCGTCTTATTCATATATGGTGGATGTGGTGGGAATGATAATAGATTCGCAACCCAAGAGGAGTGTGAAAAGAAGTGCCGATGCCAATAGAGAGAACCTCGGAGGGGGAGAAAAAAATTAAACTACACAGGACTTGTTCCATATCTGTGTGAATGATTTCTAAATAAAAATGCAATGACAATAAAAGGTGTTTTGTTTTGATCATGAACAATTTCATGACAATAACTTAATTTCATTTCGAAATCACGTTGCGCATCAGGAGAGTTTGAATCGAAGTTTTGATTGCTGTAAATATTGACCCATATTTTAAATTCTACAATTTTCAGATTTATTTTAAAATTAAAATAAAAATGATCATTCGGAGTCTTTTGACAACGAGTATATTTACTTCTTGCTTTGCAATGTTTTTTTGTTGAAGAATTTTAAAAATTTGTCAAAAATTGATAGTTAATAGAAATAAAAGAGACTTGCCACACTTATATATTTATAAGTGAGAAAATAAATATGCCGACAGTTTTAAGTGTAACAACGCAGTTTGTGAGACAGTGCGCAGCCAAGTACTGAATTTAAAGAAATGGTTTTAAAGATCAAACTTCTAGTGAGTTTTTATGATTGACATTTAATAAATTTCGTTTACTTTATTATTATTTTTTTTAATATAATTTTTTTTTTTTTTTTTTTTTTACAATATTTCGTAACAATTGACACAAACACAAATTGCTGAAAAATAATTGGCATGATACTTTTCGGTTGACAAGATGATTCAAACTCTCGACCGAAATACCTGAGAATGTTCAGTTTGGTCTCGGAGTACCTAAAACAGAAAAGGGTTATCTTGTTATATTGTACAGTGAGTCTGTGTGTGTTAACAGCAGACGCTATGGGCTGGGTCCAGGCATCCTCTAATATAGGCTGTTGCCGAGAAGTGTGCTTTCTACATTTGACTTGTACTGACGAAGATATTATGGTATTCAGAATCAAAGCGATCGAAGAGGGAAGGGTCAAGAACGCAAAAATCCCGTACATTTTTGCAATATTTTCAATTTCCATTTTATATTCTTAGATTATAAATTTGTGGTGGTTTTTTTACGTAGGCATCGGCAAGGATGCGGGTTCTATAAAAAAACACACACTGGAATTGTTCACAAACTCTGGTATAACAGGACTCCGTACTATCACCGACGAGGAAGGAAATATGATATAAAAACGCAGTCTGGTTCTATTGTTAACACTTCTTTATTGTAATCAGTGGAGAGGACAACAGTTTGGTTCCAGGTCATGTTTCTAATGTTAGCAAACTTCGCGACATAAGTTCACTCTGTATTTAATTTAATGAAAACGGGCACGAACTTCACTTTGATGCCCGAATGTACAATATATTTTGTGTTTATTTAATTTAATCTCTACACCGACACGAACTCCAATTAGATGGTAGAATGTACGATATGTTTTGCGTTTTATTTAATTTACTCTCTACACTGACACGAACTCCACTTCGATGCTCGACGTAAAATATATGTTGGTGATCGCGACGAACTTTAAACTTCTGCCCCGTTGGAAGGTGAAAATCTGACTAACTATTGGATGTCTCTTTGCAGGCATCCAACAAAAACGAACCTAAGGGATTCGCCGCCGAAGGCCAGCCAATCGAGAAAGTCAAAAGTAAAAAGAAAAGGGAAGCAGGAAAACTCATTAAGTTTTTCCTTGACTACCCTGCGTTGTGGACTCAACCGGCAAAAAAAGTGTCAGGAAACCGGACTTGGGTGACAAGAACAAGTGCGCCTTTCGTCGTTTCATTTTGGCAACTTTTTTTTATTTTCTTTTTATATTCTTAGTTTCTAAATTATATGCTAGACAAAAAATGCTTAAACTCTACCTTAGTTATCCTATATTATAACTTATTGCTCCTACGCAGACGCTAACATTACATAACTATTGTATAATTCGCCTTTCGGCAACAGCACTTTGTTTTTGGCTGTACTTATGATTTATTGTCTAACAAAGAAAAATTCGAATAACTTTGTGCGATTTTTTTTTGTTTTACTTAAAATTTAAGCTAATTCTATTATTATTATTTTTTTTCTCTTTTTCCGTTAATATAATTTTATTTACTTTAAATTACGTAACTTAAAACTTATACTACCCTAATTCTAGAAAAGCTAAGTCTGTGTAAGCTGGCTGAAGATATTGTTATTTTACCGAGATTGGTATCCAGGTCTTTATTTGCTATTCAACCACCAGAACTGTTTACGCTGTTTAATATTATCGTCCCGGTATCTGCTGGAGATACTCCTGTGGGAGTTCTCTATACCTCATGGAAAACCAACCCACAATGTCAACCAATCTTGACCGCTAACAGCGCGTCACCCTACCCTAACCTGTAAACATGCAAAAACAAATCCCAATCCGCAATAGCATACATCCCAAATCTTGCAATTAAACACATCCCAAAACTCCCAACAGAATACAATTCAACAGAATATATTCTAATCCTCCCCGCATATATTTCCCAAAATCGCTTCGGTCAATTCTCTACTTAATTCATATTCCCTCCTTGCGACCAAGCAATCCCAATTTCCCCGAAATTCATATGCTGTAACAAAACGCATATTCAAATCCACAACGGAACATTAACCATCGCCACCACATTTCCCCGAAATTACTTCGGTTAATATCTTATCTAAACGATATTCCTTGCTTGCACCCAAGCAATTTCAATTTCCCGGTATACACAACCATCGAATGCACCTCAGCTTGTATGGCGAGGATTCGCTGGAACTGAATTCCTATGCGAGCATAGCAACTCTTCTCGAAATTCCTCTGAAGTGGCAGCTAGTTTATTTCTGCTATGACTCAGCCGCCACGACGCGATGAACTTTTCATTTCATTAGTCAGTCGAGATGTTGTCGCCACCGGGGTCGGACACACAAGTCAAGTTTTAGCAGCCTACGCAACGTCAGTCGAAATTCAACCGCTCCAGGAACCAAGTTTTTCCGCCCGTTATTGTCCGCCGGGTCATCTTGCAAAACCTGATCAAAACGCAGATCGGTCGCGTCATTGGCAAATGTAGAAGTCGATTGTTAAAAATAAGTAACGGAACTGGGACATAAAAGACACTCATACGGGGAAATAGAAGAGAACGTTCGAATAGCACCTAAACAGAAACAATTCAAAAAACATTTTCTAGACAACTATAATTATTTGTGTAAAACAGTACTTAAATAAATTCTATGTGAAACCATACATTTGCACGTTCTCTTCTTATTTGGTGGTGAACGATAGCAGACAGTGGGACCTCAGTGAGCCGGTGCCTTACGTAGGCACATCTACGTGAAACCCCCCACACCCCTACTGAGGCGCAAGAGCTCTTCTTCGGGGCGCGTGACACACAGTTCTTAAGGAAAAGTGCTTGCAATTCAAGCAGATGCGATATTAAGTGGTTCTTTGCGTAAAATAAAATTCACACAGATGACCCTTATCGTTGCACTCAGTTTTAAGTGCCATTTTTCTACATTTTGATATACAAGTGATACAAACGAAATTATATAACTCGGAATAACTTCTCATTACGAGGGCTTGACATCGATAGGATCTGCACGACGTTTTTGACGGATCCCACCCAAAGTACAACATGTTCATACCTTTACTAAGTTAAATAAAACTTTTCCTATGGCAAGGAGGCCATTTCACAGTAGCCACCTTGACAGTGGGGTAAACGTTATATGATACATGACCCTAATCAGACCAATGCTTAAGTATGGTTGCCCAGTATGGTTTAACATAGGTCCAAATTGGATGGAAAAGATTCGGGTGCTCGAAAGGAAGTGTCTCAGAACTTGTCTCAGATTATATCGAACATCGGAGTCGGACTATAAAAGTATTATTCAAATTAGACTTTATATAATAAAGCACACATAAATAGGGTGTATAATTTTATGATTAAATTAATCAGAGGACATATTGCAAGAGCAATAAGCTCGTCCAATGACCTAATTTCCGGGGCTTATTATCCAAACACTCTGTACTATAAGAGCGTGGGCCGCAAGGGATTTGTTCCACCAGAGACGTTCGTTGATTTGGACATCAAAGTGCTTATACAGGATAGATCCGGAATTCCGCTGATCTATTATGTAAGTAGATCTCCCGTAGACGGGCGATTGTGCTAGGACCGGGAAAATATTAAGTAGTAATTAAAAAAAGAAAAAAAAATACGTATAATTAAAACGTCATTTTCTG
The DNA here is from genome assembly GCA_963931805.1 of Microdon myrmicae. NCBI lineage: Eukaryota > Metazoa > Arthropoda > Insecta > Diptera > Syrphidae > Microdon > Microdon myrmicae. Next base: position 47,465,780 of record OZ007497.1, on the reverse strand, counting down.
CGTTTTGCCCTCCGCGGACTGAACTGGGAGAATCCCCGGATACCGCATACACAAGCCGGCTCCATCTGATCAACCTCAATACACTTGAGGAGCGCAGAACTCTTGCCGATATCCTCTTCATCCACCGTCTCCTCTACGGCACAATCAATTGCCCTAGCTTGTTCTCCTCCATCACACTAAACACCAACCCCCGTAACGTTCGAAACCCTCGGCTCTTCTATCTGCCCTCCCACCACACTTCCTATGGCGGTAATGAACCCATTTCTCGAATGCTAAGGCGGGCAAACTCTTACCCTACCTCCTTCGATTTCTACCTCTATCCTATTGCACTCAAACGTCACCTCATTTCTTTCCCCTCCAATCATCCCACCCCTTTATCCTACTTCCGGGTCTTCGGCACACCATCACGTACATCGCCACCCTCCCACCATATCACTTTCTAAATAAAGGTTCGTAATCCCTAGTTTTTAAGTTAGTTCGTTAGTTGTTACTTTTACGCTTGTACTAAGTGGAATAAACGTTCTGCTCTCACTAAACTAAAAAAAAGATGAAAAAACAAGGAAGGAGAAGAGGACTTCTGGGTAGGGGAGGTAGGAGGCTGGAGAAGAGCGAGTGTATGTGGGGGTGGCAAATGTGGCATTTGTGAGACAGCGGCAGTGAACGTCATATGTGTTGGAATGTGTACGGGTTGTAAGCATATAGACGGAGGGTGGGGGAAGGTCAGGAGGGAAAAGAGAAGAGACGGAGTTTGAGTGCAGTAGATGTAAGGCAGAAATCGAAGGGGGTAGGTAAGAATTTACCCACCTCAGCATAGGCGAAATGGGAATCGGGGTATTATCCCAGTTCAGTCCGCGGAGGGCAAAACGCAAAAAACGACGTTGCACGCTTTCGATTCTGCGGATATGGGACGAGTAGTGTGGAGACCAGACCTGACTGGCGTATTTAAGAAGGGGACGGACGAAGGCTATGTAGAGAGAACGGGAAACGTAAGGATTAGCGAATTCTTTAGACCAGCATTTCACAAACCCAAGGACAGAGTTGGCCTTAAGAATAATGTCATCAATATGCGGGATGAAGCTGAGCTCGCAGTCAAATAAGATCCCGAGGTCACGTATCGAGGGTACAGATGATATCTGCTGGTTTCGCAGGAAGAAGGGACGTGGTGGGGGGGGGGGGGGGGGCGTTTGTGGGAGACATTTGACAACGTTGAGTTCGAGGCAGTTATTACGGCAGCAAGTTGAGAACCTATCGAGATCGGTTTGAGAAGTGAGGAGTCGAGGGGAGGGATGATCGTTTTGTAGAGTTTGGCGTCGTCCGCATAGAGGGAGATGGATGAGTATTTAATAATGGAGTTAACGTCATTGATGGTAAGCATAAATAGGAGGAGACCTAGATGACTGCCTTGCGGAACCCCTGACGTGGGAAGGAAAGGATTGGAAAGGGAGGATCTGAATTTGACACGGTAGGATCGATCTTTCAGATAAGAAGATAACCACTTGATCAATAGGGGTTCGAAACCCAGGGCGGACAGCTTAAAAAGGATGAGACTATGGGAGATTTTGTCAAAAGCCTTGCTGAAATTTGTGGTGATTACATCAACTTCGTTGTCATTCCCTAAGGCACGGAGAGTATGGGTTGAGAACTCGACCAGATTGGTTGTGGTCGTCGTACCCTAAAGGAAACCATGCTGGTTAGGTGAGATGACGGATTTACAACGGAAAGATAACGCGCTGTAAAGAATCCCTTCGAACAGTTTAGGGATATGAGACGGTTTGGCGATGGGACGGTAGTTGCTTATATCGTTTTGTTGCGGATTCGCCCCTGAAACAACCGGCGAATTCACATTTAAAAATCTGTGGCACCACCTGAATAAGATATGTGGCATCACCTTCAACAATGTCAGCAATCAGCTGACATTTGTGAATTTTCTGTTGGTTGTCGCTTGACAACCATTTGTACTTTTATATTTCTCTTTTTCAAAAATCGCTTGACGACTTCAGTTCGAAACTTGTAATCTTAAAAAGTCTAAATAATCAGACACAATAAAGACTATATTTATCATTGAAATCAAGAGCCCCCTCATTTCAATAACTGGGAAGTTCAAATTTGGAAGCAAAGGTAATCTTTTTCAGTTTAACCAATTTATTTACAATTGATTCCAGCAGATATCAATTGTTCCGGACGTCATTCCCACGGAACCAGCATCACTACACGGCAAAGGAACGAATCATTGTTCTTGAGGCCATTTCGGACGATTTGCAGAACGTAAATTGAACACGTTTTTAGATCCCTTCTTATGTATGGGGGTGAGATAGGAGGATTTCCAAATACTAGGGAAGATACCTTGTGAAAGGGAAAGATTGAAGATTTTTGATGGCGGGAGGGAAAGAGAAGAGGAACATTTCTTTAAAAGGACAGCCGGGACTCCATCAGGTCCAGGGTTGAATTCGTCTTTAAGCAAGTTTAATTTCTCCTCAACTATGTGATGCTGAATAATTTGAGGGGCCAGGGGAGAATTCAGACAAGTCTTTGAAGTAAGATGGGTTAGGCTCGAAGGAGATGTCCGTGAAGGATTTATTGAAAAACGAAGCGAAAAGATTAGTAATAACGAGACGAGAATATGGGACATATTGGGCGATGGCATAGTAGATCTCCTTATAGAGAGTGGCAGTAGCTTCTTCTACCGCTAGATGATCAAAGCGAAACGCTGTTTTGCTAAGATACTAATTTAGAAGGCGGAAGTTAGCTTTGTGGAAGTTGTAGGAAAAGCTGTCATGCGGTAGAGAAGCCTGGGATTGATGATCAAAATATAGGGATAAGAGCAGCGTGGGTGGTAATTGTCAATGGTAGAGAGCGCGTATGAACTAGGGGCAACTGAGGACTTGTGTGGGTCCATTGCGAACACGGGTTCCAGTTGTCTCCCCATATGATTTGGAACATTGCTTATTTGACGGAGGCATGAGTCGGTGAGACCGTTTATAAAAATACGTTCTTTGGAACTTGTGTGTTTTGAGATATAGAAGCCTTGATCGTCAGCCAATGTCCATTGGAGAAGGGGGAGGTTAAAATCGGCAAGAACGAAGATATCGTCTATTGAGATGCTTAACTCGGTTAGGTTATCTACCGCTTCTATTGCAAGTGCATATGACACGATGGGTCGTGAAGGAGGTATATTGAACCAGATAGTCAAGATCGGGAGAAGAAGAGATGGCAATGCGATGTAGTCAAGATCGGGAAGAGAAGAGATGGCAATTAGAGACGAAGCGAGTGTGTTATGAGTGGCAAGCAGCACTCCAGGGCATGAGGAATTGGGGCCTTCTCGATGAACGTTGTCATCGCGAAAAACATTGCAGGAGGGAGGGAATAGTTGAAGACTATTAATACTAGGGATAAGGTTGGTCTCAGTCAAAGTGTATATGTCGAAGGGGAGGGAATGTGCCTTTTCCAGAGTCGATCGTGTTTTGGAGCGGAGACTTCTAACATTCTGATAGTAGATGGTTAGGGGTAGCGTATTGAGGCTATAGCGATGATGAAGGGGGGGCTTGCCATTATTGGGTTAGGTCATTTCGTTGTCGGTATATTTTTGAATTGCCAAGATCTCTTTCAGCACTTTATTAGGGACCATATTGAGATTTTTATGGAAATTATCAAACACGCTGCGAAGGTGGGTAGCCTTCCTGCTGTATGGAGGCCATTGCGCTGGTTTTCGTTTTACCTTCATAACAGACAGACACAGATTTGTTGTCGTGGTATGGAAGATAGAGGCGGATATTGTCGTAGGTCACTTTGTTCCTAAATTTAGACAAGGCATACCGATTGTCAGAAGAATTAATGGTTTGCTGAGTGAGTTTGACAGATGGTGGTTAGAGTGGGCCGATTAAAGATCTCGGACGGGAGCGAGATCTGTGTGCCGGAAGGGGTGGTGCAAGAGGCGGCCTCGAGTTGGGTTCTGTGGATGAATGGGGCATGCCCTGATGGGAGAGGGGGGTGGGTGGTTGGGAGTGTGCGACCTGTGGAAGTTGGAATACTTGGCGCCTGTTTTGAGGTCGAAGAGGGAGAAGGAATTTGAGATCGGGTAAGGGGGTGGTGTGGGGCGAGCAGGTTTGTTATTGTTGCGGGGGGGGGGGGGGCTTTACTACCGCCGGATGAGGAGGGTGTTTTAGAAGGAGTTAGATTATTGTTTGTCGTAGGATATTTTGTGGCTCGGGTCAACTTTTCATTGGGTTGGGTTGGGCGGGATATGCGCGGAGAAGGACGGGTACGCGTTGGCTGAGGACGATTTCTAATTGAGAAGGGAGGAGCCACGTGGGCACGGGGAGGCGAGTTAGTTGCGGCGACAGATTTAGGTGGGGGCGGCTAATACTATGCACTAAGAGTTTAGGAGAAGGGGCATGGAGTTTGCTGTTGCTTATTTACAGTCTGCCACTCCTGCAGGAACCGGTTTAATTCGGGTGGAAAATCCGGTCGTACCTGTAGGGAAGAACTACTCGGAAACTTGGCCCATATTTCGGGGGGGCGGGAGGGGGCACGAGGCAATCTGTTACGGGAATTTTGTAATTTTTCCGAAAGACTTCCGAAATCCATTCGCAGCTCGCGGATTTGGGAGCGCTCTTTAGCAGATATGGGGTACTTGGTTTATTGGAACGGTGGAGTTTGATAATACGGCCCAGCCATTCTGCGCGGGTCCAAGAAGTATCAAAATGGACGGTTGGCGAGTTGTCACCCGGGACAGTCGCATATGGGGTGGGGCGGCGTTGGTCGGTCGGGGGGGGGGGGGGGGGGCAACGAGACAAGGTGAGTGTGGTGAGGAGGAGGGGGTGAATCACGGAAAGTGCACAATGGCAGAATCAATAGTGTACGGATCGTTCTGATCTATCGAGTGTTCTGGGAATTGTATTCAGAGGGAGCAGGAATGAAAAAGTGAAAATGAAATGAATGAGTCACTAAATAAATAGGTAAGTAAGTAAATAGAACCAGGGGGTTACAAATACAATAGAGGAGAGAAAAAGTGGAGTTGAGAGACGAAAGAGAAATCAAAATCTGAGATAAATGAGAGAATAGAAATGACAAAAATCATGAAAATTCAAAATAATACAAGGAACAGGAAAGGAAAAAGAATGAGAATGAAAATTGTAAAAAAGAAAAATTATGAATATAAAGATAGTAAATAAGAGTTAGTAATATAATAACACGAAAGATCAAAGAGAAAAAGAAAAGAAATAAAAACAAGAATTAAAGAATAAAAAAATTGAAAATTAGAGATGAAAAATTATATTAAAAACAGAAGAAAGAAAATTAAGTCTAAGATAACTGAATGGTTGAGAGAATAGAATTGACAAAAATCAAGAAAATTCAAAAATAATATAAAGAACAGGAAAGAAAAACGAATATGAATTAAAATTATAAAACGGAAAAAAGGAATGAATATAAAGATAATAAATAAGAGTAAGTAAAAAAAAATAAAAAATAAAGAAAAAAAACAAGAATAAGAAACTAAAAAATTAAAGATTAAAAAGTGAATTATTAAAGCACAGAAGTAGAAAATTAAAAAAACATAAAATTAAATTAGTAAGACTCCGCCATGAGTTGAACGTAAGACCTGCCATGCCTAAGTATCTTGTACGGTACGGCGTACAGCTGCTGATTAATGAGTGGATTGCTCAGCGTTTTGTGCTACATTATTAAAGTCGCATGTAGTTGAAGACTGAATAGTGCCAATTTAAGCCGCTGATGACGGTTATCCACCTGTAATGTGGCCTGCTTCAGTTACTGTTCGCTGATGTGCAATTTGTGATAAGCTGCTTCAAGTTCACGGATTGCGTTTCGTGTTTTCTTTCCTGTATTATTTGCTTCTGTTTTCCTCAGTGAGTTATGATTGCATTTGGCTTCTTTTTAATTGTTTTGTGTACGATATTGCAAAATTAAAGAGTGTTCAGGTGCTCGTACATGTCTGGTATCGCATTTAGATTATTTAACTTAGTAAAGGCATGAACATGTTGTACTTTGGGTGGGATCCGTCAAAAGCGTCGTGCAGATCCTATCGATGTCAAGCCCTCGTAATGAGAAGTTATTCCGAGTTATATAATTTCGTTTGTATCACTTGTATATCAAAATGTAGAAAAATGGCACTTAAAACTGAGTGCAACGATAAGGGTCATTTGTGTGAATTTTATTTTACGCAAAGAACCACTTGAATTGCAAGCACTTTTCCTTAAGAACTGTGTGTCACGCGCCCCGAAGAAGAGCTCTTGCGCCTCAGTAGGGGTGTGGAGGGTTTCACGTAGATGTGCCTACGTAAGGCACCGACTCACTGAGGTCGCACCGTCTGCTATCGTTCACCACCAAATAGGAAGAGAACGTGCAAATGTGTGGTTTCACATAGAATTTATTTAAGTACTGTTTTGTTTCTGTTTAGGTGCTATTCGAACGTTCTCTTCTATTTCCCCGTATGAGTGTTGTCCCGCGTTCTTTTATGTTCGAGTTCCGTTACTTATTTTTAACAATCGACTTCTACATTTGCCAATGACGCGACCGATCTGCGTTTTGATCAGGTTTTACAAGATGACCCGGCGGACAATAACGGGCGGAAAAGCGCTACCTTCCGAAATAACGCGAATTCTCGAGTGTGGAGTTCTCACAAGAGACGTATTGACACGCGGATCTGGCACGTAACTTAGTGTACTCCCCGGGCTCTGACGACCTGACGACCTCGACTTGGTTCCTGGAGCGGTTACATTTCGACTGACGTGGCGTAGGCTGCTAAAACATGATTTGTATATCCGACCCCGGTGGCGGTAACATCTCGACTGATTAATGAATTGAAAAGTTCATTGCGTCGTGGCGGCTGTCATAGCAGAAATAAACTAGCTGCCACTTCAGAGGAATTTCGAGAAGAGTTGCTATGCCCGCATAAGAAGCGTTCCAGCGAATCCTCGCCATACAAGCTGAGTTGGATTCGGTGGTTGTGTATACCGGGAAATTGAAATTGCTTGGGTGCAAGCAAGGAATATCGTTTAGATAAGATATTAACCGAAGTAATTTCGGGGAAATGTGGTGGCGATGGTTAATGTTCCGTTGTGGATTTGAATATGCGTTTTGTTACAGCATATGAATTTCGGGGAAATTGGGATTGTCTGGTCGCAAGGAGGGAATATGAATTAAGTAGAGAATTGACCGAAGCGATTTTGGGAAATATATGCGGGGAGGATTAGAATATATTCTGTTGAATTGTATTCTGTTGGGAGTTTTGGGATGTGTTTAATTGCAAGATTTGGGATGTATGCTATTGCGGATTGGGATTTGTTTTTGCATGTTTACAGGTTAGGGTAGGGTGACGCGCTGTTAGCGGTCAAGATTGGTTGGCATTGTGGGTTGGTTTTCCGTGAGGTATAGAGAACTCCCACAGGAGTATCTCCAACAGATACCGGGACGATAATATTAAACAGCGTAAACAGTTCTGGCGGTTGAATGGCAAATAAGGACCCGGATACCAATCTCGGTAAAATAACAATATCATCAGCCAGCTTACACAGGCTTAGCTTTTCTAGAATTATGGTAGTATAAGTTTTAAGTTAAGTAATTTTAAGTAAATAAAATTATATTAACAGAAAAAAAGAAAAAAAAATTATACTAATAGTAATAATAGAATAAGTTTAAATTCTAAGTAAAAAAAAAAAAATTGGCACAAAGTTTTTCGAATTTTTCTTTGTTAGACAATAATTCAGAAGTACAACCACAAACAAAGTTCTGCTGCCGAAAGGCGAATTATACAATAGTTATCTAATGTTAGCGTCTGCGTAGGAGCAATAAGTTATAATATAGGATAATTAAGGTATAGTTTAAGCATTTTTTGTCTAGCATATAATTTAGAAACTAAGAATATAAAAAGAAAATAAAAAAAGTTGCCAAAATAAAACGACGAAAGGCGCACTTGTTCTTGTCACCCAAGTCCGGTTTCCTGGCACTTTTTTTGCCGGTTGAGTCCACAACGCAGGGTAGTCAAGGAGAAACCTCATAGGAAACTTGGAATAATTGTTAATCGTTTTATTTTTTTAATTACATCAAGGAAAGACAATTTTCAGGCAAAGAATACAGTCTACTTTAAGAGAAAGGTTTGCGGGCGTCCCATCTCAATTATCAATACGAGGGTTGCCTCTTATGTTTCGGGATTTAGCAACCCTAGTGTTGCAATCCGGCAATTGACAGCTCTGTCGTAAAGTTGGACATTTTTGAGGTTATACGCACTCAGAACTTTTTGACATACGAGCGCTATTTGTGTTGTTTACAGTAACTTAAAAGATTCATCTCGGCCCAAAAATGGAATTAAATCGTCAACATTTTCGTGCGATTATTTTTTACAACTTTCGGCGTGGATTAACTCAGCAACAGTGCATGGATGAACTTAATTCAATTTTTGGCGATGAAGCTCCATCAAGGACCAGTGTTTATCGATGGTATGGTGAATTCAATCGTGGTCGTAGTTCACTACAAGATGAATTTCGTGAAGGTCCTCCAAAATCAGTTGTTGTTCCGAACACCATTGATGCTGTGCGCGAACTGATATTGGAAGATCGTCATGTAACCTATCGTGAGATTGAGACAACCTTAGGCGCTAGTGAGACCAGCATACATTCAATATTGCATAAACATTTGACTGTCAAAAAAATTTGCTCGCGTTGGATCCCACACAATTTGTCAATCGCCCAAAAAACGGCTCGTGTCAATTGGTCGAAAGAAATGCTCAAAAAATACGGTCGCGGTGCTTCGAAACACATCTATGACATGGTGACAGGTGATGAATCATGGATTTACGCGTATGAGCCCGAAAGTAAACAGCAGTCGACTGTCTGGGTGTTTCAAGATGAGCCAAATCCAACAAAAGTTGTTCGCGCACGAAGCACTTTCAAGCAAATGGTCGCCTGACATGTCGCAACCGTACCACTAGAGCAACGCAGAACAGTCAATTCTGAATGGTACACAACCATTTGTTTGCCAGTTGTCTTCCAAGAAATCAGGAAAACCAATCGGCGAAGACGGATCAGTCTTCACCACGACAATGCGAGCTCTCACACATCGGCTGCGACAACTGCATTTTTGAGCACCCAAAACATCGATTTGATGGGTCATCCGCCGTATAGTCCTGACTTGGCACCGAATGACTTCTTTTTATTTCCGTACGTAAAAAACAAACTGAGAGGTCAACGTTTTTCGACACCTGAAGAAGCGGTTGCTGCATTCAGAATGCATGTGTTGGAGATACCTCAATCAGAGTGGCAAAAGTGCTTCGACAATTGGTTCAAACGCATGCAAAAGTGTATAGATCTTCATGGGGAATATTTTGAAAAACAATAAAGTGATTTTCGATGATCAATATTTGTTTTTGTTCTCTAATCCCGAAATATAAAAGGCAACCCTCGTACAAAACTCACGCTGTCTTTAGTTGTTCTCTCTGTTGTTGACCACTCTCTGCGGTTGGAGCTGGTTTTGACAATAACAGCACTAGGGATATCCTCTGGAGAGGTGAATGATTTTATGCGGGCCCGATGGTCTTTAATTTCTTGTAAAAATTTTAATTGATTATTCACGACTACGTTCTTCTTCGAATGTGTTCAATCTTTTTCGAAACACAGGAACGATCAACGTTTTGTTAATTTAAACTATTGTTTAAGGACCGAGTAATAAAAAAGAGCACTGATTAATTAAATTAAATCGATCCGGCTCGAAGGACCATTGTATAATTCCGGTTCGTTTACCGGGTATTTCGACAAACAATGTTTATAAATGAAAACGAGCGTGCTATTCAAATCCAATTAGATTCACAAAAATATTTATTTATATTCAGACAAAATAACGAACAACTAATAACGATCTTCTCGAACGAAAACTAATATTTTCAATAAACGAACGAAAACTAACTGTTTTCTAATGAAACGAGAAACGAACACGTCATATACCTTATTTAATATTGAAAACGTTATTAACTAAATTGAAAAAATACCTCTGCCAAGATGTAGATTACAGATCACCAATATCACGTCGTTCACGGCCGTTTACTTGGACAGTAGTATCCTTCAAATTTGGAAGCGTAATAGTTCAATAGCTGTACTGAGCATCGTAGTTTTGGTGGTCGAATGATAAAAGGGAAGGACTAATCAGCAACGCGGGTACCAGTAATACTTTTAATCACTGACTTTGGAGTTGGCAAAATCAACTTTAAGCCAATTATTATCATAAAACACGTCAAATCGATCATTTAACAACATGGTAGGTTTTGGTTGGAGAAACGGGCTTTGCGAGCTCTCAGTTAATTCTTCCTTTTCACCATTTGCTTTATCGATCTGCGATTACATTTAAATTACCATCACCTGACTTGTTAGAGTGTGAACCTCGAGTCTGACAAAATGAAACGAGCACCTGCAGACAACAAAGTATTACTTAGCACTATTATCCCTTTGTTATGGTTTCCAATCTATAAGATAGCAGATGGCACACTTGGCAACAAGCTTATTCTTAAATAGTTCTAACGTCGGTAACCGGGTAACATTTGCGTAGTTGATAGCAATCAAGCAAGAAGACCCGAATTAACATGAAGGTAGTCCTCATAGGAGTGTTCTTAGTACTAAGCTCTTTGGGAATGGTTCAAGCTTTGAGACCAGGTAAGTGTTCCAGTGTCCCCTATAGATAAATGTAAATAGTTGTACCTTATTTGAATCGTCTACAGCGAGATGCTTTTTAACACCATATTATAACGGTCCGGGACCCGCATTCTGTTTCGCCTCTATTCCCTCCTGGTCCTACGATCCAAGATTTAATAGGTGCATACCTTGGATATACCGTGGATGTTATGTGAATGCCAATCGGTTTGCATCTGTATACGAATGTGCACCTTGCATCCAGTAGGAGAAACTTCAGAGTGGGAAGGAGAATCAATGGCTTTTTGTAATACCAGTCACTGTTGGTTTCTATAAATAAAATGCAATGATAATAATTACTGTTTCGTTTTGATCCAAAGGACCATCGTGAATTTTGAACTGTTGTAAGTGTATTAATTCTATTATAAATTTGTTTTTTTTATTGGACACTTAATAGCAGCTACGTATTATATGCACATTTTTCGTGGTTACGTTGTTATCATTCATTTTCATTTTCACAACATTTTCTATTTCGTTTTATATTCTTATTTTCTAATTTATATGCTAGACAAAAAATGCTTAAATTCTAGTTTAATTATCTTATATTATAACTTACTGGACGCTCTAAGCTAAACATTACTTAACAATTGTATAATTTGCCTTTCGGCGACAGAAATTTGTGGCAGTACTTATAAATATTTGAAAGACAAAGAAAAATTTGAAAAACGGTGTGTCGAATTTTTATTTGTTTTTTTTTTTCTTAAAATTTAATCTACTAATTTTTTATTTTTATTTTTTTAATTTTTAATTTTATTTAACTTAGCTCAACTTAAATCTTATACTACCGTAATTCTAGAAAAGCTAAGTCTATGTAAGCTGGCTAATGACAGTGTTATTCTATACCGACATTGGTATCCAGGTCTTTATACGCCATTCAACCACCAGAATTGTAAACGCTGTCCAATACTATCGTCCCGCTCTCTTTGGGAGATAGCCCTACTGAAGCGCAAGAGCTGTTCTTCGGTGCGCGTTACTTCCGGGTCGTAGCACAATCGCCCGTCTACGGATGATCTACTTACATGATAGATCAGCGGAATTCCAGATCTATCCTGTATAAGCCCTTTCATGTCCAAATCAACGAACGCCTCTGGTGGAACAAAGCCGTTGCGACGCACGCTCTCATAGTACAAGGTGTTTGGATAATAGGCCCCGAAAATTAAGTCATTGGACGAGCTTATTGCTCTCGCTAAACATTACTTAACATTTGTATAATTTGCCTTTCGGCGACAGAACTTTGTGACAGTACTGATAATTAGTTGAAATACAAAGAAAAAATTGAAAAACTTTGTCAATTTTTTTGTTTTTTTTCCTAAAATTTAACTTACTTAACTTACCTAATTTTTTTTTGTTTTTTTTTTTTATGTAAAAGCACTTAACCTAACTTAACTTAAATCTTATACTACCCTAATTCTAGAAAAGCTAAGTCTATGTAAGCTAGCTGATGATAGTGTGATTCTATACCGACTTTGGTATCCAGGTCTTTATATGCCATTCAACCACCAGAACTGTTGACGCTGTCTAATACTATCGTCCCGGTCTCTGTGGGAGATAGCCCTACTGAAGCGCAGGAGCTTTTCTTCGGTGCGCGTTACTTCCCGGTCGTATCACAATCGCCCGTCTACGGATGATCTACTTACATGATAGATCGGCGGAATTCCAGATCTATCCTGTATAAGCCCTTTGATGTCCAAATCAAGAAACGCCTCTGGTGGAACAAATCCGTTGCGACGCATGCTCTCATAATAGAGTTTTTGGATAGTAAGCCCCGAAAACTAGGTGATTGGACGAGCTTATTGCTCTCGCGATATGTCCTCTGATTAATTTAATCATAAAATTATCCACTCTATTTATGTACGCTTCATTATATAGAGTCTCATTTGGATAGTACTTTTTGTAGTCCGATTCCGGTGTTCGATATAATGTAAGACAAGTTCTGAGACACTTCCTTTCGAACACCCGAATCTTTTCCATCCAATTTGGACCTATGTTAAACCATACTGGGCAACCATACATGAGCATTGGTCTGATTAGCGTCATGTAGCATATGACTTTTACCTTGCTGTCAAGTTGGCTACTGTGAAATAGCCTCCTTGTCATAGCATAAGCTTTCCTCGCTTTGAGCAAAGCAGCCTCTACAAGTCTGTTGAAATACAGATATTGGTCTAGCCAGATGCCAAGGTATTTAACTAAACTCTTGGTTTCCAATTTATCTCCATGCGGTCTCACGATAACTAGCTTTCGCCAGTTTTTCCTTGTGTCGTTCGTGGCTTTATATAATGGAGTTCTAAATAGGATGGCTTCACATTTCTGGAAGGTGATCTTATGTTTCCAGTCATCGCAATAGCGCTGCACGTTGTTGAAGTCTCGCTGTAGTAAACTATTTATAATCTCAACTTTCGGAGATGTTCTGTAAATTATGAGATCGTCTGCGTACGCAATAGCCTGCGGAAGTGCATCTAATAAGTCGCTAATGTAAATGTCAAAAAGAATCGGAGAAAGTATCGCGCCCTATTGCAAGCCATTATTGATATTATACGTTTTATTAAAGGTCACATTACCACTTTTGACCACGAACCTCCTGTCCTTTAACATATCGTAAAGAACATATAGTAAACGCTTATATATGCCATGTCTGACCAGTTTGTAATATAGCCTTCGATCCAGACGACATAAAATGCTTTTTCCAAGTCGATCAGACAGGCCCCTGTGCATTGGTTCTTACATTTATTCCCCTGTGTGTCGGAGACCAGTTTAGCTGCGGCATGTGTGGTTTAATGACCCGTCTTAAAGCCAAACTGGTTATTCGGAATAATGTTGTTGTCGTCTACCCGTTTTAGCAGAGCTTTGTTGATGGTCTTTTCAAATACTTTACTAATCCTTGGCACTAAAACTTATCGAAGGCATGTTAATTGGGATTGGTTTGTACATTCTTTGCCCTTTTGTGCGATGGGCTGAATGATAGCCGTTTTCCAACGCGTTGTTAAATAGGACCGTATATATATATCTATTGCCATTGGGGGCAGATTCTTGAGTACGATGTTAGGTACTCTATCTATTCCTACTGACTTTTTCCTTCTTAATGAGTCGAATATACTCTGGATTCCTTCCCGCGTAATTAAAAGGCTATTAGCGCCACCATTGACATTAATGTCAATTGACAGATTGTCGTCACTGAATTCGGTAAAACCGTGATTCTCCGACGGCCAAAGTGAAATTTCATTTCGGGGGTGCAGGTCGTGATTTCGGCGAATGCTTTCATTCACCTTGTACATTTCCTGAAAGACAGCTCACACAGCGTTCATCTTTTCCAAAGGATCTTCGATCACGAAGAGCTCACTATTGAGGATCGGTGTTGTCTGTATATATGCCAGTGTTGATTAGCAGCTGCTCGTTTACATCATCATCATCATCGGCACTACAACCGGGAACAGGTCTTGGCCTTATTTAGCAAGTCCTGAGGCTTGTTAAATTTTCCATAATGATTCGTTTTTTCCGGGCAAGTTCATTAATCTTGCGCCAGCTCGTTTTCATCAGTACGTGGAATTTTGAGACACTGAATCTCGTTTTGATTATTTCTCCTGAATATTTTATTTGTGGGAACATATTCGGGTTATTAGTTTTTATAGCTCGAATTCTGTTGTTCCAATACAAATTTGTTGCTAATCTATAGTTAGCTTTAAGTAGTTGTTGGAGATTTTTTAATCGGGATTTCCGTGATATTATCTCCTGATCTTGTTTGTCTGTAAACTGTCTGTGTAATTGTTTTAGTTTCGATAGCAGTCTTTTTCTTGTGGAGTGCATTTATTGTTGTGTTGGGGAATCGTTTTGTCCATTGTTCGTTTTACGGGTCGTCCATTTGTTGTCGGTATTTGTCGATTTCGTCATTTGTCAGGTTCATCGCATTGCCTCGTAGTTGTAGTGTTGCGGGATTACGAATTCCTCCAGATCTGCCAGATTGTTTGGAAGCTTTATTACTGTCGTGAGTGCACAGTGGTCACTGTCGTTTTCAATTGTCCGTAAACAGTTTCTGTTTCGTCTGTTGGTGTTAAGTAGTCTCAGTCCTGAGACAATTAGCAAGATATCTAAGAACGATCTACCTCCAGGGAACGATGGATATTCCGTAGCTAGCAGGTCAGTTTGTGGGGGTCCTCTCTCCTACATGGAGAACCAGCCCACTAGTTCCGCCTTATTTCGACCGCTCTCAGCGCGTCACATCAACCCCCATTCCCACGTTCGTGCTATTCACCTGGAATACCATATTTTCCCAAGGACGCATAGCTAAACTCATTATCCTATGCAGATTATGCATTATTGAGTTTAGCTACACTTTTTGCTATACGGCAACTCCATACCCCTAACCATGAGATTTCCACCCGAAATGCCATTCATGTTGGTTAGCAACAACCAAGTCGAATCAAGCGACGCGGTTGCATCATCATTCATTGGCTTGGGTAATTACCGCATTCCTTAGCGTTTTTCCCACGGTATTATTGCCCTAGCCGATGTAGCGTCCTATCGATCTTATGCAGATCATCCATTCGCTTGGGATCAATGAACTCTTTTCGCAGGGGAATGGCACCAGCTAAATTTTTCTCCCCTTCATAATTCTGCCGGGTGTGACAATGAGAGAGCAGAGGCATGGTCTCTTTTGGTTCTCCTGTGTGCAATAAAACAGAACACAGAATTTCACCCCCAATTCTACTGCTGGGTGTTAATTGGACCACGAGAAGGGTAGCTTGCAGTTTTCCCTTCTTGCCTTGGTTGTGGTGAACGGTTTTACCGCGGTAAACTCGAGATCTTAATGCCTCAGCTTTTGAAGCATTTCGAGCAGAACCTATGGTCGCGTTTCGGCATCGACGCCATTTAATAGAACAGTTACGCACTTTGTTTGTTTCGGCGTGAGCGAGTAAAATTCCGCAGTGGCTCTTTTTAAGACCTTGTGGCGGTTTATTCTAACCCCACTGATTATGTCTCCGCCTAAAATACCAATTTAACAAAAAGCCTATTTAAACCCTACACTACATGTGTTTTGCCAGGTATAGCCGAGAAACATAACTTACCTTGGAAAATAGGCGTCACAAAGTTCCGTCTGCTGCTGTGACACGCACACAGTCACCCTTACCAGTTTCCTTTGCAGGATGCATACAACGCATATACGAAGCTGCAAAAAAAGGGATTGCATTTGCATGCGCGAGTTAATGCCCCACTTATTCATATCCTTATAAGACTATGGAATATATAGAATTATATAAAAATATGAATCACCCAAACAGTAATCATTTATTGACACCCAAAAGATGAATCGTCTAATCCCATACAACATAACGAAAGTACATCACCATCCAAACTACTAGATGTCGCCTCAGAGAATCTTAACGAATCAACAGTCAGATAATAAGTCCACTTCCTTTTTCGTTGGTGATACTGGTCGAGTGAGCATGGTTCTTAAGTAGCAATTCTTCAATTTATTATTATTATTAATTAAAACAAATATATTTTTAATATAAATTAACGTTTAGTTAATTAATTCCACAGTTCGAAATAGAACTATCAAAAAGATTTGTAATCTAAGACTTAAGTATTTAATTAAATAAAATATATTTCTTTGAAATAGTCTAGATTACTTAACTGGCGATCCTACATCGTTATAGATATATTTTCTATAACACGGACCATAATTAATACAAGTAATCCCTCACCATATGCAGGCGTTGTATTAATAATAATCAACATATTTGAGAAATTTTTGCTGTCGCAGCGTCTATTTTTTACCAAAAATAGAAATCACGAAAAGTTAGTCAGCAGAAGTGCGGACTGCAAAAGAGAAAATACTCATACCTGCATCAGGAGATTCCAGAAGTGTGAAACAAAACAATTAGTGATCGAACACCTAATAAAAGGACGACTTACCACGTGGGATCACATCCTGGAAGCAACAAATAACCCGTACGGATAGTTAAGTAGACTCTTTAAGTATATAAAAGTGACAAAAGTAAGCAGCACGGTACGGTACATAGCCCTGCCGTCCAGGATAATTGTGAGTATTCCAATTTTTCACCCGAAATAATTACATCGTAATTAGAGAAATCAATCCTGAGTCAGACGAGAAAGTAATCGTGTGCGTGCCGCTTGTGTTTGTCCCGCGCATATATAAAAATAAAGAATTAATAAGTTCATACGAAAATGTTTAATAGTTTACGTGAAAACAAATCAATCCCACAAAAAACAAAAGGACAAACAATAAACAATAAATTTAAATTTCATTAACAGTTTGACTATCTATGCAATAGTCTCGTTGAGAAAAATAATAATATGTCGCATACATCCGAGATCCCCATTTTTTTCTTTCACTTGATTAAGCATAATGAAGCAAAAACGATAAATTGGTTTCAGTGACATTATAAAGTGCGCTGCTTCACAGCAATAATAACAGTCAAAACAAAGTAACAGAACGAAAAGTGAATCTAAAGTAATCGAAAATAATCGAAAATAAACAAAAATAAAAACAAACAAACAAATTGAAGAATAAAAAAAAAGTGCATAACAAAATCCCTTCAGTGAGGTGCGACAAAGAAAATATCAATTAAAATATATCACCTCGCAAGCGTGAAAATTGAAACAGACAATATATTGCTCATTAAGCAAGCGGTTTTTAAGGCAGCGTTTGGTGCGAGCGCAGAGTCACTGACTCCTACTCGACGATAGCCAAGTTCGAGTCGGCCTACGGAAGAAATCGAGTTCGTGGTTCGTATTGCGGGTCGTCTTTGTGTTTTTAATGAAAACAAATTGGAAAGAACCAGTATGAACACGGAGGACGACAAAAACGCGACAACATACAAAGAAAAGGTACACAGAAAATCTCCATTGTGACGCGAAGTAAAACCGCGAAATTAACAATGGAGAAAAAATGCCTGCAAATGGAGGAGGACAGAGAGCGCCCCTCCCCCTACAATTTTAATATGTATGGGGCAAACAATTCGTTCGGTTCTCTTGCATCCTCAGAGTCTGAAGATGAAGAAGAGGAAATAACTGAATTGGAGGCGAAACTTGCGATGGCAAGAGCCCGTCTAGAAGAGAGACGCCGAAAGAAAAAAATAGCGGCACTCGAAAAAGAAAAAGACACCGAACAACAACAAAAGCCGAAGCCAAAAGTCGGCCAACAGCAACAGCAACAGCAACATCAACAGCAACAATCAACACAAAATCGACCACAGCAAGCAACACAACAGCGGCAAAGCAACAATCACAACCAAAAAATAAAGATGCCACCGATCAACACCATAGATATTGAGTGTAAGGAATTGGTAAGTCTTTGTAAGCTAGCGATAGGAAACAATTTTGTAATTAAAAGACTGGCTGGTACCAGGCATGCCATTCAAACCTATGCGGTGGCAGACCACGAAAAAATTAAAGAGGTCTTAAAAAGGGCCACCGCGGAATTCTACTCGTTCACGCCGAAGCAAACAAAGAGGGTAACGGTTCTATTAAAGGGTGTCGACCCTGAGGTGGAACCGGAGGCTCTGCTCGAGATGCTTCAAAAGTTGAGGCACGACGATCTCGAGTTTATCTCCGTGAAACCGTTCACTACAACCAAGGCAAGAAGGGAAAACCGCAAGCTACCCTTCTTTTTGATTCAACTAACGCCCAGCAGCAGAATTGGTGGTCTAAGAGAGATTACAGTCTTGGATCATCAAAGTGTCACATGGGACAAGTTAAAAAAGGCAGAGACATCCTGCAATGTGTCCACTGCCAAAGGTTTGGTCACGCGGCGGCGAACTGTGAAATGCAGCTCCGTTGCGTAAAATGCGGAAAAGACCATAAGGCAGAAGAATGCCCTCTGGGAAAAGAAAGGGTAGAAGACAAAGCCCTTCTAAAGTGCGCAGTGTGCCGGAATGAGGGACACCCTGCTAATTATCGAGGATGTCCTAAATTCCGAGAAATAATGGCAAGAAGTGTGACCCGCCAAAAAAACACAGAGCCAGCTCGTACAACAACAATGCCCGTAACATCGCAGCGGTCGTACGCACAAGTTGCGTCGGGTGGGGGACCATCAAACCAGGCTACAACATTGGTAGCCACAAATACTCCCACACAGACTGAAACAACATCGCAAGCAGACGTGGTCACGGTTCTGCTTAATCTGCAGAGACAGATGACACAGCTGCAAAACCAAATAAACGAGATCTACTCGTACTTGCCCAATCTAAACAAAAAGTCAATATAAACCCTCTAACCACAACATCAATAAAAGCTCTTGTCGTGAATGTAAATTCACTAATAACAACTGAGAGAAGAGCCAATCTTTTCAACCTGTTGCAAGTTGAACGGCCTGATGTACTTCTGGTGGGGGAAACAAAGTTAAACCAGAGACACAAGATATGGCAAAAAAACTACGATATCATACGAAGCGACCGACCTAACTCCTCTCAAGGGGGGGTGTCGCAATCTTTATTAGAAAAGGGATCCCTCATAAAGTTATATATAGTGGAGAAGTGCGCAGGTTCCGGGTGCTGGAAGCCTGTATCGTACGCATACCCCTTCAGCAAGGAAGGGGTTTGTATGCGATTGCGGTCTACGCACCTGAGGAGCACCAACATAATCTATTTAAAGCAGAGCTCGAGACTCTCTTCCGATGCTTACAATTGCACCTGGGCAAAAATTACTTTATTCTAGGGGGAGATATAAACGCCAAGCATAGAAATTGGGGAAATTATATATCTAATGCCAGAGGAAATCAGTTGGCTGGCTGGTTAGATCAGTTTCATATTGAATATAGAACTGACCTGCTAGCAGCAATTGAATACGATAGTGACCACTGTGCATTCACGGCAGTAATAGGGCTTCCGAACGAGCTCGCAGATCTGGAGGAATTCGTGATCCCGCAACCCTATAACTACGGGGCAATGCGATGGCCGCGGTTCACCAGATCATTAACAAGAGAACTTCGTTCGAATGACTTTAATCTGCCAGTAAACAGAAACCTGACTAATGTCGAAATCGACAAATACATTCAACAAATGGACGAAACCGTAAAACGAACAATGGACAAAACAATTCCCAAAACAACAGTTACAGATCACACTAACATGTACAGAAACGCAACAATAAACGCACTCCACAGGCAAAAGAGCAGACTGCTATCGAAACTAAAACAATTACACAGACAGTTTACAGACAGACAAGACCAGGAGATAATATCACTGAAATCCCGATTAAAAAACCTCCAACAATTACTTAAAGCTAATTATAGAATAGCAACAAATTTGTATTGGAACAACAGAATTCGAGCTATAAAAACTAATAACCCGAATATGTTCCCACAAATAAATAAAATATTCAGGAGAAATAATCAAAATGAGATTCAGTGTCTCCAAATCCCACGTACTCAGGTAAACAAGCAGCTGCTAACCAACATTGGCATAGATACAGAGAACGCTATCCTCAATAGTGAGCTCTTCGTGATCGAAGATCCTTTGGAAAAGGTGAACGCTTTGGGAGCTGTCTTTCAGGAAATGTACAAGGTGAATGACAGCATTCACCGAAATCACGACCTGGAGGACAGAGTTCTACTCAATCACCTGCACCTCCGGAATGAAATTTCACTTTGGCAATCGGAGAATCCGGGTTTTACCGAATTCAGTGAAGATAATCTGTCAATTGACATTAATGCCAATGGTGAGGCTAATAGCCTTTTAACTGCTAGGGGGGGAATCCAGAGTATCTTCGACTCATTAAGAAGCACAAAGTCAGTGGGAATAGATGGAGTACCTAACATCGTACTCAAGAACCTGCCCACAATGGCAATAGATATATACACGGTCCTGTTTAACAACGCGTTGAATAATGCATATTATCCCGTGCGTTGGAAAACGGCTATCATTCAGCCCATCGCAAAAAAGGGCAAAGACTGTACAAACCCAATGAACATGCGTTCGATAAGTTTACTCCCAAGCATCAGTAAAGCATTTGAAAAAACCATTAACAAAGCTTTGGTAAAATGGGTAGACGACAACAGCATTATTCCAAATAACCAGTTTGGCTTTAGGGCGGGTCATGAAACCACACATGCCGCAGCTAAAATGATCTCCGGCATACAATGGAATAAATGTAAGAACCAATGCACAGGGGCCTGTCTGATCGACTTGGAGAAAGCCTTTGAATCCGTCTGGATCGAAGGGTTGTATTACAAACTGGTCAGACATGGCATACATAAGCCTTTACTATATGTACTTTACGATATGTTAAAGGACAGGAGGTTCGTGGTCAAAAGTGGTAATGTGACCTTTAATAAAACGTATAATATCAAGAATGGCTTGCAACAGGGCGCGGTACTCTCTCCGATTCTTTTTAACATTTATATTAGCGACTTATTAGAAGCACTTCCGCAGGCTATTTCGTACGTAGACGATCTCATAATTTACAGAACAGCTCCGAAAGTTGCGATTATAAATAGGTTAATACAGCGAGACTTCAACAAAGTGCAGCGCTATTGCAATGACTGGAAACTTAAGATCAACTTCCAGAAATGTGAAGCCATCCTATTCAGAACTCCATTATATAAAGCCACGTACGACACAAGGAAAAACTGGCGAAAGCTAGTTATCGTGGGACCGCATGGAGATAAATTGGAAACCAAGAGTTTAGTTAAATACCTGGGCATCTGGCTAGACCAATATCTGTATTTCAACAGACATGTAGAGGCTGCTTTGCTCAAAGCGAGGAAAACTTTTGCTATGACAAGGAGGCTATTTCACAGTAGCCAACTTGACAGCAAGGTAAAAGTCATATGCTACATGACGCTAATCAGACCAATGCTCATATATGGTTGCCCAGTATGGTTCAACATAGGTCCAAATTTGATGGAAAAGATTCGGGTGTTCGAAAGAAAGTGTCTCAGAAGTTGTCTCAGATTATATCGGACACCGGAATCGGACTATAAAAAGTATTACTCAAATGAGACTTTATATAATGAAGCGTACATAAATAGGGTGGATAATTTTATGATTAAATTAATCAGAGGACATATTGCGAGAGCAATAAGCTCGACCAATGACCTAATTTTCGGGGCCTATTATCCAAACACCTTGTACTATGAGAGCGTGCGTCGCAACGGCTTTGTTCCACCAGAGGCGTTCCTTGACTTGGATATGAAAGGGCTTATACAGGATAGATCCGGAATTCCGCTGATCTATCATGTAAGTAGATCATCTGTAGACGGGCGATTGTGCTACGACCGGGAAATAACGCGCACCGAAGAAGAGCTCCTGCGCTTCAGTAGGGCTATCTCCCACAGAGACCGGGATGATAGTATTAGACAGCGTCAACAGTTCTGGTGGTTGAATGGCATATAAAGACCTGGATACCAAAGTCGGTATAGAATCATAGTATCATCAGCTAGCTTACATAGACTTAGCTTTTCTAGAATTAGGGTAGTATAAGATTTAAGTTAAGTTAGGTTAAGTGCTTTTACATTAAAAAAAAAAAAAAAAAAAAAAATTAGGTAAGTTAAGTAAGTTAAATTTTAAGAAAAAAAACAAAAAAATTGACAAAGTTTTTCAATTTTATCTTTGTATTTCAACTAATTATCAGTACTGCCACAAAGTTCTGTCGCCGAAAGGCAAATTATACAAATGTTAAGTAATGTTTAGCTTAGAGTGTCTGCGAAGGACCAGTAAGTTATTATATAAGATAATTAAGCTAGAATTTAAGCATTTTTTGTCTAGCCTTTAATTTAGAAATTAAGAATATAAAAAGAAAAATAAAAAATGTTTTAAAAAATGAAAAAAAAAAATCAATCCTGAGATGACAATTCACTTCTGTGCCAAATAACAAAATCAATGCCTAAAGTAAAAAAACAAAAAACCCCATCAAACAATCAACTCAACATTATAGAGTCAGCAAAACAAATATTCACGGCAATTCGCGAAGAGCTTACCAAACCAAACATCAAAATGGCTGAACTAACTGTATTACAAGGACAAATGGCAGCACTTTTACAAGCCCCCAATGCTTTAGTGCAGGATAATGCCATTTTAAAACAAACTATTACAGAAATAAAACGCAAGCAATCTGAGAGAAGTGAATTACCCAACATAAGACCTCTCGAACCAGCTACGTCTGCCGTAAAATCTGCTGATGAAATCAACATAGAAATTTTCAGAAGCTTGCCAACATTCGACGGAAATAAAGCAACTTACAGATCCTGGAGATCCCTGGTGTCAACACAAATAAACAATATCACGGTACCTTACTTACTTTCGCACTTGATAATTCCAATTAAGGACGTTACCTGCGTTACACTTAAAAGGACACTCTTGGAAAAACAAGTATTATCCGAGAGACATCATTCATCGTTTCAGAAAACGCAAATCAAATCGGTTCTCACATGCACTTCCCCAGCAGACGTGTAACAATTGGTCCGGAATCAGTTCGTAATCGTTCTTGGAAGTAACAATTGATACCAGTAAGGATCTTTTCTCCTAGGGACTCTCAATGTCTCCCAAACCACCACGGCTCAAATCAAGCGGCAACCAAAGGTAGTACATGCCTCACTATGCCGCCCCATATCCCATGTGCAACAACTATCCTTCGGAGCGTGGTTCCATTTCGCTAGGGCGCCCTGCGGTTGGACACAACCAACCACCCACCAGGAGCCCCTTAAGCAAAGTTGCCTACACTTAACCAAGCGCGACTGGCCGGTACCTCCTCACAAGTTGCTGTTCGGCGAGGTTGTGGCGTTTCCGCCAAACCCCACGGTACGCTTTCCTTGAACACCCCATAACACCAATCTTCCCATATAATTTCGCCAATGCAATCGCATTAGGCACCTGAAAACGCTACACGCATTAATTGAAGCAAAGCTATATTCGTAAAGCTTCTGCAAGAGAATTCTTACCTTTTCAAGCATTCCTTCGCTTACAAATCCCCTGTAAGAGTTCTTACTTCCCTTATCATAAATTATTCTGAAAAGAAAAACCCCGGTTCACATATCATGTAACCATTTCAGCCAGAGATAATTATCATGGCGTCGCCTATTCCTACCTTCATTCATGTATACGATAAATTTCTTTATGTATACATTGGCTGGCGACGTTTTTCTCCCAGCAATAAAATTCCCTGACTCGCACAATGTGCAACCCAAAGCAAATACGCATTCCCCGTCCCCTGGCATCAATTGAAATCCAAGCATAAACAATGCAAATAGGTATTAAATACGTACCCTTACTAATGATGCCATAAACATCCAATTTTCTTTTAGCACCTTTTCTCCCAACGTCGATAATAGCGACGGGGCATCACGTAAACAATGACCCGCATTACCAACGGCGCATTTGGTCATTTCTCCCTTTTGTCTTTGCCGCCTGCCTGTTTCGTTGTCCCACTGCTGTCGAGCACGTGTGATTAGCATCGATCTGAACGATCGCACACATACCACCAAGAGAGGCTTTACGTTTCTCTGGCGGTAGGTAAAAACGATATCCTTATTGGAGAGGATATCGAGGAGTCTTATTCAAATCGTCGAACGGATCGGACGAGCCGTTCATCAACCCCTGTAGGGGGAATGTGTCCCTTCGCGGAGTTGAGTCAGTTAATAATCGTTTACCACAACAGTGTAGAAATAAGATTTGTGTCCAAAATCTATAAAAAAAAACCCACTTCCTAAAAACAGTTAATTAATAAACAAAGTAAAGCAGTGCGTTTAACTTTTCCTCCTTGTGGACGGTTTGTCGTGCAGTTTTGCACAAGTTGGTGACCGGTGTTTGTGTTTATTTCTCACCTTTACCCGTGGTTGCGAACGAACGAGGCGGCGTTCGTTCATTTATTACTGATGACTTGTCCGGTGTTTCCTGACTTTGCGTGATCGGTTCGTGATGGAGTTTTGCTGTTTCCGATGAGATCTAGGAATCTTCGTGACAGCGATGATGGGAGAGGAAGTGAACCAGTGCAGTACGCCCGCACAACATACTTCTACACCCCACAAGGTCACAGCGACTATATATCGAGCGCCGTCGTCGACACCGGTGCCGATATACCAGGTCCTCCCTCGATCGGTAAGCCGCGCAACTGAGTGCCCGCCACCTTTTACCAGTCCCAGCGGCAAACAATTCTCCATACAAACGTATGGACGAAAAACACTGACTCTGGACACGGTTCTCCTCAATTCTATCCACTGACACATCGTTGTTCGATGTCAGTGAGTCCCAATAGGTCCCATCTCCTGACACTTGGTCGTACGATGTCAGCGAGCTCCTAATTGGATTAGACCTATTAGAACGGTACAACCTGTTGATAGATACTGCCAACAACAGGTTAACACCACAGCGCCGTTATCTGCCCTTCCCGCACACGCCACTTGCGCCACTGCGGACGCGAGCAGATTACCGATAAGTTCCGACCTATCGGACGCCACTCATTGATAATTGTGTAGTGCTCCGAACGAAGATGACGTGCAGAAAGAAACACACACGGACACACACACACACACACACACACACACACACACACACACACCTGATATAGATACATGGGTGAAAAGAAAACATGGCGGGCTGAACTATCACTTGACTCAGCTAATATCAGGATATGGATGCTTTCGGCAATACTTACACAAGTATAAGCATGTGAATCACCCATACTGCTTGTATTGCGAAGGTAAAATAGAAAATGCAGAACACGTACTCACCGAGTGCGTGAGATTCGAGACCGCGCGAACGATTTTGGAGAGACATATGAGACGGACAGTTACCCGGGGAGGAGTAATAGAATACATGCTGAGTTCAAAACAGGCATGGTCCGTAACAAATGGTATTCTCTGTGAAATGATGCAGCAGTTCCGACGCGACGAGCGAAATAACAGGTAAACTCCGTCCCGCCCCGCGATGGAATATCTAAAAGAAAGTTCCGCGGGGATCAACGGGAATATGTGCCTGGCGGGAGGTGGTTTTAGTCGGGAAAAACCCGACTTGCCTCTGGATCGGTCCAGAGGTATCTCTTGAAGATGTCCACCTTCCTACCGAAACAAAACAAAAAAAAAAATACACACACACGAAAAATTGATATATTAATATTTATTTGTACTGTAGCAGTCGTGTAATTGGTGATAAGATGTTATTATTATATATGCATTTTTGGATATGTTACTCAAACGTTACAGCGTTAAATTCCATTCCGACCAGATAATACAAGACCCTACCAATAGGAGAAGTAATTACCCGGGACGGGTTATCTCCATATTATTTTGCCCATACTGAAGGGTAGCTGGTGCCACATTTGTCATCAAACTCGATGTTAGATCGTTTTCAAATTCAATAAGGGAGGATCATTTTTGTAATCACCAGCAACCAAGTCCAAATCCTTTTAGCATTAAGCTGTTGTGGAGTGGTCCAAGCTAAGAAGCCAGGTAAGTCTTTTGAGATACCACGGATTAAGACTAAATAACTTTAACCCGTCTACAGATTCCATTAAGTGGGGCAACTGTAAAGCCTTCGACCTTCATGGAGTTACATTTAGAATGCTGTCTGAAAATTTAACGTGGAAAAGACCATCACAGTAGAACCCTTCGAAGTCAGTCAGAGCAGAATTGTTGCACGATGTAGTTGCCTGGAATGTAGTTTTAATGCTCAAATAACAGATTACCAGCAACCTGTTGATCAATGAGTGTCGGGTCGACACTGTCAACTTCAACATCATGGAATGTATGTCGAATCGATCACTTAACAACGGGGTAATTTTTGATTGAGAAAACAAATTTCATCGGCCCTCTGTTAATTTTTCCCTTTATTATCTAGAGAATTCGTTAGAACGTAAAATTCGAATCTGGCAATATGAAACGAGCCTCTTACAAATAGAGCAGCGTATTACTCATCACTTTTAAGTTTTTGTTATTTTTACCAATCTGAAAGGTGGCGGGCGACACTTTCGTCAACAAACTCATTCTTAAATTGTTCTAACTTCAGTAAGCGGGGATCACTTGTGTATTCGACGGCAAGCAAGCAAGAATCTCTAAATTAACATGAAGGTAATCTGTATAGGTATCATTTTAGTACTAAGCTGTTGTGGAGTGATTGAAGCTGATATACCACGTAAGTGTTACAGATCCCCAGAATAAAAGTAAATAACTTATTATTTTATTCAAATCGTTTACAGCGGAATGCTTACAACGTCCATTTGCTAACGGCCCTTGTTTAGCTTATATCCCTGCCTGGTCCTACGTCGCCGGTACTGATGAATGTATCTTTTTTGTATACGGTGGGTGTGGTGGGAATGATAATAGATTCGCAACTCAAGAGGAGTGTGAAAAGAAGTGCCGATGCCAATAGAGAGAACCTCGGAGGGGGAGAAAAAAATTAAACTACACAGGACTTTTCGATATCTGTGTGAATGATTTCTAAATAAAAATGCAATGACAATAAAGAGTGTTTTATTTTGATCATGAACAATTTCATGACAATAATTTAGTCTCATTTCGAAATCACGTTGCGCATCAGGAGAGTTTGAATCGAAGTTTTGATTGCTGTAAATATTGACCCATATTTTAAATTCTACAATTTTCAGATTTATTTTAAAATGAAAATAAAAATGATCATGCGGAGTTTTTTGACGAGTATATTTACTTCTTGCTTTGCAATGTTTTTTTGTTGAAGAATTTTAAAAATTTGTCAAAAATTGATAGTCAATAGAAATCAAAGAGACTTGCCACACTTATATATTTATAAGTGAGAAAATAAATATGCCGACAGTTTTAAGTGTAACAACGCAGTTTGTGAGACAACGCGCAGCCAAGTAATGAATTTTAAAGAAATGGTTTTAAAGATCAAACTTCTCGTGAGTTTTTATGATTGACATTTAATAAATTTCGTTTACTTTTATATTATTATTTTTTATATAATTTTTTTTTTTTAACAATATTTCGGAACAATTGACACAAACAAAAAAAATTTCTGAAAAATAATTCGCATGGTACTTTTCGGTTGACAAGATGATTCAAACTCTCGACCGAAATCCGTGAGAATGTTAAGTTTGGTCTCGGAATATCTAAAACAGAAAAGCGTAGGTATCTACGAATAGTATCTACATGGTTAATACTAGCGGTCTCCAACTACTTGGATGGAGGGATGGTGAAAATAACAGCATACAAGTCCAGTCGATCTAGGGTGAGGTAATAAAGGTCAATTTTGACTTTGGAATCTGAAAGCCTACGCTTTTTTCGCTGCATGTGTGTTAACAGCAGACCCTATGGGCTGGGTCCAGGCATCCTCTAATATAGGCTGTTGCCGAAAAGTGTGCTTCCTACATTTTTCTACTGAAAACGATATTATGGTATTCAGAATCAAAGCGATCGAAGAGGGAAGGGTCAAGAACGCAAAAATCCCGTACATTTTTGCAATATTTTTTATTTCCATTTTATATTCTTAGATTATAAATTACATGCTATTCAAAAAATGTTTAAATTCTAGCTCGATTGTCTTATACTATAAACTTGCGGTTCTATCCGGGCACTAATAGCTAAACCTAATATGACTATTGTCGTACAGTTTGCCTTTCGGCAACAGAAGTTTGATTGTCTGTAGCGGTTCCGCCAAACACCAAACGGTTCGCCTTCCTGAAAAAAACCCCCATAACTACTGTGGGGCTTTTCAGGGCCCGAAGAGCCATACATCATTCGATCCCCACTATTCCAGGCGAACCGACTCACCTCTAAGTCGAACTTCAGCAAGGTTGCGTAACCTTGCTACGGCATTTACCGCCAGCCAAATCGCTGGAATTAATACAGTTACCCAATCGGATAACTGTTATGAATATCCGTTAGGCAGCTTACCTATTCTGTGGGGGTTTTCCTTCCAAACCCCTTTTTCTCCATCACCATCCCTGAAAACATTAAGTCCACGGCAAAGCTTATCACCTAGCCGTGGCATCGAAAATTTCATCCTCAGGCATTACTATCTGAAAACATTAAGTCCACGGCAAAGCTTATCACTTAGCCGTGGCATCGAAAATTCATCCTCGGGCAGGCATTGATATCTGAAAAACATTAAGTCCATGGCAAAGATTATCACATAGCCGTGGCATTTGAAATCTCATCCTCAGGCATGCATTGCACCCAGGGCATCTCGTTTCCATAGCCTTATGCTATGGAAACAACATCAACAAAGAGTTCATTGATTACTCGTTGTCTTGTTTGCCCATGGCACCCCTAGCATGCGGCTATTAGGTCCCATTGGTTTGCCACCGCCGACAAGGTTTCGGCTGATGCAAACCAAACATTTCCCTAATTACCAGCAATAGCTGGTTTCCTATTATCGGTCCCCACCGATCAGGGACCGCAAACAAGAAACGAATTGGATGCAGCCAGCAAGTGTTTACTTTTAACATCTGGCAATGGATGCACCCTATATTCGTTGCAATATCTAAACATCGCATTTGCACCACAGAGTGTTATGAATATACAATTCCCTATTAACGGCCGCCACCCGTCGGCGGACCAAAGGAAATTCACACCATCAACCTAAATGTTGATTTATGGCCTCCCATAGGATGACCAGATCTTCGGTTCGTGTTGTTTTCACCCCAGACGTTCCTTGTTGCCGGCATGTATAGCACAATCAATTGTGTACACAGCCGCAGGTCATTCATTGTTTGCATTCGTGGAAGATGCAGTTGCGATGCTGGCATCCATCCTCGGTCACCGGACGATCGTATGCGAGGCATACACACACATGCATGATGTATGCCTATTCCCCGGTCCAATCACGATTAACTACCTCGAGTTAATCGTGCAGCTCCTGCCCTTTTGCGGTTTTCTTTAGGTGTCCCTTTTCTTTTGTGGGCATTAAATACCCAGTCAGATTTCATCTCCAGTCGGGCACAGACATATCTGTTTTTTGAGTGCGGAGTCACCAATTGTCTAACGAGACACACGGACCGAAGTCGTGGTGTTTGATTGTGTCGTGAGAATATGCAAGCGTTCGATTCCCGCGTATAAATACATCTCTTGCGAGAAGTTCGTATCTGAAAATGCGATTTACGCTGTAAATAACTTCGCGGGTTTTTGCAATAAACAATCCTAGTGTGTACCAGTTTTAACCAATTAACAATTGTTCTGTAACCTCGCGAATCCTTACAATAAACAATCTCAGTGAATGTACATATTTCAATAAAATGAACCACAAATATGAAAAAACAATTCATACAACTTAACCAGTTCTTTTATCTTTCTCATCCTTCGTCGGAGAATTGTTTGAAGTGCGAAACAGTGGGAGTGTGGTAACCAGCGCCCATGACGGTGCACAAGCCAAAACTACCCCACACTACTACCTAACTCCCTTAAGTTCGCTAATGCAACAGCATTAGTACCCGTAAATGCTTCACGCATTATATAGATCAAATCTATAATCTTAAAATCCCTGTAAAGAAAACTTACCTTCTCATGCATCTCTTCGCATACAATTATCCGTAAGATTTCTTTCTTTGCTTATCTGGTATTCTAAACAAATTTGGTACCAGACAAATTCCTGTAAACAAAATGATTCGGATTGCATTCAATGTAACCGTCATGACAATGTACCCATAAATATTGCGCCGTCTATTTTCCAACTTCGCCATGTGTACGATAAAATTTCTTTATGTACACATTGGCCGACGACCTTTTTCTCCCAGCAATAAAATTCTCTGATTCGCACAATGTGCAAGCCAAAGCAAATAGGAATTCAATACGTACCCTTACGGGCGATGCCATAAACACATTTCCCAGTAACCTAGCTAAAACCAATTAGCACATTTCCACATCGCATCGTTGTCTCTGTGTTTAGCCGTGACGCACATGCATCCGACGAATTCGGGTTTGTTTGCTTTACCGAA
Organism: Microdon myrmicae; assembly: GCA_963931805.1. Lineage (NCBI taxonomy): Eukaryota > Metazoa > Arthropoda > Insecta > Diptera > Syrphidae > Microdon > Microdon myrmicae. Next base: position 47,435,232 of record OZ007497.1, on the reverse strand, counting down.
ATCGTATCCTATGAATGCACTTATGCCATCATTTCATTTTCATTTTTAAAACATTTTTTATTTTTCTTTTTATATTCTTAATTTCTAAATTAAAGGCTAGACAAAAAATGCTTAAATTCTAGCTTAATTATCTTATATAATAACTTACTGGTCCTTCGCAGACGCTCTAAGCTAAACATTACTAAACATTTGTATAATTTGCCTTTCGGCGGCAGAAGTTTGTGGCAGTACTTATAATTATTTGAAAGACAAAGAAGTTTTGAAAAACTTTGTGTCAATTTTTTTGTTTTTTTTTTCTTAAAATTTAACTTACTTAACTTACCTATTTTTTTTTTTTTAAATTTAATTTTATGTAAAAGCACTTAACCTAACTTAACTTAAATCTTATACTACCCTAATTCTAGAAAAGCTAAGTCTATGTAAGCTAGCTGATGATAGTGTGATTCTATACCGACTTTGGTATCCAGGTCTTTATATGCCATTCAACCACCAGAACTGTTGACGCACTTATGCCATCTCTTTGTTCTAGGTTCGTTCTGATCCATGAAAGAACCATGCACACATACCACCATGATCTGCATTACGAGATCTGGTTCTCTCCTGTGGTAGGTAAAACATATCCTTAGTGGAGAGGATATCCACCACCATCGAATCGAGGGTGAATCAAGAACCAGATTCTAATCCTCGGTTGAGCCTTAATATCACCTTCAAGGCGGACGGTTGCTCCGCCATCCACCGTACCGGTGCTGGTACGTGGCGAACCGAAAATAGAGTCGAGTAAGAAGTAATTTCTCTTGAGAAGAGTAGAGTTAGAGTCGGGCGCGTTAAAAAAAAAATGTCTCTTGTGCTTTCTCGAGTAAACTAATTGTGAAACCAATGAATAACCGATAAAATAGTAATAAACTGAAACAGTGTGTTATTCTTTCCTGTGTTGATGACGCGGAGTTTCGCTCAGTGTTTTGTGTCCATCGCACTTATGATGGGGATAGGAGTTAACCAGTGCCTAAATCGGCACACATGCTTCTAGCCCCACATGTCTATTTAATTGTATTTATTTTTATGACAAAGAAAAAGTAAAGAAAACCTTTGTGCTAATTTTTGTTATGTTTAACTTAAAATTTTACTTACAACTACTTTTTTTTGCATATAAAACTTAACTTAAACCTTATTCTACTCTAATTCTAGAAAAGCTAGGTGTGTGTAAGCTGGCTGATAATGCAATTAATCTACCAACATTGGTACACAGCTCTTTATTGGCCATTCAACCACCAGAACTGTTGGTGTTGTTGTTGAACTGCAGGAACTCTTCTTCGGTACGCGTGATTTTCCGATCGCAGCACAATCGGCCGTCCACGGATTATCTACTTACATGATAAATCAGCGGAATCCCGGATCTATCCTGTATATGGCTATTCATATCCAATTCAAGGAAGGCCTTTGATGGCACAAATCCGTTGTGACGCACACTCTCATAAAATAAAGTATTTGGATAAAAGCTCAGCAAACTAGGTCATTGGACGAGCTTATTGCTCTCATAATAAGTCCTCTGATTAATTTGATCATAAAATTACCTACTCTGTTTATGGAGGCTTCATAATATAAAATCTCATTTGGATAGTACTTTTTATAGTCAGATTCTAGTGTTCGACATAATTTGACACAGGGTCTGAGACATTTCCTTTCGAACACCCGAAACTTTTCCATCATTTGGACCTATGTTAGACCATACTGGACAACCATATATAATCATTGGCCTGATTAGGGTCATGTAGAATATAAGTTTTATCCTGCTCTCAAATTGGCTACTGTGAATAGCCTTCTTGTGATAGCAAAAGTTTTTCTACTCTTGACCAAAGCGGCCTCTTCATGTCTGTTGAAATACAGATACTGATCTAGCGAGATGCTCAGGTCTTTAAGCATACTATTGGTTTCCAGTTTACATTCATGCGGTCCATCGACTACTAACTTTTGCCAGTTTTTTCTAGTGTCGTTCGTGGCTTTATATAATGGGGTTCTAAATTGGATGGCTTAACATTTCTGAAGTTTGATCTTAGGTTTCCAGTCGTGACAATATAGCTGCAACTTATTGAGGTTGTGCTGTAGTAAACTATTTATGATCTCAACTTTGGGAGCGTTCTGTAAATTATGGTATCGTGTGTGACCAGCTTGTAATACAACCATTCTATCGAGACGGTGTGAGGGTACGAAGTCGTGGCATCGACATGGACGCAGAGTTCTACTCCGTCCCCACCCATTCACTGTAAATTAAAACTGCGCAACGCCGAGAAAATGCTCACCAACAGTCACCAAGTTCATAAACAGAGTGGACACAGCGCAGGAACAATAAAACAAACACTCTCAGGAACGGCAGCACAGAAAATCAAAACGCTGATTCATTGTTTAATTACTATTGGGTTTTATTTAACTTTAGTTTACACGCTGGTTCGGGATCACAATTAAATGAATAGCTTGTGTTGAACGAATGTTTTATGGTTGCAAAGTAAAAACTATAATATAATTGAATATTGTATATTTAATTAAGGAAAATAATATTGTCTTTTTCGGCAGTTGCCATGAAAAAAAAAATGTGTACACGCACGAACACGACTCCGAATCTATCGCGTGTCTGCAGCGCTGCAGACCGCGGAAGTCCGCGCGACTATTGTCGTCGGCAGATGGAAAAGGACTCAGCGATAATCATCTCGTGCAGCGATAATTCGCCTCTTGGGGTGAGTTTATGGTGTCGTGGTAGATATCCTCTCCAATAAGGATATCGTTTTTACCTACCACCAGAGAAACGTAAAGTCTCTTTTGGTGGTATGTGTGCGATCGTTCAGATCTGCGTGGTTTACACGTGCTCGAGGGCAATGGATAAACGAAGCAGACAGGCTGTAAAGGCAAAGGGATCGAAAAGATCGTCGTCTATGGAGTGTATCTCGTCTAAATAAATATACGACGATACAGCGAAGAAATGTGGCAAAAGAAAAGATGGGACGAGGGTATCATAAATGTCTTAGATGAATGATGCCCTTGTGTAAATATACGATTAGACATTGGGAAAGGTGCTATGCGCGAAGTCGATGCTTGTTTGGAGATTCACACAAAGAAGCAATTCTGGGCAAAGTGCTTGCAGCTGTATTGATAGTTGCAAGTCATTGCAAGGCAGATTAGATGGTTATACGAGGATTGCCTCTTATGTTTCGGGATTTGGCAACCCTAGCGTTGCAATCCGGCAATTGACAGCTCTGTCGTAAAGTTGGACATTTTTGAGGTTATACGCACTCAGAACGTTTTGACATACGAGCGCTATTTGTGTTGTTTACAGTAACTTAAAAGATTCATCTCGGCCCAAAAATGGAATAAAACCGTCAACATTTTCGTGCGATTATTTTTTACAACTTTCGGCGTGGATTAACTCAGCAACAGTGCATGGATGAACTTAATTCAATTTTTGGCGATGAAGCTCCATCGAGGACCAGTGTTTATCGATGGTATGGTGAATTCAATCGTGGTCGTAGTTCACTCCAAGATGAATTTCGTGAAGGTCGTCCAAAATCAGTGGTTGTTCCGAAACTATTGATGCTGTGCGCGAACTGATATTGGAAGATCGTCATGTGACCTATCGTGAGATTGAGACAACCTTAGGCGCTAGTGAGACCAGCATACATTCAATATTGCATAAACATTTGACTGTCAAAAAAATTTGCTCGCGTTGGATCCCACACAATTTGTCAATCGCCCAAAAAAAGGCTCGTGTCAATTGGTCGAAAGAAATGCTCAAAAAATACGGTCGCGGTGCTTCGAAACACGTCTATGACATCGTGACAGGTGATGAATCGTGGATTTACGCGTATGAGCCCAAAAGTAAACAGCAGTCGACTGTCTGGGTGTTTCAAGATGAGCCAAATCCAACAAAAGTTGTTCGCGCACGAAGCACTTCCAAGCAAATGGTCGCCTGCTTTTTCGGAAAAACTGGACATGTCGCAACCGTACCACTAGAACAACGCAGAACAGTCAATTCTGAGTGGTACACAACCATTTGTTTGCCAGTTGTCTTCCAAGAAATCAGGAAAACCAACCGCCGAAGACGGATCACTCTTCACCACGACAATGCGAGCTCTCACACATCGGTTGCGACAACTGCATTTTTGAGCACCCAAAACATCGATTTGATGGGTCATCCGCCGTATAGTCCTGACTTGGCACCGAATGACTTCTTTTTATTCCCGTACGTAAAAAACAAACTGAGAGGTCAACGTTTTTCGACACCTGAAGAAGCGGTTGCTGCATTCAGAATGCATGTGTTGGAGATGCCTCAATCAGAGTGGCAAAAGTGCTTCGACAATTGGTTCAAACGCATGCAAAAGTGTATAGATCTTCATGGGGAATATTTTGAAAAACAATAAAGTGATTTTCGATGATCAATATTTGTTTTTGTTCTCTAATCCCGAAATATAAAAGGCAACCCTCGTATCTAAGTAACATCATAGAGTAAGGTCCTTGGAGGTGGTGTTCCTAGGAGAATCATCTTTTTTTCAAGTAAATAAAATAAAAGTGAATTTACGAAATTAAAAGTATTTTTATTTGGAATTGTGCGTTCGTTACAAAACGTTGGCTGCTCCAACACAGGCAACGACTTCCAACCAGGAACCGGTGAGTAGAGTGGTGGCAAGCCCACAAAACAAATCGTTGCAGCTTTCCTCGATTTCGAGCATCAACAGAAGGCGTCGGGTTGCACGGCGCAGGGTGACTATTCCTGTAATGTCGTTCCACGAATGATCGGTCGCTACTCTTCCCTCAAGGTTTGAGACAGCACGACGGCGACCGCAACGGCGGGTCCCCTCACGAGCAGTCTTAAAGAGATCCCTCATCCTTTTCAGGACAAGGAGACACGCTACCTGGGAGCGAGGTCAATAACTAATACAACATACATTCAGCGCTGTAACTCTACTTTTACTTGTTCAGTTGGCATGTTAATATCTTTATACATTCTCGTTTTTCCGAAAACTGTTTGCACTTCCAGGTGGCAGGTAGCATTCGCCGATAACAAACGTTTTAAATTTTCTTGTCTCGATATTGAAGAAACACTCTGAAAATGTCTTCCGCAAACGCCCACTGCATACGGTTCCAATCCTCAGCAATTTGCTGGAAACAAGTTACGAAAATGGAATTGGAACCTTATAAATTGCTAACTAGTAATGCTCATGGAAGTCCCAACAATAACCTAATCCAAGGAACAGGATAACAAGTGCAAAGATTCCTCTCGGAGCCATTGGGTTTGCAAGATGCTGTAAGATTCAACAGTGTATGCTAAAGGCAATAGATGCCATGTGCACGCAACAAGAAATCCCATCTTGATTACAATATCAGAACAGAAGCACTCAATGAGTCATCAAGGGTCACCTCGATGTGTAGACCCGTATCTCACCCTTTGTATCAACGAACTTGACTTCATACAACAGATACGGTTTTTAAATACTTTTTATTTATATTGCACAATATTCATTAAGTGTTAACTTTGTATCTTATGTATATCGAAATAACAATATATTTTTTTTTAACAACTCAGTCGTGTTCGCATTTCTTGTCGCAACACTCTTTTGTGTGGAAACGGTTTGCATTTCCACCACATCCAGTATAGTTAAACGGCTCACATTCATGGGAAATAGAACTATGCCCATAACGGAGTAAGCTTCCGCCACACGTTCCAGGATCTATTGGCAGATGGCACACATCTAATAAAAATTAAATAATAGCTTAACTGTTGCCAAGAACATTTATCGTATGTCCCTCTAAGGCTACTTACCACAAGCATTGCCATTAACTGGAGAAGTGAATCCAAAGATCACTACAACTCCTAACCAAAATAGGCAACCAACTAATTTCATCGTGTACTAATCGAATATTGAATAATTGTGGCAAAAAGCAAATCAACTTATACCCTTTGATCAGGTGAAACACAGTCATATTAGCTAAACTGTTTTTGTGAGTCTCGTTTTCGACTATAATACAATATTAAAACTTATATACAGGTGCTGCACTGTGGCTATATACCTGTTAACCTTAGGTAGTGTGGTTTTCTACTTATGTAAGCCACAACAATAGTAATATAAGTAATGTTTTATCATTGGCTTAACAGAATTCGAGGATGATAAACTGCGCATAATACTCTTTACGTTAGCAGCAATATTTTTTCAAACTATTGTGTACATCTAATGAGCCCCAATAAATTGATTTCCATGCAATATGTGTGCAGTTACTCAGGTTGATATTAATTGCGTTTTTCTTTTAATTTACATGTGGCGTCGATAATTAAGCAGCCTTTAAAGAATCAATAGAGAGTGAGTCAACATTTAGCAAATCAATGATTATAGCGTTCCTTCGGTACTGTATTCAGATGATACCACTTCTAGATCACAAAATATGGAATTATTTTGTGTGATAATTTAAAAAGCCTGTTTCAGTTTTACTACGCACCTTTTTATCATACATTTCTACACGGACTAAATTCTAAATCCTATTTCGCAATTATATTTCTTATACAGAGTGGGTCTAAGCCGTAAGCCTTATTTCAATATACACCCCAGAAGAATAAACCGATTTAATGGATTTAAGAATTTTCTCATGGCACGCCCGCTCACTATACAGGGCTCGAGCTGCATAACACCTAGCCGATGCTCTGTCCGAATATAAGGCTGACATAACAGCATTACAAGAAATAAGAGAAGAAACGAGTATGACATTTAATACAACAGTCATGTAAAACAACATGTGCTCGGGGTAGGCTTTCTAGTCAGCCAAAAACTGAAACCTCCCATTATCGGCTTGAATGCAATAAACGAAAGGCTATGCACTCTTCGCGCGCAAGGCAAGTTTAAGAACATAAGGCTCATAAACGTTCACGGATCTACAGAGGAGTCCTCTGACGACGAAAAAGAAGAATACTACGAGAACGTCGAACGTGCCCTCAATGCCTGCCCAAGATACGATGTGAAAATCGTTCTTGGTGATTTGAATGCGAAAATAGGTCGTGAGCCGGTTTTCAGGCACTACACAGGTTCCCATAGTTTGCATGAGAACACTAATGACAATGGACTACGAGTCATCGAACTGGCAACATCAAAGAACTGGGTCGTTGCGAGTACCAGGTTTCCGCGTAAAAATATCCACAAAGCCACCAGGGTATCACCTGATGGAGCCACTTGCAACCAAACTGATCACGTGTTGATAGATCGCCGCCACTCCTCGAGCCTGATGACGGTACGTACCTACCGAGGTGCCAACGTCGACTCGGATCACTATCTTGTTGGTATAGTTTTCCGAGCCCGGATTGCTTGACGGAGACGTATTGCGTCCGCGGATTAGGTTCGAATCAACACGGCTGCCTTTCACAATGAGAATATCAGTAACACCTTTGGTGATGCGCTGGACTCACCCTCTTATGGACACCTTAAGAATACTCTCATTAGCACTGCCAACTCCATCTTAGGCAGTAGTCGTAGAGATCGGAGCGACTGGTTTGATGATGAGTGCAGACTAGCGACTGAACGTAAGAATGCTGCATACCGGGCAATGTAGTAATCTCATAGGACGCGGGTACGCGAGGAGAAATACAAAGAGCTCAGAAGGTCTGAAAAAAGACGACAGACAAAAGAAAAGTGCCTGGGAAAAAAACCATGTCTGTGAAATAGAGAGGATGAAGGATCTGCTCACCGATCTTGAAGGCATTCTGGAGCAATGGGAAGTGTACTTCAGTGAATTTCTAAATTGTCACCTCACAGAAGAATTGGAGGCTCCACCAATGCAAGATTAAGAATAAATGTTGCCACTACCATGCATTGAGGAAACAGTAAAAGCCATAAGACAGCTCAAATCAAATAAAGCCCCCGGAGCTGATGGCATACCAGCTGAGCTGATCAAACAAGGAGGGATAGCGTTACATCACGCAATTGATGATAACGTAATGCACGTATGGGAGCAAAAGAAGACGCCGGAAAATTAGCGTCGTGGAATAATTTGCCCCATACATGAGAAGGGAGATATCACAGTGTGCAGCAACTATAGGGGTATAACATTGCTGTGTACCGTATATAAGATACTCTCCTCTATACTACAAGACCGGATAGCCCCATACGCTAAAGTCATGATTGGTCAAAATCAGTGTGACTTCATCCCAGGCAAATCAAAGATTGGTTAGATATTCACCCTTAGGAAGGCGATGGAAAAATGTCTGAAATTTAAGATTCCATTATATCATCTATTCATAGACTTTGAGGCCGCCTACGGCAGCATTTCCTGGGTCGAATTATATAATCCCATGAGAGAGTTTGGCGTCCGAAACAAATTGACACGACTTTGTAGGTTGACCATGCCCAACGAACTAGTCAAGTAAAAATATCGGGATTGCTCTCCAAACCAATAAACATCTTTAATGGAGTCCGACAAGGGGACACTCTGGCTTCCCCCCTATTCAACCTGGCCTTGGATAAAATAATCCGCGACTCTGGCGTTATAACTAGAGGGACCATTGTCACCAAGTCCAGCCAGATACTTGCCTACGTAGATGACATCGACATCATCGGTAGAACCGAATCGGCTGTACAGGACTCCTTCACCCAGATTGTACAGGCGGCACAAAAACTGGGACTGCACATTAATGAGGGAAAAACGAAGTATATGATGGCAACGTCTGCGAAGGGAAGACGTAACTTTGGTCAAACTATCAGGGTAGTGGAGCACGAATTTGAAGTAGTGTAATCCTTTAACTACCTTGGGTCTATACTATTAGCCGATAAGAATATGGAAGAAGAAATACACGAACGGCTGATTAAAGCCAACAAAGCCTTCTTAGGTCTATCAAGACTCTTTAAATCCCGAAATTTATCCAGAACATCCAAGTTACTACTGTACAAGACCATGGTCTTACCAGTACTCATATATGGATCCGAAACCTGGGTGCTCAATAAAAGACATTGTTACGTGCCCCTTGTCTCCACGAGATAAGTATTAAAAATAAACAGACATACAGAACATATAAACGTTAAACAATTTCAAACTAAACTTAAGTACAAAACACAATGTACATTTTGATTTACACATCTAGTAAACAAAACATAAACTACCTCTCATTCATTTGCAACATAAATTAAACAAAATCATTTAAACAGTGTACATTTCACATTTTAAACATACATAAAATATTTATTTCAATTGGTATAAAAAAAAAAAAAAAACAAAAATAGCTCGTGCATATAAACCTGCATAAGCTCTATTCGGCGATGACGTCTTCCATCAGTCTCGGGACACTCATGGCCAAGTTTCTTCTCCGTGACAATGGTGCCAGGGAACAAAGGGGCAACGGAAGAGGATATGGCGTTTTAATAAAAGAAGAGTTCGGTTGACGGTCTTTCATTACTCGGTTGCTGGCGGTTTTTTCTTCTGTTACAGGTTTTGGTTTAGTCGTCGTTTTTCTTTTTGAGAGAGAGGAGAGTGGAGAGCAATTACAAGAATGTTAAAGTTAAACTAAATGTAAAAGTTAAAAGAAAATGTTAAAGTTGGACTGAATGTTGAGGTTCAATTAAATGTTAAAGTTAAATTAAATGTTAAAGTTGAATTAAATGTTAAAGTTAAATTAAATGTTAAAGTTGAATTAAATGTTAAAGTTAAATTAAATGTTACATTACGTTGGGTCATTAAGACCCAACTGACCCAGAGGCAGACCCGAAAGCACCGAGGGCAGCGCGATGATCAATGGAAAACCATATCGAGGACAATACTAACCGATTCCACGGTAAACCCAGGAGTACCAGCGACCACACAATCATAGACACCCCAACCACCATCGCTGTAAGGCGCCAAATCCCAGAGCCATCGACGATACCAGGTAGGACCCACCTGTAAGGCACGAAACTGTTGCATCTCCAGCGCCGTGCTTCCTCTTAATATCGAGGGAAGAGCGTGGAGGTTTTATTATTTTCTTTATTTAATATTCTTTCATCAATTCGCTCCGAGAAAGTATGAACGAAGAAACTATTCCGTTTCTTATTATTAAATTATTTATTTTAACTTTCAAACTCTAACTGACATCTCAAAACTAAAACTAGAAACTCAATTCAATATTCAAAACTTTTAATACTAATCTGAACTCTCTTCCTCAACTCTATTTCTCAAACTCTGTATTTCTCAAACTGATTTTAATATTAAAATTTCTCTCTTCTTATGCTACTTACTGTTCTAATTGGTTGGAAATTATAATGTGAACCAAACAAATTTTCTCAAAGTATTCCTTTAGTTTCTGTGACTTTTAAATTGAATAAAATTTGAACGAAAATCAAAGTGCTATGTTTTGAATGAAAAAAGGTGCATGAAAAGGGGCATGTTATGAAATGTGCTGTAACTGGCTTGATATAGAATATTGTGAATGTTTATGAATGGTATGTATTAAGTGAGAATGTAAGACATGTAAAGAGGAAGTTTCAAGGTTGTGTTAGATAAGTAATGAGATTCAGTGTAAAAATCTAATAAGGGTAGTATTCTGGAATACTACATCACCGTGAGTACCTCTTATAGCTACTTCATATTTAACTAAGTAAAAAATATCACATCGAAAATAAACGTTACAATTACTGGAAACCTGAACATAAACTGATACAGCACTCTGAACTCTTAGTCGCGTTCGAGAGGAGGGTCTTAAGAAGAATTGTTGGCCCCGTATGTGGAGGGGGACGATTCCGGAGACGCTGTAACCATGAGTTGTACGCGATCTACCTTGAAGCTAATGTTGTAAGCAAAATCAAGCTCGGCAGACTCCGGTGTGGGGAACACCTAGCTCGAATGGGTGAAGAGGAGCTTGCCCGGACAGTCCTTTCTGGCGGGGTGTATGGAAGGAGACAGCGTGGCAGACAGGAACGCCGAAAGCCTGGGAGTGCCAAACTGGGTGGCATCGGCTCGAAATTGGGGCCGGTGGAGAGACTTGCTAAATAAGGCCAAGACCGGTTCCCAATTGTAGTGCCGATGATGCGTCATAGACGAGATAATCACCCAGGTTTTCCCATTTTACAAAACTATAATGACTGATAACGCGACCATTTTTAAGAGAACACGGACGGAGGACCTCTCCAAACAAATGGGAGTGAGTCATATTCTTGTACCAGTTGGATACTCAATAACAAACTCGAATGTAGAGAGATTTCCTTCCACGCTTCTTGAAGTCAGTAGAAGCCTATCCTTTGAAAAGAACAGTTTGCTTTCTGACGAAATATTCAACGTGGCATTTCAGTACAATAACATGATACTCTCGGTTACGCAAGTCCGCCGTGTGCAATTATTAAGAAAAATATAAAAACCAAGTTAGAGACTGCACAGAAATAACAATTAGAATTTCAAAATAAAAAACGAACTAAGAAAATTTACAAACCGGACGAAGTGATCTACAGGTTACTTAAGACTAGTTGTCAAGTAAATCAAAGGAACAATCGTTGTAACAAAGGATAGCAACGCATACACAAAGATCGCATTGGCACTATTAATCGTCAACCTGACTAAAGCTGATATCTCAATAATACCATTCTAGCGAAAAAAGTTTTTCTCCACAAGAATATCCGACGCAAACTTTTATACGGAACCCAAAATCCGAATTCACCCTATTAACTTGTGAAAAATAATGTTTCCATTTAGACAACTAGTGAAAAACGTCACACAACCAACAGATAAACTAAATATTTATATCCATCAAATCGAAAATTTATATACGCAATTAGTAGAGCGCTCTTATCATAGAGAATGAAGACCACTAAAATTCATGGGTACAGCACTAAAATGGGTGTATAGCATCCCGGGCCACGACGATCTTATACAAATCCAGACTACGCTACAGCAACTAATAGAGAATAATAATCAACATCAATGCGTAACGAACATATGGAATTTATCCTATCAGCTGGTTTCGCCGTTTAGAAACTCTTTTAAATACATTTCTGAAGCCAAGCTAGGAACTTATGATCGAACTTGTGGGGGCTCTTTAAAGACTTCTCCAAGAACCACCCATTTCCTCAATTTAACCTGTCTTTCCCCTCACCCACAAGACACCATACCTACCTGTAATTTTGGGCAGCGTAAGCTCCCAGCAGCGCAAGACTAATGACCTTGTCCAGAAAAAATAAATCATTATGGAAAAAAGCCTCAGGACTTGCTGAATAAGGCCAAGACCGGTTCCCGGTTGTAGTGCCGATGATGATGATGAAGCTCCCAGCAGCATTTTTGTTACCTGGAAGAAAATCTCTCCGACGGCATACATAATTTTGAACGTTTCTGGTTCATACTCCATGAACCAGTTCACATCTCTTATCAGCTTGCCATCAATAAACGATAAACTCACGCTGGCCAGCGTATTGCGGACACAGCTGCAACCGATATTCCCTTCTACCGTACATAATTGTATACCTTATCTATCCCCTAAGGTTTGCTGTAGCGCGACCAATTCCCTTTATCATCACTCAACCGAGCATTTGATTTGGGCATGAACATGACCATTTTTTACCCACGTTCATGCCCCATTAAGACCCATCATCTAACCCAAACAAATAACCCATAGCCACCTTCGCTGAGTTTTCTGTGGCCTTAACGTCCATAAAAAATTGTCCCTATTCTGCTTCAGTGCTATCCGGCTAAAGCAAATAGATCCCCAATCTCTGGTTGAACTATCGTCACCAGTAGATATCGCCTACAACGGCATTTCCCTGGAACCTTATGTAAATACAATGACGACCCTTTGCAACATAGGCACATCATGAACATCGTACATCCCATCATTTGACCCTTGAAATTGCGTTTTTGTTTACCTTAAAGCAAAAACCTATTTCGTTCTCAGGCGCGGGTCATCGAGGATTTATGACCACATTGCCTGCAGTCCCTTATGTTCGTTCCTTTATTTATTCAGGTCCAGTATCGTTCGTTGTCGATACTTCGTGCGAATGGGGCTTAGTAAATTGACCTGTACGGAAACACGAAGAATCCATATAGATGACGGCTGATGGAAGTTGATCTCGATGAACACCGACGAGTCAAATTTCATCACCCGAAGTGTGCGCACACGCCATAAAGACGATCGAGTCTTAATCGAAAGGTGTCGAGTTCTGTTGCGTACTTAAACTAACTTTGAAGTCCTATTTGTTGGAAGTTAAAAGAATCCCATAGAAGTGGGATTGTAAAGTGCGAGACTAAGTATATGCCTTAGCAAAAGGAAATAGTTCATCATCGGTGCGCGAATCCAAATTTTATTCTCAAGCTGAAAGAATATATTTAACAAAACACAATTGCAAAACCTTTACTTACTCCCTTATATTTGAATAATATGATTATCGTTATGGATTGTTTAAGTAGGAATTCCCGTGGATAATTATTGTACTGTAACAACATCCAAACAAATAAACAATTGTTTCTTCTCGTTTTCTTTGTTTTACCAATACATACGCGAAATCTCATGTGATCCCACCCGGTAAACTAACCACGGTATTGCAATACCAAACTAACCATCAATGGATATATATTTTACACAGTTTAGTACTACAAATTAAAATCGTTTTGCAAAGATGAATCGTTGCATACACTATTTATGATCGCCCAATTCAAAAACAGCTTTTCAAATGAACAGAATAAAATACAATAATAAATAAATGCTAAGAACTCTATTCGTAGGACTATTGATTTTAATTTGGATACACGAAAGGTTATTGAAAGAAAAAGGCAATTCAATTAAAGTTTATAAGAAGAAACAACTACGATTGTTAAAAGGCAAAGAAAAATAAAATAATGATTTAAACGATTCTATGGACAAATAATAAATATTGTAAGCCCCTTCTGGGTACAAGCAGGCACAACCACATTTCGACTCCGGTCGACACGATCAACCATTTGACTCCTTCCACCTCTCACTTGATCGCTTTCGACACTCACTTCCATCCTTCGATCCATTCCTGCCCCGTAGCGGCATATTGGCATACAATGCCCCCACTCAACCCTTTCGGCTCCGACTGCCAGGCCGGCTCCTTCCTACCCATCAGCTACTCCGCCTAACAAACAATTGGTAGGATGCCCGGTCCCACTTCCCTTACCCCTATGTAAGGATCTTTTCTCCTAGGGACTCTCAATGTCTCCCAAGCCACCACGGCTCAATTCAAGCGGCAACCAAAGGTAGTACATGCCTCACCATGCCGCCCCATATCCCATGTGCAACAACTATCCTTCGGAGCGTGGTTCCATTTCGCTAGGGCGCCCTGCGGTTGGACACAACCAACCACCCACCAGGAGCCCCTTAAGCAAAGTTGCCTACACTTAACCAAGCGCGACTGGCCGGCACCTCCTCACAAGTTGCTGTTCGGCGAGGTTGTGGCGGTTCCGCCAAACCCCACGGTACGCTTTCCTTGAACATCCCCATAACACCAATCTTCCCATATAATTTCGCCAATGCAATCGCATTAGGCACCTGAAAACGCTACACGCATTAATTGAAGCAAAGCTATAGTCGTAAAGCTTCTGCAAGAGAATTCTTACCTTTTCAAGCATTCCTTCGCTTACAAATCCCTTGTAAGAGTTCTTACGTCCCTTATCATAAATTATTCTGAGGAGAAAATCCCCGGTTCACATATCATGTAACCATTTCAGCCAGAGATAATTATCATGGCGTCGCCTATTCCTACCTTCATTCATGTATACGATAAACTTCTTTATGTATACATTGGCTGGCGACGTTTTTCTCCCAGCAATAAAATTCCCTGACTCGCACAATGTGCAACCCAAAGCAAATACGCATTCCGCGTCCCCTGGCATCAATTGAAATCCAAGCATAAACAATGCAAATAGGTATTCAATACGTACCCTTACTAGTGATGCCATAAACATCCAATTTGCTTTTAGCACCTTTTCTCCCAACGTTGATAATAGCGACGAGGCATCACGTAAACAATGACCCGCATTACCAACAGCGCATTTGGTCATTTCTCCCTTTTGTCTTTGCCGCCTACCTGTTTCGTTGTCCCACTGCTGTCGAGCACGTATTCAAATCGTCGAACGGATCGGACAAGCCGTTCATCAGCCCCTGTAGGGGGAATGTGTCCCTTCAAGGAGTTGAGTCAGTTAATAATCGTTTACCACAACAGTGTAGAAATAAGATTTGTGTCCAAAATCTATAAAAAAAAAACCCACTTCCTAAAAACAGTTAATTAATAAACAAAGTAAAGCAGTGCGTTTAACTTTTCCTCCTTGTGGGCGGTTTGTCGTGCAGTTTTGCACAAGTTGGTGTCCGGTGTTTGTGTTTATTTCTCACCTTTACCCGTGGTTGCGAACGAACGAGGCGGCGTTCGTTCATTTATTACTGATGACTTGTCCGGTGTTTCCTGACTTTGCGTGATCGGTTCGTGATGGAGTTTTGCTGTTTCCGATGAGATCTAGGAATCTTCGTGACAGTGATGATGGGAGAGGAAGTGAACCAGTGCAGTACGCCCGCACAACATACTTCTACACCCCACAAGGTCACAGCGACTATATATCGAGCGCCGTCGTCGACACCGGTGCCGATATACCAGGTCCTCCCTCGATCGGTAAGCCGCGCAACTGAGTGCCCGCCACCTTTTACCAGTCCCAGCGGCAAACAATTCTCCATACAAACGTATGGACGAAAAACACTGACTCTGGACTCGGTTCTCCTCAATTCTATCCACTGACACATCGTTGTTCGATGTCAGTGAGTCCCAATAGGTCCCATCTCCTGACACTTGGTCGTACGATGTCAGCGAGCTCCTAATTGGATTAGACCTATTAGAACGGTACAACCTGTTGGTAGATACTGCCAGCAACAGGTTAACACCACAGCGCCGTTATCTGCCCTTCCCACACACGCCACTTCGCCACTGCGGACGCGAGCAGATTACCGATAGGTTCCGACCTATCGGACGCCACTCATTGATAATTGTGTAGTGCTCCGAACGAAGATGACGTGCAGAAAGAAACTCACACGGGCGCACACACGCACCCACCCACCCACCCCCACACACACACACACACACACCTGATATAGATACATGGGTGAAAAGAAAACATGGCGCGCTGAACTATCACTTGACTCAGCTAATATCAGGATATGGATGCTTTCGGCAATACTTACACAAGTATAAGCATGTGAATCACCCATACTGCTTGTATTGCGAAGGTAAAATAGAAAATGCAGAACACGTACTCATACATGCTGAGTTCAAAACAGGCATGGTCCGTAACAAATGGTATTCTCTGTGAAATGATTCACCCAACTAATAATAACATCGTCCAGTCGGACACTGATAAAGCAAACTGTCTCGCTGAACATTTCTGCAAAGTCCATAAGCAAAACGATACCCTCCCAGTAACAAATTTCCACGATACAGTGAACGATTACATTCCACGCTCACTGGAGCCATCCCTCACACCATTTATTACTGAATTCACCGAAAGCAATAAAGCATCACACCCCGTAGGAATCGACACATTCCTAAGCCTTGAAGAACTATCCGAAGTCATTACTTCACGTAACAATAAAAAATCGACTGGCCTAGATGGAATCCCTAACCTCCTATTCAAAAGACTCCACCCAGGCAACTTGCTCCCGATCCTCGTTCTTCTCAACCACATAATAAACGCTTCACATTTCCCTAAAAGTTGGAAAACAGCGGTGATCGTCCCTATTAGCAAATCTGGGCCCTCCAAGCACCCGGATAACTTCCGTCCGATATCGCAGCTAAACTCGCTTAGCAAGATTCTTGAATGTAAAATCTACAAAAATCTTCTCTCATTTGCCAGAGATAACTCCCTCATTCCGAACTCTCAATTTGGCTTCCGCTCACAACACTCCACTTGTCATGCTCTCTTAAAACTGACACATGATGTGACGACCCACCTCCAAAACCAATCCCCAACGGTATGTGTCTCCCTAGACATAGCTAAAGCATTCGACTGTGTCTGGATCGCAGGACTGTTATACAAACTTCATTCAATGTATGGATTAAACATCCACTCCACAAAACTTCTCGCTTCTTACCTCTCTGATAGAAAGTTCATGGTGAAAATAAACTCAACTCTCTCGACACCTTATAGCATAAACGCAGGAGTTCCTCAAGGGTCCATCCTCGGCCCACTACTATACCTTCTTTATACATCAGACGCACCGCAGCCACTGTTACCCAATACAACAATGCTCAACTATGCCGACGACACTTTAATTTATTCAAGCAACAAGCTTGTCAAGGAGGCAAGAAACTGTATTAACAGACATCTCCCAATCCTGTCAGCCTACTTTACCAAGTGGAGAATTCAACTAAATCCAACCAAAACTCAGCTCATAGTTTTTAAAGGCAGAAACGCGAGTTGTACAAACAACACTATTCGCTGCCATAATAAAATCAGAATTAAAATAAATAACAGTATAATTAAACCCTCCAAAACCTTAAAGTATCTAGGTATAACCTTTACCAACAATCTGTCATTCTCCGCCCACATTAAAAATACGATTCGTAAAGCCACAACCCAACTGAACCTCTGCAGAAAAGTCATGTACAAACCGAATGGTCTCTCTCCCAAAGTCAAATCACTTATCTACAAACAAATAATCAGACCCACTCTCACATATGCATGCCCGATATGGTACCATATCACACCCGCCCAAATGGAGAAGCTACGCATTTTCGAAAGGAAATGCTTCAGACTTATCTCTGGCCTCAACCGATATCCTAACTCCCACAAATATTACAACAGTAGTTCGCTCTACTATGCCGCTAATATTGAACGTATAGATCGACGCTTCCTCGAGCTGTCCATCAAATGTATCGAAAATCTTCCCAATAATCCCAATCCGATAATAAATGCGCTCACATCGACTCCGTCAGATAACCAAACTGCCTACCCGAACTATCTCCACACCAGAACCCTCTTCACCTCTGGCAGGTTGGTCAACGACTCCAATGAGATTGTATACCACAATACTGAACTCTCACCTCACCAGTTTAAATATTGTAATATACAACCCTTCTCTAATATCTTGCGTTTCAACGACCAATCGGAAAGTGTTCCCCCAACCCATATCCCCGACTCATAGTACCCACCCTAACCCAAATTCCACCCATCAACCACTATACCTCCCGCCCCACCCTATTCTAACTTATTGTAATAATAATAGATTTAATAATTAGATAAGCTAGGCTAAGCTAAGTTAAGTTAAGTTAAGCAAATTAGTTATAGGTTAAGTAAATAATTATATCCTGGTTTTCTGACCTTTTCCAGGAAGCCCCACCTACTCCTATCTTGTCCACCCATGAAATATATAACTTTATAATAATGTTTGAAAAATGTACTAGCAAGTATGTGTAAACGATTAAAGCTAAGATAATTATAAGTTATCTGTATTACTTATTGTAACAAATCATTTATGGTCAATAAATACAGAAATGTAAAAAAAAAAAAAAAAAAACTGTGAAATGATGCAGCAGTTGCGACGCGACGAGCGAAATAACAGGTAAACTCCGTCCCGCCCCGCGATGGAATATGAATATAAAAGAAAGTTCCGCGGTGATCAACGGGAATATGTGCCTGGCGGGAGGTGGTTTTAGTCGGTAAAAACCCGACTTGCCTCTGGATCGGTCCAGAGGTATCTCTTGAAGATTTCCACCTTCCTACCGAAACAAAACAAAAAAAAAAAAAAAAATACACACACGAAAAATTGATATATTAATATTTATTTGTACTGTAACAGTCGTGTAATTGGTGATAAGATGTTATTATTATATATGCATTTTTGGATATGTTACTCAAACGTTACAGCGTTAAATTCCATTCTGACCAGATAATACAAGACCCTACCAATAGGAGAAGTAATTACTCAGGACGGGTTATGTCCCTATTATTTTGCCCAATCTGTAGGGTAGGTGGTGCCACATTTGTCATCAAACTCGATGTTAAATCGTTTTCAAATTCAATAAGGGAGGATCATTTTTGTAATCACCAGCAACCAAGTCCAAATCCTTTTAGCATTAAGCTGTTGTGGAGTGGTCCAAGCTAAGAAGCCAGGTAAGTCTTTTGAGATACCACGGATTAAGACTAAATAACTTTAACCCGTCTACAGATTCCATTAAGTGGGGCAACTGTAAAGCCTTCGACCTTCATGGAGTTACATTTAGAATGCTGTCTGAAAATTTAACGTGGAAAAGACCATCACAGTAGAACCCTTCGAAGTCAGTCAGAGCAGAATTGTTGCACGATGTAGTTGCCTGGAATGTAGTTTTAATGCTCAAATAACAGATTACCAGCAACCCGTTGATCAATGAGTATCGTGTCGACACTGTCAACTTCAACATCATGGAATGTATGTCGAATCGATCACTTAACAACGGGGTAATTTTTGATCGAGGAAACAAGTTTCATCGGCCCTCTGTTAATTTTTCCCTTTATTATCTCGAGAATTCGTTAGAACGTAAAATTCGAATCTGGCAATATGAAACGAGCCTCTTACAAATAGAGCAGCGTAGTACTCATCACTTTTAAGTTTTTGTTATTTTTACCAATCTGAAAGGTGGCGGGCGACACTTTCGTCAACAAACTCATTCTTAAATTGTTCTAACTTCAGTAAGCGGGGATCACTTGTGTATTCGACGGCAAGCAAGCAAGAATCTCTAAATTAACATGAAGGTAATCTGTATAGGTATCATTTTAGTACTAAGCTGTTGTGGAGTGATTGAAGCTGATATACCACGTAAGTGTTACAGATCCCCAGAATAAAAGTAAATAACTTATTATTTTATTCAAATCGTTTACAGCGGAATGCTTCCAACGTCCATTTGCTAACGGCCCTTGTTTAGCTTATATCCCTGCCTGGTCCTACGTCGCCGGTACTGATGAATGTATCTTTTTTGTATACGGTGGGTGTGGTGGGAATGATAATAGATTCGCAACTCAAGAGGAGTGTGAAAAGAAGTGCCGATGCCAATAGAGAGAACCTCGGAGGGGGAGAAAAAAATTAAACTACACAGGACTTTTCGATATCTGTGTGAATGATTTCTAAATAAAAATGCAATGACAATAAAGAGTGTTTTATTTTGATCATGAACAATTTCATGACAATAATTTAGTCTCATTTCGAAATCACGTTGCGCATCAGGAGGGTTTGAATCGAAGTTTTGATTGCTGTAAATATTGACCCATATTTTAAATTCTACAATTTTCAGATTTATTTTAAAATGAAAATAAAAATGATCATGCGGAGTTTTTTGACGAGTATATTTACTTCTTGCTTTGCAATGTTTTTTTGTTGAAGAATTTTAAAAATTTGTCAAAAATTGATAGTCAATAGAAATCAAAGAGACTTGCCACACTTATATATTTATAAGTGAGAAAATAAATATGCCGACAGTTTTAAGTGTAACAACGCAGTTTGTGAGACAACGCGCAGCCAAGTAATGAATTTTAAAGAAATGGTTTTAAAGATCAAACTTCTCGTGAGTTTTTATGATTGACATTTAATAAATTTCGTTTACTTTATTATTATTATTTTTTATATAATTTTTTTTTTTTTTTTACAATATTTCGGAACAATTGACACAAACAAAAAAAATTTCTGAAAAATAATTCGCATGGTACTTTTCGGTTGACAAGATGATTCAAACTCTCGACCGAAATCCGTGAGAATGTTAAGTTTGGTCTCGGAATATCTAAAACAGAAAAGCGTAGGTATCTACGAATAGTATCTACATGGTTAATACTAGCGGTCTCCAACTACTTGGATGGAGGGATGGTGAAAATAACAGCATACAAGTCCAGTCGATCTAGGGTGAGGCAATAAAGGTCAATTTTGACTTTGGAATCTGAAAGCCTACGCTTTTTTCGCTGCATGTGGCTGTGTCTTTATGTTATCTTGTACAGTAAGTCTGTGTGTGTTAACAGCAGACCCTATGGGCTGGGTCCAGGCATCCTCTAATATAGGCTGTTGCCGAGAAGTGTGCTTCCTACATTTTTCTACTGAAAAAGATATTATGGTATTCAGAATCAAAGCGATCGAAGAGGGAAGGGTCAAGAACGCAAAAATCCCGTACATTTTTGCAATATTTTTTATTTCCATTTTATATTCTTAGATTATAAATTACATGCTATTCAAAAAATGTTTAAATTCTAGCTCGATTGTCTTATACTATAAACTTGCGGTTCTATCCGGGCACTAATAGCTAAACCTAATATGACTATTGTCGTACAGTTTGCCTTTCGGCAACAGAAGTTTGATTGTCTGTAGCGGTTCCGCCAAACACCAAACGGTTCGCCTTCCTGAAAAAAACCCCCATAACTACTGTGGGGCTTTTCAGGGCCCGAAGAGCCATACATCATTCGATCCCCACTATTCCAGGCGAACCGACTCACCTCTAAGTCGAACTTCAGCAAGGTTGCGTAACCTTGCTACGGCATTTACCGCCAGCCAAATCGCTGGAATTAATACAGTTACCCAATCGGATAACTGTTATGAATATCCGTTAGGCAGCTTACCTATTCTGTGGGGGTTTTCCTTCCAAACCCCTTTTTCTCCATCACCATCCCTGAAAACATTAAGTCCACGGCAAAGCTTATCACCTAGCCGTGGCATCGAAAATTTCATCCTCAGGCATTACTATCTGAAAACATTAAGTCCACGGCAAAGCTTATCACTTAGCCGTGGCATCGAAAATTCATCCTCGGGCAGGCATTGATATCTGAAAAACATTAAGTCCATGGCAAAGATTATCACATAGCCGTGGCATTTGAAATCTCATCCTCAGGCATGCATTGCACCCAGGGCATCTCGTTTCCATAGCCTTATGCTATGGAAACAACATCAACAAAGAGTTCATTGATTACTCGTTGTCTTGTTTGCCCATGGCACCCCTAGCATGCGGCTATTAGGTCCCATTGGTTTGCCACCGCCGACAAGGTTTCGGCTGATGCAAACCAAACATTTCCCTAATTACCAGCAATAGCTGGTTTCCTATTATCGGCCCCCACCGATCAGGGACCGCAAACAAGCAACGAATTGGATGCAGCCAGCAAGTGTTTACTTTTAACATCTGGCAATGGATGCACCCTATATTCGTTGCAATATCTAAACATCGCATTTGCACCACAGAGTGTTATGAATATACAATTCCCTATTAACGGCCGCCACCCGTCGGCGGACCAAAGGAAATTCACACCATCAACCTAAATGTGGATTTATGGCCTCCCATAGGATGACCAGATCTTCGGTTCGTGTTGTTTTCACCCCAGACGTTCCTTGTTGCCGGCATGTATAGCACAATCAATTGTGTACACAGCCGCAGGTCATTCATTGTTTGCATTCGTGGAAGATGCAGTTGCGATGCTGGCATCCATCCTCGGTCACCGGACGATCGTATGCGAGGCATACACACACATGCATGATGTATGCCTATTCCCCGGTCCAATCACGATTAACTACCTCGAATTAATCGTGCAGCTCCTGCCCTTTTGCGGTTTTCTTTAGGTGTCCCTTTTCTTTTGTGGGCATTAAATACCCAGTCAGATTTCATCTCCAGTCGGGCACAGACATATATGTTTTTTGAGTGCGGAGTCACCAATTGTCTAACGAGACACACGGACCGAAGTCGTGGTGTTTGATTGTGTCGTGAGAATATGCAAGCGTTCGATTCCCGCGTATAAATACATCTCTTGCGAGAAGTTCGTATCTGAAAATGCGATTTACGCTGTAAATAACTTCGCGGGTTTTTGCAATAAACAATCCTAGTGTGTACCAGTTTTAACCAATTAACAATTGTTCTGTAACCTCGCGAATCCTTACAATAAACAATCTCAGTGAATGTACATATTTCAATAAAATGAACCACAAATATGAAAAAACAATTCATACAACTTAACCAGTTCTTTTATCTTTCTCATCCTTCGTCGGAGAATTGTTTGAAGTGCGAAACAGTGGGAGTGTGGTAACCAGCGCCCATGACGGTGCACAAGCCAAAACTACCCCACACTACTACCTAACTCCCTTAAGTTCGCTAATGCAACAGCATTAGTACCCGTAAATGCTTCACGCATTATATAGATCAAATCTATAATCTTAAAATCCCTGTAAAGAAAACTTACCTTCTCATGCATCTCTTCGCATACAATTATCCGTAAGATTTCTTTCTTTGCTTATCTGGTATTCTAAACAAATTTGGTACCAGACAAATTCCTGTAAACAAAATGATTCGGATTGCATTTAATGTAACCGTCATGACAATGTACCCATAAATATTGCACCGTCTATTTTCCAACTTCGCCATGTGTACGATAAAATTTCTTTATGTACACATTGTGCAAACCAAAGCAAATAGGAATTCAATACGTACCCTTACGGGCGATGCCATAAACACATTTCCCAGTAACCTAGCTAAAACCAATTAGCACATTTCCACATCGCATGGTTGTCTCTGTGTTTAGCCGCGACGCACATGCATCCGACGAATTCGGGTTTGTTTGCTTTACCGGAATCGTATCCTATGAATGCACTTATGCCATCATTTCATTTTCATTTTTCAAACATTTTTTATTTTTCTTTTTATATTCTTAATTTCTAAATTAAAGGCTAGACAAAAAATGCTTAAATTCTAGCTTAATTATCTTATATAATAACTTACTGGTCCTTCGCAGACGCTCTAAGCTAAACATTACTAAACATTTGTATAATTTGCCTTTCGGCGGCAGAAGTTTGTGGCAGTACTTATAATTATTTGAAAGACAAAGAAAATTTGAAAAACTTTGTGTCAATTTTTTTTTCTTAAAATTTAACTTACTTAACTTACCTATTTTTTTTTTTTTTTTAAATTTAATTTTATGTAAAAGCACTTAACCTAACTTAACTTAAATCTTATACTACCCTAATTCTAGAAAAGCTAAGTCTATGTAAGCTAGCTGATGATAGTGTGATTCTATACCGACTTTGGTATCCAGGTCTTTATATGCCATTCAACCACCAGAACTGTTGACGCACTTATGCCATCTCTTTGTTCTACGTTCGTTCTGATCCGTGAAAGAACCATGCACACATACCACCATGATCTGCATTACGAGATCTGGTTCTCTCTTGTGGTAGGTAAAACATATCCTTAGTGGAGAGGATATCCACCACCATCGAATCGAGGGTGAATCAAGAACCAGATTCTAATCCTCGGTTGAGCCTTAATATCACCTTCAAGGTGGACGGTCGCTCCGCCATCCACCGTACCGGTGCTGGTACGGTGCGAAACGAAAATAGAGTCGAGTAAGAAGTAATTTTTCTTGAGAAGAGTAGAGTTAGAGTCGGGTGCGTTAAAAAAAATAATAAAATAATGTCTCTTGTGCTTTCTCGAGTAAACTAATTGTGAAACCAATGAATAACCGATAAAATAGTAATAAACTGAAACAGTGTGTTATTCTTTCCTGTGTTGATGACGCGGAGTTTCGCTCAGTGTTTTGTGTCCATCGCACTCATGATGGGGATAGGAGGTAACCAGTGCCAAAATCGGCACACATGCTTCTAGCCCCACATGTCTATTTAATTGTATTTATTTTTATGACAAAGAAAAAGTAAAGAAAACCTTTGTGCTAATTTTTGTTATGTTTAACTTAAAATTTTACTTACAACTACTTTTTTTTCATATAAAACTTAACTTAAACCTTATTCTACTCTAATTCTAGAAAAGCTAGGTGTGTGTAAGCTGGCTGATAATGCAATTAATCTACCAACATTGGTACACAGCTCTTTATTGGCCATTCAACCACCAGAACTGTTGGTGTTGTTGTTGAACTGCAGGAACTCTTCTTCGGTACGCGTGATTTTCCGATCGCAGCACAATCGGCCGTCCACGGATTATCTACTTACATGATAAATCAGCGGAATCCCGGATCTATCCTGTATGTGGCCATTCATATCCAATTCAAGGAAGGCCTTTGATGGCACAAATCCGTTGTGACGCACACTCTCATAAAATAAAGTGTTTGGATAAAAGCTCAGCAAACTAGGTCATTGGACGAGCTTATTGCTCTCATAATAAGTCCTCTGATTAATTTGATCATAAAATTACCTACTCTGTTTATGGAGGCTTCATAATATAAAATCTCATTTGGATAGTACTTTTTATAGTCAGATTCTAGTGTTCGACATAATTTGACACAGGGTCTGAGACATTTCCTTTCGAACACCCGAAACTTTTCCATCATTTGGACCTATGTTAGACCATACTGGACAACCATATATAATCATTGGCCTGATTAGGGTCATGTAGAATATAAGTTTTATCCTGCTCTCAAATTGGCTACTGTGAATAGCCTTCTTGTGATAGCAAAAGTTTTTCTACTCTTGACCAAAGCGGCCTCTTCATGTCTGTTGAAATACAGATACTGATCTAGCGAGATGCTCAGGTCTTTAAGCATACTATTGGTTTCCAGTTTACATTCATGCGGTCCATCGACTACTAACTTTTGCCAGTTTTTTCTAGTGTCGTTCGTGGCTTTATATAATGGGGTTCTAAATTGGATGGCTTAACATTTCTGAAGTTTGATCTTAGGTTTCCAGTCGTGACAATATAGCTGCAACTTATTGAGATTGTGCTGTAGTAAACTATTTATGATCTCAACTTTGGGAGCGTTCTGTAAATTATGGTATCGTGTGTGACCAGCTTGTAATACAACCATTCTATCGAGACGGTGTGAGGGTACGAAGTCGTGGCATCGACATGGACGCAGAGTTCTACTCCGTCCCCACCCATTCACTGTAAATTAAAACTGAGCAACGCCGAGAAAATGCTCACCAACAGTCACCAAGTTCATAAACAGAGTGGACACAGCGCAGGAACAATAAAACAAACACTCTCAGGAACGGCAGCACAGAAAATCAAAACGCTGATTCATTGTTTAATTACTATTGGGTTTTATTTAACTTTAGTTTACACGCTGGTTCGGGATCACAATTAAATGAATAGCTTGTGTTGAACGAATGTTTTATGGTTGCAAAGTAAAAACTATAATATAATTGAATATTGTATATTTAATTAAGGAAAATAATATTGTCTTTTTCGGCAGTTGCCATGAAAAAAAAATGTGTACACGCACGAACACGACTCCGAATCTATCGCGTGTCTGCAGCGCTGCAGACCGCGGAAGTCCGCGCGACTATTGTCGTCGGCAGATGGAAAAGGACTCAGCGATAATCATCTCGTGCAGCGATGATTCGCCTCTTGGGGTGAGTTTATGGTGTTGTGGTAGATATCCTCTCCAATAAGGATATCGTTTTTACCTACCACCAGAGAAACGTAAAGTCTCTTTTGGTGGTATGTGTGCGATCGTTCAGATCTGCGTGGTTTACACGTGCTCGAGGGCAATGGATAAACGAAGCAGACAGGCTGTAAAGGCAAAGGGATCGAAAAGATCGTCGTCCTTGGAGTGTATCTCGTCTAAATAAATATACGACGATACAGCGAAGAAATGTGGCAAAAGAAAAGATGGGACGAGGGTATCATAAATGTCTTAGATGAATGATGCCCTTGTGTAAATATACGATTAGACATTGGGAAAGGTGCTATGCGCGAAGTCGATGCTTGTTTGGAGATTCACACAAAGAAGCAATTCTGGGCAAAGTGGTTGCAGCTGTATTGATAGTTGCAAGTCATTGCAAGGCAGATTAGATGGTTATACGAGGATTGCCTCTTATGTTTCGGGATTTGGCAACCCTAGCGTTGCAATCCGGCAATTGACAGCTCTGTCGTAAAGTTGGACATTTTTGAGGTTATACGCACTCAGAACGTTTTGACATACGAGCGCTATTTGTGTTGTTTACAGTAACTTAAAAGATTCATCTCGGCCCAAAAATGGAATAAAACCGTCAACATTTTCGTGCGATTATTTTTTACAACTTTCGGCGTGGATAAACTCAGCAACAGTGCATGGATGAACTTAATTCAATTTTTGGCGATGAAGCTCCATCGAGGACCAGTGTTTATCGATGGTATGGTGAATTCAATCGTGGTCGTAGTTCACTACAAGATGAATTTCGTGAAGGTCGTCCAAAATCAGTGGTTGTTCCGAAACTATTGATGCTGTGCGCGAACTGATATTGGAAGATCGTCATGTGACCTATCGTGAGATTGAGACAACCTTAGGCGCTAGTGAGACCAGCATACATTCAATATTGCATAAACATTTGACTGTCAAAAAAATTTGCTCGCGTTGGATCCCACACAATTTGTCAATCGCCCAAAAAAAGGCTCGTGTCAATTGGTCGAAAGAAATGCTCAAAAAATACGGTCGCGGTGCTTCGAAACACGTCTATGACATCGTGACAGGTGATGAATCGTGGATTTACGCGTATGAGCCCAAAAGTAAACAGCAGTCGACTGTCTGGGTGTTTCAAGATGAGCCAAATCCAACAAAAGTTGTTCGCGCACGAAGCACTTCCAAGCAAATGGTCGCCTGCTTTTTCGGAAAAACTGGACATGTCGCAACCGTACCACTAGAACAACGCAGAACAGTCAATTCTGAGTGGTACACAACCATTTGTTTGCCAGTTGTCTTCCAAGAAATCAGGAAAACCAACCGCCGAAGACGGATCACTCTTCACCACGACAATGCGAGCTCTCACACATCGGTTGCGACAACTGCATTTTTGAGCACCCAAAACATCGATTTGATGGGTCATCCGCCGTATAGTCCTGACTTGGCACCGAATGACTTCTTTTTATTCCCGTACGTAAAAAACAAACTGAGAGGTCAACGTTTTTCGACACCTGAAGAAGCGGTTGCTGCATTCAGAATGCATGTGTTGGAGATGCCTCAATCAGAGTGGCAAAAGTGCTTCGACAATTGGTTCAAACGCATGCAAAAGTGTATAGATCTTCATGGGGAATATTTTGAAAAACAATAAAGTGATTTTCGATGATCAATATTTGTTTTTGTTCTCTAATCCCGAAATATAAAAGGCAACCCTCGTATCTAAGTAACATCATAGAGTAAGGTCCTTGGAGGTGGTGTTCCTAGGAGAATCATCTTTTTTTCAAGTAAATAAAATAAAAGTGAATTTACGAAATTAAAAGTATTTTTATTTGGAATTGTGCGTTCGTTACAAAACGTTGGCTGCTCCAACACAGGCAACGACTTCCAACCAGGAACCGGTGAGTAGAGTGGTGGCAAGCCCACAAAACAAATCGTTGCAGCTTTCCTCGATTTCGAGCATCAACAGAAGGCGTCGGGTTGCACGGCGCAGGGTCACTATTCCTGTAATGTCGTTCCACGAATGATCGGTCGCTACTCTTCCCTCAAGGTTTGAGACAGCACGACGGCGACCGCAACGGCGGGTCCCCTCACGAGCAGTCTTAAAGAG
Source organism: Microdon myrmicae (assembly GCA_963931805.1). Classification (NCBI taxonomy): domain Eukaryota; kingdom Metazoa; phylum Arthropoda; class Insecta; order Diptera; family Syrphidae; genus Microdon; species Microdon myrmicae. The sequence goes on along the minus strand of OZ007497.1, from coordinate 47,406,833 downwards.
ATCCCTCATCCTTTTCAGGACAAGGAGACACGCTACCTGGGAGCGAGGTCAATAACTAATACAACATACATTCAGCGCTGTAACTCTACTTTTACTTGTTCAGTTGGCATGTTAATATCTTTATACATTCTCGTTTTTCCGAAAACTGTTTGCACTTCCAGGTGGCAGGTAGCATTCGCCGATAACAAACGTTTTAAATTTTCTTGTCTCGATATTGAAGAAACACTCTGAAAATGTCTTCCGCAAACGCCCACTGCATACGGTTCCAATCCTCAGCAATTTGCTGGAAACAAGTTACGAAAATGGAAATGGAACCTTCAAAATTGCTAACTAGTAATGCTCATGGAAGTCCCAACAATAACCTAATCCAAGGAACAGGATAACAAGTGCAAAGATTCCTCTCGGAGCCATTGGGTTTGCAAGATGCTGTAAGATTCAACAGTGTATGCTAAAGGCAATAGATGCCATGTGCACGCAACAAGAAATCCCATCTTGATTACAATATCAGAACAGAAGCACTCAATGAGTCATCAAGGGTCACCTCGATGTGTAGACCCGTATCTCACCCTTTGTATCAACGAACTTGACTTCATACAACAGATACGGTTTTTAAATACTTTTTATTTATATTGCACAATATTCATTAAGTGTTAACTTTGTATCTTATGTATATCGAAATAACAATATATTTTTTTTTAACAACTCAGTCGTGTTCGCATTTCTTGTCGCAACACTCTTTTGTGTGGAAACGGTTTGCATTTCCACCACATCCAGTATAGTTAAACGGCTCACATTCATGGGAAATAGAACTATGCCCATAACGGAGTAAGCTTCCGCCACACGTTCCAGGATCTATTGGCAGATGGCACACATCTAATAAAAATTAAATAATAGCTTAACTGTTGCCAAGAACATTTATCGTATGTCCCTCTAAGGCTACTTACCACAAGCATTGCCATTAACTGGAGAAGTGAATCCAAAGATCACTACAACTCCTAACCAAAATAGGCAACCAACTAATTTCATCGTGTACTAATCGAATATTGAATAATTGTGGCAAAAAGCAAATCAACTTATACCCTTTGATCAGGTGAAACACAGTCATATTAGCTAAACTGTTTTTGTGAGTCTCGTTTTCGACTATAATACAATATTAAAACTTATATACAGGTGCTGCACTGTGGCTATATACCTGTTAACCTTAGGTAGTGTGGTTTTCTACTTATGTAAGCCACAACAATAGTAATATAAGTAATGTTTTATCATTGGCTTAACAGAATTCGAGGATGATAAACTGCGCATAATACTCTTTACGTTAGCAGCAATATTTTTTCAAACTATTGTGTACATCTAATGAGCCCCAATAAATTGATTTCCATGCAATATGTGTGCAGTTACTCAGGTTGATATTAATTGCGTTTTTCTTTTAATTTACATGTGGCGTCGATAATTAAGCAGCCTTTAAAGAATCAATAGAGAGTGAGTCAACATTTAGCAAATCAATGATTATAGCGTTCCTTCGGTACTGTATTCAGATGATACCACTTCTAGATCACAAAATATGGAATTATTTTGTGTGATAATTTAAAAAGCCTGTTTCAGTTTTACTACGCACCTTTTTATCATACATTTCTACACGGACTAAATTCTAAATCCTATTTCGCAATTATATTTCTTATACAGAGTGGGTCTAAGCCGTAAGCCTTATTTCAATATACACCCCAGAAGAATAAACCGATTTAATGGATTTAAGAATTTTCTCATGGCACGCCCGCTCACTATACAGGGCTCGAGCTGCATAACACCTAGCCGATGCTCTGTCCGAATATAAGGCTGACATAACAGCATTACAAGAAATAAGAGAAGAAACGAGTATGACATTTAATACAACAGTCATGTAAAACAACATGTGCTCGGGGTAGGCTTTCTAGTCAGCCAAAAACTGAAACCTCCCATTATCGGCTTGAATGCAATAAACGAAAGGCTATGCACTCTTCGCGCGCAAGGCAAGTTTAAGAACATAAGGCTCATAAACGTTCACGGATCTACAGAGGAGTCCTCTGACGACGAAAAAGAAGAATACTACGAGAACGTCGAACGTGCCCTCAATGCCTGCCCAAGATACGATGTGAAAATCGTTCTTGGTGATTTGAATGCGAAAATAGGTCGTGAGCCGGTTTTCAGGCACTACACAGGTTCCCATAGTTTGCATGAGAACACTAATGACAATGGACTACGAGTCATCGAACTGGCAACATCAAAGAACTGGGTCGTTGCGAGTACCAGGTTTCCGCGTAAAAATATCCACAAAGCCACCAGGGTATCACCTGATGGAGCCACTTGCAACCAAACTGATCACGTGTTGATAGATCGCCGCCACTCCTCGAGCCTGATGACGGTACGTACCTACCGAGGTGCCAACGTCGACTCGGATCACTATCTTGTTGGTATAGTTTTCCGAGCCCGGATTGCTTGACGGAGACGTATTGCGTCCGCGGATTAGGTTCGAATCAACACGGCTGCCTTTCACAATGAGAATATCAGTAACACCTTTGGTGATGCGCTGGACTCACCCTCTTATGGACACCTTAAGAATACTCTCATTAGCACTGCCAACTCCATCTTAGGCAGTAGTCGTAGAGATCGGAGCGACTGGTTTGATGATGAGTGCAGACTAGCGACTGAACGTAAGAATGCTGCATACCGGGCAATGTAGTAATCTCATAGGACGCGGGTACGCGAGGAGAAATACAAAGAGCTCAGAAGGTCTGAAAAAAGACGACAGACAAAAGAAAAGTGCCTGGGAAAAAAACCATGTCTGTGAAATAGAGAGGATGAAGGATCTGCTCACCGATCTTGAAGGCATTCTGGAGCAATGGGAAGTGTACTTCAGTGAATTTCTAAATTGTCACCTCACAGAAGAATTGGAGGCTCCACCAATGCAAGATTAAGAATAAATGTTGCCACTACCATGCATTGAGGAAACAGTAAAAGCCATAAGACAGCTCAAATCAAATAAAGCCCCCGGAGCTGATGGCATACCAGCTGAGCTGATCAAACAAGGAGGGATAGCGTTACATCACGCAATTGATGATAACGTAATGCACGTATGGGAGCAAAAGAAGACGCCGGAAAATTAGCGTCGTGGAATAATTTGCCCCATACATGAGAAGGGAGATATCACAGTGTGCAGCAACTATAGGGGTATAACATTGCTGTGTACCGTATATAAGATACTCTCCTCTATACTACAAGACCGGATAGCCCCATACGCTAAAGTCATGATTGGTCAAAATCAGTGTGACTTCATCCCAGGCAAATCAAAGATTGGTTAGATATTCACCCTTAGGAAGGCGATGGAAAAATGTCTGAAATTTAAGATTCCATTATATCATCTATTCATAGATTTTGAAGCCGCCTACGGCAGCATAACCTGGGTCGAACTATATAATCCCATGAGAGAGTTTGGCGTCCGAAACAAATTGACACGACTTTGTAGGTTGACCATGACCAACGAACTAGTCAAGTAAAAATAGCGGGATTGCTCTCCAAACCAATAAACATCTTTAATGGAGTCCGACAAGGGGACACTCTGGCTTCCCCCCTATTCAACCTCGCCTTGGATAAAATAATCCGCGACTCTGGCGTTATAACTAGAGGGACCATTGTCACCAAGTCCAGCCAGATACTTGCCTACGTAGATGACATCGACATCATCGGTAGAACCGAATCGGCTGTACAGGACTCCTTCACCCAGATTGTACAGGCGGCACAAAAACTGGGACTGCACATTAATGAGGGAAAAACGAAGTATATGATGGCAACGTCTGCGAAGGGAAGACGTAACTTTGGTCAAACTATCAGGGTAGTGGAGCACGAATTTGAAGTAGTGTAATCCTTTAACTACCTTGGGTCTATACTATTAGCCGATAAGAATATGGAAGAAGAAATACACGAACGGCTGATTAAAGCCAACAAAGCCTTCTTAGGTCTATCAAGACTCTTTAAATCCCGAAATTTATCCAGAACATCCAAGTTACTACTGTACAAGACCATGGTCTTACCAGTACTCATATATGGATCCGAAACCTGGGTGCTCAATAAAAGACATTGTTACGTGCCCCTTGTCTCCGCGAGATAAGTGTTAAAAATAAACAGACATACAGAACATATAAACGTTAAACAATTTCAAACTAAACTTAAGTACAAAACACAATGTACATTTTGATTTACACATCTAGTAAACAAAACATAAACTACCTCTCATTCATTTGCAACATAAATTAAACAAAATCATTTAAACAGTGTACATTTCACATTTTAAACATACATAAAATATTTATTTCAATTGGTATAAAAAAAAAAAAAAAACAAAAATAGCTCGTGCATATAAACCTGCATAAGCTCTATTCGGCGATGACGTCTTCCATCAGTCTCGGGAAACTCATGGCCAAGTTTCTTCTCCGTGACAATGGTGCCAGGGAACAAAGGGGCAACGGAAGAGGATATGGCGTTTTAATAAAAGAAGAGTTCGGTTGACGGTCTTTCATTACTCGGTTGCTGGCGGTTTTTTCTTCTGTTACAGTTTTTGGTTTAGTCGTCGTTTTTCTTTTTGAGAGAGAGGAGAGTGGAGAGCAATTACAAGAATGTTAAAGTTAAACTAAATGTAAAAGTTAAAAGAAAATGTTAAAGTTGGACTGAATGTTGAGGTTCAATTAAATGTTAAAGTTAAATTAAATGTTAAAGTTGAATTAAATGTTAAAGTTAAATTAAATGTTAAAGTTGAATTAAATGTTAAAGTTAAATTAAATGTTACATTACGTTGGGTCATTAAGACCCAACTGACCCAGAGGCAGACCCGAAAGCACCGAGGGCAGCGCGATGATCAATGGAAAACCATATCGAGGACAATACTAACCGATTCCACGGTAAACCCAGGAGTACCAGCGACCACACAATCATAGACGCCCCAACCACCATCGCTGTAAGGCGCCAAATCCCAGAGCCATCGACGATACCAGGTAGGACCCACCTGTAAGGCACGAAACTGTTGCATCTCCAGCGCCGTGCTTCCTCTTAATATCGAGGGAAGAGCGTGGAGGTTTTATTATTTTCTTTATTTAATATTCTTTCATCAATTCGCTCCGAGAAAGTATGAACGAAAAACCTATTCCGTTTCTTATTATTATATTTTTTATTTTAACTTTCAAACTCTAACTCACATCTCAAAACTAAAACTAGAAACTCAATTCAATATTCAAAACTTTCAATACTAATCTGAACTCTCTTCCTCAACTCTATTTCTCAAACTGATTTTACTATTAAAATTTCTCTCTTCTTATGCTACTTACTGTTCTAATTGGTTGGAAATTATAATGTCAACAAAACAAATTTTCTCAAAGTATTCCTTTAGTTTCTGTGACTTTTAAATTGAATAAAATTTGAACGAAAATCAAAGTGCTATGTTTTGAATGAAAAAAGGTGCATGAAAAGGGGCATGTTATGAAATGTGCTGTAACTGGCTTGATATAGAATATTGTGAATGTTTATGAATGGTATGTATTAAGTGGGAATGTAAGACATGTAAAGAGGAAGTTTCAAGGTTGTGTTAGATAAGTAATGAGATTCAGTGTAAAAATCTAATAAGGGTAGTATTCTGGAATACTACATCACCGTGAGTACCTCTTATAGCTACTTCATATTTAACTAAGTAAAAAATATCACATCGAAAATAAACGTTACAATTACTGGAAACCTGAACATAAACTGATACAGCACTCTGAACTCTTAGTCGCGTTCGAGAGGAGGGTCTTAAGAAGAATTGTTGGCCCCGTATGTGGAGGGGGACGATTCCGGAGACGCTGTAACCATGAGTTGTACGCGATCTACCTTGAAGCTAATGTTGTAAGCAAAATCAAGCTCGGCAGACTCCGGTGTGGGGAACACCTAGCTCGAATGAGTGAAGAGGAGCTTGCCCGGACAGTCCTTTCTGGCGGGGTGTATGGAAGGAGACAGCGTGGCAGACAGGAACGTCGAAAGCCTGGGAGTGCCAAACTGGGTGGCATCGGCTCGAAATTGGGGCCGGTGGAGAGACTTGCTAAATAAGGCCAAGACCGGTTCCCAATTGTAGTGCCAATGATGCGTCATAGACGAGATAATCACCCAGGTTTTCCCATTTTCAAAACTATAATGACTGATAACGCGACCATTTTTAAGAGAACACGGACGGAGGACCTCTCCAAACAAATGGGAGTGAGTCATATTCTTGTACCAGTCGGATACTCAATAACAAACTCGAATGTAGAGAGATTCCATTCCACGCTTCTTGAAGTCAGTAGAAGCCTATCCTTTGAAAAGAACAGTTTGCTTTCTGACGAAATATTCAACGTGGCATTTCAGTACAATAACATGATACTCTCGGTTACGCAAGTCCGCCGTGTGCAATTATTAAGAAAAATATAAAAACCAAGTTAGAGACTGCACAGAAATAACAATTAGAATTTCAAAATAAAAAACGAACTAAGAAAATTTACAAACCGGACGAAGTGATCTTTTGCAAAAAGAATCGTCGAGGAAAAGAAACTACAGGTTACTTAAGACTAGTTGTCAAGTAAATCAAAGGAACAATCGTTGTAACAAAGCATAGCAACGCATTTACAAAGATCGCATTGGCACTATTAATCGTCAACCTGACTAAAGCTGATATCTCAATAATACCATTCTAGCGAAAAAAGTTTTTCTCCACAAGAATATCCGACGCAAACTTTTATACGGAACCCAAAATCCGAATTCACCCTATTAACTTGTGAAAAATAATGTTTCCATTTAGACAACTAGTGAAAAACGTCACACAACCAACAGATAAACTAAATATTTATATCCATCAAATCGAAAATTTATATACGCAATTAGTAGAGCGCTCTTATCATAGAGAATGAAGACCACTAAAATTCATGGGTACAGCACTAAAATGGGTGTATAGCATCCCGGGCCACGACGATCTTATACAAATCCAGACTACGCTACAGCAACTAATAGAGAATAATAATCAACATCAATGCGTAACGAACATATGGAATTTATCCTATCAGCTGGTTTCGCCGTTTAGAAACTCTTTTAAATACATTTCTGAAGCCAAGCTAGGAACTTATGATCGAACTTGTGGGGGCTCTTTAAAGACTTCTCCAAGAACCACCCATTTCCTCAATTTAACCTGTCTTTCCCCTCACCCACAAGACACCATACCTACCTGTAATTTTGGGCAGCGTAAGCTCCCAGCAGCGCAAGACTAATGACCTTGTCCAGAAAAAATAAATCATTATGGAAAAAAGCCTCAGGACTTGCTGAATAAGGCCAAGACCGGTTCCCGGTTGTAGTGCCGATGATGATGATGAAGCTCCCAGCAGCATTTTTGTTACCTGGAAGAAAATCTCTCCGACGGCATACATAATTTTGAACGTTTCTGGTTCATACTCCATGAACCAGTTCACATCTCTTATCAGCTTGCCATCAATAAACGATAAACTCACGCTGGCCAGCGTATTGCGGACACAGCTGCAACCGATATTCCCTTCTACCGTACATAATTGTATACCTTATCTATCCCCTAAGGTTTGCTGTAGCGCGACCAATTCCCTTTATCATCACTCAACCGAGCATTTGATTTGGGCATGAACATGACCATTTTTTACCCACGTTCATGCCCCATTAAGACCCATCATCTAACCCAAACAAATAACCCATAGCCACCTTCGCTGAGTTTTCTGTGGCCTTAACGTCCATAAAAAATTGTCCCTATTCTGCTTCAGTGCTATCCGGCTAAAGCAAATAGATCCCCAATCTCTGGTTGAACTATCGTCACCAGTAGATATCGCCTACAACGGCATTTCCCTGGAACCTTATGTAAATACAATGACGACCCTTTGCAACATAGGCACATCATGAACATCGTACATCCCATCATTTGACCCTTGAAATTGCGTTTTTGTTTACCTTAAAGCAAAAACCTATTTCGTTCTCAGGCGCGGGTCATCGAGGATTTATGACCACATTGCCTGCAGTCCCTTATGTTCGTTCCTTTATTTATTCAGGTCCAGTATCGTTCGTTGTCGATACTTCGTGCGAATGGGGCTTAGTAAATTGACCTGTACGGAAACACGAAGAATCCATCTAGATGACGGCTGATGGAAGTTGATCTCGATGAACACCGACGAGTCAAATTTCATCACCCGAAGTGTGCGCACACGCCATAAAGACGATCGAGTCTTAATCGAAAGGTGTCGAGTTCTGTTGCGTACTTAAACTAACTTTGAAGTCCTATTTGTTGGAAGTTAAAAGAATCCCATAGAAGTGGGATTGTAAAGTGCGAGACTAAGTATATGCCTTAGCAAAAGGAAATAGTTCATCATCGGTGCGCGAATCCAAATTTTATTCTCAAGCTGAAAGAATATATTTAACAAAACACAATTGCAAAACCTTTACTTACTCCCTTATATTTGAATAATATGATTATCGTTATGGATTGTTTAAGTAGGAATTCCCGTGGATAATTATTGTACTGTAACAACATCCAAACAAATAAACAATTGTTTCTTCTCGTTTTCTTTGTTTTACCAATACATACGCGAAATCTCATGTGATCCCACCCGGTAAACTAACCACGGTATTGCAATACCAAACTAACCATCAATGGATATATATTTTACACAGTTTAGTACTACAAATTAAAATCGTTTTGCAAAGATGAATCGTTGCATACACTATTTATGATCGCCCAATTCAAAAACAGCTTTTCAAATGAACAGAATAAAATACAATAATAAATAAATGCTAAGAACTCTATTCGTAGGACTATTGATTTTAATTTGGATACACGAAAGGTTATTGAAAGAAAAAGGCAATTCAATTAAAGTTTATAAGAAGAAACAACTACGATTGTTAAAAGGCAAAGAAAAATAAAATAATGATTTAAACGATTCTATGGACAAATAATAAATATTGTAAGCCCCTTCTGGGTACAAGCAGGCACAACCACATTTCGACTCCGGTCGACACGATCAACCATTTGACTCCTTCCACCTCTCACTTGATCGCTTTCGACACTCACTTCCATCCTTCGATCCATTCCTGCCCCGTAGCGGCATATTGGCATACAATGCCCCCACTCAACCCTTTCGGCTCCGACTGCCAGGCCGGCTCCTTCCTACCCATCAGCTACTCCGCCTAACAAACAATTGGTAGGATGCCCGGTCCCACTTCCCTTACCCCTATGTAAGGATCTTTTCTCCTAGGGACTCTCAATGTCTCCCAAGCCACCACGGCTCAATTCAAGCGGCAACCAAAGGTAGTACATGCCTCACCATGCCGCCCCATATCCCATGTGCAACAACTATCCTTCGGAGCGTGGTTCCATTTCGCTAGGGCGCCCTGCGGTTGGACACAACCAACCACCCACCAGGAGCCCCTTAAGCAAAGTTGCCTACACTTAACCAAGCGCGACTGGCCGGCACCTCCTCACAAGTTGCTGTTCGGCGAGGTTGTGGCGGTTCCGCCAAACCCCACGGTACGCTTTCCTTGAACATCCCCATAACACCAATCTTCCCATATAATTTCGCCAATGCAATCGCATTAGGCACCTGAAAACGCTACACGCATTAATTGAAGCAAAGCTATAGTCGTAAAGCTTCTGCAAGAGAATTCTTACCTTTTCAAGCATTCCTTCGCTTACAAATCCCCTGTAAGAGTTCTTACGTCCCTTATCATAAATTATTCTGAGGAGAAAAACCCCGGTTCACATATCATGTAACCATTTCAGCCAGAGATAATTATCATGGCGTCGCCTATTCCTACCTTCATTCATGTATACGATAAATTTCTTTATGTATACATTGGCTGGCGACGTTTTTCTCCCAGCAATAAAATTCCCTTGCAAATTGCACAATGTGCAACCCAAAGCAAATACGCATTCTGCGTCCCCTGGCATCAATTGAAATCCAAGCATAAACAATGCAAATAGGTATTCAATACGTACCCTTACTAGTGATGCCATAAACATCCAATTTGCTTTTAGCACCTTTTCTCCCAACGTTGATAATAGCGACGGGGCATCACGTAAACAATGACCCGAATTACCAACGGCGCATTTGGTCATTTCTCACTTTTGTCTTTGCCGCCTGCGTGTTTCTTTGTCCCAGTGCTGTCGAGCACGTGTGATTAGCATCGATCTGAACGATCGCACACATACCACCAAGAGAGACTTTACGTTTCTCTGGCGGTAGGTAAAAACGATATCCTTATTGGAGAGAATATCGAGGAGTCTTATTCAAATCGCCGAACGGATCGGACGAGCCGTTCATCAACCCCTGTAGGGGGAATGTGTCCCTTCGCGGAGTTGAGTCAGTTAATAAGTCCAAATCCTTTTAGCATTAAGCTGTTGTGGAGTGGTCCAAGCTAAGAAGCCAGGTAAGTCTTTTGAGATACCACGGATTAAGACTAAATAACTTTAACCCGTCTACAGATTCCATTAAGTGGGGCAACTGTAAAGCCTTCGACCTTCATGGAGTTACATTTAGAATGCTGTCTGAAAATTTAACGTGGAAAAGACCATCACAGTAGAACCCTTCGAAGTCAGTCAGAGCAGAATTGTTGCACGATGTAGTGCCTGGGATGTAGTTTTAATGCTCAAATAACAGATTACCAGCAACCCGTTGATCAATGAGTATCGTGTCGACACTGTCAACTTCAACATCATGGAATGTATGTCGAATCGATCACTTAACAACGGGGTAATTTTTGATCGAGGAAACAAGTTTCATCGGCCCTCTGTTAATTTTTCCCTTTATTATCTCGAGAATTCGTTAGAACGTAAAATTCGAATCTGGCAATATGAAACGAGCCTCTTACAAATAGAGCAGCGTAGTACTCATCACTTTTAAGTTTTTGTTATTTTTACCAATCTGAAAGGTGGCGGGCGACACTTTCGTCAACAAACTCATTCTTAAATTGTTCTAACTTCAGTAAGCGGGGATCACTTGTGTATTCGACGGCAAGCAAGCAAGAATCTCTAAATTAACATGAAGGTAATCTGTATAGGTATCATTTTAGTACTAAGCTGTTGTGGACTGATTGAAGCTGATATACCACGTAAGTGTTACAGATCCCCAGAATAAAAGTAAATAACTTATTATTTTATTCAAATCGTTTACAGCGGAATGCTTCCAACGTCCATTTGCTAACGGCCCTTGTTTAGCTTATATCCCTGCCTGGTCCTACGTCGCCGGTACTGATGAATGTATCTTTTTTGTATACGGTGGGTGTGGTGGGAATGATAATAGATTCGCAACTCAAGAGGAGTGTGAAAAGAAGTGCCGATGCCAATAGAGAGAACCTCGGAGGGGGAGAAAAAAATTAAACTACACAGGACTTTTCGATATCTGTGTGAATGATTTCTAAATAAAAATGCAATGACAATAAAGAGTGTTTTATTTTGATCATGAACAATTTCATGACAATAATTTAGTCTCATTTCGAAATCACGTTGCGCATCAGGAGGGTTTGAATCGAAGTTTTGATTGCTGTAAATATTGACCCATATTTTAAATTCTACAATTTTCAGATTTATTTTCATATTAAAATAAAAATGATCATTCGGAGTCTTTTGACAACGAGTATATTTACTTCTTGCTTTGCAATGTTTTTTTGTTGAAGAATTTTAAAAATTTGTCAAAAATTGATAGTTAATAGAAATAAAAGAGACTTGCCACACTTATATATTTATAAGTGAGAAAATAAATATGCCGACAGTTTTAAGTGTAACAACGCAGTTTGTGAGACAACGCGCAGCCAAGTAATGAATTTTAAAGAAATGGTTTTAAAGATCAAACTTCTCGTGAGTTTTTATGATTGACATTTAATAAATTTCGTTTACTTTATTATTATTATTTTTTATATAATTTATTTTTTTTTTTTTACAATATTTCGGAACAATTGACACAAACAAAAATTGGTGAAAAATAATTCGCATGGTACTTTTCGGTTGACAAGATGATTCAAACTCTCGACCGAAATCCGTGAGAATATTAAGTTTGGTCTCGGAATATCTAAAACAGAAAAGCGTAGGTATCTACGAATAGTATCTACATGGTTAATACCAGCGGTCTCCAACTACTTGGATGGAGGGATGGTGAAAATAACAGCATACAAGTCCAGTCGATCTAGGGTGAGGTAATAAAGGTCAATTTTGACTTTGGAATCTGAAAGCCTACGCTTTTTTCGCTGCATGTGTGTTAACAGCAGACCCTATGGGCTGGGTCCAGGCATCCTCTAATATAGGCTGTTGCCGAAAAGTGTGCTTCCTACATTTTTCTACTGAAAACGATATTATGGTATTCAGAATCAAAGCGATCGAAGAGGGAAGGGTCAAGAACGCAAAAATCCCGTACATTTTTGCAATATTTCTTATTTCCATTTTATATTCTTAGATTATAAATTACATGCTATTCAAAAAATGTTTAAATTCTAGCTTGATTGTCTTATACTATAAGCTTGCGGTTCTATCCGGACACTAATAGCTAAACCTAATATGACTATTGTCGTACAGTTTGCCTTTCGGCAACAAAACTTTGATTGTCTGCAGCGGTTCCGCTAAACACCAAACGGTTCGCCTTCCTAAAAAAAACCCCCATAACTACTACCTAACTCCCTTAAGTTCGCTAATGCAACAGCATTAGTACCCGTAAATGCTTCACGCATTATATAGATCAAATCTATAATCTTAAAATCCCTGTAAAGAAAACTTACCTTCTCATGCATCTCTTCGCATACAATTATCCGTAAGATTTCTTTCTTTGCTTATCTGGTATTCTAAACCGATTCGGTACCAGACAAATTCCTGTAAACAAAATGATTCGGATTGCATTCAATGTAACCGTCATGACAATGTAACCATAAATATTGCGCCGTCTATTTTCCAACTTCGCCATGTGTACGATAAAATTTCTTTATGTACACATTGGCCGACGACCTTTTTCTCCCAGCAATAAAATTCTCTGACTCGCACAATGTGCAAACCAAAGCAAATAGGAATTCAATACGCACCCTTACGGGCGATGCCATAAACACATTTCCCAGTAACCTAGCTAAAACCAATTAGCACATTTCCACATCGCATGGTTGTCTTTGTGTTTAGCCGCGACGCACATGCATCCGACGAATTCGGGTTTGTTTGCTTTACCGAAATCGTATGCTATGAATGCACTTATGCCATCATTTCATTTTCATTTTTAAAACATTTTTTATTTTTCTTTTTATATTCTTAATTTCTAAATTAAAGGCTAGACAAAAAATGCTTAAATTCTAGCTTAATTATCTTATATAATAACTTACTGGTCCTTCGCAGACGCTCTAAGCTAAACATTACTAAACATTTGTATAATTTGCCTTTCGGCGGCAGAAGTTTGTGGCAGTACTTATAATTATTTGAAAGACAAAGAAAATTTGAAAAACTTTGTCAATTTTTTTTTTGGTATTTTTTCTTTTCTTAAAATTTAACTTACTTAACTTACCTATTTTTTTTTTTTTAATTTAATTTTATGTAAAAGCACTTAACCTAACTTAACTTAAATCTTATACTACCCTAATTCTAGAAAAGCTAAGTCTATGTAAGATAGCTGATGATAGTGTGATTCTATACCGACTTTGGTATCCAGGTCTTTATATGCCATTCAACCACCAGAACTGTTGACGCACTTATGCCATCTCTTTGTTCTAGGTTCGTTCTGATCCATGAAAGAACCATGCACACATACCACCATGATCTGCATTACGAGATCTGGTTCTCTACTGTGGTAGGTAAAACATATCCTTAGTGGAGAGGATATCCACCACCATCGAATCGAGGGTGAATCAAGAACCAGATTCTAATCCTCGGTTGAGCCTTAATATCACCTTCAAGGTGGACGGTCGCTCCGCCATCCACCGTACCGGTGCTGGTACGGTGCGAAACGAAAATAGAGTCGAGTAAGAAGTAATTTTTCTTGAGAAGAGTAGAGTTAGAGTCGGGTGCGTTAAAAAAAATAATAAAATAATGTCTCTTGTGCTTTCTCGAGTAAACTAATTGTGAAACCAATGAATAACCGATAAAATAGTAATAAACTGAAACAGTGTGTTATTCTTTCCTGTGTTGATGACGCGGAGTTTCGCTCAGTGTTTTGTGTCCATCGCACTCATGATGGGGATAGGAGTTAACCAGTGCCTAAATCGGCGCACATGCTTCTAGCCCCACATGTCTATTTAATTGTATTTATTTTTATGACAAAGAAAAAGTAAAGATAACCTTTGTGCTAATTTTTGTTATGTTTAACTTAAAATTTTACTTACAACTACTTTTTTTTTCATATAAAACTTAACTTAAACCTTATTCTACTCTAATTCTAGAAAAGCTAGGTGTGTGTAAGCTGGCTGATAATGCAATTATTCTACCAACATTGGTACACAGCTCTTTATTGGCCATTCAACCACCAGAACTGTTGGTGTTGTTGTTGAACTGCAGGAACTCTTCTTCGGTACGCGTGATTTTCCGATCGCAGCACAATCGGCCGTCCACGGATTATCTACTTACATGATAAATCAGCGGAATCCCGGATCTATACTGTATATGGCCATTCATATCCAATTCAAGGAAGGCCTTTGATGGCACAAATCCGTTGCGACGCACACTCTCATAAAATAAAGTGTTTGGATAGAAGTTCAGCAAACTAGGTCATTGGACGAGCTTATTGCTCTCATAATAAGTCCTCTGATTAATTTGATCATAAAATTACCTACTCCGTTTATGGAGGCTTCATAATATAAAATCTCATTTGGATAGTACTTTTTATAGTCAGATTCTAGTGTTCGACATAATTTGACACAGGGTCTGAGACATTTCCTTTCGAACACCCGAAACTTTTCCATCATTTGGACCTATGTTAGACCATACTGGACAACCATATATAATCATTGGCCTGATTAGGGTCATGTAGAATATAAGTTTTATCCTGCTCTCAAATTGGCTACTGTGAATAGCCTTCTTGTGATAGCAAAAGTTTTTCTACTCTTGACCAAAGCGGCCTCTTCATGTCTGTTGAAATACAGATACTGATCTAGCGAGATGCTCAGGTCTTTAAGCATACTATTGGTTTCCAGTTTACATTCATGCGGTCCATCGACTACTAACTTTTGCCAGTTTTTTCTAGTGTCGTTCGTGGCTTTATATAATGGGGTTCTAAATTGGATGGCTTAACATTTCTGAAGTTTGATCTTAGGTTTCCAGTCGTGACAATATAGCTGCAACTTATTGAGGTTATGCTGTAGTAAACTATTTATGATCTCAACTTTGGGAGCGTTCTGTAAATTATGGTATCGTGTGTGACCAGCTTGTAATACAACCATTCTATCGAGACGGTGTGAGGGTACGAAGTCGTGGCATCGACATGGACGCAGAGTTCTACTCCGTCCCCACCCATTCACTGTAAATTAAAACTGAGCAACGCCGAGAAAATGCTCACCAACAGTCACCAAGTTCATAAACAGAGTGGACACAGCGCAGGAACAATAAAACAAACACTCTCAGGAACGGCAGCACAGAAAATCAAAACGCTGATTCATTGTTTAATTACTATTGGGTTTTATTTAACTTTAGTTTACACGCTGGTTTGGGATCACAATTAAATGAATAGCTTGTGTTGAACGAATGTTTTATGGTTGCAAAGTAAAAACTATAATATAATTGAATATTGTATATTTAATTAAGGAAAATAATATTGTCTTTTTCGGCAATTGCCATGAAAGAAAAAGTTTGTACACGCACGAACACGACTCCGAATCTATCGCGTGTCTGCAGCGCTGCATGCCGCGGAAGTCCGCACGACTATTGTCGTCGGCAGATGGAAAAGGACTCAGCGATAATCATCTCGTGCAGCGATGATTCGCCTCTTGGGGTGAGTTTATGGTGTCGTGGTAGATATCCTCTCCAATAAGGATATTGTTTTTACCTACCACCAGAGAAACGTAAAGTCTCTCTTGGTGGTATGTGTGCGATCGTTCAGATCTGCGTGGTTTACACGTGCTCGAGGGTGTAGCGATCCTAAATCGCTACCCCTACCCAAATCCCCAATATTATCAATTCCTAAATTCCACAGTTAATTTATCACTCATTGATTCAATTCCACATAATAAACCCAAATCCCAAATTTTCCATTGCTTCATTTCAAATCCCAGATTGAGTCACATGTACAACGAATTTAACCAAATGTTAATTCATCGTACATTGACTCAATTCCTAAAAAATCATGAAATGCTAAATTCAAAACGCATTTCATGATTTCCCTTCCTAGAACCCATCCAACTAAAGCCTCTAACAAATTCCCAGAACACAACTCAAATTGAAACGCAAACTCTTATGTGTGTTTCTGGGAATTTTGACCATAAAATAGTTGACAATTCTCAACTAAAAAATCTATAAAAGGGGAGTGAATTTCAATTTCGTGATTAGTAGATCTCCAGAGGCCGAACCCCTGGCCGCGCGCAATACGACTAAGTTACAAAAAATAAAATAAACATTAGTTAGCAAAAAGGTTGCCTTTTCGTCTTTGGAGATGCTTGACCCTTGATCCGGCTTTTCAAATTGTTTCAAATTGCGTTGTCCCAAATGTCCGACTACAGTCCCTCGGGTTAGCTTGGCTTCGGGAGTGAAATAGTCTTTCCAGTGACGTCGAGCGATACGCACTCATTCGACGCACCAAGTACATCGGGACATCCCGCAGCTGAATATCAGGGGACTCCCTATAAAGAGGCAAAGCACGTCAACGACGCCGCTGACTCAGGACCCAACAACTGGCGCAGCCGGTAGGATTTAGGTAAAGCCATAGAACGGACGGTTCTAATAAGAGCTACAAACCTACAAAAAACACCACAAGAAAAACCATGGATATATAAGCATAACCAATCTACTGTCATACAAGGATTTTCACCTGACATCAGCAGCACAGATATTGCGGCAAAGAATATTTTCTCAGCACTTAAGGACATCAAATCAATCATCGCTTTAAAAAACCGTAAGACAAATAGCGTCGGCTCCTTATTTCAGCAGAAGTTATATTTACTACCTAAAATATCGTACAAACATAATTCGCCATCGAATGTCTCAAGTGTACTTCCAAAACAACGATATAATAGCAGCAGGATTCATATCTTAGCTAACAAGGAGAAAGTTAGATTCAGCATTCCAGAAGGAGGAAAAAGAAAAAAAAAACTAGCCACAAAACGAACGTTCGCTTTAATGATTTTAATTCATTAAGTAAAATTACATATAAAACATATATATATATACAATAAACGAGAAAATCCAGGAAAATAAACAAAAAAAAAACAATAACCTTGAACGAACGTACTGGGCAAGACACCCTTCCCCTTCCATCCGAGGCTGAGTCTGGCCCTGGAAGTACGATTCATAAACCAACAAAAAGGAAACTCCCACACACAAAAAAAAACAACAAACAACAAAATAGCCAAACAACAACCGCTACGCAGCAGCCCCACCGAGTAGCAGCCCCAACAGCACCGGACCAAGACGAGCAGCAGTTAACAATTAAATCTAAGTAAGCATTCTTTCTTTCTAACCATATTTCCCATAAAGATATTATTTTCTACTCTTACAAAAAAACATAACATATAATCCTAACTTGCTTTACCCCAAAAACAAAAATTATGACAAAACAAAACCAACTTCTAAGACTCGGTCGCCTCCATCTCCGTCTATATTGTGCACATACCTACAATTTATATTTTATACTCATATATTTAAATTGCCAAACAAATTAATTATATCGACACTCGCCCTTGGGATAGAAGACACCTAAAACATACATACCCGTAGCCCCTCTCCACCATTTACACTGACACTACCATTTTACCCCCTCCTGATCTATGGAATTAGGAACCACCCCAAACACTACTACGCCTCACGACACTTTGAATCCTTCACCCAAAAAACTCCGTAGCGGAACTATCATCGAAATAACCCCTCCGATAAAAACTCGCGACCTTAGCCCAAACCTACCAGAAATTTCAGCTCCTCAGCACCAAACGGATCTCGTAACCTTTGAAAGAATGGCTATTGATTATACAAAGGTTGCGAAGCTGTCAGCACAGCTAATCCCCATCTTCTCCGGGGAATTAAATCCGCATATAGGTACAGAGCTGGAAACATTCTTGGATTGCTGCAAGAGGGTCTTAAACTGCCTCAGGACCGAAGAACACGAGGCTTTTCTACAGATATTCCCCACTAGACTGAGGGGAGAAGCTTCTGCCCTCTTCGCGTCCACTCCGTTCGCAACCTTTCAGGAAGCCGAGGACGTGTTGAGAAAAGTTTATTTACCGGTAGAAAATTACCAAGACCTGGTAAATAAACTTTTAGCCATTCGACAAAACCCAGCAGAAGCTATTATTCTCTTCCAACTACGACTGAAAAAATTATTAATGGAATGCAAAAAAGCCGCGGAGCTAAAATATTACTGTCTGAGACAGTAAAGACACAATTAGATGATTTCGCTAAAAGCATCTACAAGAAGGGGTTAACAAACCCTTACCACCAACAATTCTTACTATTAATGGGAGATGTAACAATAGATTCGCTGATGGAAAAAACATTAGAATTGGAACAGGTACAGCAAACTCAGTCACCACCATTATTCCCCGTTCAACCCGATGCCCCCATGGCCCAACAATCTCACTCCTTTGTCTCAACCTTAAACCCGCAGGCCCCTAGTTTTAACAAAACATTCAAAGCTAGCCCACATACAACACAAGAAACTAAAATGGTACCATACACCCAAACAACCTTACAAGAACCCCCCTATAACCGAGAGGTGGTGAGATATCTCCAACAGATAACGTATGGGGCAACAACAGCACAAACCCCAGGCCCCCCGGCCAGATGGACAAAACAGGATACCCGTGTAACCTGTAGTTATTGCAGAAAATTAGGACACACCTATGCAGAATGCAAAAAATGAAAGAATACCCCCTTCTGCACACACTGCCGCCAGGCAAACCACGACATCCGCGACTGCCGACGGCTAAAAAGCCAAAACGAGACAACAAACAGAAACAGCCCCACACGGCACCGTACGGAACCCACACATGGACCCAGAGTATTACATATAAGCCAGGTCTGTGAATTTTGTGGTCAACCGGGCCACAGTCTAAATGAATGTCAACAAAAAAGGAAATGGGAGTCTCGGGACCAAGCGCACTATTCGGGAAACGGCTCCCGGTCGGGCCAAAATCCCCAGACCCGACCGAATCAATAAAAAAATCAAGGGTGCCACCTCAGACGACGACATTAGCCTGCCCAATTGTCCACCTCCCCCTGGACATAAGTAAAGACGGTAAGGTACGCCTAGTAGTGGACACAGGCGCTGAGGTAAGCTTGATCAAGGAATCAAAAATCAAGCAACACGTCCCAATAGTTACCGAAGAAACCTGCACATTGGAAACACCGTTTGGTAAGGGAAAAACCCTAGGAAGTTGCCAGGGAAATTTCAATTTGAAATCTAAAATTCCCTGCACGTTCCAAGTAGTGAGCAATATGCCCGATCTTCCAGAAGACGGTCTACTAGGAAACGACTTCCTCTCGAAACACTGCAACGTGAATGGCCCAAACCAACAATTGGTGTTCCCATCAACCACCTACAACGAGGAAGAAAATATAATCCCGTTCGAGAAAGCAGGTCCACCTATACCCAAGGTAACAAAATTCAAAGAGGTTACTAAGACCATCAATAGCGTCACCAAGACAAAACCCACAAAAGCCCAGCCACAAACCAAAACGGACACAGAGCCAATAGAAGTAAAACTCGTTAAAAAGACCTATATTCCGGCATGAACTACAAAAATCATACGAATACCTGTAACAATAAAAGAAGCCATGATCAGTTCAAAACGGGAAATAAAGAAAGGAGTATTCTTGGCTGAAACCATTTTACCGGCAGGAAATAATGTGGCAATAGGCATACTAAACACGGGAACCAAGCCAGTCAAAATCACCTCCTGTAAACTATCCTTAACTCCGCTGAAAAATTACAAAATAATGTCTCTAAAACACGCATTTAATAAAAACCTGGATGTTAATAAAACTCCAAAGGCACCCTCTCCCAATAAAGGAGCAGAGGGATGTATAATTAAAAAATGTTGTAACATACACCATTTAAAGCAACTACCCCCAGAGGAAGAACCCTCAAAATATCGTAAAAAACAGCTGGAGAACGAGCTCAGACTAAGCGACACCCTGAGCCAGGAGGAGCATGACTGTATTTTAAAACTATGCCAAGATCACGCAGATATATTTTACTTAAAGGGAGATAAACTGCCACATACCCAAGCAATATCGCACAAAATACCACTCATTAGGGACCAACCCCCAATAAATCAAAAAATGTATAGGTTACCACAAACACAAAAACAAGTAATAAACGATCAACTGGAGGAAATGCTGGCAAATGAAATAATTCAAACCAGCAAAAGCCGATGGAATTCACCTCTCCTGGTGGTACCCAAAAAACCAGGACCGGATGGGGAAAAAAGATGGCGGGTCGTAGTAGACTTCCGAAAACTGAACGAAAAAACTACAGGAGATGCATTCCCATTACCTAGGATCGAAGATATCCTAGACCAATTGGGGCACTCCCGATATTTCTCTACCCTGGATTTGGCCAGCGGATACCACCAAGTTCCAGTACATCCAAAGGATAGGGAAAAAACCGCGTTCAGCACAAACTTCGGACATTACGAATTTAAGCGCATGTCATTCGGGTTGAAAGGGGCACCGGCGACCTTCCAACGATTAATGAACTATATCCTCACAGGTCTCCAGGGATTAGAATGTTTCGTATACCTGGACGACATAGTGATATACGGAAAAAACCTCGATGACCACAATAACAAACTAAAACGCGTCTTCAACAGATTAAGACAATACAATCTCCGACTCCAACCGGAGAAATGTTGCTTTCTACAAAAGGAGGTGGTATACCTGGGCCATATATGCTCGGAAAAAGGAGCACTACCCAACCCGAATACCACAGCTAGCGTGCGCAATTTCCCCGTCCCCAAAACAGTGCGACAAGTGCAATCATTCTTGGGAATGGCAAATTATTATAGAAAATTCATTCCCCAATTTTCAAAGATTGTCCGACCACTTACGAACTTAATCCGAAAGAATATAAAATTCACGTGGAGCGAAAATTGCCAACGGGCATTTGAAGACATTAAGAATCTGCTGGTAACACCACCCCTATTAATATACCCAGATTTCTCCAGGGATTTTAACTTAACCACCGACGCTAGTTCCGAAGCATTAGGAGCAGTCCTCTCACAGGGCCCGGTGGGAAAAGACCAACCAATAGCATACGCCAGCCGCACGCTCAACAAAGCGGAGCGAAATTATTCCACAATCGAAAGGGAATTGCTGGCCGTCGTATGGGCGGTAAAGAATTTCAGGTGTTACCTACAGGGCAGAAAATTTACAATATATACCGACCACAAGCCCCTGAAAGGAGAATTCAACCTCAACGACCCCACCAGTCGACTAACACGCTTCCACCGTAAGCTAGCCGGATATGATTATAAAATCGAATATAAACCTGGAAAATACAACACAAACGCAGACGCCCTCAGCCGTATACCATATGAAAACATCGAACCACAAACAGACCCGAAACAATCTAAGGAACCCACCTCCCCAAACCCAAACAACCCCCCAGCTATTAAATGTAACGTGGTAACCCGAGCACAAAAACGGGTGGAAAAAGATCAAAACAAGAAAGAGGAGACCTCGAAGGATACAGATAGTACGGCGCAAAGTAATCCAAAGGGTGATTCGAACAAGGACAAACTCCGGGTTAAGACCGAAATCAACCCCAAATTCATCACCAAACCCGAGGAATGTTTAACCATCCTACGAGATTACCACGACTCCCCTTTGGGAGGACACCAGGGAGTTAGAAAAACATACAACCGCATTCGTAAAAAATATCGGTGGCGCTACATGTTAAGAGACATCCGAACCTATATCAAAAAATGTAAGAAATGCCAGACGATGAAAACAACACCCCAACTCCGAATGCCAATGGTTATAACGGATGTAGCCGAGAAACCTTTTGATAAAGTATACTTGGACATCGTCGGGCCATTAGAAAAATCTAACTCCGGAAACCAATATATACTGACTTTCCAAGACAACTTGACTAAAATAATGGACTGCTATGCCCTACCAAACGCAGAAGCACAAACAGTGGCTGAAACAGTATTTGACCAAATTATCTCACGATATGGCATCCCCAAACAAATAGTGACAGACCAGGGAACAAATTTCCTCAGCGAACTGTTCAAAAAACTATGCAAACTCCTTCGAATAAAGAAACTGCAAACAACAGCTTACAATCCGCAGTCTAACGGAGCACTGGAAAGGGCCCACAGGCCATTGGTGGAATACCTACGTACAGTAATTGACGAGAGCCCAAATACTTGGGATCAATACTTACGAACCGCCACCTTCGTGTATAACACCAGTACACATGATAGCACCAAGTTAACACCAATGGATTGTCTATATGGCTTCTGCCCAGAAGTCCCCTCTAACTTAAAACGTGAACCCGAACCCATCTACAACCACGAAAGCTATTACCAACTCCTTAGGTACAAATTGCAAAAAACCTACACGATAGCAAAACGTAACCAATTGGAAAATAAGCACAAATCAAAAGCCTACTATGACCACCAAATCAGATCACACACATTCCACGTGGGGGACCAAGTCCTAATAAAAAACGAAAACCGCAAGGGCAAACTGGCATCCATTTGGAAGGGACCTTTCCTAGTTACTGCCATAAAAGGACCAGTCAATACGGTTATCAAAATGGGCCGAAGAGCGGTGGTAACCCACAACAATAGACTAAAACCTTATTTCTAAATCCTAACCCTTCCAAATAACCGTGCCCCACTATTAACTCTAAACGTATGCTATCCCCAAGGTGTACCACAGTCCAATAACCTACCAGCCAAAGATATTTATAAATACACAATATGGACAGAAATAAAAGACGACACAAAAATTATCAGAAAATATAAAAACTAATAAATAATATACAAAAGAATATTAAAACAAATGTAAAATATAAACAAAACAAAACAGACATTAACCCTCAATAAGGAAGGCAATTTATAAATAACAAACAAAATTGTAACCATTTCAAAAATACATGTATTACTAGAATAAGACCCTCTTTAAACATAATTACATTTATATAAAAAAAAAAAAAAAAAAAAAAAAAAAAACCCACTATCAATAAAAAACCAAATTGAAATAAAAATATTTACTTTGACCTTTTATACCTTAATTTAAAACTTATTTACTGTAAAATTTACTTTCATTTTAAATAAGACCTGTTAACAACATAACCAAATTAATTAATACTAGATCTAAAAACAAACAAATAAGAAAGATACCCCTAAGTTAACTACCAAATAAACGTAACACTACATATAACACACAAATAAAACTAAGATTGATATAGAAAAACAATCAAGTACACAAGAATTCACGTACAAACATTAACCCTCAATGAGGAAGGCAGTTTATAAACTAAATTAAAAAAAAAAAAAAAAAAAAGTAAAAGTAGCTGAACAAAATTATTGGCAAATCCAAAATAATTTAGCCCATTACTATTACTCACTTTTATATTAACAATAATTATTAATCTTAACTACTTAACATTAACAAACCTTACAATTATATGAACCTACCTTTAAACTTACTGAAAAATAATAAAACATATTGTAAAATACACATTTACCTATTAAGTTACTAATCTAGCATTACGTCCAAATCAAAAAATTATAAATATCAACATCTTATACCCTTAAGCCTACGTTAGAAAAACAACATTGTAAAACACAAATTAAACCAAAACCTTTACTAATTTAAAATCCACCTACTTACCTTTATAACACATATGCCCATTCTTAAAATATACTTAAACCATGTTGATAAATACAACCAAGTAACTCAAAAAATGTAAAATTAAATTAAAACAAATGTAAACTATCGCGAAGTTGAAATGCCACCACCCTTTGCTTTCCACCCATTCTAGAAAATTAATCTCTTCTAGATTAATTTTCTTTTCTAAAGGGGGGAGGGATGTAGCGATCCTAAATCGCTACCCCTATCCAAATCCCCAATATTATCAATTCCTAAATTTCGTAATTTCTTATTGAATCATATGAGCAATAAATTAACCCAAAGTTAATTTATCACTCATTGATTCAATTCCACATAATAAACCCAAATCCCAAACTTTCCATTGCTTCATTTCAAATCCCAGATTGAGTCACATGTACAACGAATTTAACCAAAAGTTAATTCATCGTACATTGACCCAATTCCTAAAAAATCATGAAATGCTAAATTCAAAACGCATTTCATGATTTCCCTTCCTAGAACCCATCCAACTAAAGCCTCTAACAAATTCCCAGAACACAACTCAAATTGAAACGCAAACTCTTATGTGTGTTTCTGGGAATTTTGACCATAAAATAGTTGACAATTCTCAACTAAAAAATCTATAAAAGGGGAGTGAATTTCAATTTCGTGATTAGTAGATCTCCAGAGGCCGAACCCCTGGCCGCGCGCAATACGACTAAGTTACAAAAAATAAAATAAACATTAGTTAGCAAAAAGGTTGCCTTTTCGTCTTTGGAGATGCTTGACCCTTGATCCGGCTTTTCAAATTGTTTCAAATTGCGTTGTCCCAAATGTCCGACTACAGTCCCTCGGGTTAACTTGGCTTCGGGAGTGAAATAGTCTTTCCAGTGACGTCGAGCGATACGCACTCATTCGACGCACCAAGTACATCGGGACATCCCGCAGCTGAATATCAGGGGACTCCCTATAAAGAGGCAAAGCACGTCAACGACGCCGCCGCCTCAGGACCCAACAAGGGTAATGGGTAAACGAAGCAGACAGGCTGTAAAGGCAAAGGGATCGAAAAGATCGTCGTCTATGGAGTGTATCTCGTCTAAATAAATAGACGACGATACAGCGAAGAAATGTGGCAAAAGAAAAGATGGGACGAGGGTATCATAAATGTCTTAGATGAATGATGCCCCTGTGTAAATATACGATTAGACATTGGGAAAGGTGCTATGCGCGAAGTCGATGCTTGTTTGGAGATTCACACAAAGAAGCAATTCTGGGTAAAGTGGTTGCAGCTGTATTGATAGTTGCAAGTCATTGCAAGGCAGATTAGATGGTTATACGATGACGGTTTGTATATACCATCGGTGTCAATGGAACATGGTATCTATGGCGACGCCAGTGTCGAATGTTAGTGTGAAAATCTACACTAGTTGGAAATTCTAGTTTTGGTCGCTTATGCAAAAACGCATTGATACATATATGAATGCCCTTGTAGAG
Source organism: Microdon myrmicae (assembly GCA_963931805.1). Classification (NCBI taxonomy): domain Eukaryota; kingdom Metazoa; phylum Arthropoda; class Insecta; order Diptera; family Syrphidae; genus Microdon; species Microdon myrmicae. Next base: position 47,381,323 of record OZ007497.1, on the reverse strand, counting down.
AAAAAAAATCATTTTTAGGAATTTTAGGGTAATGCTTGTATGCATTAATTGTCCTTGGAAAAGGAAATGTTTCAGGTATGGAAAATTGGAATTTGCATGGGATTCTTGAAAATGTAGAAAGAAATTCTTACAGGAAATTATATGCGAAGCGATGCATGAAGGTAAGTTTTCTTTCACAGGGACTTTTTAGATTATAGATTTGATCTATATAATGTGTGAAGCATTTAAGATGCTAATGCAATCGCATTAGCGAAAGCTTATGCAGACTGGGTAGCAGTTATTGGGGTTTTTTCAGGATGGCGAACCGTGGGATTTGGCGGAATCGCCACAACGGTATCGAAAGTTCTTTCCAAGTCGATCAGACAGGCCCCTGTGCATTGGTTCTATACCATTGTATATCTTAAAGCAAAACTGGTTGTTCAGAATAATGTTGTTGTCATCTACCCATTTCAGCAGAGCTTTGTTAATGGTCTTTTCGAATACGTTACTGAAGTTTGAGAGCAAACTTATCGAACGCAAGTTCATTGGGTTTGTAAAATCTTTGCTGGTTTTGGGGATGATGGGCAGAAAGTGTGCATTATTCACTGTGTTGTTAAACAGGACTGTGTATACAGTGCTGTGAAAAATGATTGAGATAAAACGGCTCGTTTTACCGTCAGTGAACTTTTTTTTTTGATCTCCCAGATCGCTTATTTCTTCCGTGATTTTCAATGCACAATCCGGAAAATTCGTCACTACCCCTTGAGAGCGATTTAGTTCATTGGCAAGTTGTTTTTGTGTAGTGCTCCACGAAGCCCTACCATTTCCCTCCCACACACATATTTCATTTTCTCAATATTCCCATACACATCTACTATATCCTGCATCCATATCCCCAAACTAACATTCAATCCAATATTAGAAAAATTAAACCAAATGTTCAATTATTCAATTCCCAAAAACCAAACACCACAACGCACATCCTCATATGCAAACAAACTTATGTTAAACGATCATTATGTCCATTTGGTTCGTATAGACAAAATTCCTACAAATCCTTATCTTCATCTGCATTGTAGCCAGATGTGTATATTCTAAAATATAGATGTGTATATATAATATATATAAAATATATGTTCCTTTTACCCAGTTTTCTCACATATAAATCTGAGTGAAGATTTGTATAAAAGGACGATGGATTTTGGATTGGAGGATCAGTCTCGATTTGCGTCCGAGGTGGAAGAACGTCAATAAACTAAGTTAAACTAGAATTAATTTAAACATAATTAATAAATAAAGTTTATTTTGTACTTGAAACATATTTTTTATTGGGCCCAGCCAATTCTCAGGCCCATATTCAACAATCAGTCCTCACGCTTCCCGGAAACCCCAGTAGAATGCTGGCGACCGCAACGAACAACTAGGGAGCGGTCTAACAAAAAGACCGTCGTCCTTTTAAAGACAAGGAGACGCGCTCTCTAAGATTTGCTACCACTAAATGGTGGCAGCGGTGGGATTGATTCACATCATACACTACCAAAACTAATATCAGCAATTGCGACAAAAAATTGGTGGTAGGCAGTGCGGATAATTCAAAACATCAAAAATAGAAATCCAGCAACGAGGACAGATATCGGTAAATTATCAATAATAAACATCTTTCTGAAATGTGCGCAGAGCACAAAGGGAGACTAAGGCCCTATCCGGTCGGTACCTAGATCCCGACCTTAGGACGTATTGAAGCACATCAGCAATAAGCCATAACCAAAACAACACCAACAGCAAACACCTATTCAACCAACTCCGGACGCCAATGCACCTAAAACATGCAGTCGTTGGATAACGAATGTGAAGCACCGACGGTTACATTTGATGATGGTACCAGTGCCTCAACCCACAAAACAGGGGAAAGATAGTAATATAAAGCAGCGGTCGCCTACTACTCCTCAACATTAACATCAACAACGTCAGCAGCATTCACGGCCGTCGGCCCAACTACACTGATACCACAGCCAACAGTTGATAGAGCAACAACTACAGAGTAGTCAATACAGCTGTAGCAGTCAGCATCAGCAACAACAGCCAGCAATAGCAACACAGTCAACAGATTGTCCTGCAACAACCACGGGTACGTGTGTACATTTTCATGTTGGTTAAATTAAGGGGATAAATGGAAACCCCAAGCTTCAGAATTTTTACACATTAAGCCACACAATACATGGGTGACCTGAAAAGTTTCCGACCTCAACGTGAAGATAGCAGCACTCGTCAATAAACGCTAGTGAATGTAGTTGCGCATCTTTTGACAATTACTCACCAAAATGTCTGCCATTTTGGATGCGTCGTTTTTATTTGACAGTCGTTTGAGTGAGCCAATGTGAGTGTTTTTGTGAAAATGGACAAAATTGAGTATCGAGCTATCATTAAATTTTTGTTTTTAAAAGGCAATCATCATCATTGGCACTACAACCGGGAACCGGTCTTGGCCTTATTTAGCAAGTCCTGAGGCTTGTTAAATTTTCCATAATGATTTGATTTTTTTTTTCTGGACAAGGTCATTAGTCTTGCGCCAGAGGCTTCCCGACGGGGAATCGAACCACGATCTCCGGCAGCTTGGACAGCTGAATTTAAACGTGGCCGTGAGAGCTTGGGAGACGATGAACTTTCGGGGGGTCCAAAATCTGCGACAACTGACGATAACATCGCTAAAGTTCACAAAATAGTGCTAGACGACCGCCGAATTAAAGTGAGAGAGATAACAGAGACTATGGAAATGTCCAAAGAACGTGTTTGTCACATATTAAATGAAGATTTAGGCATGGGAAAGCTGTTATATGCCCGAAACAAAAATACAGTCAAAACAGTGGACTGCAAAGGGGGAACCACAATTGCAGAAAAAGAAAATCCTGTTTCACCAAAACAACACGCCGTCTCACGCCTCAGCGGTTGCCGTGCCGAAAATCCACGAATAACGGTTTCAACTGCTTGATCATCCGCCTTACTCAGCAGATCTAGCCCCAAGCGACTACTTTTTGTCCCCTAATCAAAAAATTGGGCTCGGAGGACAGACATTTTCGTCAAATGAGGAGGCAATCACCTTCGTGAACAGTTATTTTGCAGAGAAAACCGCCGAGTACTATTTGGATGGATTAGAGAGATGGGAGCATCGCTGGGAGAAGTGTGTAGAGTTACAAGGAGACTATGTAGAAATATAAAAATAAATTAAAAAAAAAAAAAAAGTTATATCTCTGTTAGGTCGGAAACTTTTCAATCCACCCTCGTATAAAATTTAATTTTATTACAAAGGGGATTCCAAGAAACCTCAAGCAAAAGTTTAAGTAAACATATAAATAATTTAAAAGAGGTAAAGTGAAATTTTAAATTTGGTTTGATAATATTTTGGGGATGATAACCGACTCCGCAAAATAAATACATAACAAGGGGACAGAAACAAAACAACTTTAAATATATAAGGCGAGATTGGCAAACCATAGAATTAGATAAATTCCGAGTACGTGTACTTTAAGGGGGTAGAAGTGAAAACCCCGATATTATTAAATTGCATTTTTATTATAACATATCAATCACAGGGTGTAGAAATAAATCCTTTTTGCATATATTTTAAGAATTTCTACTACGAGCTTCTTAATAATTACTCGTGGAACATTTTCGCTTTGTTTCTTCTCCTCGCCCTTTGGCCACTCTAAGCATTCTACATAGATTCGTTCCATTAATAAATAAGATTAATCCACTTAGCAAACATTTCAACGCGAAAACAATACGCGAGTCGGATATTTAAACGCATGAAACTAATATGCGATCAAATCATATTTTGAATTTCGTATCGGTGTTTATCGGTAACCCGGACGAATTGGATGATTTTATTTCTTATGGGGATATTATTTTGTCGCAGGCACAGGACGACAGTCAGCATGCTTTTTTTCCAAGAGTGGTAAAAACCAGACTGCAGGGGCCAGCATACGACCACATACGATAGAAGGTCATTTCAAACTGGAATGATCTTGCTTCGGAACTGAAGGGGCAATTTAAAATTTTCATCTCTAGGTCGGCGGCGCAGAATCATCCGAACCTGCGGTGCGAACGTACCTCCTCGAATAAAATCAAAAACTCGCATTACAATCGTTTGAGGATGGACTTGGGAATTCAGAGCCAAAATTCATAGTGAGCAGCAATAAATTATGCTCTCAAGCAAGCCCCAAGATTGGATGATGAAAACCCTCTTAAATTACCTTATAATGGTAAGGGTAAGAATGCTGAATGGATGAATTGAAAAAATACCCCACAGACAAAAGAAAAGTGCCTGGGAAGAAACCTAGAGCAAAGTAAAGAGCGAGGTCCACACCAGGCGCGGAAATTCCACCAAATAATCTGCAGTATGACGCGGTACACACCACGTTGCACTTACTGAAAGGATAAAGAGGGTAATCTGATCACCGATCCTGGAGGTATTGTGGTGCGATGGGAAGTGCACTTCAATGAATTGCCTAATGGTCAGCTCACAGAAGAATTAGAGGCCCCACCAATGCAAAATCAAGAACAAATGCCGGCGCCACCAACCATTGAGGAAGCATTTAAAGCCATAAGACAGCTCAAATCAAATAAAGGTCCTAGAGCTGATGACATACCATCTGAGCTGATCAAACAAGGAGGGACAACGTTACATCATGCAATTCGTGAAATCGTGGTGCGCGTATGGGAGCAAGAGGAGATGCCGGAGGATTGGCTCTGTGGAATAATTTGCCCCATAAATAAAAAGGGAGATATCACAGTGTGCAGCAACTATAGGGGTATAACATTGCTGGGTACTGCCTATAAAATACTCTCCACTATCCTACAAGATCGGATAGTACCATACACTAAAGTCATCATTGATCAATATCAGTGTGTCTTGATCCCAGGCAAATCAGCGATTGATAAGATATTCTTCCTTAGGCAGGCGATGGAAATGTGTCTAGAATTTAAGATTCCATTCTATCATCTATTTATAGACTTTGAGGCCGCCTACGGCAGCATAAGGTGGGTAGAACTATATAATGCCATGAGAGAGTTCGGCATTCCAAACAAATTGATACGACTTTGTAGGTTGACCATGGCCAACGTAACTAGTCAAGTAAAAATAGCGGGATTGCTGTCCAAACCAATAAACATCTTTAATGGACTACGACAAGGGGACGGTCTGGCCTGCCTCCTCTTCAATCTGGCGTTGGGGAAAGCAATCCGTGACTCTGGCTATTGTCACCAAGTCCTGCCAGATTCTTGCCTACTCAGATGACATCGATATCATCGGTAGATCCGATTCGGCTGTACAGAACTCCTTGACCCAGATCAAGCAGACGGCACAAAAACTGAGACTGCACATTAATGAGGGAAAAACTAAGTACATGGTGGCAACTTCTGCGAAGAGAAGACCTAACGTTGATCAAACTATCAGGGTAGTGGAGCACGAATTTGAAATAGTGCAATCCCTCAACTACCTTGGGTCAATAGTATCAGCCGATAACAATATGGAAGAAGAAATACGCGAACTGCTGATCAAATCCAACAAAGCCTACTATGCTCTATCAAGGCTCTTTAAATCCCGAATTTTATCCAGAACATCCAAGCTACAACTGTACAAGACCATGGTCTTACCAGTACTCATGTATGGATCCGAGACCTGGATGCTTAATAAAAGGAACTCTGAACTCTTAGCCGCGCTCGAGAGGAAGGTCTTAAGGAGAATTGTTGGCCCCATATGTGAGGGAGGACGATTCCGGAGACGCTACAATCATGAGTTGTACGCAGTCTACTTTGAAGCGAATGTTGTAAGAAAAATCAAACTCGGTAGACTCCGGTGGGCGGGACACCTAACTCGAATGAGCGAAGAGGAGCCTGCCCGGAAAATCCTTTGTGGCAGGATGTATGGAAGGAGACAGCGCGGAAGATGGAGGGGTGGAGTAGACCAGGACGCCCAGAGCGTGGGAGTGCCAAACTGCATGACATCGGCTCGAGATCGGGACCGGTGGAGAGATTTGTTAAATAAGCCCAAATCCGGATACCGGTTGTAGTGCCGATGATGATGATGAAGATAGGATTTAAACATTTTTTGTCTAACAAGTAAGCTAAATATAAGAGAACAAACAAAATAAAAAAAAATGTTTGTAAAATGAAGATGAGAATGTCATGGCCGACATACAGTTCATTCATCGGCTCTTCTGCGCCGAGATTGACCCCCCCCCCCGCTAACCCTTCACTGCGGCCCGTCCCCCTTGCCGACACAGTAAATTCTGTTCATCTTACGTTAAGCTTACTTAAGTTAGATTATATATTTTAGTTTGTAAAGTTATATACACTTTACCTTGTAAGTACATGTATTGCTCATATTAAGCCAATTAAATGGGGCCGTAGCCCCATTAAACTAAACTTGGCTTATGGATTCGGATGTGGACAATTTCATTTCATGGCGCCGAGTCCATGCTATAGGTTTGCCTTCCTGAAATGGAAGAAATCTTTCCCCACAACCAACTCTTTTAACTTATAGGATTATAACATACTAAACGTTACAACAACGTAGCCACGAAAAATGTGGATATAATACGTAGCTGCTATTAAACGTCCAATAAAAAAAAAACAAATTTATAATAGAATTAATACACTTACAATAGTTCAAAATTCACGATGGTCCTTTGCACCAAGATTTTGATCCCACCTTTAAAAATTTAGACAAACATTCTTCAACGATATTGCCGAATTCAACCTAACTTTCACTTCCCTCACCGATGGATAAATATATTCCAAAATAAATTTATATTATTTCCATGAAGTTTTTCAAGCAGTTACCACAGCTGCCCCAAAAAATGATCAAAACGAAACAGTATTTATTATCATTCGATTTTTATTAATAACAGGTCAATTGAAAACTCCCTGGCCTGACACATAGATGGCACTAGAATTAAATCCATATGATTTTTAGCCCTAACCTTCAAAAGACGCGTGTATAAATTTGACAGATGTCGGATCATTAGTTTGTGAATTATAGTATTTTGAGTGAAGCAACTTCTGTTATTGTGGAAAAAATGAATAAAAAGGAATTTCGCGTGTTGATAAAATATTGCTTTTTGAAGGGAAAAAATACAGTTGAAGCAAAAACTTGGCTTGATGACGAGTTTCCATATGCCGCCCCAGGAAAATCCACCATCAAGGATTGGTATGCTAAGTTTAGACGTGGTGAAATGAGCACCGAAGACGGTGAACGCAGTGGACGCCCAAAAGAGGTTGTTACCGACGAATTAGAAAAATCCACAAAATGATTTTGAATGACCGTAAATTGAAATTGAATGAAATAGCAGGCACTCTAATGATATCAACTGAACGTGTACGTCATATCATTCACGAATATTTGGGTATGAGAAAGCTCTGTGCAAAGTGGGTGCCGCGCGAGCTCACTTTTGACCAAAAACAACGACAAGTTGATGATTCGGAGCAGTGTTTGGAGATGATCAAGCGTAATAAACCCGAGTTTTTGCGTCGATATGTGACAATGGATGAAACATGGCTCCATTATTTCACTCCGAAGTCCAATCGACAGTCATCCGAGTGGACTGCACACGATGAACCCGCCCCAAAGCGTGGAAAAACGCAACAGTCGGCTGGCAAGGTTATGGTGTCTGTATTTTGGGATGCGCGCGGAATAATTTTCATTGACTATCTTGAAAAAGGAAGGACCATCAACAGCGGGTATTACACAGCGTTATTGGCCCGTTTGAAGGACGAAACCGCCGAAAAACGACCGCATTTGAAGAAAAAGAATGTGCTGCTTCACCAAGACAATGCACCGTGTCACAAATCAGTGAAAACGATGGCAAAAATCCATGAATTCGGCTTCGAATCACTTCCGCATCCACCGTATTCTCCAGATCTGGCCCCCAGCGACTATTTCCTGTTCTCAGATCTCAAAAGAATTCTCGCTGGGTGGAAATTTTCGTCGAATGAAGAGGTGATCGCCGAAACTGAGGCCTATTTTGAAGCAAAGGACAAATCGTACTACAAAAAAGGTATGGAAAAGTTGGAGGGTCGCTATAATCAGTGTATCACCTCGAAGGGAATTATGTTGAATAAAAAAAAAAAACGAATTTTGCCAAAAAAATGTGTTTTACTATGGAAGGCCGGGGACTTTACAATTGACCTGTTATGTGGATTAGCCGTCGGCTCTACGAAATCCGAGATAACCGCCCGACTGGTCGAATATGATCCAACGGGCAATTTGATGAGAATCACTGACGACGAGGAGTACCAGGATATCACATCTAGCACAGGACTCCGCAATTGCGACCCCATTGTCCACTCGTAGATTACCTGCGAAGTATTGTGGGTGGAATTTCTACTCTTTGCATACAATATTTTACATCTTATTGAACATAATTTATATTAACCCGCCCCTTACTCATCCTCATTTACCATACCTCATAATTTTATCAGGGATGATTAATCCGTTTTTTAGAAACAGACTAATGATACAATACCCAAATGTTGATTTTCAACTGAAAGAAACAAATTCTTTGAAGATTTGAAAACCTGATCAAATATTATTATAGAGTCTAATTCATATTAGCACAAGTGATTTTGCGCTATTGTTTAAAGCCGCAAATACAAGCTTAAATTCATTAAAACAGAAACGCACTACCAATACCGATGAATACGTAATTATCATCCTATTACCTTAATTGCTAAACGTCTTTGATCTATCACTTTTAAATGTGCCACTAATTTGCAGTCTCAATTGTTTTTCTGACACAAGTTTCCGTTTATAAGATTAATATGTAAACAACGAACTTAGTCAAAAAATCCAAAACTTTGGTAAAAGTGATTAGAAAAGTGAATAGATTAATCAACTGAACAAACCAGGCCAGACTATTGTGAGGAAGAATGTGATATTAATTGCGCTCCCTAATTAGATAAATGTGTTTAGAGTAATTTGTATGTTGTATCGGGATATTATTTTGAATTTTCTTATAACTTTGAATCACCGGTAAAAGTACGTGAGACACCATACCAACCCCGTTCAAGCGAATGTTGCATTTATAGGGTAATGCAACCGCTGTCTTTCGTTACTCTTTTTCCTATTTATTCAAAAAAAAAAAAAAAAAAACTAACCGCTTGGGCTAACTTCCATTTTTTTAATTTGAAATCTATTTTATTTTTAATAATCTGGTATCACACTTTAAAACTTCTAAACTAGCTCGTGATTCAAACTAATTAACCAGGTTTCAACAGTACTACACTCGCTCCTCTTTTTTGTTCCAACATAATGCATCAGTTCCCAATGTTTCGGTATTTTTGTAATTTGCTCCCTTTTTAATCGACAGTTACTTAAATCTTAATCTTCTAATCAACTACAGAAGCATGTACGATGTCCAATAATTATAAACCCTGTACTGATCCTAAATCAGTTCTGTCATCCAATTTATTATCTCAACTATAATAGAGAAAATCAATCCTCCATACCCGAATATCCTACCGATATCCATAACCCCAATCGTTGTTGTATATAACGCGCAAAACGCCGTGGTTCTGTGGGGAAATAATTTGATGTCGTCGTAACACTGGTTCGCTTATTCCCCAACACTTGTCCGCAGAAAACTGTTCATCAAATTCCACAAATAAAAGAGAAAATGAAAAGCACAGTGTTGTTTAGTGGTAAACTCTTTATTTCTATTTCTGAATCTATTTTCGCAATTGATTGTCTGGAGCCACAAAGTTCTCGTGCACTTAAACTACTTTTTATTTCTCAGTACGGTATAACTCTTGAATGGGTTTGTGTTATACAAGTTAACTGTTATTTATTACTTGTTCACGATCGAAAGCTGAAGATTCGCCCTTGACATTCGGCGAATTCGCAATTAAACGCTGCATGTGGCACCGCCTAAATGCTATATGTGGCATCACCATAAACAATGTCAGCAATCAGCTGACATTTTAGAGTTATTTCTGTTGGTTGTCAAATGACAACCACTTTTCTGTTGTTACGCTAATTTCTCCTCTTTCTTTGTTTAACTGTCAACCAAACCAGTTGCGTTCTTTTCTCACACAGGAAAATTCCAATCAATCTTGTAAATAAAGGTCATTATTACTAGAAGAAAACAACCGGCGTATAATCTACGAGGGTTGCCTCTTATGTTTCGCGATTTGGCAACCCTAGCGTTGCAATCCGGCAATTGACAGCTCTGTCGTAAAGTTGGACATTTTTGAGGTTATACGCACTCAGAACGTTTTGACATACGAGCGCTATTTGTGTTGTTTACAGTTACTTAAAAGATTCATCTCGGCCCAAAAATGAATTAAATCGTCAACATTTTCGTGCGATTATTTTTTACAACTTTCGGCGTGGATTAACTCCGCAACAGTGCATGAATGAACTTAATTCAATTTTTGGCGATGAAGCTCCATCAAGGACCAGTGTTTATCGATGGTATGGTGAATTCAATCGTGGTCGTAGTTCACTCCAAGATGAATTTCGTGAAGGTCGTCAAATCAGTTGTTGTTCCGAAAACCATTGATGCTGTGCGCGAACTGATATTGGAAGATTGTCATGCGACCTATCGTGAAATTGAGACAACCCTAGGCGTTAGTGGGACCAGCATACATTCAATATTGCATAACCATTTGACTGTCAAAAAAATTTTTTCGCGTTGGATCCCACACAATTTGTCAATCGCCCAAAAAAAGGCTCGTGTCAATTGGTCGAAAGAAATGCTCGAAACACGTCTATGACATCGTGACAAGTGATGAATCGTGGATTTACGCGTATGAGCCCGAAAGTAAACAGCAGTCGACTGTCTGGGTGTTTCAAGATGAGCCAAATCCAACAAAAGTTGTTCGCGCACGAAGCACTTCCAAGCAAATGGTCGCCTGTTTTTACGGAAAAACTGGACATGTCGCAACCGTACCACTAGAACAACGCAGAACAGTCAATTCTGAGTGGTACACAACCATTTGTTTGCCAGTTGTCTTCCAAGAAATCAGGAAAACCAACCGCCGAAGACGGAACACTCTTCACCACGACAATGCGAGCTCTCACACATCGGCTGCGACAACTGCATTTTTGAGCGCCCAAAACATCGATTTGATGGGTCATCCGCCGTATAGTCCTGACTTGGCACCGAATGACTTCTTTTTATTCCCGTACGTAAAAAACAAACTGAGAGGTCAACGTTTTTCGACACCTGAAGAAGCGGTTGCTGCATTCAGAATGCATGTGTTGGAGATGCCTCAATCAGAGTGGCAAAAGTGCTTCGACAATTGGTTCAAACGCATGCAAAAGTGTATAGATCTTCATGGGGAATATTTTGAAAAACAATAAAGTGATTTTCGATGATCAATATTTGTTTTTGTTCTCTAATCCCGAAATATAAAAGGCAACCCTCGTATCTAAGTAACATCATAGAGTAAGGTCCTTGGAGGTGGTGTTCCTAGGAGAATCATCCTTTTTTCAAGTAAATAAAATAAAAGTGAATTTACGAAATTAAAAGTATTTTTATTTGGAATTGTGCGTTCGTTACAAAACGTTGGCTGCTCCAACACAGGCAACGACTTCCAACCAGGAACCGGTGAGTAGAGTGGTGGCAAGCCCACAAAACAAATCGTTGCAGCTTTCCTCGATTTCGAGCATCACCAGAAGGCGTCGAATTGCACGGCGCAGGGTCACTATTCCTGTAATGTCGTCCCACGAATGATCGGTCGCTACTCTTCCCTCAAGGTTTGAGGCAGCACGACGGTGACCGCAACGGCGGGTCCCCTCACGAGCAGTCTTAAAGAGATCCCTCATCCTTTTCAGGACAAGGAGACACGCTACCTGGGAGCGAGGTCAATAACTAATACAACATACATTCAGCGCTGTAACTCTACCTTTTACTTGTTCAGTTGGCATGTTACATATCTTTATACATTCTCGTTTTTCCGAAAACTGTTTGCACTTCCAGGTGGCATGTAGCATTCGCCGATAACAAACGTTTTAAATTTTCTTGTCTCGATATTGAAGAAACACTCTGAAAATGTCTTCCGCAAACGCCCACTGCATACGGTTCCAATCCGCAGCAGTTTGCTGGAAACAAATTACGAAAATGGAAATGGAACCTTCAAAATTGCTAACTAGTAATGCTCATGGAAGTCCCAACAATAACCTAATCCAAGGAACAGGATAACAAGTGCACAGATTCCTCTCGGAGCCATTGGGTTTGCAGGATGCTGTAAGATTCAACAGTGTATGCTAAATGCAATGGATGCCATGTACACGCAACAAGAAATCCCATCTTGATTACAATATCAGAACAGAAGCACTCAATGAGTCATCAAGGGTCACCTTGATGTTTAGACCCGTATCTCACCCTTTGTATCAACGAACTTGACTTCATACAACAGATACGGTTTTTTAATACTTTTTATTTATATTGCACAATATTCATTAAGTGTTAACTTTTTATCTTATGTATATCGAAATAACAATATATTTTTTTTTAACAACTCAGTCGTGTTCGCATTTCTTGTCGCAACACTCTTTTGTGTGGAAACGGTTTGCATTTCCACCACATCCAGTATAGTTAAACGGCTCACATTCATGGGAAATAGAACTATGCCCATAACGGAGTAAGCTTCCGCCACACGTTCCAGGATCTATTGGCAGATGGCACACATCTAATAAAAATTAAATAATAGCTTAACTGTTGCCAAGAACATTTATCGTATGTCCCTCTAAGGCTACTTACCACAAGCATTGCCATTAACTGGAGAAGTGAATCCAAAGATCACTACAACTCCTAACCAAAATAGGCAACCAACTAATTTCATCGTGTACTAATCGAATATTGAATAATTGTGGCAAAAAGCAAATCAACTTATACCCTTTGATCAGGTGAAACACAGTCATATTAGCTAAACTGTTTTTGTGAGTCTCGTTTTCGACTATAATACAATATTAAAACTTATATACAGGTGCTGCACTGTGGCTATATACCTGTTAACCTTAGGTAGTGTGGTTTTCTACTTATGTAAGCCACAACAATAGTAATATAAGTAATGTTTTATCATTGGCTTAACAGAATTCGAGGATGATAAACTGCGCATAATACTCTTTACGTTAGCAGCAATATTTTTTCAAACTATTGTGTACATCTAATGAGCCCCAATAAATTGATTTCCATGCAATATGTGTGCAGTTACTCAGGTTGATATTAATTGCGTTTTTCTTTTAATTTACATGTGGCGTCGATAATTAAGCAGCCTTTAAAGAATCAATAGAGAGTGAGTCAACATTTAGCAAATCAATGATTATAGCGTTCCTTCGGTACTGTATTCAGATGATACCACTTCTAGATCACAAAATATGGAATTATTTTGTGTGATAATTTAAAAAGCCTGTTTCAGTTTTACTACGCACCTTTTTATCATACATTTCTACACGGACTAAATTCTAAATCCTATTTCGCAATTATATTTCTTATACAGAGTGGGTCTAAGCCGTAAACCTTATTTCAATATAAAAGAGAAACGAATTATAAGACATTAGAATGTTTTATTTACATTTTTTAAAACTGCAAAAATGGAAATTTTAATCATACACATTGTTGTCTATATTTCTCTGGTACCTCTGTGGCGGTTCCGCCAAACCCCACGGCCCACTTATCTGAAAGACCCCCATAACTGCTACCCAACTTCCGTAAGTTCGCTAATGCAATCACATTAGCACCTTAAACGCCTTACGCATTAAATAGAGCAATTTATAATCTAAAATCCCCTAGAAGAGAATTCTCACCTTCATGCATAACTTTGCATACAAATTCCCTATAAGAATTCTTTCCTAACTTATCATAAATTCCCTGAAAGAAAATTCATCGGTGTACATATAATACAACCCCATTCAGGGAATCTTATCCTTGAGTTGGCTTACCCCAGCTTCATCATGTGTACAACAAATCCCTTTTCATACACATTGGCTGGCAACGAAGGTGGGATTCTTCCACCAAGGGAAGATGGACCCACACCATGATACCTGATATAGAAACATGGGTGAAAAGAAAACATGGCGAGCTGAATTACTACTTGACTCAGCTAATATCAGGACATGGATGCTTTCGGCAATACTTGCACAAGTATAAGCATGTGAATCACCCATACTGCTTGTATTGCGAAGGTAAAATAGAGAATGCGGAACACGTACTCACAGAGCGCGTGAGATTCGAGATCGCACGAACGATTTTGGAGAGACACACGAGACGGCTGGAGTAATAGAATACATGCTTAGTTCAAAACAGGCATGGTCCGTAACCAGTGGTATTCTCTGTAAAATAATGCAGCAGTTGCGACGTGACTAGCGGAGTAACAGGTAAACTCCGTCCCGCCCCGCGAAGGAATATCTAAAAGAAAGTTCCGCAGGGATCAACGGGAGTATGAGCCTGGCGGGAGGGGTTTTTAGTCGGTAAAAACCCGGCATGCCCCTGGATCGGTCTAGAGGTATCTTTTGAAGATTTCCACCTTCCTACCGAAACCAAAAAAAAAAAAAAAAAACATTGGCTGGCGACCTTTTCTCCCAACAATAAATAACCCAAGCAGCTGCATATAATTAGCGTAATCAACGCTGAAGCCAATTTCCCTAACTCGCACCATGTGCAAACAAAAGAACGCTGTTCTTCCGCAGGAATTCTGGCGATACGATAAACATCTATATCGTTTGAAGTATCCCAAGTGCATCTCCCATCTAATGAGTTACAACTTATTTACTCGGTTGAACTCTCAGATCATAAATTCCCTTTGTGCTACATATTCCTGGATCCGTTTAACATTGACCTTCTCACATAAGCAAACACAAACCCAATTAGCATCCAATGAGATTCGGCTTGTTTGCTTAGCCGAACTTACATCTCACGGATGCACATTTCCCTTTCTTTGTTTTAGGTTCGTTGCCATGGCTTTGATCCATAAAAGAACCAATGTACACACATACATGTGTACCGCGACGATCTTCTCTATGAGATCTGTTTGGTTATCCCAAAGAGAAACTTTACGTCTCTCTTGGAATAGGAAAATGCACCCCTTAATTAAGAGAGCCAGTTTCACTGGCCGAATTTCCTTTGACAACGAATGAAAATTGTTGAGTCCTTTACCATCCGCCGACCAAGCTGGTCGCGTCACTCCCGCTGTCCGTAGCGCTGCGGACACGCGAAATTTCAACCGCGAGTCGAGTTTCCTTCCCGCTTATTGTAAATTTTGTCATCCAAAGTCGCGTGAGTAAAGTTTTAATATACAAGTCGTCGGTTCATTACAGCGGACGTGTACACGTGGTTTCAGTGTCGAATTAGATTAATTTACGATTTCAGTCTTTCAATTATCCTTCTCAATTTTAAAGATAATGACTAATATAACAAAATAAATGCATCAAAATACTTGGATACCTCTAAACCAATAAAAAGGACATTTACTTCAACCGAATAACCGTGTGTTTAATTTTGCGGCAGAGGTTCCTGGGTGTTCTTTATTAATGTGTTTTGCTTACTTCTTGTCGACGGTGTGTTTCGAAGAATTTTTGCTTTACTCAAAGTTGTGGACAAGCGTGGTGGCGTTTCGTCCTTTTGGTTCGGCGTTTTACTTGGTGGAACATTATGATGGAACAGGAAGATGAACGGAGTGCCCATGCCTGGCACAATACTTCCTCCCCACACCTCCATAAACTGTTGATTTTAAATATTTCCGCAGTTAATCATTCGGAGTAAGATCCGGACTCAGAACGGGTCAGTCAGCGTCCATTCTTCATGGTAAAGGGTGGGTCCGCGCTATTGAAGTTTTGTGTCACTTGAATTCTATGTGCCAGTCAGCTTTTTCCAATCTCCAGCGATGTTGATTGGTAAAGTCCCATCCGCTATGGTCACACCTAGTAACAACACAACTAATAAAGCCAAATCCAGAAATGTGGTAAATCCAAGACCAGCGGTACCCGAACACAACCACAACCGTCTCTAAAACCCAAATTTTCATTGTTCCTCAATTCATTAACACTTTTAAGAAAGTTCACAATCTCATAGAGGAAAATGCGCTGCGAAGTTGGTATTTTATGAAATTGTGTTGATTTGGTGGCAAGGAATTATAGGGACGCCACAATCATGGACCAATGCTATCCACTTGATATGTATATATTTCCCAACTCAGAAATCCCGGCATCAAATCTGTTTGCAAAACTGTTCAGCTGAAGGCAAGATAAATACTAGTCTGTATCAGACTTTTTCTGTCAGTAGCGCCTCCGTTGCACAGCTGCCTTCTAGCCGGTACACCCCAGAAGAATAAATCGATTTAATGGATTTAACAATTTTCTCATGACACGCCTGCTTACTATACAGAGCTCGAGCTGCACAACACCTAGCCGATGCTCTGTCCGAATATAAGGCTGACATAACAGCATTACAAGAAATAAGAGAAGAAACGAGTATGACATTTATTACAACAGTCATGTAAAACAACATGTGCTCGGGGTAGGCTTTCTAGTCAGCCAAAAACTGAAACCTCCCATTATCGGCTTTAATGCAATAAACGAAAGGCTATGCACTCTTCGCGCGCGAGGCAAGTTTAAGAACATAAGGCTCATAAACGTTCACGGATCTACAGAGGAGTCCCCTGACGACGAAAAAGAAGAATACTACGAGAACGTCGAACGTGCCCTCAATGCCTGCCCAAGATACGATGTGAAAATCGTTCTTGGTGATTTGAATGCGAAAATAGGTCGTGAGCCGGTTTTCAGGCACTACACAGGTTCCCATAGTTTGCATGAGAACACTAATGACAATGGACTACGAGTCATCGAACAGGCAACATCAAAGAACTGGGTCGTTACGAGTACCAGGTTTCCGCGTAAAGATATCCACAAAGCCACCAGGGTATCACCTGATGGAGCCACTTGCAACCAAACTGACCACGTGTTGATAGATCGCCGCCACTCCTCGAGCCTGATGACGGTACGTACCTACCGAGGTGCCAACGTCGACTCGGATCACTATCTTGTTGGTACAGTTTTCCGAGCGCGGATTGCCTTAGGGAGACGTATTGCGTCCGCGGATTAGGTTCGAATCAACACGGCTGCCTTACACAATGAGAATATCAGTAACACCTTTGGTCATGCGGTGGACTCGCCCTCTTATGGACACCTTAAGAATACTGTCATTAGTACTGCCAACTCCATCTTAGGCAGTAGTCGTAGAGATCGGAGCGACTGATTTGATGATGAGTGCAAACTAGCGACTGAACGTAAGAATGCTGCATACCGGGCAATGCAGTAGTCTCATAGGGCGCGGGTACGCGAGGAGAAATACAAAGAGCTCAGAAGGTCTGAAAAAAGACGACAGACAAAAGAAAAGTGCCTGGAAAAAAAACATGTCTGTGAAATAGAGAGGATGAAGGATCTGCTCACCGATCTTGAAGGCATTCTGGAGCAATGGGAAGTGTACTTCAGTGAATTTCTAAATTGTCACCTCACAGAAGAATTGGAGGCTCCACCAATGCAAGATTAAGAATAAATACTGCCACTACCATGCATTGAGGAAACAGTAAAAGCCATAAGACAGCTCAAATCAAATAAAGCCCCCGGAGTTGATGGCATACCGGCTGAGCTGATCAAACAAGGAGGGATAGCGTTACATCACGCAATTGATGAGAACGTAATGCACGTATGGGAGCAAAAGAAGATGCCGGAAAATTAGCGTCGTGGAATAATTTGCCCCAAACATGAGAAGGGAGATATCACAGTGTGCAGCAACTATAGGGGTATAACATTGCTGTGTACCGTATATAAGATACTCTCCTCTATACTACAAGACCGGATAGCCCCATACGCTAAAGTCATCATTGGTCAAAATCAGTGTGACTTCATCCCAGGCAAATCAACGATTGGTTAGATATTCACCCTTAGGAAGGCGATGGAAAAATGTCTGAAATTTAAGATTCCATTATATCATCTATTCATAGACTTTGAAGCCGCCTACGGCAGCATAACCTGGGTCGAACTATATAATCCCATGAGAGAGTTTGGCGTCCGAAACAAATTGCTACGACCTTGTAGGTTGACCATGACCAACGAACTAGTCAAGTAAAAATAGCGGGATTGCTCTCCAAACCAATAAACATCTTTAATGGAGTCCGACAAGGGGACACTCTGGCTTCCCCCCTATTCAACCTGGCCTTGGATAAAATAATCCGCGACTCTGGCGTTATAACTAGAGGGACCATTGTCACCAAGTCCAGCCAGATACTTGCCTACGTAGATGACATCGACATCATCGGTAGAACCGAATCGGCTGTACAGGACTCCTTCACCCAGATCGAGCAGACGGCACAAAAACTGAGACTGCACATTAATGAGGGAAAAACTAAGTATATGATGGCAACGTCTGCGAAGGGAAGGCGTAACTTTGGTCAAACTATCAGGGTAGTGGAGCACGAATTTGAAGTAGTGTAATCCTTTAACTACCTTGGGTCTATAGTATTAGCCGATAAGAATATGGAAGAAGAAATACACGAACGGCTGATTAAAGCCAACAAAGCTTTCTTGGGTCTATCAAGACTCTTTTAAATCCCGAAATTTATCCAGAACATCCAAGTTACTACTGTACAAGACCATGGTCTTACCAGTACTCATATATGGATCCGAAACCTGGGTGCTCAATCAAAGACATTGTTACGTGCCCCTTGTCTCCACGAGATAAGTGTTAAAAATAAACAGACATACAGAACATATAAACGTTAAACAATTTCAAACTAAACTTAAGTACAAAACACAATGTACATTTTGATTTACACATCTAGTAAACAAAACATAAACTACCTCTCATTCATTTGCAACATAAATTAAACAAAATCATTTAAACAGTGTACATTTCACATTTTAAACATACATAAAATATTTATTTCAATTGGTATAAAAAAAAAAAAAAAAAAACAAAAATAGCTCGTGCATATAAACCTGCATAAGCTCTATTCGGCGATGACGTCTTCCATCAGTCTCGGGACACTCATGGCCAAGTTTCTTCTCCGTGACAATGGTGCCAGGGAACAAAGGGGCAACGGAAGAGGATATGGCGTTTTAATAAAAGAAGAGTTCGGTTGACGGTCTTTCATTACTCGGTTGCTGGCGGTTTTTTCTTCTGTTACAGTTTTTGGTTTAGTCGTCGTTTTTCTTTTTGAGAGAGAGGAGAGTGGAGAGCAATTACAAGAATGTTAAAGTTAAACTAAATGTAAAAGTTAAAAGAAAATGTTAAAGTTGGACTGAATGTTGAGGTTCAATTAAATGTTAAAGTTAAATTAAATGTTAAAGTTGAATTAAATGTTAACGTTAAATTAAATGTTACATTACGTTGGGTCATTAAGACCCAACTGACCCAGAGGCAGACCCGAAAGCACCGAGGGCAGCGCGATGATCAATGGAAAACCATATCGAGGACAATACTAACCGATTCCACGGTAAACCCAGGAGTACCAGCGACCACACAATCATAGACACCCCAACCACCATCGCTGTAAGGCGCCAAATCCCAGAGCCATCGACGATACCAGGTAGGACCTGTGGTAGCGTTTAGCTATGCACCAAGCACGGGTGCGGATTCATCTAACACCCACCGATAGTTCTCTAAAAACTGCACAAAGTTCGCCGAAAGAGAAAAATAAATAAAACTCGCTGGAATGTTTTACCGATTTAATGTGGTTTAAAGTTAACTTTTATTGTTCAAAGTTTCACATTGTGTACACTCCGATATTTAATTTACATGCATCAAAAGATATGTTTTCTTACTCACAAGAGTCATTTAATTCGTATGATTGCTTAATATAATCGCACACCGTACTTTGCGAATGACACTTAGGGTGCACACGAAAACATCAAAAACGTAATTACTCGGATGTCACTGCGGACTCGAAATACACAAACTCCACCGATAACACGACTCAATTTTTATAACTGATGCACGACGACTCTAACAAGTGAGCGCCCCGATGGACGATAATAAATCTGACTGACTATTGGAGCCTAGCCAGCGACAAAAATTAGCATTAAAAAGGACGCGACTGTCCTCTATAACAACTGCCATCTGACCAATCTCCCTTCGCCACCATCAGAATGATATGGCAACGAATAGCCTCAAAAAGAGGAGGAGCTACACGATCAACTCGAGGCAGTCAATCGTGATTGGGTTGGAAAACATGGCGTACATTTCTCATGTATGTGTATGCATCACATACGATCATCTGTGGACGAACATAGATAGATGCAGGCGTCGTTATTGCATCTCATCGTGATGATCATTAAGCGAAGGAATAGGTCTCTGCGATCTTATGTCAACAGAAACGCTTTTTCCATGATCGGGTAATGGATATGCATTGTTTGCGTTCGCCAACATTGCATGGGTCGGCGGCTGTGTACACAATTGATTGGTGTGAAAAACATACCGAAGATCTACTCGCCCAAGGAGAGGCCATAAATCAACATTCAATTGATGGACATGCTGTTTTTCAGCTCCGCGGTTGGCGGCCGTTAATAGAAAATTCCGATGTACCATAAACAATCCGGACGATATGGATGCGATGTTTAGGTTTTGCAAACGAATATAGGGTGCGACCGTTGCCAGTTGTTAAAAGTAAACACTTGATGGCCACATCCAATTCGTTGCTTGTTTGCGGTCCATGATCGGTGGAAACCGATAATGGAAAATTAGCTATTGCTGAACATGCGGGAAATGTTTGCTTTGCGTCGGCCGAAACCTTCTCGACGGTGGCAACCTGGTGAGACTGGGTAGCCGCACTCTTAGGGGTGACATAGGCAAACAAAACAAGCACATTAGGAACTCTGTGTTGATTTTGTTTTCATGGCATGACATGGGTAGCATAAGATAATAGGGACATGAAGCACTGGGTGCAATGCATGCCCGAGGGTGGACGTTTTTTTTTATGCCACGGCTAGGTGATAGTCCTTGCGGTGGGCTAAATGTTTTCAGGAATGACCGTGGAGAAGGGGTTTGGAAAAACCCCCAAAGAAAGGTAAGCTGCCTATAAGGTATTTATGTCGGTTATCCTTGGGGATAACCGAATTAATTCCAGCGAATTGGTTGGCGGTTACTGCCGTAGCAAGGTTAATCTATATATAATAATAATCTTGCTGAAGATTTGACTTTAAGGTAAGTCGCATTGCTGGAAATGGTGGGGATCGAGCGATGCATGGCTCTTCGGGCCCTGAAAAGCCCCACAGACCCACCTGTAAGGCACGAAACTGTTGCATCTCCAGCGCCGTGCTTCCTCTTTATATCGAGGGAAGAGCGTGGAGGTTTTATTTTTTTCTTTATTTAATATTCTTTCATCTATTCGCTCCGAGAAAGTATGAACGAAAAAACTATTCCGTTTCTTATTATTAAATTTTTTATTTTAACTTTCAAACTCTAACTCACATCTCAAAACTAAAACTAGAAACTCAATTCAATATTCAAAACTTTCAATACTAATCTGAACTCTCTTCCGCAACTCTATTTCTCAAACTGATTTTACTATTAAAAATTCCCTCTTCTTATGCTACTTACTGTTCTAATTGGTTGGAAATTATAATGTGAACCAAACAAATTTTCTCAAAGTATTCCTTTAGTTTCTGTGACTTTTAAATTGAATAAAATTTGAACGAAAATCAAAGTGCTATGTTTTGAATGAAAAAAGGTGCATGAAAAGGGGCATGTTATGAAATGTGCTGTAACTGGCTTGATATAGAATATTGTGAATGTTTATGAATGGTATGTATTAAGTGAGAATGTAAGACATGTAAAGAGGAAGTTTCAAGAATGTGTTAGATAAGTAATGAGATTCAGTGTAAACATCTAATAAGGGTAGTATTCTGGAATACTACATCGCCGTGAGTACCTCTTATAGCTACTTCATATTTAACTAAGTAAAAAATATCACATCGAAAATAAACGTTACAATTACTGGAAACCTGAACATAAACTGATACAGCACTCTGAACTCTTAGCCGCGTTCGAGAGGAGTGTCTTAAGAAGAATTGTTGGCCCGGCATGTGAAGGGGGATGATTCCGGAGACGCTGTAACCATGAGTTGTACGCGATCTACCTTGAAGCTAATGTTGTAAGCAAAATCAAGCTCGGCAGACTCCGGTGTGGGGAACACCTAGCTCGAATGAGTGAAGAGGAGCTTGCCCGGACAGTCCTTTCTGGCGGGGTGTATGGAAGGAGACAGCGTGGCAGACAGGAACGCCGAAGGCCTGGGAGTGCCAAACTGGGTGGCATCGGCTCGAAATTGGGGCCGGTGGAGAGCCTTGCTAAATAAGGCCAAGACCGGTTCCCAATTGTAGTGCCAATGATGCGTCATAGACGAGATAATCACCCAGGTTTTCCCATTTTGCAAAACTATAATGACTGATAACGCGACAATTTTTAAGAGAACACGGACGGAGGACCTCTCCAAACAAATGGGAGTGAGTCATATTCTTGTGCCAGTTGGATACTCAATAACAAACTCGAATGTAGAGAGATTTCATTCCACGCTTCTTGAAGTCAGTAGAAGCCTATCCTTTGAAAAGAACAGTTTGCTTTCTGACGAAATATTCAACGTGGCATTTCAGTACAATAACACGATACTCTCGGTTACGCAAGTCCGCCGTGTGCAATTATTAAGAAAAATATAAAAAGAAATTAGAGACTGCACAGAAATAACAATTAGAATTTCAAAATAAAAAACGAACTAAGAAAATTTACAAACCATACGAAGTGATCTTTTGCAAAAAGAATCGTCGAGGAAAAGAAACTACGGGTTACTTAAGACTAGTTGTCAAGTAAATCAAAGGAACAATCGTTGTAACAAAGGATAGCAACGCATACACAAAGATCGCATTGGCACTATTAATCGTCAACCTGACTAAAGCTGATATCTCAATAATACCATTCTAGCGAAAAAAGTTTTTCTCCACAAGAATATCCGACGCAAACTTTTATACGGAATCCAAAATCCGAAGTCACCCTATTAACTTGTGAAAAATAATATTTCCATTTAGACAACTAGTGAAAAACGTCACACAACCAACAGATAAACTATATATATATCCATCAAATTGAAATTTTATATACGCAATTAGTAGAGCGTTCTTATCATAGAGAATGAAGACCACCAAAGTTCATGGGTACAGCACTAAAATGGATGTATAGCATCCCGGACCACGACGATCTTATACAAATCCAGACTACGCTACATCAACTAATAGAGAATAATAATCAACATCAATGCGTAACGAACATATGGAATTTATCCTATCAGCTGGTTTCGCCGTTTAGAAACTCTTTTAAATACATTTCTGAAGCCAAGCTAGGAACTTATGATTGAACTTGTGGGGGCTCTTTAAAGACTTCTCCAAGAACCACCCACTTCCTCAACTTAACCTGTCTTTCCCCTCACCCACAAGACACTATAGCGTTAAGCAAGGATAGTGAAGAAGGTGAATTGAACACACGATGAAACGGTTGAAAAGCGAAGCAGTGAAGCATCAGACTACTGGCCGTGTTTAGAATTTGATTTCCAAACTCGACTATATTCCACTGGTGTGAATTATTTTTATTTATCGCTTGGTATACGGTTCTGATGTATTTTTCTTATTCGATTTTTCGTTCGGTGTTGTTCACTATTTTTGCTTGTGAATTGTGTGTGTATCTGTTAGAATCGCTACATCACTCCCGCCGCAGTAACTTCGTTACGATCAGATTCGTATGCGGACGACGGACGAACGAGAGAAACGAGGATACATCGGAGGCTGTGCTCTATGCGGAAGTCGTGACCGTGTGTGAAGTTCTGCTTTACTATGGGAAGTGTATGCTGTGTGTGTGTACAGATCACGTCGTAGTCACCAATTATAGCGTTAAGGAAGGATAGTGAAGAAGGTGAATTGAACACACGATGAAACGGTTGAAAAGCGAAGCAGTGAAGCATCAGACTACTAACCGTGTTTAGAATTTGATTTGCAAACTCGACTATATTCCACTGGTGTGAATTATTTTCATTTATCGCTTGGTATACGGTTCTGATGTATTTTTCTTATTCGATTTTTCGTTCGGTGTTCTTCACTATTTTTGCTTGTGAATTGTGTGTGTATCTGTTAGAATCGCTACAACACCATACCTACCTGTAATTTTGGGCAGCGTAAGCTGCCAGCAGTATTTTTGTTACCTGGAAGAAAATCTCAACGGCGGCATACATAATTTTGAACGTTTCTGGTTCATACTCCATGAACCAGATAACATCTCTTATCGGCTCAGCTTGTCATCAATAAACGATAAACTCACGCTGGCCAGCGTATTGCGGACACAGCTGCAACCGATATTCCCTTCTACCGTACATAATTGTATACCTTATCTATCCCCTAGGGTTTGCTGTAGCGCGACCAATTCCCTTTATCGTCACTCAACCGAGCATTTGATTTGGGCATGAACATGACCATTTTTTACCCACGTTCATGCCCCATTAAGACCTATCATCTAACCCAAACAAATAACCCATAGCCACCGTCGCTGAGTTTTCTGTGGACTTAACGTCCATAAAAAATTGTCCCTATTCTGCTTCAGTGCCATTCGGCTAAAGCAAATAGATCCCCAATCTCTGGTTGAACTATCGTCACCAGTAGATATCGCCTACAACGGCATTTCCCTGGAACCTTATGTAAATACAATGACGACCCTTTGCAACATAGGCACATCACGAACATCGTACATCCCATCATTTGACCCTTGAAATTGCGTTTTTGTTTACCTTAAAGCAAAAACCTATTTCGTTCTCATGCGCGGGTCATCGAGGATTTATGACCACATTGCCTGCAGTCCCTTATGTTCGTTCCTTTATTTATTCAGGTCCAGTATCGTTCGTTGTTGATACTTCGTGCGAATGGGGCATAGTAAATTGACCTGTACGGAAACACGAAGAATCCATCTAGATGACGGCTGATGGAAGTTGATCTCGATGAACACCGACGAGTCAAATTTCATCACCCGAAGTGTTCGCACACGCCATAAAGACGATCGAGTCTTAATCGAACGGTGTCGAGTTCTGTTGCCTACTTAAACTAACTTTGAAGTCCTATTTGTTGGAAGTTAAAAGAATCCCATAGAAGTGGGATTGTAAAGTGCGAGACTAAGTATATACCTTAGCAAAAGGAAATAGTTCATCATCGGTGCGCGAATCCAAATTTTATTCTCAAGCTGAAAAAATATATTTAACAAAACACAGTTGCAAAACCTTTACTTACTCCCTTATATTTGTATAATATGATTATCGTTATGGATTGTTTAAGTAGGAATTCCCGTGGATAATTATTGTACTGTAACAACATCCAAACAAATAAACAATTGTTTCTTCTCTTTTTCTTTGTTTTACCAATGCATACGCGAAATCTCATGTGATCCCACCCGGTAAACTAACCACGGTATTGCAATACCAAACTAACCATCAATGGATATATATTTTACACAATTTAGTATAACAAATTAAAATCGTTTTGCAAAGATGAATCGTTGCATACACTATTTATGATCGCCCAATTCAAAAACAGCTTTTCAAATGAACAGAATAAAATACAATAATAAATAAATGCTAAGAACTCTATTCGTAGGACTATTGATTTTAATTTGGATACACGAAAGGTTATTGAAAGAAAAAGGCAATTCAATTAAAGTTTATAAGAAGAAACAACTACGATTGTTAAAAGGCAAAGAAAAATAAAATAATGATTTAAACGATTCTATGGACAAATTATAAATATTGTAAGCCCCTTCTGGGTACAAGTAGGCACAACCACATTTCGACTTCGTTCGATTCTTTTTCGACTCCGGTCGACACGATCAACCGTTTGACTCCTTCCACCTCTCACTTGATCGCTTTCGACACTCACTTCCATCCTTCGATCCCTTCCTGCCCCATAGCGGCATATTGGCATAAAATGCCCCCACTCAACCCTTTCGGCTCCGACTGCCAGGCCGGCTCCTTCCTACCCATCAGCTACTTCGCCTAGCAAACAATTGGTAGGATGCCCGGTCCCACTTCCCTTACCCCTATGTAAGGATCTTTTCTCCTAGGGACTCTCAATGTCTCCCAAGCCACCACGCCCCAATTCAAGCGGCAACCAAAGGTAGTACATGCCTCACTATGCCGCCCCATATCCCATGTGCAACAACTATCCTTCGGAGCGTGGTTCCATTTCGCTAGGGCGCCCTGCGGTTGGACACAACCAACCACCCACCAGGAGCCCCTTAAGCAAAGTTGCCTACACTTAACCAAGCGCGACTGGCCGGTACCTCCTCACAAGTTGCTGTTCGGCGAGGTTGTGGCGTTTCCGCCAAACCCCACGGTACGCTTTCCTTGAACATCCCCATAACACCAATCTTCCCATATAATTTCGCCAATGCAATCGCATTAGGCACCTGAAAACGCTACACGCATTAATTGAAGCAAAGCTATAGTCGTAAAGCTTCTGCAAGAGAATTTTTACCTTTTCAAGCATTCCTTCGCTTACAAATCCCCTGTAAGAGTTCTTACGTCCCTTATCATAAATTATTCTGAAAAGAAAAACCCCAGTTCACATATCATGCAACCATTTCAGCCAGAGATAATTATCATGGCGTCGCCTATTCCTACCTTCATTCATGTTTACGATAAATTTCTTTATGTATACATTGGCTAGCGACGTTTTTCTCCCAGCAATAAAATTCCCTGACTCGCACAATGTGCAACCCAAAGCAAATACGCATTCCGCGTCCCTTGAGATCAATTGAAATCCAAGCATAAACAATGCAAATAGGTATTCAATACGTACCCTTACTAGTGATGCCATAAACATCCAATTTGCTTTTAGCACCTTTTCTCCCAACGTCGATAATAGCGACGAGGCATCACGTAAACAATGACCCACATTACCAACGGCGCATTTGGTCATTTCTCCCGTTTGTCTTTGCCGCCTGCCTGTTTCGTTGTCCCACTGCTGTCGAGCACGTGTGATTAGCATCGATCTGAACGATCGCACACATACCACCAAGAGAGACTTTACGTTTCTCTGGTGGTAGGTAAAAACGATATCCTTATTGGAGAGGATATCGAGGAGTCGTATTCAAATCGTCGAACGGATCGGAAGAGCCGTTCATCAACCCCTGTAGGGGGAATGTGTCCCTTCGCGGAGTTGAGTCAGTTAATAATCGTTTACCACAACAGTGTAGAAATAAGATTTGTGTCCAAAATCTATAAAAAAAAACCACTTCCTAAAAACAGTTAATTAATAAACAAAGTAAAGCAGTGCGTTTAACTTTTCCTCCTTGTGGACGGTTTGTGGTGCAGATTTGCACAAGTTGGTGTCCGGTGTTTGTGTTTATTTCTCACCTTTACCCGTGGTTGCGAACGAACGAGGCGGCGTTCGTTCATTTATTACTGATGACTTGTCCAGTGTTTCCTGACTTTACGTGATCGGTTCGTGATGGAGTTTTGCTGTTTCCGATGAGATCTAGGAATCTTCGTGACAGTGATGATGGGAGAGGAAGTGAACCAGTGCAGTACGCCCGCACAACATACTTCTACACCCCACAAGGTCACAGCGACTATATATCGAGCGCCGTCGTCGACACCGGTGCCGATATACCAGGTCCTCCCTCGATCGGTAAGCCGCGCAACTGATTGGCCGCCACCTTTTACCAGTCCCAGCGGCAAACAATTCTCCATACAAACGTATGGACGAAAAACACTGACTCTGGACTCGGTTCTCCTCAATTCTATCCACTGACACATCGTTGTTCGATGTCAGTGAGTCCCAATAGGTCCCATCTCCTGACACTTGGTCGTACGATGTCAGCGAGCTCCTAATTGGATTAGACCTATTAGAACGGTACAACCTGATGATAAATACTGCCAACAACAGGTTAACACCACAGCGCCGTTATCTACCCTTCCCGCACACGCCACTTCGCCACTGCGGACGCGAGCAGATTACCGATAAGTTCCGACCTATCGGACGCCACTCATTGATAATTGTGTAGTGCTCCGAACGAAGATGACGTGCAGAAAGAAACTCACACGGGCGCACACACGCACCCACCCACCCACCCCCACACACACACACACACACACCTGATATAGATACATGGGTGAAAAGAAAACATGGCGCGCTGAACTATCACTTGACTCAGCTAATATCAGGATATGGATGCTTTCGGCAATACTTACACAAGTATAAGCATGTGAATCACCCATACTGCTTGTATTGCGAAGGTAAAATAGAAAATGCAGAACACGTACTCATACATGCTGAGTTCAAAACAGGCATGGTCCGTAACAAATGGTATTCTCTGTGAAATGATGCAGCAGTTCCGACGCGACGAGCGAAATAACAGGTAAACTCCGTCCCGCCTCGCGATGGAATATCTAAAAGAAAGTTCCGCGGGGATCAACGGGAATATGTGCCTGGCGGGAGGTGTTTTTAGTCGGTAAAAACCCGACTTGCCCCTGGATCGGTCTAGAGGTATCTTTTGAAGATTTCCACCTTCCTACCGAAACAAATCAAATTAAAAAAAAATACACACACACGAAAAATTGATATATTGATATTTATTTGTACTGTAACAGTCGTGTAATTGGTGATAACAAGTTATTATTATATATGCATTTTTGGATATGTTACTCAAACGTTACAGCCTTAAATTCCAGTCTGACCAGATAATACAAGACCCTACCAATAGGAGAAGTAATTACTCAGGACGGGTTATGTCCCTATTATTTTGCCCAATCTGAAGGGTAGCTGGTGCCACATTTGTCATCAAACTCGATGTTAGATC
This sequence comes from Microdon myrmicae, assembly GCA_963931805.1. NCBI lineage: Eukaryota > Metazoa > Arthropoda > Insecta > Diptera > Syrphidae > Microdon > Microdon myrmicae. Next base: position 47,352,473 of record OZ007497.1, on the reverse strand, counting down.
GTTTTCAAATTCAATAAGGGAGGATCATTTTTGTAATCACCAGCAACCAAGTCCAAATAATTTTAGCATTAAGCTGTTGTGGAGTGGTCCAAGCTAAGAAGCCAGGTACGTCTTTTGAGATACCACGGATTAAGACTAAATAACTTTAACCCGTCTACAGATTCCATTAAGTGGGGCAACTGTAAAGCCTTCGACCTTCATGGAGTTACATTTAGAATGCTGTCTGAAAATTTAACGTGGAAAAGACCATCACAGTAGAACCCTTCGAAGTCAGTCAGAGCAGAATTGTTGCACGATGTAGTTGCCTGGAATGTAGTTTTAATGCTCAAATAACAGATTACCAGCAACCCGTTGATCAATGAGTATCGTGTCGACACTGTCAACTTCAACATCATGGAATGTATGTCGAATCGATCACTTAACAACGGGGTAATTTTTGATAGAGAAAACAAGTTTCATCGGCCCTCTGTTAATTTTTCCCTTTATTATCTCGAGAATTCGTTAGAACGTAAAATTCGAATCTGGCAATATGAAACGAGCCTCTTACAAATAGAGCAGCATATTACTCATCACTTTTAAGTTTTTGTTATTTTTACCAATCTGAAAGGTGGCGGGCGACACTTTCGTCAACAAACTCATTCTTAAATTGTTCTAACTTCAGTAAGCGGGGATCACTTGTGTATTCGACGGCAAGCAAGCAAGAATCTCTAAATTAACATGAAGGTAATCTGTATAGGTATCATTTTAGTACTAAGCTGTTGTGGAGTGATTGAAGCTGATATACCACGTAAGTGTTACAGATCCCCACAATAAAAGTAAATAACTTATTATTTTATTCAAATCGTTTACAGCGGAATGCTTACAACGTCCATTTGCTAACGGATTGTGTAAAGCTTATATGCCCTCGTGGACCTACGTTGCAGAAAAGGATAAGTGCGTCTTATTCATATACGGTGGATGTGGTGGTAATAATAATAGGTTCGCAACTCAAGAGGAGTGTGAAAAGAAGTGCCGATGCCAATAGAGAGAACCTCGGAGGGGGAGAAAAAAATTAAACTACACAGGACTTTTCGATATCTGTGTGAATGATTTCTAAATAAAAATGCAATGACAATAAAGAGTGTTTTATTTTGATCATGAACAATTTCATGACAATAATTTAGTCTCATTTCGAAATCACGTTGCGCATCAGGAGGGTTTGAATCGAAGTTTTGATTGCTGTAAATATTGACCCATATTTTAAATTCTACAATTTTCAGATTTATTTTAAAATGAAAATAAAAATGATCATGCCGAGTTTTTTGACGAGTATATTTACTTCTTGCTTTGCAATGTTTTTTTGTTGAAGAATTTTAAAAATTTGTCAAAAATTGATAGTTAATAGAAATAAAAGAGACTTGCCACACTTATATATTTATAAGTGAGAAAATAAATATGCCGACAGTTTTAAGTGTAACAACGCAGTTTGTGAGACAACGCGCAGCCAAGTAATGAATTTTAAAGAAATGGTTTTAAAGATCAAACTTCTCGTGAGTTTTTATGATTGACATTTAATAAATTTCGTTTACTTTATTATTATTATTTTTTATATAATTTTTTTTTTTTTTTACAATATTTCGGAACAATTGACACAAACAAAAAAAATTTCTGAAAAATAATTCGCATGGTACTTTTCGGTTGACAAGATGATTCAAACTCTCGACCGAAATCCGTGAGAATGTTAAGTTTGGTCTCGGAATATCTAAAACAGAAAAGCGTAGGTATCTACGAATAGTATCTACATGGTTAATACCAGCGGTCTCCAACTACTTGGATGGAGGGATGGTGAAAATAACAGCATACAAGTCCAGTCGATCTAGGGTGAGGTAATAAAGGTCAATTTTGACTTTGGAATCTGAAAGCCTACGCTTTTTTCGCTGCATGTGTGTTAACAGCAGACCCTATGGGCTGGGTCCAGGCATCCTCTAATATAGGCTGTTGCCGAAAAGTGTGCTTCCTACATTTTTCTACTGAAAACGATATTATGGTATTCAGAATCAAAGCGATCGAAGAGGGAAGGGTCAAGAACGCAAAAATCCCGTACATTTTTGCAATATTTCTTATTTCCATTTTATATTCTTAGATTATAAATTACATGCTATTCAAAAAATGTTTAAATTCTAGCTTGATTGTCTTATACTATAAGCTTGCGGTTCTATCCGGACACTAATAGCTAAACCTAATATGACTATTGTCGTACAGTTTGCCTTTCGGCAACAGAACTTTGATTGTCTGTAGCGGTTCCGCCAAACACCAAACGGTTCGCCTTCCTGAAAAAAACCCCCATAACTACTACCTAACTCCCGTAAGTTCGCTAATGCAACAGCACTTGTACCCGTAAATGCTTCACGCATTATATAGATCAAATCTATAATCTTAAAATCCCTGTAAAGAAAACTTACCTTTTCATGCATCTCTTCGCATACAATTATCCGTAAGATTTCTTTCTTTGCTTATCTGGTATTCTAAACCAATTCGGTACCAGACAAATTCCTGTAAACAAAATGATTCGGATTGCATTCAATGTAACCGTCATGACAATGTAACCATAAATATTGCGCCGTCTATTTTCCAACTTCGCCATGTGTACGATAAAATTTCTTTATGTACACATTGGCCGACGACCTTTTTCTCCCAGCAATAAAATTCTCTGACTCGCACAATGTGCAAACCAAAGCAAATAGGAATTCAATACGCACCCTTACAGGCGATGCCATAAACACATTTCCCAGTAGCCTAGCTAAAACCAATTAGCACATTTCCACATCGCATGGTTGTCTCTGTGTTTAGCCGCGACGCACATGCATCCGACGAATTCGGGTTTGTTTGCTTTACCGGAATCGTATCCTATGAATGCACTTATGCCATCGTTTCATTTTCATTTTTAAAACATTTTTTATTTTTCTTTTTATATTCTTAATTTCTAAATTAAAGGCTAGACAAAAAATGTTTAAATTCTAGCTTAATTATCTTATATAATAACTTACTGGTCCTTCGCAGACGCTCTAAGCTAAACATTGCTAAACATTTGTATAATTTGCCTTTCGGCGACAGAAGTTTGTGGCAGTACTTATAATTATTTGAAAGACAAAGAAAATTTGAAAAACTTTGTGTCAATTTTTTTTGTTTTTTTTTTCTTAAAATTTAACTTACTTAACTCTACCAACATTGGTACACAGCTCTTTATTGGCCATTCAACCACCAGAACTGTTGGTGTTGTTGTTGAACTGCAGGAACTCTTCTTCGGTACGCGTGATTTTCCGATCGCAGCACAATCGGCCGTCCACGGATTATCTACTTACATGATAAATCAGCGGAATCCCGGATCTATCCTGTATGTGGCCATTCATATCCAATTCAAGGAAGGCCTTTGATGGCACAAATCCGTTGTGACGCACACTCTCATAAAATAAAGTGTTTGGATAAAAGCTCAGCAAACTAGGTCATTGGACGAGCTTATTGCTCTCATAATAAGTCCTCTGATTAATTTGATCATAAAATTACCTACTCTGTTTATGGAGGCTTCATAATATAAAATCTCATTTGGATAGTACTTTTTATAGTCAGATTCTAGTGTTCGACATAATTTGACACAGGGTCTGAGACATTTCCTTTCGAACACCCGAAACTTTTCCATCATTTGGACCTATGTTAGACCATACTGGACAACCATATATAATCATTGGCCTGATTAGGGTCATGTAGAATATAAGTTTTATCCTGCTCTCAAATTGGCTACTGTGAATAGCCTTCTTGTGATAGCAAAAGTTTTTCTACTCTTGACCAAAGCGGCCTCTACATGTCTGTTGAAATGCAGATACTGATCTAGCGAGATGCTCAGGTCTTTAAGCATACTATTGGTTTCCAGTTTACATTCATGCGGTCCATCGACTACTAACTTTTGCCAGTTTTTTCTAGTGTCGTTCGTGGCTTTATATAATGGGGTTCTAAATTGGATGGCTTAACATTTCTGAAGTTTGATCTTAAGTTTCCAGTCGTGACAATATAGCTGCAACTTATTGAGGTTATGCTGTAGTAAACTATTTATGATCTCAACTTTGGGAGCGTTCTGTAAATTATGGTATCGTGTGTGACCAGCTTGTAATACAACCATTCTATCGAGACGGTGTGAGGGTACGAAGTCGTGGCATCGACATGGACGCAGAGTTCTACTCCGTCCCCACCCATTCACTGTAAATTAAAACTGAGCAACGCCGAGAAAATGCTCACCAACAGTCACCAAGTTCATAAACAGAGTGGACACAGCGAGGAACAATAAAACAAACACTCTCAGGAACGGCAGCACAGAAAATCAAAACGCTGATTCATTGTTTAATTACTATTGGGTTTTATTTAACTTTAGTTTACACGCTGGTTCGGGATCACAATTAAATGAATAGCTTGTGTTGAACGAATGTTTATGGTTGCAAAGTAAAAACTATAATATAACTGAATATTGTATATTTAATTAAGGAAAATAATATTGTCTTTTTCGGCAATTGCCATGAAAGAAAAAATTTGTACACGCACGAACACGACTCCGAATCTATCGCGTGTCTGCAGCGCTGCAGACCGCGGAAGTCCGCACGACTATTGTCGTCGGCAGATGGAAAAGGACTCAGCGATAATCATCTCGTGCAGCGATGATTCGCCTCTTGGGGTGAGTTTATGGTGTCGTGGTAGATATCCTCTCCAATAAGGATATCGTTTTTACCTACCACCAGAGAAACGTAAAGTCTCTCTTGGTGGTATGTGTGCGATCGTTCAGATCTGCGTGGTTTACACGTGCTCGAGGGCAATGGGTAAACGAAGCAGACAGGCGGTAAAGGCAAAGGGATCGAAAATATCGTCGTCTATGGAGTGTATCTCGTGTAAATAAATAGACGACGATACAGCGAAGAAATGTGGCAAAAGAAAAGATGGGACGAGGGTATCATAAATGTCTTAGATGAATGATGCCCTTGTGTAAATATACGATTAGACATTGGGAAAGGTGCTATGCGCGAAGTCGATGCTTGTTTGGAGATTCAAACAAAGAAGCAATTCTGGGCAAAGTGCTTGCAGCTGTATTGATAGTTGCAAGTCATTGCAAGGCAGATTAGATGGTTATACGATGACGGTTTGTATATACCATCGGTGTCAATGGAACATGGTATCTATGGCGACGCCAGTGTCGAATGTTAGTGTGAAAATCTACACTAATTGGAAATTCTAGTTTTGGTCACTTATGCAAAAACGCATTGATACATATATGAATGCCCTTGTAGAGAAAAAAAAATAATTTTTAGGAATTTTAGGCTAATGCTTGTATGCATTAATTGTCCTTAGAAAAGGAAATGTTTCAGGTATGGAAAATTAGAATTTGCATGGGATTCTTGAAAATGTAGAAAGAAATTCTTACAGGAAATTATATGCGAAGCGATGCATGAAGGTAAGTTTTCTCTCACAGGGACTTTTTAGATTATAGATTTGATCTATATAATGTGTGAAGCATTTAAGATGCTAATGCAATCGCATTAGCGAAAGCTTATGCAGACTGGGTAGCAGTTATTGGGGTTTTTTCAGGATGGCGAACCGTGGGATTTGGCGGAATCGCCACAACGGTATCGAAAGTTCTTTCCAAGTCGATCAGACAGGCCCCTGTGCATTGGTTCTATTCCATTGTATATCTTAAAGCAAAACTGGTTGTTCAGAATAATGTTGTTGTCATCTACCCATTTCAGCAGAGCTTTGTTAATGGTCTTTTCGAATACGGTACTGAAGTTTGAGAGCCAACTTATCGAACGCAAGTTCATTGGGTTTGTAAAATCTTTGCTGGTTTTGGGGATGATGGGCAGAAAGTGTGCATTATTCACTGTGTTGTTAAACAGGACTGTGTATACAGTACTGTGAAAAATGATTGAGATAAAACGGCTCGTTTTACCGTCAGTGAACTTTTTTTTTTGATCTCCCAGATCGCTTATTTCTTCCGTGATTTTCAATGCACAATCCGGAAAATTCGTCACTACCCCTTGAGAGCGATTTAGTTCATTGGCAAGCTGTTTTTGTGTAGTGCTCCACGAAGCCCTACCATTTCCCTCCCACACACATATTTCATTTTCTCAATATTCCCATACACATCTACTATATCATGCATCCATATCCCCAAACTAACATTCAATCCAATGTTAGAAAAATTAAACCAAATGTTCAATTATTCAATTCCCAAAAACCAAACACCACAACGCACATCCTCATATGCAAACAAACCTATGTTAAACGATCATTATGTCCATTTGGTTCGTATAGACAAAATTCCTACAAATCCTTATCTTCATCTGCATTGTAGCCAGATGTGTATATTCTAAAATATAGATGTGTATATATAATATATATAAAATATATGTTCCTTTTACCCAGTTTTCTCACATATAGATCTGAGTGAAGATTTGTATAAAAGGACGATGGATTTTGTATTGGAGGATCAGTCTCGATTTGCGTCCGAGGTGGAAGAACGTCAATAGACTAAGGTAAACTAGAATTAATTTAAACATAATTAATAAATAAAGTTTATTTTGTACTTGAAACATATTTTTTATTGGGCCCAGCCAATTCTCAGGCCCATATTCAACAATCAGTCCTCACGCTTCCCGGAAACCCCAGTAGAATGGTGGCGACCGCAACGAACAACTAGGGAGCGGTCTAACAAAAAGACCGCCGTCCTTTTAAAGACAAGGAGACGCGCTCTCTAAGATTTGCTACCACTAAATGGTGGCAGCGGTGGGATTGATTCACATCATACACTACCAAAACTAATATCAGCAATTGCGACAAAAAATTGGTGGTAGGCAGTGCGGATAATTCAAAACATCAAAAATAGAAATCCAGCAACGAGGACAGATATCGGTAAATTATCAATAATAAACATCTTTCTGAAATGTGCGCAGAGCACAAAGGGAGACTAAGGCCCTAGCCGGTCGGTACCTAGATCCCGACCTAAGGACGCATTGAAGCACATCAGCAATAAGCCATAACCAAAACAACACCAACAGCAAACACCTATTCAACCAACTCCGGACGCCAATGCACCTAAAATATGCAGTCGTTGGATAACGAATGTGAAGCACCGACGGTTACATTTGATGATGGTACCAGTGCCTCAACCCACAAAACAGGGGAAAGATAGTAATATAAAGCAGCGGTCGCTTACTACTCCTCAACATTAACATCAACAACGTCAGCAGCATTCACGGCCGTCGGCCCAACCACACTGATACCACAGCCAACAGTTGATAGAGCAACAACTACAGAGTAGTCAATACAGCTGTAGCAGTCAGCACCAGCAACAACAGCCAGCAATAGCAACACAGTCAACAGATTGTCCTGCAACAACCACGGTACGTGTGTACATTTTCATGTTGGTTAAATTAAGGGGATAAATGGAACCCCCAAGCTTCAGAATTTTAACACATTAAGCCACACAACACATGGGTGACCTGAAAAGTTTCCGACCTCAACGTGAAGATAGCAGCACTCGTCAATAAACGCTAGTGAATGTAGTTGTGCATCTTTTGACAATTACTCACCAAAATGTCTGCCATTTTGGATGCGTCGTTTTTATTTGACAGTCGTTTGAGTGAGTCAATGTGAGTGTTTTTGGGAAAATGGACAAAATTGAGTATCGAGCTATCATTAAATTTTTGTTTTTAAAAGGCAATCATCATCATTGGCACTACAACCGGGAACCGGTCTTGGCCTTATTTAGCAAGTCCTGAGGCTTGTTAAATTTTCCATAATGATTTGATTTTTTTTTTTCTGGACAAGGTCATTAGTCTTGCGCCAGAGGCTTCCCGACGGGGAATCGAACCACGATCTCCGGCAGCTTGGACAGCTGAATTTAAACGTGGCCGTGAGAGCTTGGGAGACGATGAATTTTCGGGGGGTCCAAAATCTGCGACAACTGACGATAACATCGCTAAAGTTCACAAAATAGTGCTAGACGACCGCCGAATTAAAGTGAGAGAGATAACAGAGGCTATGGAAATGTCCAAAGAACGTGTTTGTCACATATTAAATGAAGATTTAGGCATGGGAAAGCTGTTATATGCCCGAAACCAAAATACAGTCAAAACAGTGGACTGAAAAGGGGGAGCCACAATTGCAGAAAAAGAAAATCCTGTTTCACCAAAACAACACGCCGTCTCACGCCTCAGCGGTTGCCGTGGCGAAAATCACGAATTACGGTTTCAACTGCTTGATCATCCGCCTTACTCAGCAGATCTAGCCCCAAGCGACTACTTTTTGTCCCCTAATCAAAAAATTGGGCTCGGAGGACAGACATTTTCGTCAAATGAGGAGGCAATCACCTTCGTGAACAGTTATTTTGCAGAGAAAACCGCCGAGTACTATTTGGATGGATTAGAGAGATGGGAGCATCGCTGGGAGAAGTGTGTAGAGTTACAAGGAGACTATGTAGAAATATAAAAATAAATTAAAAAAAAAAAAAAAGTTATATCTCTGTTAGGTCGGAAACTTTTCAATCCACCCTCGTATAAAATTTAATTTTATTACAAAGGGGATTCCAAGAAACCTCAAGCAAAAGTTTAAGTAAACATATAAATAATTTAAAAGAGGTAAAGTGACATTTTAAATTTGGTTTGATAATATTTTGGGGATGATAACCGACTCCGCAAAATAAATACATAACAAGGGGACAGAAACAAAACAACTTTAAATATATAAGGCGAGATTGGCAAACCATAGAATTAGATAAATTCCGAGTACGTGTACTTTAAGGGGGTAGAAGTGAAAACCCCGATTTTATTAAATTTCATTTTTATTATAACATATCAATCAAAGGGTGTAGAAATAAATCCTTTTTGCATATATTTTAAGAATTTCTATCACAAGCTTCTTAATAATTACTCGGGGAACATTTTCCATACCCTCTGGCAGGAAATTCTCAATTTTAACGCACTCACCCTTATCTGTTGTTGGTCTCTTTCCTTTCTTTTTTTTTCCCTTGATCCATCTATCAGCCTCTCTCCACTTGCAGACTCGTTTCACTTGGACTCGTCAAAAGTCTCCTCTCCTTTTACCCTTGGCGTCTTTCACAGGATCTCTTCTCTTTTCCGATTGTGGTTTGTTTTACTTGGGCCCGACCAAAATTTCTTCAATCAATCAATCGAGGATCAACTTCCTCGGATTCTCTTCTAGGTTCGTTCACTTGGGACCTCGTACTTTCAGGGTTGATAAACATAGGAAAGGCGTTTTATTCCGCTTCGCTTTGTTTCTTCTCCTCGCCCTTTGGCCCCTCTAACCATTCTACATAGATTAGTGCCACTAATAAATAAGATTAATCCACCTAGCAAACATTTCAACGCGAAAATAATACGCGAGTCGGATATTTAAACGCATGAAACTAATATGCGATCAAATCATATTTTGAATTTCGTATCGGTGTTTATCGGTAACCCGGACGAATTGGATGATTTTATTTCTTATGGGGATATTATTTTGTCGCAGGCACAGGACGACAGTCAGCATGCTTTCTTTCCAAGAGTGGTAAAAACAAGACTGCAGGGGCCAGCATACGACCACATACGATAGAAGGTCATTTCAAACTGGAATGATCTTGCTTCGGAACTGAAGGCGCAATTTAAAATTCTCATCTCTAGGTCGGCGGCGCAGAATCATCAGCCAAGCAAGATAGCAAGGAGGGCGGAAAGGAGTTTGGAAATAGATTCACACACCTCTTGCATCTGCTGGTCGAAGCCACGTTTGAAAGCACTGCCGAAACTGCGGTGCAAACGTACCTCCTCGAATAAAATCAAAAACTCGCATTACAATCGTTTGAGGATGGACGTAGGAATTCAGAGCCAAAATTCGTAGTGAGCAGCAATAAATTATGCTCTCAAGCAAGCCCCAAGATTGGATGATGAAAACCCTCTTAAATTACCTTATAATTTAGGTTATATGAACGACGGGTAAGAATGCTGAATTGATGAATTGAAAAAATACCCCACAGACAAAAGAAAAGTGTCTGGGAAGAAATCTGGTCTGTGAACTAGAGCAAAGTAAAGAGCGAGGTCCACACCAGGCGCGGAAATTCCACCAAATAATCCGCAGTATGACGCGGTACACACCACGTTGCACTTACTGAAAGGATAAAGAGGGTAATCTGATCACCGATCCTGGAGATATTCTGGAGCGATGGGAAGTGCACTTCAATGAATTGCCTAATGGTCAGCTCACAGAAGAATTAGAGGCCGCACCAATGCAAAATCAAGACCAAATGCTGGCGCCACCAACCATTGAGGAAGCATTTAAAGCCATAAGACAGCTCAAATCAAATAAAGGCCCTGGAGCTGATGACATACCATCTGAGCTGATCAAACAAGGAGGGACAGCGTTACATCATGCAATTCGTGAAATCGTGGTGCGCGTATGGGAGCAAGAGGAGATGCCGGAGGATTGGCTCCGTGGAATAATTTGTCCCATAAATAAAAAGGGAGATATCACAGTGTGCAGCAACTATAGGGGTATAACATTGCTGGGTACTGCCTAATCCTACAAGATCGGATAGTACCATACACTAAAGTCATCATTGATCAATATCAGTGTGTCTTGATCCCAGGCAAATCAGCGATTGATAAGATATTCTTCCTTAGGCAGGCGATGGAAATGTGTCTAGAATTTAAGATTCCATTCTATCATCTATTTATAGACTTTGAGGCCGCCTACGGCAGCATAAGGTGGGTAGAACTATATAATGCCATGAGAGAGTTCGGCATTCCAAACAAATTGATACGACTTTGTAGGTTGACCATGGCCAACGTAACTAGTCAAGTAAAAATAGCGGGATTGCTGTCCAAACCAATAAACATCTTTAATGGACTACGACAAGGGGACGGTCTGGCCTGCCTCCTCTTCAATCTGGCGTTGGGGAAAGCAATCCGTGACTCTGGCTATTGTCACCAAGTCCTGCCAGATTCTTGCCTACTCAGATGACATCGATATCATCGGTAGATCCGATTCGGCTGTACAGAACTCCTTGACCCAGATCAAGCAGACGGCACAAAAACTGAGACTGCACATTAATGAGGGAAAAACTAAGTACATGGTGGCAACTTCTGCGAAGAGAAGACCTAACGTTGATCAAACTATCAGGGTAGTGGAGCACGAATTTGAAATAGTGCAATCCCTCAACTACCTTGGGTCAATAGTATCAGCCGATAACAATATGGAAGAAGAAATACACGAACTGCTGATCAAATCCAACAAAGCCTACAATAGTCTATCAAGGATCTTTAAATCCCGAATTTTATCTAGAACATCCAAGCTACAACTGTACAAGACCATGGTCTTACCAGTACTCATGTATGGATCCGAGACCTGGATGCTCAATAAAAGGAACTCTGAACTCTTAGCCGCGTTCGAGAGGAAGGTCTTAAGGAGAATTGTTGGCCCCATATGTGAGGGAGGACGATTCCGGAGACACTACAACCATGAGTTGTACGCAATCTACTTTGAAGCGAATGTTGTAAGAAAAATCAAGCTCGGTAGACTCCGGTGGGTGGGACACCTAGCTCGAATGAACGAAGAGGTGCCTGTCCGGAAAGTCCTTTGTGGCAGGATGTATGGAAGGAGATAGCGCGGCAGACCTTGTCTGTGATGGAGGGATGGCGTAGACCAGGACGCCCAGAGAGTGCCAAACTGGATGACATCGGCTCGAAATCGGGAACGGTGGAGAGATTTGTTAAATAAGGCCAAGACCGGATCCCGGTTGTGGTGCCGATGATGATGATGAAGATAGGATTTAAACATTTTTTGTCTAACAAGTAAGCTAAATATAAGAGAACAAACAAAATAAAAAAAAATGTTTGTAAAATGAAGATGAGAATGTCATGGCCGACATACAGTTCATTCATCGGCTCTTCTGCGCCGAGATTGACCCCCCCCCCCCCCCCCCCCCCCCCCCCCCCAACCCTTCACTGCGGCCCGTCCCCCTTGCCGACATAGTAAATTCTGTTCATCTTACGTTAAGCTTACTTAAGTTAGATTATATATTTTAGTTTGTAATGTTATATACACTTTACCTTGTAAGTACATGTATTGCTCATATTAAGCCAATTAAATGGGGCCGTAGCCCCATTAAACTAAACTTGGCTAATGGATTCGGATGTGGACAATTTCACTTCATGGCGCCGAGTCCATGCTATAGGTTTGCCTTCCTGAAATTGAAGACATCTTTCCCCACAACCAACTCTTTTAACTTATAGGATTATAACATACTAAACGTTACAACAACGTAGCCACGAAAAATGTGGATATAATACGTAGCTGCTATTAAACGTCCAATAAAAACAAAACAAATTTATAATAAAATTAATACACTTACAATAGTTCAAAATTCACGATGGTCCTTTGCACCAAGATTTTGATCCCACCTTTAAAAATTTAGACAAACATTCTTCAGCGATATTTCTGAATTAAACCTAACTTTCACTTCCCTTACCGATGGATAAATATATTCCAAAATAAATTTATATTATTTCCATGAAGTTTTTCAAGCAGTTACCACAACTGCCCCAAAAAATGATCAAAACGAAACAGTATTTATTATCATTCGATTTTTATTAATAACAGGTCAATTGAAAACTCCCTGGCCTGACACATAGATGGCACTAGAATTAAATCCATATGATTTTTAGCCCTAACCTTCAAAAGACGCGTGTATAAATTTGACAGATGTCGGATCATTAGTTTGTGAATTATAGTATTTTGAGTGAAGCAACTTCTGTTATTGTGGAAAAAATGAATAAAAAGGAATTTCGCGTGTTGATAAAATATTGCTTTTTGAAGGGAAAAAATACAGTTGAAGCAAAAACTTGGCTTGATGACGAGTTTCCATATGCCGCCCCAGGAAAATCCACCATCAAGGATTGGTATGCTAAGTTTAGACGTGGTGAAATGAGCACCGAAGACGGTGAACGCAGTGGACGCCCAAAAGAGGTTGTTACCGACGAATTAGAAAAATCCACAAAATGATTTTGAATGACCGTAAATTGAAATTGAATGAAATAGCAGGCACTCTAATGATATCAACTGAACGTGTACGTCATATCATTCACGAATATTTGGGTATGAGAAAGCTCTGTGCAAAGTGGGTGCCGCGCGAGCTCACTTTTGACCAAAAACAACGACAAGTTGATGATTCGGAGCAGTGTTTGGAGATGATCAAGCGTAATAAACCCGAGTTTTTGCGTCGATATGTGACAATGGATGAAACATGGCTCCATTATTTCACTCCGAAGTCCAATCGACAGTCATCCGAGTGGACTGCACACGATGAACCCGCCCCAAAGCGTGGAAAAACGCAACAGTCGGCTGGCAAGGTTATGGTGTCTGTATTTTGGGATGCGCGCGGAATAATTTTCATTGACTATCTTGAAAAAGGAAGGACCATCAACAGCGGGTATTACACAGCGTTATTGGGCCGTTTGAAGGACGAAACCGCCGAAAAACGACCGCATTTGAAGAAAAAGAAAGTGCTGCTTCACCAAGACAATGCACCGTGTCACAAATCAGTGAAAACGATGGCAAAAATCCATGAATTCGGCTTCGAATCACTTCCGCATCCACCGTATTCTCCAGATCTGGCCCCCAGCGACTATTTCCTGTTCTCAGATCTCAAAAGAATTCTCGCTGGGTGGAAATTTTCGTCGAATGAAGTGGTGATCGCCGAAACTGAGGCCTATTTTGAAGCAAAGGACAAATCGTACTACAAAAAAGGTATGGAAAAGTTGGAGGGTCGCTATAATCAGTGTATCACCTCGAAGGGAATTATGTTGAATAAAAAAAAAAAAAACGAATTTTGCCAAAAAAATGTGTTTTACTATGGGAGGCCGGGGACTTTACAATTGACCTGTTATGTGGATTAGCCGTCGGCTCTACGAAATCCGAGATAACCGCGCGACTGGTCGAATATGATCCAACGGGCAATTTGATGAGAATCACTGACGACGAGGAGTACCAGGATATCACATCTAGCACAGGACTCCGCAATTGCGACCCCATTGTCCACTCGTAGATTACCTGCGAAGTATTGTGGGTGGAATTTCTACTCTTTGCATACAATATTTTACATCTTATTGAACATAATTTATATTAACCCGCCCCTTACTCATCCTCATTTACCATACCTCATAATTTTATCAGGGATGATTAATCCGTTTTTTAGAAACAGACTAATGATACAATACCCAAATGTTGATTTTCAACTGAAAGAAACAAATTCTTTGAAGATTTGAAAACCTGATCAAATATTATTATAGAGTCTAATTCATATTAGCACAAGTGATTTTGCGCTATTGTTTAAAGCCGCAAATACAAGCTTAAATTCATTAAAACAGAAACGCACTACCAATACCGATGAATACGTAATTATCATCCTATTACCTTAATTGCTAAACGTCTTTGATCTATCACTTTTAAATGTGCCACTAATTTGCAGTCTCAATTGTTTTTCTGACACAAGTTTCCGTTTATAAGATTAATATGTAAACAACGAACTTAGTCAAAAAATCCAAAACTTTGGTAAAAGTGATTAGAAAAGTGAATAGATTAATCAACTGAACAAACCAGGCCAGACTATTGTGAGGAAGAATGTGATATTAATTGCGCTCCCTAATTAGATAAATGTGTTTAGAGTAATTTGTATGTTGTATCGGGATATTATTTTGAATTTTCTTATAACTTTGAATCACCGGTAAAAGTACGTGAGACACCATACCAACCCCGTTCAAGCGAATGTTGCATTTATAGGGTAATGCAACCGCTGTCTTTCGTTACTCTTTTTCCTATTTATTCAAAAAAAAAAAAAAAAAAACTAACCGCTTGGGCTAACTTCCATTTTTTTAATTTGAAATCTATTTTATTTTTAATAATCTGGTATCACACTTTAAAACTTCTAAACTAGCTCGTGATTCAAACTAATTAACCAGGTTTCAACAGTACTACACTCGCTCCTCTTTTTTGTTCCAACATAATGCATCAGTTCCCAATGTTTCGGTATTTTTGTAATTTGCTCCCTTTTTAATCGACAGTTACTTAAATCTTAATCTTCTAATCAACTACAGAAGCATGTACGATGTCCAATAATTATAAACCCTGTACTGATCCTAAATCAGTTCTGTCATCCAATTTATTATCTCAACTATAATAGAGAAAATCAATCCTCCATATCCGAATATCCTACCGATATCCATAACCCCAATCGTTGTTGTATATAACGCGCAAAACGCCGTGGTTCTGTGGGGAAATAATTTGATGTCGTCGTAACACTGGTTCGCTTATTCCCCAACACTTGTCCGCAGAAAACTGTTCATCAAATTCCACAAATAAAAGAGAAAATGAAAAGCACAGTGTTGTTTAGTGGTAAACTCTTTATTTCTATTTCTGAATCTATTTTCGCAATTGATTGTCTGGAGCCACAAAGTTCTCGTGCACTTAAACTACTTTTTATTTCTCAGTACGGTATAACTCTTGAATGGGTTTGTGTTATACAAGTTAACTGTTATTTATTACTTGTTCACGATCGAAAGCTGAAGATTCGCCCTTGACATTCGGCGAATTCGCAATTAAACGCTGCATGTGGCACCGCCTAAATGCTATATGTGGCATCACCATAAACAATGTCAGCAATCAGCTGACATTTTAGAGTTATTTCTGTTGGTTGTCAAATGACAACCACTTTTCTGTTGTTACGCTAATTTCTCCTCTTTCTTTGTTTAACTGTCAACCAAACCAGTTGCGTTCTTTTCTCACACAGGAAAATTCCAATCAATCTTGTAAATAAAGGTCATTATTACTAGAAGAAAACAACCGGCGTATAATCTACGAGGGTTGCCTCTTATGTTTCGCGATTTGGCAACCCTAGCGTTGCAATCCGGCAATTGACAGCTCTGTCGTAAAGTTGGACATTTTTGAGGTTATACGCACTCAGAACGTTTTGACATACGAGCGCTATTTGTGTTGTTTACAGTTACTTAAAAGATTCATCTCGGCCCAAAAATGAATTAAATCGTCAACATTTTCGTGCGATTATTTTTTACAACTTTCGGCGTGGATTAACTCCGCAACAGTGCATGAATGAACTTAATTCAATTTTTGGCGATGAAGCTCCATCAAGGACCAGTGTTTATCGATGGTATGGTGAATTCAATCGTGGTCGTAGTTCACTCCAAGATGAATTTCGTGAAGGTCGTCAAATCAGTTGTTGTTCCGAAAACCATTGATGCTGTGCGCGAACTGATATTGGAAGATTGTCATGCGACCTATCGTGAAATTGAGACAACCCTAGGCGTTAGTGGGACCAGCATACATTCAATATTGCATAACCATTTGACTGTCAAAAAAATTTTTTCGCGTTGGATCCCACACAATTTGTCAATCGCCCAAAAAAAGGCTCGTGTCAATTGGTCGAAAGAAATGCTCGAAACACGTCTATGACATCGTGACAAGTGATGAATCGTGGATTTACGCGTATGAGCCCGAAAGTAAACAGCAGTCGACTGTCTGGGTGTTTCAAGATGAGCCAAATCCAACAAAAGTTGTTCGCGCACGAAGCACTTCCAAGCAAATGGTCGCCTGTTTTTACGGAAAAACTGGACATGTCGCAACCGTACCACTAGAACAACGCAGAACAGTCAATTCTGAGTGGTACACAACCATTTGTTTGCCAGTTGTCTTCCAAGAAATCAGGAAAACCAACCGCCGAAGACGGAACACTCTTCACCACGACAATGCGAGCTCTCACACATCGGCTGCGACAACTGCATTTTTGAGCGCCCAAAACATCGATTTGATGGGTCATCCGCCGTATAGTCCTGACTTGGCACCGAATGACTTCTTTTTATTCCCGTACGTAAAAAACAAACTGAGAGGTCAACGTTTTTCGACACCTGAAGAAGCGGTTGCTGCATTCAGAATGCATGTGTTGGAGATGCCTCAATCAGAGTGGCAAAAGTGCTTCGACAATTGGTTCAAACGCATGCAAAAGTGTATAGATCTTCATGGGGAATATTTTGAAAAACAATAAAGTGATTTTCGATGATCAATATTTGTTTTTGTTCTCTAATCCCGAAATATAAAAGGCAACCCTCGTATCTAAGTAACATCATAGAGTAAGGTCCTTGGAGGTGGTGTTCCTAGGAGAATCATCCTTTTTTCAAGTAAATAAAATAAAAGTGAATTTACGAAATTAAAAGTATTTTTATTTGGAATTGTGCGTTCGTTACAAAACGTTGGCTGCTCCAACACAGGCAACGACTTCCAACCAGGAACCGGTGAGTAGAGTGGTGGCAAGCCCACAAAACAAATCGTTGCAGCTTTCCTCGATTTCGAGCATCACCAGAAGGCGTCGAATTGCACGGCGCAGGGTCACTATTCCTGTAATGTCGTCCCACGAATGATCGGTCGCTACTCTTCCCTCAAGGTTTGAGGCAGCACGACGGTGACCGCAACGGCGGGTCCCCTCACGAGCAGTCTTAAAGAGATCCCTCATCCTTTTCAGGACAAGGAGACACGCTACCTGGGAGCGAGGTCAATAACTAATACAACATACATTCAGCGCTGTAACTCTACCTTTTACTTGTTCAGTTGGCATGTTACATATCTTTATACATTCTCGTTTTTCCGAAAACTGTTTGCACTTCCAGGTGGCATGTAGCATTCGCCGATAACAAACGTTTTAAATTTTCTTGTCTCGATATTGAAGAAACACTCTGAAAATGTCTTCCGCAAACGCCCACTGCATACGGTTCCAATCCGCAGCAGTTTGCTGGAAACAAATTACGAAAATGGAAATGGAACCTTCAAAATTGCTAACTAGTAATGCTCATGGAAGTCCCAACAATAACCTAATCCAAGGAACAGGATAACAAGTGCACAGATTCCTCTCGGAGCCATTGGGTTTGCAGGATGCTGTAAGATTCAACAGTGTATGCTAAATGCAATGGATGCCATGTACACGCAACAAGAAATCCCATCTTGATTACAATATCAGAACAGAAGCACTCAATGAGTCATCAAGGGTCACCTTGATGTTTAGACCCGTATCTCACCCTTTGTATCAACGAACTTGACTTCATACAACAGATACGGTTTTTTAATACTTTTTATTTATATTGCACAATATTCATTAAGTGTTAACTTTGTATCTTATGTATATCGAAATAACAATATATTTTTTTTTAACAACTCAGTCGTGTTCGCATTTCTTGTCGCAACACTCTTTTGTGTGGAAACGGTTTGCATTTCCACCACATCCAGTATAGTTAAACGGCTCACATTCATGGGAAATAGAACTATGCCCATAACGGAGTAAGCTTCCGCCACACGTTCCAGGATCTATTGGCAGATGGCACACATCTAATAAAAATTAAATAATAGCTTAACTGTTGCCAAGAACATTTATCGTATGTCCCTCTAAGGCTACTTACCACAAGCATTGCCATTAACTGGAGAAGTGAATCCAAAGATCACTACAACTCCTAACCAAAATAGGCAACCAACTAATTTCATCGTGTACTAATCGAATATTGAATAATTGTGGCAAAAAGCAAATCAACTTATACCCTTTGATCAGGTGAAACACAGTCATATTAGCTAAACTGTTTTTGTGAGTCTCGTTTTCGACTATAATACAATATTAAAACTTATATACAGGTGCTGCACTGTGGCTATATACCTGTTAACCTTAGGTAGTGTGGTTTTCTACTTATGTAAGCCACAACAATAGTAATATAAGTAATGTTTTATCATTGGCTTAACAGAATTCGAGGATGATAAACTGCGCATAATACTCTTTACGTTAGCAGCAATATTTTTTCAAACTATTGTGTACATCTAATGAGCCCCAATAAATTGATTTCCATGCAATATGTGTGCAGTTACTCAGGTTGATATTAATTGCGTTTTTCTTTTAATTTACATGTGGCGTCGATAATTAAGCAGCCTTTAAAGAATCAATAGAGAGTGAGTCAACATTTAGCAAATCAATGATTATAGCGTTCCTTCGGTACTGTATTCAGATGATACCACTTCTAGATCACAAAATATGGAATTATTTTGTGTGATAATTTAAAAAGCCTGTTTCAGTTTTACTACGCACCTTTTTATCATACATTTCTACACGGACTAAATTCTAAATCCTATTTCGCAATTATATTTCTTATACAGAGTGGGTCTAAGCCGTAAACCTTATTTCAATATAAAAGAGAAACGAATTATAAGACATTAGAATGTTTTATTTACATTTTTTAAAACTGCAAAAATGGAAATTTTAATCATACACATTGTTGTCTATATTTCTCTGGTACCTCTGTGGCGGTTCCGCCAAACCCCACGGCCCACTTATCTGAAAGACCCCCATAACTGCTACCCAACTTCCGTAAGTTCGCTAATGCAATCACATTAGCACCTTAAACGCCTTACGCATTAAATAGAGCAATTTATAATCTAAAATCCCCTAGAAGAGAATTCTCACCTTCATGCATAACTTTGCATACAAATTCCCTATAAGAATTCTTTCCTAACTTATCATAAATTCCCTGAAAGAAAATTCATCGGTGTACATATAATACAACCCCATTCAGGGAATCTTATCCTTGAGTTGGCTTACCCCAGCTTCATCATGTGTACAACAAATCCCTTTTCATACACATTGGCTGGCAACGAAGGTGGGATTCTTCCACCAAGGGAAGATGGACCCACACCATGATACCTGATATAGAAACATGGGTGAAAAGAAAACATGGCGAGCTGAATTACTACTTGACTCAGCTAATATCAGGACATGGATGCTTTCGGCAATACTTGCACAAGTATAAGCATGTGAATCACCCATACTGCTTGTATTGCGAAGGTAAAATAGAGAATGCGGAACACGTACTCACAGAGCGCGTGAGATTCGAGATCGCACGAACGATTTTGGAGAGACACACGAGACGGCTGGAGTAATAGAATACATGCTTAGTTCAAAACAGGCATGGTCCGTAACCAGTGGTATTCTCTGTAAAATAATGCAGCAGTTGCGACGTGACTAGCGGAGTAACAGGTAAACTCCGTCCCGCCCCGCGAAGGAATATCTAAAAGAAAGTTCCGCAGGGATCAACGGGAGTATGAGCCTGGCGGGAGGGGTTTTTAGTCGGTAAAAACCCGGCATGCCCCTGGATCGGTCTAGAGGTATCTTTTGAAGATTTCCACCTTCCTACCGAAACCAAAAAAAAAAAAAAAAAAAAAAAAAAACACATTGGCTGGCGACCTTTTCTCCCAACAATAAATAACCCAAGCAGCTGCATATAATTAGCGTAATCAACGCTGAAGCCAATTTCCCTAACTCGCACCATGTGCAAACAAAAGAACGCTGTTCTTCCGCAGGAATTCTGGCGATACGATAAACATCTATATCGTTTGAAGTATCCCAAGTGCATCTCCCATCTAATGAGTTACAACTTATTTACTCGGTTGAACTCTCAGATCATAAATTCCCTTTGTGCTACATATTTCTGGATCCGTTTAACATTGACCTTCTCACATAAGCAAACACAAACCCAATTAGCATCCAATGAGATTCGGCTTGTTTGCTTAGCCGAACTTACATCTCACGGATGCACATTTCCCTTTCTTTGTTTTAGGTTCGTTGCCATGGCTTTGATCCATAAAAGAACCAATGTACACACATACATGTGTACCGTGACGATCTTCTCTATGAGATCTGTTTGGTTATCCCAAAGAGAAACTTTACGTCTCTCTTGGAATAGGAAAATGCACCCCTTAATTAAGAGAGCCAGTTTCACTGGCCGAATTTCCTTTGACAACGAATGAAAATTGTTGAGTCCTTTACCATCCGCCGACCAAGCTGGTCGCGTCACTCCCGCTGTCCGTAGCGCTGCGGACACGCGAAATTTCAACCGCGAGTCGAGTTTCCTTCCCGCTTATTGTAAATTTTGTCATCCAAAGTCGCGTGAGTAAAGTTTTAATATACAAGTCGTCGGTTCATTACAGCGGACGTGTACACGTGGTTTCAGTGTCGAATTAGATTAATTTACGATTTCAGTCTTTCAATTATCCTTCTCAATTTTAAAGATAATGACTAATATAACAAAATAAATGCATCAAAATACTTGGATACCTCTAAACCAATAAAAAGGACATTTACTTCAACCGAATAACCGTGTGTTTAATTTTGCGGCAGAGGTTCCTGGGTGTTCTTTATTAATGTGTTTTGCTTACTTCTTGTCGACGGTGTGTTTCGAAGAATTTTTGCTTTACTCAAAGTTGTGGACAAGCGTGGTGGCGTTTCGTCCTTTTGGTTCGGCGTTTTACTTGGTGGAACATTATGATGGAACAGGAAGATGAACGGAGTGCCCATGCCTGGCACAATACTTCCTCCCCACACCTCCATAAACTGTTGATTTTAAATATTTCCGCAGTTAATCATTCGGAGTAAGATCCGGACTCAGAACGGGTCAGTCAGCGTCCATTCTTCATGGTAAAGGGTGGGCCCGTCCTATTGAAGTTTTGTGTCACTTGAATTCTATGTGCCAGTCAGCTTTTTCCAATCTCCAGCGATGTTGATTGGTAAAGTCCCATCTGCTATGGTCACACCTAGTAACAACACAACTAATAAAGCCAAATCCAGAAATGTGGTAAATCCAAGACCAGCGGTACCCGAACACAACCACAACCGTCTCTAAAACCCAAATTTTCATTGTTCCTCAATTCAACAAAGGCCATATGCATAATTAGTTAAGTGGACGTTGTGGTGGACTGCAGCATTATGAGGAGTTGAGAAACTCAGCACGGTAATTAACACTTTTAAGAAAGTTCACAATCTCAAAGAGAAAAATGCGCTGCGAAGTTGGTATTTTATGAAATTGTGTTGATTTGGTGGCAAGGAGTTATAGGGACGCCACAATCATGGACCAATGCTATCCACTTGATCTGTATATATTTCCCAACTCAGAAATCCCGACATCAAATCTGTTTGCAAAACTGTTCAGCTGAAGGCAAGATAAATACTAGTCTGTATCAGACTTTTTCTGTCAGTAGCGCCTCCGTTGCACAGCTGCCTTCTAGCCGGTACACCCCAGAAGAATAAATCGATTTAATGGATTTAACAATTTTCTCATGACACGCCCGCTTACTATACAGAGCTCGAGCTGCACAACACCTAGCCGATGCTCTGTCCGAATATAAGGCTGACATAACAGCATTACAAGAAATAAGAGAAGAAACGAGTATGACATTTATTACAACAGTCATGTAAAACAACATGTGCTCGGGGTAGGCTTTCTAGTCAGCCAAAAACTGAAACCTCCCATTATCGGCTTTAATGCAATAAACGAAAGGCTATGCACTCTTCGCGCGCGAGGCAAGTTTAAGAACATAAGGCTCATAAACGTTCACGGATCTACAGAGGAGTCCCCTGACGACGAAAAAGAAGAATACTACGAGAACGTCGAACGTGCCCTCAATGCCTGCCCAAGATACGATGTGAAAATCGTTCTTGGTGATTTGAATGCGAAAATAGGTCGTGAGCCGGTTTTCAGGCACTACACAGGTTCCCATAGTTTGCATGAGAACACTAATGACAATGGACTACGAGTCATCGAACAGGCAACATCAAAGAACTGGGTCGTTACGAGTACCAGGTTTCCGCGTAAAGATATCCACAAAGCCACCAGGGTATCACCTGATGGAGCCACTTGCAACCAAACTGACCACGTGTTGATAGATCGCCGCCACTCCTCGAGCCTGATGACGGTACGTACCTACCGAGGTGCCAACGTCGACTCGGATCACTATCTTGTTGGTACAGTTTTCCGAGCGCGGATTGCCTTAGGGAGACGTATTGCGTCCGCGGATTAGGTTCGAATCAACACGGCTGCCTTACACAATGAGAATATCAGTAACACCTTTGGTCATGCGGTGGACTCGCCCTCTTATGGACACCTTAAGAATACTGTCATTAGTACTGCCAACTCCATCTTAGGCAGTAGTCGTAGAGATCGGAGCGACTGATTTGATGATGAGTGCAAACTAGCGACTGAACGTAAGAATGCTGCATACCGGGCAATGCAGTAGTCTCATAGGGCGCGGGTACGCGAGGAGAAATACAAAGAGCTCAGAAGGTCTGAAAAAAGACGACAGACAAAAGAAAAGTGCCTGGAAAAAAAACATGTCTGTGAAATAGAGAGGATGAAGGATCTGCTCACCGATCTTGAAGGCATTCTGGAGCAATGGGAAGTGTACTTCAGTGAATTTCTAAATTGTCACCTCACAGAAGAATTGGAGGCTCCACCAATGCAAGATTAAGAATAAATACTGCCACTACCATGCATTGAGGAAACAGTAAAAGCCATAAGACAGCTCAAATCAAATAAAGCCCCCGGAGTTGATGGCATACCGGCTGAGCTGATCAAACAAGGAGGGATAGCGTTACATCACGCAATTGATGAGAACGTAATGCACGTATGGGAGCAAAAGAAGATGCCGGAAAATTAGCGTCGTGGAATAATTTGCCCCAAACATGAGAAGGGAGATATCACAGTGTGCAGCAACTATAGGGGTATAACATTGCTGTGTACCGTATATAAGATACTCTCCTCTATACTACAAGACCGGATAGCCCCATACGCTAAAGTCATCATTGGTCAAAATCAGTGTGACTTCATCCCAGGCAAATCAACGATTGGTTAGATATTCACCCTTAGGAAGGCGATGGAAAAATGTCTGAAATTTAAGATTCCATTATATCATCTATTCATAGACTTTGAAGCCGCCTACGGCAGCATAACCTGGGTCGAACTATATAATCCCATGAGAGAGTTTGGCGTCCGAAACAAATTGCTACGACCTTGTAGGTTGGCCATGACCAACGAACTAGTCAAGTAAAAATAGCGGGATTGCTCTCCAAACCAATAAACATCTTTAATCGAGTCCGACAAGGGGACACTCTGGCTTCCCCCCTATTTAACCTGGCCTTGGATAAAATAATCCGCGACTCTGGCGTTATAACTAGAGGGACCATTGTCACCAAGTCCAGCCAGATACTTGCCTACGTAGATGACATCGACATCATCGGTAGAACCGAATCGGCTGTACAGGACTCCTTCACCCAGATCGAGCAGACGGCACAAAAACTGAGACTGCACATTAATGAGGGAAAAACTAAGTATATGATGGCAACGTCTGCGAAGGGAAGGCGTAACTTTGGTCAAACTATCAGGGTAGTGGAGCACGAATTTGAAGTAGTGTAATCCTTTAACTACCTTGGGTCTATAGTATTAGCCGATAAGAATATGGAAGAAGAGATACACGAACGGCTGATTAAAGCCAACAAAGCTTTCTTGGGTCTATCAAGACTCTTTTAAATCCCGAAATTTATCCAGAACATCCAAGTTACTACTGTACAAGACCATGGTCTTACCAGTACTCATATATGGATCCGAAACCTGGGTGCTCAATCAAAGACATTGTTACGTGCCCCTTGTCTCCACGAGATAAGTATTAAAAATAAACAGACATACAGAACATATAAACGTTCAACAATTTCAAACTAAACTTAAGTACAAAACACAATGTACATTTTGATTTACACATCTAGTAAACAAAACATAAACTACCTCTCATTCATTTGCAACATAAATTAAACAAAATCATTTAAACAGTGTACATTTCACATTTTAAACATACATAAAATATTTATTTCAATTGGTATAAAAAAAAAAAAAAAAAACAAAAATAGCTCGTGCATATAAACCTGCATAAGCTCTATTCGGCGATGACGTCTTCCATCAGTCTCGGGACACTCATGGCCAAGTTTCTTCTCCGTGACAATGGTGCCAGGGAACAAAGGGGCAACGGAAGAGGATATGGCGTTTTAATAAAAGAAGAGTTCGGTTGACGGTCTTTCATTACTCGGTTGCTGGCGGTTTTTTCTTCTGTTACAGTTTTTGGTTTAGTCGTCGTTTTTCTTTTTGAGAGAGAGGAGAGTGGAGAGCAATTACAAGAATGTTAAAGTTAAACTAAATGTAAAAGTTAAAAGAAAATGTTAAAGTTGGACTGAATGTTGAGGTTCAATTAAATGTTAAAGTTAAATTAAATGTTAAAGTTGAATTAAATGTTAACGTTAAATTAAATGTTACATTACGTTGGGTCATTAAGACCCAACTGACCCAGAGGCAGACCCGAAAGCACCGAGGGCAGCGCGATGATCAATGGAAAACCATATCGAGGACAATACTAACCGATTCCACGGTAAACCCAGGAGTACCAGCGACCACACAATCATAGACACCCCAACCACCATCGCTGTAAGGCGCCAAATCCCAGAGCCATCGACGATACCAGGTAGGACCTGTGGTAGCGTTTAGCTATGCACCAAGCACGGGTGCGGATTCATCTAACACCCACCGATAGTTCTCTAAAAACTGCACAAAGTTCGCCGAAAGAGAAAAATAAATAAAACTCGCTGGAATGTTTTACCGATTTAATGTGGTTTAAAGTTAACTTTTATTGTTCAAAGTTTCACATTGTGTACACTCCGATATTTAATTTACATGCATCAAAAGATATGTTTTCTTACTCACAAGAGTCATTTAATTCGTATGATTGCTTAATATAATCGCACACCGTACTTTGCGAATGACACTTAGGGTGCACACGAAAACATCAAAAACGTAATTACTCGGATGTCACTGCGGACTCGAAATACACAAACTCCACCGATAACACGACTCAATTTTTATAACTGATGCACGACGACTCTAACAAGTGAGCGCCCCGATGGACGATAATAAATCTGACTGACTATTGGAGCCTAGCCAGCGACAAAAATTAGCATTAAAAAGGACGCGACTGTCCTCTATAACAACTGCCATCTGACCAATCTCCCTTCGCCACCATCAGAATGATATGGCAACGAATAGCCTCAAAAAGAGGAGGAGCTACACGATCAACTCGAGGCAGTCAATCGTGATTGGGTTGGAAAACATGGCGTACATTTCTCATGTATGTGTATGCATCACATACGATCATCTGTGGACGAACATAGATAGATGCAGGCGTCGTTATTGCATCTCATCGTGATGATCATTAAGCGAAGGAATAGGTCTCTGCGATCTTATGTCAACAGAAACGCTTTTTCCATGATCGGGTAATGGATATGCATTGTTTGCGTTCGCCAACATTGCATGGGTCGGCGGCTGTGTACACAATTGATTGGTGTGAAAAACATACCGAAGATCTACTCGCCCAAGGAGAGGCCATAAATCAACATTCAATTGATGGACATGCTGTTTTTCAGCTCCGCGGTTGGCGGCCGTTAATAGAAAATTCCGATGTACCATAAACAATCCGGACGATATGGATGCGATGTTTAGGTTTTGCAAACGAATATAGGGTGCGACCGTTGCCAGTTGTTAAAAGTAAACACTTGATGGCCACATCCAATTCGTTGCTTGTTTGCGGTCCATGATCGGTGGAAACCGATAATGGAAAATTAGCTATTGCTGAACATGCGGGAAATGTTTGCTTTGCGTCGGCCGAAACCTTCTCGACGGTGGCAACCTGGTGAGACTGGGTAGCCGCACTCTTAGGGGTGACATAGGCAAACAAAACAAGCACATTAGGAACTCTGTGTTGATTTTGTTTTCATGGCATGACATGGGTAGCATAAGATAATAGGGACATGAAGCACTGGGTGCAATGCATGCCCGAGGGTGGACGTTTTTTTTTATGCCACGGCTAGGTGATAGTCCTTGCGGTGGGCTAAATGTTTTCAGGAATGACCGTGGAGAAGGGGTTTGGAAAAACCCCCAAAGAAAGGTAAGCTGCCTATAAGGTATTTATGTCGGTTATCCTTGGGGATAACCGAATTAATTCCAGCGAATTGGTTGGCGGTTACTGCCGTAGCAAGGTTAATCTATATATAATAATAATCTTGCTGAAGATTTGACTTTAAGGTAAGTCGCATTGCTGGAAATGGTGGGGATCGAGCGATGCATGGCTCTTCGGGCCCTGAAAAGCCCCACAGACCCACCTGTAAGGCACGAAACTGTTGCATCTCCAGCGCCGTGCTTCCTCTTTATATCGAGGGAAGAGCGTGGAGGTTTTATTTTTTTCTTTATTTAATATTCTTTCATCTATTCGCTCCGAGAAAGTATGAACGAAAAAACTATTCCGTTTCTTATTATTAAATTTTTTATTTTAACTTTCAAACTCTAACTCACATCTCAAAACTAAAACTAGAAACTCAATTCAATATTCAAAACTTTCAATACTAATCTGAACTCTCTTCCGCAACTCTATTTCTCAAACTGATTTTACTATTAAAAATTCTCTCTTCTTATGCTACTTACTGTTCTAATTGGTTGGAAATTATAATGTGAACAAAACAAATTTTCTCAAAGTATTCCTTTAGTTTCTGTGACTTTTAAATTGAATAAAATTTGAACGAAAATCAAAGTGCTATGTTTTGAATGAAAAAAGGTGCATGAAAAGGGGCATGTTATGAAATGTGCTGTAACTGGCTTGATATAGAATATTGTGAATGTTTATGAATGGTATGTATTAAGTGAGAATCTAAGACATGTAAAGAGGAAGTTTCAAGGTTGTGTTAGATAAGTAATGAGATTCAGTGTAAAAATCTAATAAAGGTAGTATTCTGGAATACTACATCACCGTGAGTACCTCTTATAGCTACTTCATATTTAACTAAGTAAAAAATATCACATCGAAAATAAACGTTACAATTACTGGAAACCTGAACATAAACTGATACAGCACTCTGAACTCTTAGTCGCGTTCGAGAGGAGTGTCTTAAGAAGAATTGTTGGCCCCGTATGTGGAGGGGGACGATTCCGGAGACGCTGTAACCATGAGTTGTACGCGATCTACCTTGAAGCTAATGTTGTAAGCAAAATCAAGCTCGGCAGACTCCGGTGTGGGGAACACCTAGCTCGAATGAGTGAAGAGGAGCTTGCCCGGACAGTCCTTTCTGGCGGGGTGTATGGAAGGAGACAGCGTGGCAGACAGGAACGCCGAAAGCCTGGGAGTGGCAAACTGGGTGGCATGGCTCGAAATTGGGGCCGGTGGAGAGACTTGCTAAATAAGGCCAAGACCGGTTCCCAATTGTAGTGCCAATGATGCGTCATAGACGAGATAATCACCCAGGTTTTCCCATTTTGCAAAACTATAATGACTGATAACGCGACAATTTTTAAGAGAACACGGACGGAGGACCTCTCCAAACAAATGGGAGTGAGTCATATTCTTGTACCAGTTGGATACTCAATAACAAACTCGAATGTAGAGAGATATCATTCCACGCTTCTTGAAGTCAGTAGAAGCCTATCCTTTGAAAAGAACAGTTTGCTTTCTGACGAAATATTGAACGTGGCATTTCAGTACAATAACATGATACTCTCGGTTACGCAAGTCCGCCGTGTGCAATTATTAAGAAAAATATAAAAAACAAGTTAGAGACTGCACAGAAATAACAATTAGAATTTCAAAATAAAAAACGAACTAAGAAAATTTACAAACCGGACGAAGTGATCTTTTGCAAAAAGAATCGTCGAGGAAAAGAAACTACGGGTTACTTAAGACTAGTTGTCAAGTAAATCAAAGGAACAATCGTTGTAACAAAGGATAGCAACGCATACACAAAGATCGCATTGGCACTATTAATCGTCAACCTGACTAAAGCTGATATCTCAATAATACCATTCTAGCGAAAAAAGTTTTTCTCCACAAGAATATCCGACGCAAACTTTTATACGGAATCCAAAATCCGAAGTCACCCTATTAACTTGTGAAAAATAATATTTCCATTTAGACAACTAGTGAAAAACGTCACACAACCAACAGATAAACTATATATATATCCATCAAATTGAAATTTTATATACGCAATTAGTAGAGCGTTCTTATCATAGAGAATGAAGACCACCAAAGTTCATGGGTACAGCACTAAAATGGATGTATAGCATCCCGGACCACGACGATCTTATACAAATCCAGACTACGCTACATCAACTAATAGAGAATAATAATCAACATCAATGCGTAACGAACATATGGAATTTATCCTATCAGCTGGTTTCGCCGTTTAGAAACTCTTTTAAATACATTTCTGGAGCCAAGCTAGGAACTTATGATTGAACTTGTGGGGGCTCTTTAAAGACTTCTCCAAGAACCACCCACTTCCTCAACTTAACCTGTCTTTCCCCTCACCCACAAGACACTATAGCGTTAAGCAAGGATAGTGAAGAAGGTGAATTGAACACACGATGAAACGGTTGAAAAGCGAAGCAGTGAAGCATCAGACTACTGGCCGTGTTTAGAATTTGATTTCCAAACTCGACTATATTCCACTGGTGTGAATTATTTTTATTTATCGCTTGGTATACGGTTCTGATGTATTTTTCTTATTCGATTTTTCGTTCGGTGTTCTTCACTATTTTTGCTTGTGAATTGTGTGTGTATCTGTTAGAATCGCTACATCACTCCCGCCGCAGTAACTTCGTTACGATCAGATTCGTATGCGGACGACGGACGAACGAGAGAAACGAGGATACATCGGAGGCTGTGCTCTATGCGGAAGTCGTGACCGTGTGTGAAGTTCTGCTTTACTATGGGAAGTGTATGCTGTGTGTGTGTACAGATCACGTCGTAGTCACCAATTATAGCGTTAAGCAAGGATAGTGAAGAAGGTGAATTGAACACACGATGAAACGGTTGAAAAGCGAAGCAGTGAAGCATCAGACTACTAACCGTGTTTAGAATTTGATTTCCAAACTCGACTATATTCCACTGGTGTGAATTATTTTTATTTATCGCTTGGTATACGGTTCTGATGTATTTTTCTTATTCGATTTTTCGTTCGGTGTTCTTCACTATTTTTGCTTGTGAATTGTGTGTGTATCTGTTAGAATCGCTACATCACTCCCGCCGCAGTAACTTCGTTACAATCAGATTCGTATGCGGACGACGGACGAACGAGAGAAACGAGGATACATCGGAGGCTGTGCTCTATGCGGAAGTCGTGACCGTGTGTGAAGTTCTGCTTTACTATGGGAAGTGTATGCTGTGTGTGTGTACAGATCACGTCGTAGTCACCAATTATAGCGTTAAGGAAGGATAGTGAAGAAGGTGAATTGAACACACGATGAAACGGTTGAAAAGCGAAGCAGTGAAGCATCAGACTACTAACCGTGTTTAGAATTTGATTTGCAAACTCGACTATATTCCACTGGTGTGAATTATTTTTATTTATCGCTTGGTATACGGTTCTGATGTATTTTTTTTATTCGATTTTTCGTTCGGTGTTCTTCACTATTTTTGCTTGTGAATTGTGTGTGTATCTGTTAGAATCGCTACAACACCATACCTACCTGTAATTTTGGGCAGCGTAAGCTGCCAGCAGTATTTTTGTTACCTGGAAGAAAATCTCAACGACGGCATACATAATTTTGAACGTTTCTGGTTCATACTCCATGAACCAGATCACATCTCTTATCGGCTCAGCTTGTCATCAATAAACGATAAACTCACGCTGGCCAGCGTATTGCGGACACAGCTGCAACCGATATTCCCTTCTACCGTACATAATTGTATACCTTATCTATCCCCTAAAGTTTGCTGTAGCGCGACCAATTCCCTTTATCATCACTCAACCGAGCATTTGATTTGGGCATGAACATGACCATTGTTTACCCACGTTCAAGCCCCACTAAGACCTATCATCTAACCCAAACAAATAACCCATAGCCACCATCGCTGAGTTTTCTGTGGACTTAACGTCCATAAAAAATTGTCCCTATTCTGCTTCAGTGCCATTCGGCTAAAGCAAATAGATCCCCAATCTCTGGTTGAACTATCGTCACCAGTAGATATCGCCTACAACGGCATTTCCCTGGAACCTTATGTAAATACAATGACGACCCTTTGCAACATAGGCACATCATGAACATCGTACATCCCATCATTTGACCCTTGAAATTGCGGTTTTGTTTACCTTAAAGCAAAAACCTATTTCGTTCTGAGGCGCGGGTCATCGAGGATTTATGACCACATTGCCTGCAGTCCCTTATGTTCGTTCCTTTATTTATTCAGGTCCAGTATCGTTCGTTGTCGATACTTCGTGCGAATGGGGCATAGTAAATTGACCTGTACGGAAACACGAAGAATCCATCTAGATGACGGCTGATGGAAGTTGATCTCGATGAACACCGACGAGTCAAATTTCATCACCCGAAGTGTGCGCACACGCCATAAAGACGATCGAGTCTTAATGGAAAGGTGTCGAGTTCTGTTGCGTACTTAAACTAACTTTGAAGTCCTATTTGTTGGAAGTTAAAAGAATCCCATAGAAGTGGGATTGTAAAGTGCGAGACTAAGTATATACCTTAGCAAAAGGAAATAGTTCATCATCGGTGCGCGAATCCAAATTTTATTCTCAAGCTGAAAGAATATATTTAACAAAACACAGTTGCAAAACCTTTACTTACTCCCTTATATTTGTATAATATGATTATCGTTATGGATTGTTTAAGTAGGAATTCCGGTGGATAATTATTGTACTGTAACAACATCCAAACAAATAAACAATTGTTTCTTCTCTTTTTCTTTGTTTTACCAATGCATACGCGAAATCTCATGTGATCCCACCCGGTAAACTAACCACGGTATTGCAATACCAAACTAACCATCAATGGATATACATTTTACACAGTTTAGTATTACAATTAATTAAAATCGTTTTGCAAAGATGAATCGTTGCATACACTATTTATGATCGCCCAATTCAAAAACAGCATTTCAAATGAACAGAATAAAATACAATAATAAATAAATGCTAAGAACTCTATTCGTAGGACTATTGATTTTAATTTGGATACACGAAAGGTTATTGAAAGAAAAAGGCAATTCAATTAAAGTTTATAAGAAGAAACAACTACGATTGTTAAAAGGCAAAGAAAAATAAAATAATGATTTAAACGATTCTATGGACAAATAATAAATATTGTAAGCCCCTTCTGGGTACAAGTAGGCACAACCACATTTCGACTTCGTTCGATTCTTTTTCGACTCCGGTCGACACGATCAACCGTTTGACTCCTTCCACCTCTCACTTGATCGCTTTCGACACTCACTTCCATCCTTCGATCCCTTCCTGCCCCGTCGCGGCATATTGGCATAAAATGCCCCCACTCAACCCTTTCGGCTCCGACTGCCAGGCCGGCTCCTTCCTACCCATCAGCTACTTCGCCTAGCAAACAATTGGTAGGATGCCCGGTCCCACTTCCCTTACGCCTATGTAAGGATCTTTTCTCCTAGGGACTCTCAATGTCTCCCAAGCCACCACGGCTCAATTCAAGCGGCAACCAAAGGTAGTACATGCCTCACTATGCCGCCCCATATCCCATGTGCAACAACTATCCTTCGGAGCGTGGTTCCATTTCGCTAGGGCGCCCTGCGGTTGGACACAACCAACCACCCACCAGGAGCCCCCTAAGCAAAGTTGCCTACACTTAACCAAGCGCGACTGGCCGGCACCTCCTCACAAGTTGCTGTTCGGCGAGGTTGTGGCGGTTCCGCCAAACCCCACGGTACGCTTTCCTTAAACAGCCAAATAACACCATATAATTTTGCCAATGCAATCGCATTAGGCACCTAAAAACGCTACACGCATTAATTGAAGCAAAGCTATAGTCGTAAAGCTTCTGCAAGAGAATTCTTACCCTTTCAAGCATTCCTTCGCTTACAAATCCCCTGTAAGAGTTCTTACTTCCCTTATCATAAATTATTCTGAGGAGAAAAACCCCGGTTCACATATCACGTAACAATTTCAGCCAGAGATAATTATCATGGCGTCGCCTATTCCTACCTTCATTCATGTTTACGATAAATTTCTTTATGTATACATTGGCTAGCGACGTTTTTCTCCCAGCAATAAAATTCCCTGACTCGCACAATGTGCAACCCAAAGCAAATACGCATTCCGCGTCCCCTGGGATCAATTGAAATCCAAGCATAAACAATGCAAATAGGTATTCAATACGTACCCTTACTAGTGATGCCATAAACATCCAATTTGCTTTTAGCACCTTTTCTCCCAACGTCGATAATAGCGACGAGGCATCACGTAAACAATGACCCACATTACCAACGGCGCATTTGGTCATTTCTCCCGTTTGTCTTTGCCGCCTGCCTGTTTCGTTGTCCCACTGCTGTCGAGCACGTGTGATTAGCATCGATCTGAACGATCGCACACATACCACCAAGAGAGACTTTACGTTTCTCTGGTGGTAGGTAAAAACGATATCCTTATTGGAGAGGATATCGAGGAGTCTTATTCAAATCGTCGAACGGATCGGACGAGCCGTTCATCAACCCCTGTAGGGGGAATGTGTCCCTTCGCGGAGTTGAGTCAGTTAATAATCGTTTACCACAACAGTGTAGAAATAAGATTTGTGTCCAAAATCTATTAAAAAAAACCCACTTCCTAAAAACAGTTAATTAATAAACAAAGTAAAGCAGTGCGTTTAACTTTTCCTCCTTGAGGACGGTTTGTCGTGCAGTTTTGCACAAGTTGGTGTCCGGTGTTTGTGTTTATTTCTCACCTTTACCCGTGGTTGCGAACGAACGAGGCGGCGTTCGTTCATTTATTACTGATGACTTGTCCGGTGTTTCCTGACTTTGCGTGATCGGTTCGTGATGGAGTTTTGCTGTTTCCGAAGAGATCTAGGAATCTTCGTGACAGTGATGATGGGAAAGGAAGTGAACCAGTGCAGTACGCCCGCACAACATACTTCTACACCCCACAAGGTCACAGCGACTATATATCGAGCGCCGTCGTCGACACCGGTGCCGATATACCAGGTCCTCCCTGATAGATACTGCCAACAACAGGTTAACACCACAGCGCCGTTATCTGCCCTTCCCGCACACGCCACTTCGCCACTGCGGACGCGTACAGATTACCGATAGGTTCCGACCTATCGGACGCCACTCATTGATAATTGTGTAGTGCTCCGAACGAAGATGACGTGCAGAAAGAAACACACACGGACACACACACACACCCACCCACCCACACACGGACACACACACGCACACACACACACCTGATATAGATACATGGGTGAAAAGAAAACATGGCGCGCTGAACTATCACTTGACTCAGCTAATATCAGGATATGGATGCTTTCGGCAATACTTACACAAGTATAAGCATGTGAATCACCCATACTGCTTGTATTGCGAAGGTAAAATAGAAAATGCAGAACACGTACTCACCGAGTGCGTGAGATTCGAGACCGCGCGAACGATTTTGGAGAGACATATGAGACGGACAGTTACCCGGGGAGGAGTAATAGAATACATGCTGAGTTAAAAACAGGCATGGTCCGTAACAAATGGTATTCTCTGTGAAATGATGCAGCAGTTCCGACGCGACGAGCGAAATAACAGGTAAACTCCGTCCCACCCCGCGATGGAATATCTAAAAGAAAGTTCCGCAGGGATCAACGGGAATATGTGCCTGGCGGAAGGTGGTTTTAGTCGGTAAAAACCCGACTTGCCTCTGGATCGGTCCAGAGGTATATCTTGAAGATTTCCACCTTCCTACCGAAACAAATCAAATTAAAAAAAAATACACACACACGAAAAATTGATATATTGATATTTATTTGTACTGTAACAGTCGTGTAATTGGTGATAAGATGTTATTATTATATATGCATTTTTGGATATGTTACTCAAACGTTACAGTGTTAAATTCCATTCTGACCAGATAATACAAGACCCTACCAATAGGAGAAGTAATTATTCAGGACGGGTTATGTCCCTATTATTTTGCCCAATCTGAAGGGTAGCTGGTGCCACATTTGTCATCAAACTCGATGTTAGATCGTTTTCAAATTCAATAAGGGAGGATCATTTTTGTAATCACCAGCAACCAAGTCCAAATCCTTTTAGCATTAAGCTGTTGTGGAGTGGTCCAAGCTAAGAAGCCAGGCACGTCTTTTGAGATACCACGGATTAAGACTAAATAACTTTAACACGTCTACAGATTCCATTAAGTGGGGCAACTGTAAAGCCTTCGACCTTCATGGAGTTACATTTAGAATGCTGTCTGAAAATTTAACGTGGAAAAGACCATCACAGTAGAACCCTTCGAAGTCAGTCAGAGCAGAATTGTTGCACGATGTAGTTGCCTGGAATGTAGTTTTAATGCTCAAATAACAGATTACCAGCAACCCGTTGATCAATGAGTATCGTGTCGACACTGTCAACTTCAACATCATGGAATGTATGTCGAATCGATCACTTAACAACGGGGTAATTTTTGATCGAGGAAACAAGTTTCATCGGCCCTCTGTTAATTTTTCCCTTTATTATCTCGAGAATTCGTTAGAACGTAAAATTCGAATCTGGCAATATGAAACGAGCCTCTTACAAATAGAGCAGCGTAGTACTCATCACTTTTAAGTTTTTGTTATTTTTACCAATCTGAAAGGTGGCGGGCGACACTTTCGTCAACAAACTCATTCTTAAATTGTTCTAACTTCAGTAAGCGGGGATCACTTGTGTATTCGACGGCAAGCAAGCAAGAATCTCTAAATTAACATGAAGGTAATCTGTATAGGTATCATTTTAGTACTAAGCTGTTGTGGAGTGATTGAAGCTGATATACCACGTAAGTGTTACAGATCCCCACAATAAAAGTAAATAACTTATTATTTTATTCAAATCGTTTACAGCGGAATGCTTACAACGTCCATTTGCTAACGGATTGTGTAAAGCTTATATGCCCTCGTGGACCTACGTTGCAGAAAAGGATAAGTGCGTCTTATTCATATACGGTGGATGTGGTGGTAATAATAATAGGTTCGCAACTCAAGAGGAGTGTGAAAAGAAGTGCCGATGCCAATAGAGAGAACCTCGGAGGGGGAGAAAAAAATTAAACTACACAGGACTTTTCGATATCTGTGTGAATGATTTCTAAATAAAAATGCAATGACAATAAAGAGTGTTTTATTTTGATCATGAACAATTTCATGACAATAATTTAGTCTCATTTCGAAATCACGTTGCGCATCAGGAGAGTTTGAATCGAAGTTTTGATTGCTGTAAATATTGACCCATATTTTAAATTCTACAATTTTCAGATTTATTTTAAAATGAAAATAAAAATGATCATGCCGAGTTTTTTGACGAGTATATTTACTTCTTGCTTTGCAATGTTTTTTTGTTGAAGAATTTTAAAAATTTGTCAAAAATTGATAGTTAATAGAAATAAAAGAGACTTGCCACACTTATATATTTATAAGTGAGAAAATAAATATGCCGACAGTTTTAAGTGTAACAACGCAGTTTGTGAGACAACGCGCAGCCAAGTAATGAATTTTAAAGAAATGGTTTTAAAGATCAAACTTCTCGTGAGTTTTTATGATTGACATTTAATAAATTTCGTTTACTTTATTATTATTATTTTTTTTTTTTTACAATATTTCGGAACAATTGACACAAACAAAAATTTCTGAAAAATAATTCGCATGGTACTTTTCGGTTGACAAGATGATTCAAACTCTCGACCGAAATCCGTGAGAATGTTAAGTTTGGTCTCGGAATATCTAAAACAGAAAAGCGTAGGTATCTACGAATAGTATCTACATGGTTAATACCAGCGGTCTCCAACTACTTGGATGGAGGGATGGTGAAAATAACAGCATACAAGTCCAGTCGATCTAGGGTGAGGTAATAAAGGTCAATTTTGACTTTGGAATCTGAAAGCCTACGCTTTTTTCGCTGCATGTGTGTTAACAGCAGACCCTATGGGCTGGGTCCAGGCATCCTCTAATATAGGCTGTTGCCGAAAAGTGTGCTTCCTACATTTTTCTACTGAAAACGATATTATGGTATTCAGAATCAAAGCGATCGAAGAGGGAAGGGTCAAGAACGCAAAAATCCCGTACATTTTTGCAATATTTCTTATTTCCATTTTATATTCTTAGATTATAAATTACATGCTATTCAAAAAATGTTTAAATTCTAGCTTGATTGTCTTATACTGTAAGCTTGCGGTTCTATCCGGACACTAATAGCTAAACCTAATATGACTATTGTCGTACAGTTTGCCTTTCGGCAACAGAACTTTGATTGTCTGTAGCGGTTCCGCCAAACACCAAACGGTTCGCCTTCCTGAAAGAAACCCCCATAACTACTACATAACTCCCGTAAGTTCGCTAATGCAACAGCACTAGTACCCGTAAATGCTTCACGCATTATATAGATCAAATCTATAATCTTAAAATCCCTGTAAAGAAAACTTACCTTCTCATGCATCTCTTCGCATACAATTATCCGTAAGATTTCTTTCTTTGCTTATCTGGTATTCTAAACCAATTCGGTACCAGACAAATTCCTGTAAACAAAATGATTCGGATTGCATTCAATGTAACCGTCATGACAATGTAACCATAAATATTGCGCCGTCTATTTTCCAACTTCGCCATGTGTACGATAAAATTTCTTTATGTACACATTGGCCGACGACCTTTTTCTCCCAGCAATAAAATTCTCTGACTCGCACAATGTGCAAACCAAAGCAAATAGGAATTCAATACGCACCCTTACGGGCGATGCCATAAACACATTTCCCAGTAACCTAGCTAAAACCAATTAGCACATTTCCACATCGCATGGTTGTCTCTGTGTTTAGACGAAACCCGACGAATTCGGGTTTGTTTGCTTTACCGGAATCGTATCCTATGAATGCACTTATGCCATCGTTTCATTTTCATTTTTTTAAACATTTTTTATTTTTCTTTTTATATTCTTAATTTCTAAATTAAAGGCTAGACAAAAAATGTTTAAATTCTAGCTTAATTATCTTATATAATAACTTACTGGTCCTTCGCAGACGCTCTAAGCTAAACATTACTAGACATTTGTATAATTCGCCTTTCGGCGACAGAAGTTTGTGGCAGTACTTATAATTATTTGAAAGACAAAGAAAATTTGAAAAACTTTGTGTCAATTTTTTTTGTTTTTTTTTTCTTAAAATTTAACTTACTTAACTCTGCCAACATTGGTACACAGCTCTTTATTGGCCATTCAACCACCAGAACTGTTGGTGTTGTTGTTGAACTGCAGGAACTCTTCTTCGGTACGCGTGATTTTCCGATCGCAGCACAATCGGCCGTCCACGGATTATCTACTTACATGATAAATCAGCGGAATCCCGGATCTATCCTGTATGTGGCCATTCATATCCAATTCAAGGAAGGCCTTTGATGGCACAAATCCGTTGTGACGCACACTCTCATAAAATAAAGTGTTTGGATAAAAGCTCAGCAAACTAGGTCATTGGACGAGCTTATTGCTCTCATAATAAGTCCTCTGATTAATTTGATCATAAAATTACCTACTCTGTTTATGGAGGCTTCATAATATAAAATCTCATTTGGATAGTACTTTTTATAGTCAGATTCTAGTGTTCGACATAATTTGACACAGGGTCTGAGACATTTCCTTTCGAACACCCGAAACTTTTCCATCATTTGGACCTATGTTAGACCATACTGGACAACCATATATAATCATTGGCCTGATTAGGGTCATGTAGAATATAAGTTTTATCCTGCTCTCAAATTGGCTACTGTGAATAGCCTTCTTGTGATAGCAAAAGTTTTTCTACTCTTGACCAAAGCGGCCTCTATATGTCTGTTGAAATGCAGATACTGATCTAGCGAGATGCTCAGGTCTTTAAGCATACTATTGGTTTCCAGTTTACATTCATGCGGTCCATCGACTACTAACTTTTGCCAGTTTTTTCTAGTGTCGTTCGTGGCTTTATATAATGGGGTTCTAAATTGGATGGCTTAACATTTCTGAAGTTTGATCTTAAGTTTCCAGTCGTGACAATATAGCTGCAACTTATTGAGGTTATGCTGTAGTAAACTATTTATGATCTCAACTTTGGGAGCGTTCTGTAAATTATGGTATCGTGTGTGACCAGCTTGTAATACAACCATTCTATCGAGACGGTGTGAGGGTACGAAGTCGTGGCATCGACATGGACGCAGAGTTCTACTCCGTCCCCACCCATTCACTGTAAATTAAAACTGAGCAACGCCGAGAAAATGCTCACCAACAGTCACCAAGTTCATAAACAGAGTGGACACAGCGAGGAACAATAAAACAAACACTCTCAGGAACGGCAGCACAGAAAATCAAAACGCTGATTCATTGTTTAATTACTATTGGGTTTTATTTAACATTAGTTTACACGCTGGTTCGGGATCACAATTAAATGAATAGCTTGTGTTGAACGAATGTTTATGGTTGCAAAGTAAAAACTATAATATAACTGAATATTGTATATTTAATTAAGGAAAATAATATTGTCTTTTTCGGCAATTGCCATGAAAGAAAAAATTTGTACACGCACGAACACGACTCCGAATCTATCGCGTGTCTGCAGCGCTGCAGACCGCGGAAGTCCGCACGACTATTGTCGTCGGCAGATGGAAAAGGACTCAGCGATAATCATCTCGTGCAGCGATGATTCGCCTCTTGGGGTGAGTTTATGGTGTCGTGGTAGATATCCTCTCCAATAAGGATATCGTTTTTACCTACCACCAGAGAAACGTAAAGTCTCTCTTGGTGGTATGTGTGCGATCGTTCAGATCTGCGTGGTTTACACGTGCTCGAGGGCAATGGGTAAACGAAGCAGACAGGCGGTAAAGGCAAAGGGATCGAAAATATCGTCGTCTATGGAGTGTATCTCGTGTAAATAAATAGACGACGATACAGCGAAGAAATGTGGCAAAAGAAAAGATGGGACGAGGATATCATAAATGTCTTAGATGAATGATGCCCCTGTGTAAATATACGATTAGATATTGGGAAAGGTGCTATGCGCGAAGTCGATGCTTGTTTGGAGATTCAAACAAAGAAGCAATTCTGGGCAAAGTGCTTGCAGCTGTATTGATAGTTGCAAGTCATTGCAAGGCAGATTAGATGGTTATACGATGACGGTTTGTATATACCATCGGTGTCAATGGAACATGGTATCTATGGCGACGCCAGTGTCGAATGTTAGTGTGAAAATCTACACTAATTGGAAATTCTAGTTTTGGTCACTTATGCAAAAACGCATTGATACCTATATGAATGCCCTTGTAGAGAAAAAAAAATAATTTTTAGGAATTTTAGGCTAATGCTTGTATGCATTAAATGTCCTTAGAAAAGGAAAAGTGTCAGGTATGGAAAATTGGAATTTGCATGGGATTCTTGAAAATGTAGAAAGAAATTCTTACAGGAAATTATATGCGAAGCGATGCATGAAGGTAAGTTTTCTCTCACAGGGACTTTTTAGATTATAGATTTGATCTATATAATGTGTGAAGCATTTAAGATGCTAATGCAATCGCATTAGCGAAAGCTTATGCAGACTGGGTAGCAGTTATTGGGGTTTTTTCAGGATGGCGAACCGTGGGATTTGGCGGAACCTCCACAACGGTATCTAAAGTTCTTTCCAAGTCGATCAGACAGGCCCCTGTGCATTGGTTCTATTCCATTGTATATCTTAAAGCAAAACTGGTTGTTCAGAATAATGTTGTTGTCATCTACCCATTTCAGCAGAGCTTTGTTAATGGTCTTTTCGAATACGTTACTGAAGCTTGAGAACAAACTTATCGAACGCAAGTTCGTTGGGTTTGTAAAATCTTTGCTGGTTTTGGGGATGATGGGCAGAAAGTATGCATTATTCACTGTGTTGTTAAACAGGACTGTGTATACAGTTCTGTGAAAAATGATTGAGATAAAACGGCTCGTTTTACCGTCAGTGAACTTTTTTTTTTTGATCTCCCAGATCGCTTATTTCTTCCGTGATTTCCAATGCCGGATTGTAGAAAATTCGTAACTACCCCTTGAGAGCGATTTAGTTCATTGGCAAGTTGTTTTTGTGTAGTGCTCCACGAAGCCCTACCATTTCCCTCCCACACATATATTTCATTTTCTCAATATTCCCATACACATCTACTATATCATGCATCCATATCCCCAAACTAACATTCAATCCAATGTTAGAAAAATTACACCAAATGTTCAATTATTCAATTCCCAAAAACCAAACACCACAACGCACATCCTCATATGCAAACAAACCTATGTTGAACGATCATTATGTCCATTTGGTTCGTATAGACAAAATTCCTACAAATCCTTATCTTCATCTGCATTGTAGCCAGATGTGTATATTCTAAAATATAGATGTGTATATATAATATATATAAAATATATGTTCCTTTTACCCAGTTTTCTCACATATAAATCTGAGTGAAGATTTGTATAAAAGGACGATGGATTTTGGATTGGAGGATCAGTCTCGATTTGCGTCTGAGGTGGAAGAACGTCAATAAACTAAGTTAAACTAGAATTAATTTAAACATAATTAATAAATAAAGTTTATTTTGTACTTGAAACGTATTTTTTATTGGGCCCAGCCAATTCCCAGGCCCATATTCAACGATCAGTCCTCACGCTTCCTGGAAACCCCAGTAGAATGGTGGCGACCGCAACGAACAACTAGGGAGCGGTCTAACAAAAAGACCGTCGTCCTTTTAAAGACAAGGAGACGCGCTCTCTAAGATTTGCTACCAATAAATGGTGGCAGCGGTGGGATTGATTCATATCATACACTACCAAAACTAATATCAGCAATTGCGACAAAAAATTGGTGGAAGGCAGTGCGGATAATTCAAAACATCAAAAAAAGAAATCCAGCAACGAGGACAAATATCGGTAAATTATCAATAATAAACATCTTTCTGAAATGTGCGCAGAGCACAAAGGGAGACTAAGGCCCTAGCCGGTCGGTACCTAGATCCCGACCTAAGGACGCATTGAAGCACATCAGCAATAAGCCATAACCAAAACAACACCAACAGCAAACACCTATTCAACCAACTCCGGACGCCAATGCACCTAAAATATGCAGTCGTTGGATAACGAATGTGAAGCACCGACGGTTACATTTGATGATGGTACCAGTGCCTCAACCCACAAAACAGGGGAAAGATAGTAATATAAAGCAGCGGTCGCTTACTACTCCTCAACATTAACATCAACAACGTCAGCAGCATTCACGGCCGTCGGCCCAACCACACTGATACCACAGCCAACAGTTGATAGAGCAACAACTACAGAGTAGTCAATACAGCTGTAGCAGTCAGCATCAGCAACAACAGCCAGCAATAGCAACACAGTCAACAGATTGTCCTGCAACAACCACGGGTACGTGTGTACATTTTCATGTTGGTTAAATTAAGGGGATAAATGGAACCCCCAAGCTTCAGAATTTTTACACATTAAGCCACACAACACATGGGTGACCTGAAAAGTTTCCGACCTCAACGTGAAGATAGCAGCACTCGTCAATAAACGCTAGTGAATGTAGTTGTGCATCTTTTGACAATTACTCACCAAAATTTCTGCCATTTTGGATGCGTCGTTTTTATTTGACAGTCGTTTGAGTGAGCCAATGTGAGTGTTTTTGTGAAAATGGACAAAATTGAGTATCGAGCTATCATTAAATTTTTGTTTTTAAAAGGCAATCATCATCATTGGCACTACAACCGGGAACCGGTCTTGGCCTTATGTAGCAAGTCCTGAGGCTTGTTAAATTTTCCATAATTACTTGATTTTTTTCTTCCGGGCAAGGTCATTAGTCTTGCGCCAGAGGCTTCCCGACGGGGAATCGAACCACGATCTCCGGCAGCTTGGACAGCTGAATTTAAACGTGGCCGTGAGAGCTTGGGAGACGATGAACTTCGGGGGGTCCAAAATCTGCGATAACTGACGATAAAATCGCTAAAGTTCACAAAATAGTGCTAGACGACCGCCGAATTAAAGTGAGAGAGATAACAGAGACTATGGAAATGTCCAAAGAACGTGTTTGTCACATATTAAATGAAGATTTAGGCATGGGAAAGCTGTTATATGCCCGAAACAAAAATACAGTCAAAACAGTGGACTGCAAAGGGGGAACCACAATTGCAGAAAAAGAAAATCCTGTTTCACCAAAACAACACGCCGTCTCACGCCTCAGCGGTTGCCGTGCCGAAAATCCACGAATAACGGTTTCAACTGCTTGATCATCCGCCTTACTCAGCAGATCTAGCCCCAAGCGACTACTTTTTGTCCCCTAATCAAAAAATTGGGCTCGGAGGACAGACATTTTCGTCAAATGAGGAGGCAATCACCTTCGTGAACAGTTATTTTGCAGAGAAAACCGCCGAGTACTATTTGGATGGATTAGAGAGATGGGAGCATCGCTGGGAGAAGTGTGTAGAGTTACAAGGAGACTATGTAGAAATATAAAAATAAATTAAAAAAAAAAAAAAAGTTATATCTCTGTTAGGTCGGAAACTTTTCAATCCACCCTCGTATAAAATTTAATTTTATTACAAAGGGGATTCCAAGAAACCTCAAGCAAAAGTTTAAGTAAACATATAAATAATTTAAAAGAGGTAAAGTGAAATTTTAAATTTGGTTTGATAATATTTTGGGGATGATAACCGACTCCGCAAAATAAATACATAACAAGGGGACAGAAACAAAACAACTTTAAATATATAAGGCGAGATTGGCAAACCATAGAATTAGATAAATTCCGAGTACGTGTACTTTAAGGGGGTAGAAGTGAAAACCCCGATTTTATTAAATTTCATTTTTATTATAACATATCAATCAAAGGGTGTAGAAATAAATCCTTTTTGCATATATTTTAAGAATTTCTATCACAAGCTTCTTAATAATTACTCGGGGAACATTTTCCATACCCTCTGGCAGGAAATTCTCAATTTTAACGCACTCACCCTTATCTGTTGTTGGTCTCTTTCCTTTCTTTTTTTTTCCCTTGATCCATCTATCAGCCTCTCTCCACTTGCAGACTCGTTTCACTTGGACTCGTCAAAAGTCTCCTCTCCTTTTACCCTTGGCGTCTTTCACAGGATCTCTTCTCTTTTCCGATTGTGGTTTGTTTTACTTGGGCCCGACCAAAATTTCTTCAATCAATCAATCGAGGATCAACTTCCTCGGATTCTCTTCTAGGTTCGTTCACTTGGGACCTCGTACTTTCAGGGTTGATAAACATAGGAAAGGCGTTTTATTCCGCTTCGCTTTGTTTCTTCTCCTCGCCCTTTGGCCCCTCTAACCATTCTACATAGATTAGTGCCACTAATAAATAAGATTAATCCACCTAGCAAACATTTCAACGCGAAAATAATACGCGAGTCGGATATTTAAACGCATGAAACTAATATGCGATCAAATCATATTTTGAATTTCG
This sequence comes from Microdon myrmicae, assembly GCA_963931805.1. NCBI lineage: Eukaryota > Metazoa > Arthropoda > Insecta > Diptera > Syrphidae > Microdon > Microdon myrmicae. The sequence continues at coordinate 47,308,021 of OZ007497.1, read as the reverse complement.
TATCGGTGTTTATCGGTAACCCGGACGAATTGGATGATTTTATTTCTTATGGGGATATTATTTTGTCGCAGGCACAGGACGACAGTCAGCATGCTTTCTTTCCAAGAGTGGTAAAAACAAGACTGCAGGGGCCAGCATACGACCACATACGATAGAAGGTCATTTCAAACTGGAATGATCTTGCTTCGGAACTGAAGGCGCAATTTAAAATTCTCATCTCTAGGTCGGCGGCGCAGAATCATCAGCCAAGCAAGATAGCAAGGAGGGCGGAAAGGAGTTTGGAAATAGATTCACACACCTCTTGCATCTGCTGGTCGAAGCCACGTTTGAAAGCACTGCCGAAACTGCGGTGCAAACGTACCTCCTCGAATAAAATCAAAAACTCGCATTACAATCGTTTGAGGATGGACGTAGGAATTCAGAGCCAAAATTCGTAGTGAGCAGCAATAAATTATGCTCTCAAGCAAGCCCCAAGATTGGATGATGAAAACCCTCTTAAATTACCTTATAATTTAGGTTATATGAACGACGGGTAAGAATGCTGAATTGATGAATTGAAAAAATACCCCACAGACAAAAGAAAAGTGTCTGGGAAGAAATCTGGTCTGTGAACTAGAGCAAAGTAAAGAGCGAGGTCCACACCAGGCGCGGAAATTCCACCAAATAATCCGCAGTATGACGCGGTACACACCACGTTGCACTTACTGAAAGGATAAAGAGGGTAATCTGATCACCGATCCTGGAGATATTCTGGAGCGATGGGAAGTGCACTTCAATGAATTGCCTAATGGTCAGCTCACAGAAGAATTAGAGGCCGCACCAATGCAAAATCAAGACCAAATGCTGGCGCCACCAACCATTGAGGAAGCATTTAAAGCCATAAGACAGCTCAAATCAAATAAAGGCCCTGGAGCTGATGACATACCATCTGAGCTGATCAAACAAGGAGGGACAGCGTTACATCATGCAATTCGTGAAATCGTGGTGCGCGTATGGGAGCAAGAGGAGATGCCGGAGGATTGGCTCCGTGGAATAATTTGTCCCATAAATAAAAAGGGAGATATCACAGTGTGCAGCAACTATAGGGGTATAACATTGCTGGGTACTGCCTAATCCTACAAGATCGGATAGTACCATACACTAAAGTCATCATTGATCAATATCAGTGTGTCTTGATCCCAGGCAAATCAGCGATTGATAAGATATTCTTCCTTAGGCAGGCGATGGAAATGTGTCTAAAATTTAAGATTCCATTCTATCATGTATTTATAGACTTTGAGGCCGCCTACGGCAGCATAACGTGGGTAGAACTATATAATGCCATGAGAGAGTTCGGCATTCCAAACAAATTGATACGACTTTGTAGGTTGACCATGGCCAACGTAACAGGTCAAGTAAAAATAGCGGGATTGCTGTCCAAACCAATAAACATCTTTAATGGACTACGACAAGAGGACGGTCTGGCCTGCCTCCTCTTCAATCTGGGGTTGGGGAAAGCAATCCGTGACTCTGGCTATTGTCACCAAGTCCTGCCAGATTCTTGCCTACTCAGATGACATCGATATCATCGGTAGATCTGATTCGGCTGTACAGAACTCCTTGACCCAGATCAAGCAGACGGCACAAAAACTGAGACTGCACATTAATGAGGGAAAAACTAAGTACATGATGGCAACTTCTGCGAAGAGAAGAACTAACGTTGATCAAACTATCAGGGTAGTGGAGCACGAGTTTGAAATAGTGCAATCCTTCAACTACCTTGGGTCAATAGTATCGATAACAATATGGAAGAAGAAATACGCGAACTGCTGATCAAATCCAACAAAGCCTACTATGGTCTATCAAGGATCTTTAAATCCCGAATTTTATCCAGAACATCCAAGCTACAACTGTACAAGACCATGGTCTTACCAGTACTCATGTATGGATCCGAAACCTGGATGCTCAATAAAAGGAACTCTGAACTCTTAGCCGCGTTCGAGAGGAAGGTCTTAAGGAGAATTGTTGGCCCCATATGTGAGGGAGGACGATTCCGGAGACACTACAACCATGAGTTGTACGCAATCTACTTTGAAGCGAATGTTGTAAGAAAAATCAAGCTCGGTAGACTCCGGTGGGTGGGACACCTAGCTCGAATGAGCGAAGAGGTGCCTGTCCGGAAAGGCCTTTGTGGCAGGTAGTATGGAAGGAGATAGCGCGGCAGACCTTGTCTGTGATGGAGGGATGGCGTAGACCAGGACGCCCAGAGAGTGCCAAACTGGATGACATCGGCTCGAAATCGGGAACGGTGGAGAGATTTGTTAAATAAGGCCAAGACCGGATCCCGGTTGTAGTGCCGATGATGATGATGAAGATAGGATTTAAACATTTTTTGTCTAACAAGTAAGCTAAATATAAGAGAAAAAACAAAATAAAAAAAAATGTTTGTAAAATGAAGATGAGAATGTCATGGCCGACATACAGTTCATTCATCGGCTCTTCTGCGCCGAGATTGACCCCCCCCCCCCCCCCACCAACCCTTCACTGCGGCCCGCCCCCCTTGTCGACATAGTAAATTCTGTTCATCTTACGTTAAGCTTACTTAGGTTAGAAAGCGGAAAAACAAAATAAAAAAAATGTTTGTAAAATGAAGATGAGAATGTCATGGCCGACATACAGTTCATTCATCGGCTCTTCTGCGCCGAGCCCCATTAAACTAAACTTGGCTAATGGATTCGGATGTGGACAATTTCACTTCAGGGCGCCGAGTCCATGCTATAGGTTTGCCTTCCTGAAATTGAAGAAATCTTTCCCCACAACCAACTCTTTTAACTTATAGGATTATAACATACTAAACGTTACAACAACGTAGCCACGAAAAATGTGGATATAATACGTAGCTGTTATTAAACGTCCAATAAAAAAAAAACAAATTTATAATAGAATTAATACACTTACAATAGTTCAAAATTCACGATGGTCCTTTGCACCAAGATTTTGATCCCACCTTTAAAAATTTAGACAAACATTCCTCAGCGATATTGCCGGATTCAACCTAACTTTCACTTCCCTCACCGACGGATAAATATATTCCAAAATAAATTTATATTATTTCCATGAAGTTTTTCAAGCAGTTACCACAACTGCCCCAAAAAATGATCAAAACGAAACAGTATTTATTATCATTCGATTTTTATTTATAACATAGAAACCAACAGTGACTGGTATTACAATAAGCCATTGATTCTTCTTCCCACTATGAAGTTTTTCCTAGTAGAAGCAAGGTGCACATTCGTATGCAGATGCAAACCGATTGGCATTCCCATTACATCCATGGTATATCCAAGGTATGCACCTATTAAATCTTGCATCGTAGGACCAGGAAAGAACAGGGGCGGAACAGGACGCAGATTCCGGGCCGTTATAAAAGGGTGTTAAAAAGCAGCTCGCTGTAGACGATTCAAATGATATTCATTTATCTATAGGGGACACTGGAACACTTACCTGGTCTCAAAGCTTGAACCATTCCATACCAGCTTAGTACTAAGAACACTCCTATGAGGACTATCTTCATGTTGATTCGGGTCTTCTTGCTTGATTGCTATCAACTACGCAAATGGAACCCACTTACCGAAGTTAGAACTCTTTAAGAACAAGGTTGTTGACAAGTGTGCCATCCGCTATCTTATATATTGGGAACCATAACAAAGGGATAATAGTGCTGAGTAATCCTTTGGAAAAGGTGAACGCTGTGGGAGCTATCTTTCAGGAAATGTACAAGGTGAATGAAAGCATTCACCGAAATCAGGAACTGAAGGACAGAATTCTACTCAATCACCTGCACCTCCGGAATGAAATTTCACTTTGGCAATCGGAGAATCACGGTTTTACCGAATTCAGTGACGATAATCTGTCAATTGACATTAATGCCAATGGTGAGGCTAATAGCCTTTTAATCACAAGGGAAGGAATCCAGAGTATCTTCGACTCATTAAGAAGCAAAAAGTCTGTGGGAATAGTTGGAGTACCTAACATCGTACTCAAGAACCTGCCCCCAAAGGCAATAGATATATACACGGTCCTGTTTAACAACGCGTTGAATAATGCATATTATCCCGCGCGTTGGAAAACGGCTACCATTCAGCCCATCGCAAAAAAGGGCAAAGACTGCACAAACCCAATTAACATGCGTTCGATAAGTTTACTCCCAAGCATCAGTAAAGTATTTGAAAAAACCATTAACAAAGCTCTGGTAAAATGGGTAGACGACAACAGCATTATTCCGAATAACCAGTTTGGCTTTAGGGCGGGTCATGAAACCACACATGCCGCAGCTAAACTGGTCTCCGACATACAATGGAATAATTGTAGGAACCAATGCACAGGTGCCTGTCTGATCGACTCGAAAAAGCCTTTGATACCGTCTGGATCGAAGGGTTGTATTACAAGTTGGTCAGACATGGCATACACAAGCCTTTACTATATGTACTTTACGATATGTTAAAGGACAGGAGGTTCGTGGTCAAAAGTGGTAATGTGACCTCTAATAAAACGTATAATATCAAGAATGGCTTGCAACAGGGCGCGGTACTATCTCCGATTCTTTTTAACATTTAACTTATTAACTTTAACGACTTATTAGATGCACTTCCGCAGGCTATTGCGTTCGCAAACGATCTCATAATTTACAGAACAGCTCCAAAATTTGAGGTCATAAATAGTTTAATACAGCGAGATTTCAATAACGTGCAGCGCTATTGTGACGACTGGGAACTTAAGATCAACTTTCAGAAATGTGAAGCCATCCTATTTAGAACTCCATTATATAAAGCCACGAACGACACGAGGAAACACTGGCGAAAGCTAGTTATCGTGGGACCGCATGGAGATAAACTGGAAACCAAGAGTTTAGTTAAATACCTTGGCATCTGGCTAGACCAACATCTGTATTTCAACAGACATGTAGAGGCTGCTTTGCTCAAAGCTAGAAAAACGTTTGCTATGACAAGGAGGCTATTTCACAGTAGCCAACTTGACAGCAGGGTAAAGGTCATATGCTACATGACGCTAATCAGACCAATGCTCATATATGGTTGTCCAGTATGGTTTAACATAGGTCCAAATTTGATGGAAAAGATTCGGGTGTTCGGAAGGAAATGCGTCAGAAGTTGTCTCAGATTATATCGGACGCCGGAATCGGACTATAAAAAGTATTACTCAAATGAGACTTTATATAATGAAGCGTATATAAATAGGGTGGATAATTTTATGATTAAATTAATCAGAGGACATATTGCGAGAGCAATAAGCTCGTCCAATGACCTAATTTTCGGGGCTTACTATCCAAACACTCTGTACTATGAGAGTGTGCGTCGCAACGGCTTTGTTCCACCAGAGGCGTTCCTTGACTTGGACATGAAAGGGCTTATACAGGATAGATCCGGAATTCCGCTGATCTACCATGTAAGTAGATCATCCGTAGACGGACGATTGTGCTACGACCGGGAAGTAACACGCACCGAAGAAGAGTTCCTGCGCTTCAGTAGGGCTATCTCCCACAGAGACCGGGACGATAGTATTGGACAGCGTCAACAGTTCTGGTGGTTGAGTGGCGTATAAAGACCTGGATACCAATGTCGGTATAGAATCACATTATCATTAGCCAGCTTACATAGACTTAGCTTTTCTAGAATTAGGGTAGTATAAGATTTTAGTTAAGTTAGGTTGTGCTTTTACATAAAATAAAAAATAAAAATAGATAAAAAATAAAAAATAGGTAAGTTAAGTAAGTTAAATTTTAAGAAAAAAAAAAAAACAAAAAAAAATTGACAAAGTTTTTCAAATTTTCTTTGTCTTTCAAATAATTATAAGTACTGCCACAAACTTCTGTCGCCGAAAGGCAAATTATACAAATGTTTAGCAATGTTTAGCTTAGAGCGTCTGCGAAAGACCAGTAAGTTATTATCTAAGATAATTAAGCTAGAATTCAAGCATTTTTTGTCTAGCCTTTAATTTAGAAATTAAGAATATAAAATGAAAAATAAAAAATGTTTTAAAAATGAAAATGAAAAATAGTGCTGAGTAATACTTTGTTGTGTGCAGGTGCTCGTTTCATTTTGTCAGAATCGAAGTTCACACTCTATCAAGTCAAGTGATGGTAATTTAAATGTAGTCGCAGATCGATAACGCAGATAGTCAAAGGGAAGAATTAACTGAGAGCTCACAACCAAAACCTACCATGTTGTTAAATGATCGATTTGACATGTGTTTTGTGATAATAATTGGCTTAAAGTTGATTTTGCCAACTCCTAAATCAGTGATCAAATTATTATTGCTACCCAGATCGCTGATTTGTCCTTCCCTTTTATCATTCGACCACAAAAACTACGATGCTCAGTACAGCTATCGAACCCTTACGGTTCCAAATTTGAAGGATACTACTGTCCAAGTAAACGGCCATGAACGTCGTGATATTGGTGTCCTGTAATCTACATCTAGGCAGAGGTATTTTTTCAATTTAGTTAATAACGTTTTGAGTATTAAATAAGGTATATGACGTGTTATAGTATTAATACTTGAGATGGGACGCCTGCAAACCTTTCTCTTAAAGTAGATTGTATTCTTTGCCTGAAAATTGTCTTTCCTTGATGTAGTTAAAAAAATAAAACGATTAACAATTATTCTAAGTTTCCTATTAAGTTTTTCCATGACTACCCTGCGTTGTGAACTCATCATCATCATCATCGGCACTACAACCAGGAACCGGTCTTGGCCTTATTTAGCAAGTCCTGGGGCTTGTTAAATTTTCCATAAAGATTTTTTTTTTGGGCAAGGTCATTAGTCTTGCGCCAGCGTTGTGAACTCAACCGGCAAAAAAATGTGTCAGGAAAGCGGACTTGGGTGACAAGAACAAGTCCGCCTCTCGTCGTCCTTTTTTCATGTAGGCAACTTTTTTTTTTTCTTTTTATATTCTTAGTTTCTAAATCATATGCTAGACAAAAAATGCTTAAATTCTACCTTAATTATCTTATATTATAACTTACTGGTCCTACGCAGACGTTCTAAGCTAAACATAATAAGACTATTGAGCAATTTGCCTTTCGGCGCCAGGAATTTATTTGCGGCTGTACTTCTGATTTATTGCCTAACAAAGAAAAATTCAAAAAACGGAGCCGATCATTTTTTATGTTTTTACTTAAAATTTAACCTAATTTGTTTTTACTTAAAATTTAACCTAATTATTATTATAATATGTTTTTTTTTTGTGCCACACCCTAAAGAGAAATTTTCTCTCTCTTCATCCGATCTGGGGATTGAATGAAGAGTCAGATCCTATCCTCAGTGAGTCGCGTTCCTTCCATTTGATCCATGTGCGCGAATCCAATGTGCTTAATACAATTCATTAGTGAATTAAATGTGATGAGTAGAACTAATTAGTGAGACTAAATTGCTGTTTCTGTGTAAGGCGTTTCGGATCCACCCAAAGGTGTTCAACTAAATGCATATGCGCCATATATGTAAAGTGCAAAGATGTTTTTTCTTTATTATCACTCTCTTTTAAAATATAAAAATCACAAAGAATAAATAAAAGAACTTTTCCTTACAAGCAATCATTTAGTGTTTTCTTTCCGTGCTGCAGTTTCCTGAGTGTTTGTTTCATTGTTTTTCTGGTGAACAGTTTGCTGCGGCGGAGCTTCTAATTTGTGAGGACCCATGCTGGCGCCACGACTTCGTCCCCCACAAGTCTTCAACTACATGCGATTTTCAGATTCTAGCACAAAAGGCTGAACAATCCACTAATTAATCAGCAGCTGTACGCCGTAACGAACAAGACACTTAGGCACGGCAGGACTTACGTTCAACTCACGGCGGAGTCTTATTAATTTTATTTTTTGTTTTTTTAATTTTTTTCTTCTTCACTTTTTAATCTTTAATTTTTTAGTTTTTTATTCTTAAATTCTAGTTTTTTTTCTTTCTTTGTTATTATTTTTTACTTACTCTTATTTACTATCTTTATATTCATTACTTTTTTCTTTTTTATAATTTTCATTCATATTCGTTTTTCTTTCCTATTCTTTATATTATTTTTGAATTTTCTTGATTTTTGACAATTCTATTCTCTCAACCATTCAGTTATCTTAGATTTAATTTTCTTACTTCTTTTTTTAATTTAATTTTCCATCTCTAATTTTTTTATTCTTTAAATCTTGTTTTTATTTCTCTTATTTATTAACAGCGTAATGGCTTCCATCCAGCAGGAAGGTCTACCCACCGACTTTCCTAGCCTTCGCAGCGTGTTTGTCAATTTCCATAAAAATCTCAATATGGTCCCTAATAAAGTTCTGAAAGAGATCTCGGCATTTCTAAAATATACCGACAACAAAATGACCTAACCCAATAATGACAAGCTGTTTTGATCCTAATCAGCACCCCCCCCCCCCCCCTGTCGTCTCGATAGCCTCAATACGCTACCCCTAACCATCTACTATCAGAATGTTAGAGGTCTTCGCTTCAAAACACGATCGACTCTGGAAAAGGCACATTCCCTCCCCTTCGACATATACGCCCCAATTGAGAGCAACCTTATCCCTAGTATTAACAGTCTTGAACTATTCCCTTATAGCGTGTGAGATAATAGTGAAGAAGAACGTGTGATTCGAACTGACGCTATGACAGTTTGAATCACCAAAATTTGAACCTAAGCGTTACCCATCAGGCTACTGCTCGATTTTAAAATTCGATTTTCAAACTCGACTATACTCCACTGATGTGAATTGTTATGTTATCGCTATGGCATACGGCTCTGATGTATTTTCTTATTCGATTTTCGTTCGGTGTCCCTCACTATTTTACTTGTGAATTGTGTGTGTATCTGTTAGAGACGCGACACCCCCCCTCCATCAAAGTTTTTCGCGATGACAACGTTCATCGAGAAGGCCCCAATTCCCCATGCCCTGGAGTGCTGCTTGCCACTCATAACAGACTCGCTTCGTTTCTAATTGCCATCTCTTCTTCACCTGATCTTGACTACGTCGCAATAAAAATCAACAAGCGCCCTAAGTCTCTTTTCATTATCTGCTTCTATATACCTCCTTCACGACCCATCGCGTCATACGAACTCGCAATAGAAGCGGTAGATAACCCAACCGAGTTAAGCACCTCCCTAGACGATATAGTCGTTCTTGCCGATTTTAACCTCCCCCTTCTCCAATGGACATTGGCTGACGTGCTGGTTGCCACTCATAACAGACTCGCTTCGTTTCTAATTGCCATCTCTTCTTTACCTGATCTTGACTACGTCGCAATAAAAATCAACAAACGCCCTATGTCTCTTTTCATTATCTGCTTCTATATACCTCCTTCACGACCCATCGTGTCATACGAACTTGCAATAGAAGCTAACCGAGTTAAGCACCTCCCTAGACGATATCGTCGTTCTTGCCGATTTTAAACTCCCCCTTCTCCAATGGACATTGGCTGACGATCAAGCCTTCTATATCTCAAAACCCACAAGTTCCAAGGAACGTATTTTTATAAACGGTCTCACCGACTCATGCCTCCGTCAAATAAGCAATGTTCCAAATCATATGGGGAGACAACTAGACTCCGTGTTCACAACGGACCCACACAAATCCTCAGTTGCCCCTAGTCCACACGCCCTCTATTCTCCCTATATTTTGATCATGAAACCCAGCCTTCGCTTCGTTTTTCAATAAATTCTTGACGGACATCTCCTTCGAGCCTAACCCATCTTACTTCAAAGACTTGCCCGAATTCTCCCCCGACCCCTCACACCTCAAATTATTCAGCATCACATAATTGAGGAGAAATTAAACTTACTTAAAGACGAGTTCAACCCTGGACCTGAGGGACTCCCGGCTGATGTTCTCTCCCGCTATCAAAAATCTTCTATCTTTCCCTTTCACAAGGTATCTTCCCTAGTATTTGGAAATCTTCCTATCTCACCCCCATACATAAAAAGGGACCTAAAAACGATATAAGCAACTACCGCCCCATCGCCAAACCGTCTCATATCCCTAAACTGTTCGAAGGGATTCTTTACAACGCGTTATCTTTCCGTTGTAAATCCGTCATCTCACCTAACCAGCATGGTTTCCTTTCGGGTAGGTCGATCACAACCAATCTGGTCGAGTTCTCATCCCATACTCTCCGTGCCTTAGGGAATGACAAACGAAGTTGATGTTTGAGCAAGGCTTTTGACAAAATCTCCCATAATCTCATCCTTTTTAAGCAGTCCGCCCTGGGTTTCGAACCCCTATTGATCAAGTGGTTATCTTCTTATCTGAAAGATCGATCCTCCTGTGTCAAATTCAGATCCTCCCTTTCCAATCCTTTCCTTCCCACGTCAGGGGTTCCGCAAGGCAGTGATTTAGGTCCACTCCTATTTATGCTTACCATCAATGACGTTGACGTGTTTTTTTTTTCTCTGGTGTGTACTTATCCCTTTAGGGGTCCCACATACCAGCACATCAACAGCCATTTGTCTGACGGCCAGTTCACACGGAATCCATCCCTTGTGTCTCACACAACCAAAGACGATCGCCCCGTTGCCCTGTGCCGTGTAAGACGTCACCGGGGCGAAACATCGTGTTGCCAGTGGTGTTGGTCACCGTCTCGTACCACTGCCTGTGTGCACTTTGCATATTTGGTTTACAGTGGTGGGCACTATGTACGCGGCTTTTTCTTCATAGATACTTACTTACTATCAGAGGTCGCCCGTATTGCCGATACGTGCGACTTGATGTGTCTTTACACGGGCATGCGTTATATCTCTCGTGTTAGTATTATATTGGAGATGTGTCCTTTTAAGGGCATGCGTTGTAGCTCTCGTGTTTGCGCGCCTGCTTGGTAATTCTAGGAATTTGTCGCAGGCTTGTGCAACCGCATAATATGTTCGTTGGCGATTCTGCTATATCAGATCGCTGCCTGTTGTTTTTACCAGATCGATGTGCAGGTGTCCCGCGCTTGCTTATGGTATGGAGTTTCATACGTTTGCAACTACGTTGCCGCTTGAAATCGATGTCTAGTTTTTGAATTGATGATGTCGCCTGCATTATTATATGTGGGTGAGTTTTTCCTCTTTTAATAGGTTTACAATTACTTGCCCGGGAAAACTGTGCCGGACGACCGTTGCAATGTTTCATTGCACGTATCCCGTATATGTGACTTTTGACCCTTAGGTTACACCTGAGTATTCCTCCTTATCTTTAGGTAACTTACTTTTTCGGTGGTGATGCTGAGGTGTAGGATCACGGTGGGGTTCGGCGCGAACGCCACACACCATCCAAACTACTAGATGTCGAATCGACAGTCAGATAATAATGATAGAGCGATTCCACTTCCTTTTTCGTTGGTGATACTGATCGAGTGAGCATGGTTCTTAAGTAGCAATTCTTCAATTTATTATTATTATTAATTAAAACAAATATATTTTTAATGTAAATTAACGTTTAGTTAATTAATTCCACAGTTCGAAATAGAACTATCAAAAAGATTTGTAATCTTAGACTTAAGTATTTAATTAAATAAAATATATTTTTTTGAAATAGTCTAGATTACTTAACTGGCGATCCTGCATCGTTATAGATATATTTTCTATAACACGGACCATAATTAATACAAGTAATCCCCCACCATATGCAGGCGTCGTATTAATAATAATCACCATAGTTGAGAAATTTTTGCTGTCGCAGCGCCTATTTTTTACCAAAAATAGAAATCACGAAAAGTTAGTCAGCAGAAGTGCGGACTGTAAAAGAGAAAATACTCATACCTGCATCAGGAGATTCCAGAAGTGTGAAACAAAACAATTAGTGATCGAACACCTAATAAAAGGTCGACTTACGACGTGGGATCACATCTTGGAAGCAACAAATATTCCGTACGGATAGTTACGTAGACTCTTTGAGTATATAAAAGTGACAAAAGTAAGCAGCACGGTACGATACATAGCCCTGCCGTCCAGGATAATTGTGAGTATTCCAATTTTTTCACCCGAAATAAATACATCGTAATTAGAGAAATCAATCCTGAGATGACAATTCACTTCTGTGCCAAATAACAAAATCAATGCCTAAAGTAAAAAAACAAAAAAACCCATCAAACAATCAACTCAACATTATAGAGTCAGCAAAACAAATATTCACGGCAATTCGCGAAGAGCTTACCAAACCAAACATCAAAATGGCTGAACTAACAGTATTACAAGGACAAATGGCAGCACTTTTACAAGCCCCCAATGCTTTAGTGCAGGATAATGCAATTTTAAAACAAACTATTACAGAAATAGAGGGCTCCTCGATAGTATAGTGGTTAGTATACCCGCCTGTCACCCGGGAAACCGGGGTTCGATTCCCCGTCGGGGAGCCCCTGGCGCAAGACTAATGACCTTGCCCAGAAAAAATAAATCATTATGGAAAATTTAACAAGCCTCAAGACTTCCTAAATAAGGCCAAGACCGGTTCCCGGTTGTAGAGCCGATGATGATGATGATTACAGAAATAAAAAGCAAGCAATCTGAGAGAAGTGAATTACCCAACATAAGACCTCTCGAACCAGCTACGTCTGCCGTAAAATCTGCTGATGAAATCAACATAGAAATTTTCAGAAGCTTGCCAACATTCGACGGAAATAAAGCAACTTACAGATCCTGGAGATCCCTGGTCACAACACAAATGAACAATATCAAGGTACATGAGAATCCATATAAATATTACACATGCCTGTCAATCGTGAGATTTAAAATCGTTGGTGACGCTTCAAACGTATTGGTATCACATACTACGATACTGAACTTTCAAGCGATATTAAATAGACTCGACTATGTCTACGCGGATCAAAGACCATCATAAGTGTTAGAAGACGAGCTAAAACAATTAACACAAGGAAAATTAACACTTTCGGAATTCCATAGTGAAATCAGTAAAGCATTAAGTCTTCTCCTAATGAAACTGGAAATAGAATTTGGAAGTAACACCCCACAACTAGCGGAAAAAGCTACAGCAGACAGTGTCAGAAGATTTATTCTTGGGATCAACTGCGATTACACACGCTCAACACTCTACACTCACAAACCCAGAGATTTGGAAAGTGCGTATGCAATGGCAAGCACTATTTATCACGATAACGTCCTTCATAAAGTTTCAAAACCTAGACCAGAAGACATAAGAATAAATAAACCTCCAAGAAATCAGAATTACAATTATAACCATAATTTCAACTACAGAAATAACAGAAATAACCACCACAACAACTTTGAACACCCAAAACTAAATAATAACTGGAAACCACAATATCACGCGAATGTCCAAATATAATACCAACCACCACCGGAACCCATGGACGTAGATAGTTCACAAGGCTACAGACATGTGACACAAAAACTATCCAACGCCTACTACAGACAACCAAAACAAAATCAACCAGACAGAATATTTGGTCCAGAACCATCACGAAATAATCACCCACCGCAAAAACAACAAAGAATAAAAGAGATCAAAGAAGATGAAGACAACGAATCAATCTACCCACAGCTAAACGAAGAAGACGAATACATTAGACAAGAAGCTTTTTTTAGGGTTATAGACGGCCTCCCGTGTCTCGAACTATACCCGAGGGATAGAGGAAGGTCCTACATAACATTAATAGATACAGGAGCAACAAAGAACTATATATCAAAACAATGCAAAATGGGTGAGTCTTTACAAGTGATTCCATTTAATGTTAAAACTCTTCATGGCTCTACTAGAATTAGAACAAAAATGAAATTACCTTTCTAAACAACAAAATAACATTTTACGAAATAGATGATCTAAGCGATTATGACTTAATATTAGGTTCACAGGGACTAGAACAAATTCAGGCAGAAATAGATATGTTTTGCGGATTGGCAATTGAATGTGCTGGGATGTGCTGGAGAAATCTAGTACATTCGCAGTGTATACCAGTTGCGCGGCAGCTGTCACGGACCAGCTGGCCGATTGTCACCAACGATGAGGTCATGGCGTCCCTTTTTTGAATTGGCAGTTATGCCCACTGAGTCAGTCTGCAACCAACCTTCGTCGCGTCCACACCATCGGAGTTACCATCACAGGTACCAGTTCATCGTAATAAAACAAGGTGTATCCGAATTAAATAATAAAAGAAATAAAAGTTAATCTCAAGGAATAAAGATCTCAGACTTTGGTTTTTGTGGTTCCTGGAGTAAAGATCTCGGACTTTGGTTTGTGAAGTTCCTCGCTGCTTTTTCATTGGGTTCCTCTCGTCAAGGGAACAGTGGACAACTCCAAACACTACTACAATATTCTCTGAAGGGAACAGTGGACAACTCCAAACATTCCGTCAGATTTTGTGGTCCTTTGAGCCGGATCCAGCGACCTGTGGATCCGCACCATCGCTGCCCAGCTCGCGGCAAAGGATACCTGTGAAGAATAACCACTTCAACACCATCACGTGCGTCTAGTGAAAAGACCGACCTCATTAAGGGAGGACACGAATCAACCCATTGCTCGTTGTGACCGTCCATCGGCGGCCAACGAAAAACGCACACCTACTACAACAGTTGCAGGTCCTTCACCACGTGCGCCCAACTGAAAAACAATCAACACTGGATCGAGCAACCTGTGGATATAATCCATCGCCGCCCAGTTCGTGGCAAATCACATCGGATCCAGCAACCTGTGGATCTAATCCATCGCCGCCCAGTTCGTGGCAAAACACATGGGATCCAGTAACCTGTGGATCTAATCCATCGCCGACCAGTTCGTGGCAAAACACATCTGATCCAACAACCTGTGGATCTACACCATCGCCGCCCAGTTCGCGGCATAACATACCTGCGAAGAGGAACACCAATTCAACCCCATTAAGGAAGTGAAAACCGAATCAACATGACTGGCCTTTTTAATGGACGCAATGCCAGACAATTTATGGACAAACTTTGGACCTTATTACCATCGGCCCAAGAAAGCGAGAGCGGCATAGCAGCAGAACTCATCAACAAAGAAGAAAGGCCTAAACGCAAGGAAGTCAAATACAAAAGGAAGCGGGTAAGGAAGCAGCAGTACTCTGACAGTGCACAAAGTGCCCAGAGTGATGAAACTCCTTTGCCTAGTCAACAGACCACTTGAACCGTGGTCCCATCTGCCGGACCACCGAGCCAATTGCCACCGCCGCCTGCAACATTGTCGTTGCCTCCATTAACTCCCGAAGCAATGCGAGGGTCAACGGATCCTCAACAAAAGGGTGAAAAGAAACCACAGGCAAAGGAAGAAGCCGATCTACCGAAGCCAAGCCCAGTGCAGCAGCGAATGTTGGCGATATCCGGACAAAATGCTGGTGAATCCCTAAAGGGAACTGAGATTGCTCAAAGGAAACAGGGAAAGGAACAAGACCCTGAGCCTAACCACAGTGAGAGTGACAAGCAGGAAGAAATAGATCCCTCAAGGCCTCGCTCATGTGTCATAACAACACCAGACTGTTCGACGCCCTTCCCACTGTCCTCCTCGGCCCGAGGACAAGTATTAAAGAGGACCTGGGTGCTTCGGCAGCAGAGCTTACCTACGGTACCAACCTCCTTCTTCCAGGAGAACTTTCCCTGGATGACGAAACACCACGTGATCAAGCCCGTGAATTGGGACATCTCCGTGACTTGTTACGTAAGGTTAGAGAAACCCCAGTAGCCAGGCACGGTTCCAATAAACGTTTCGTCCACCCTGAACTGCACAGCTGCACGCGCGTCTTTGTCAGGGTGGATAAGCTCAAAAAACCCCTCGACCCACCTTGTGATGGCCCATTCAAAGTCCTCCGCCGCATCAGCGACCGCGTCTTCGAGATCGATATTAGAGGCAAACGATCCACGGTCAGCGTCGACCGACTTGAGCCCTGCTTTCTAGAAGCTTCAGCTCCAGAACAGCCCCCTCAACAGAACACAAGCCAACCGACCGACACAGCCTCTCGCACTCGCGCCCGAGCGCGCGCCCACACGCAAATAACCTCCTCTCAGCCTCCCTTATCTGTTTCGTAACTATGTCACTGGGGAGGGAGTGAAGTGAGGGTTTTCAGGGCCCGAAGACCCTCGCATCATTTTAACCCCATAAAAATCCTATAAACTCCTTAGCTGCCCTTAATTCGAATACTTGGCAAAATTACACAACCTCACCACCCTAAAATCCTGAAAACTATTCGGTTGTCACCACTGGACAATCGACATAAATATTCCATGATAGCTGAGGAGCTTTTCCCCAGATTCGGCAGGGTGTGTTTACTTTTTGGCCATAGATCCATCGGCCGATCTTTCTATTTTCTAATGCAGCGTAGCCATCGTAGGTTTCCTGCAAATGACCTTGTGTTATTTTCGAAAACACACATGTCACCACATCGACCGATAGGATGATCTAATGATCAGAACAATGTGTACCCAAACACTGTCCCAATGTTCATTATCTTCCAAAACACTGGCTGGGCTATTGGCCGGCTTGCACATCTGCAAACCAGATGTCTAATAGCCCTGTAATAGGGCATAATGAGTGGGATAATAAAAGATCAGTCACCGATGGCGGGCGATCTTCTGCCGATTTAACATCACAGAATAATCTAACACCGTGGCCTTTATTATCCCTTACCCACCATCCATAAAATGTTTCTGTCTATTTAAAGTAGACAGAAGAAATGATTTTCGTCCAGGCGGCAATTTCTACACAAATCATGTGGCCGAAAAGATAAACACACAATAGAGTACCCTTGAGTGTCTGTCAACATCATAGGAAACTATTTCTATGATTTATGGCCGCCATTACTCCCAGCTGCAACACTCATACCTCTAGTCGACCAGATGTGCATTAGTATTTTCCGTGTGCATCTATAATTATTGCCATCGTCACCACTCCCAGCGTGTGGGCGTGTCTTCCTGATCTGTACGGTTTCTGTGGGGATTTTACAGTTGGAATTTTCCAGTCCAATCGCCATTATAATCGCTAATCCAACGATCGGATTGGTTCTTCGACGGCATACCATCTCATCCTCGACACTTCAAGGAATGTTGAGGATGATTTCTGATCGGAGTCTAATAGCAACCTTTTCAGCGTGCACACGCTACCCTCTCGCGCGAGTCTAGTGAAACAGTCCTTGTCAAATCCGTCGTCCGTATTTTGATGTCCCTATGCCCGAAACCAATTAGATCAATTATAATTTAAATATGCAACTTTGTGCATCAGTAACTTGCAGTGTATCAGTTAATTCGAAGAAATAAAAACATTTGTCATTAAATCTACTCCAGTGTGTTTTCTTTTGGAGAGCTGTTGTGTTAATTGTTGTGCACTATTCAGCAGGTGAGAGCAATTCTCCGTGAACTATCGAAGGCGATTCTGCTTAACCAGTGTCCATGTCGATGCACCGCAGCAGACGCACTACATGATGCTTTTAATCAAAGAATCATGTATTATGATAGAGTAATGGATTTGTTCCACCAGTGGCATTTATTTACTATGATGTGATAGGCCTCATTCGGGACGAATCCGGAATAACATTGGTTTTTCACGTGCGTTGATCAACCGTAGATAAGCGGATAGGTTATGGGTGGGAAGTCGCACACACAGATGAAGAATATCTTCGGTAGAGTAGAGCGATATCGCACAGAGAACAGAGAAAAGTTACGAAACATCACCAGCAGTTCTGGTGGTTGAATGACAACTAAAGACCTGTCAGCCGAAATGAGCATAGTAAATAGCATCTCAAATCAATGGCAAGTTTACAGAGATTTAACTTTGAGACGGTTAGGGTACTGTTTGGTAAGTTTTAACACTTATTTAAAAAAAAAAAACAATTAGGTTAAGATAGAGAAGTAACTTTAAAAAAAAGTGTAAACAAAAATCTAAATTTTCGTTATCCTAAATTTTCTTTGTTTTTACATATAATCAATAAAGATACCAACAAGTCGAAGGATATGAAGTCGAAGGCAACAACCCGTATTAGTAGGCACCTCAAATTTAATTAATAAAGATACCCACAAATCTAAAAGATATAAAGTCGAAAGGCAACAACCGATAGCAGTAGACACCTCAAATTTAATTAATAAAGATACCAACAAGTCGAAAAGATACAAAGTCAAAAGGCAACAACCACTAACAATAGGCACCTGAAATTTAGCTTAGAGCGTCCGCATGGAACCAATAAGTTAGAAGATCATATAAGCAAGTTCGAATTTAAGCATTTTTTGTCTAGCAAGTTAGTTTAATATAAGAGAAAAGACAACATAAAAAAAAAGTATATACAATGAAAATGAACATGTCATGGCTTACATACGGTTCATCCACCAGCTCTTCTGCGGCTCGATTGACTGCGACTATCTCCTTAACTTATGTTGTATTCCAGAATACTACCCTTATTCGCTTTAACACTAATCACATGTCCTTTCTAACACAACCTTTAAAACTACATCCTCACATATCTTACATTCTCATTTAATACAATTCATAAATAAACAGACACAATATTCTATATCCAGTCACTTACGGCACATTTAAAAACATGCCCCTTTTCATAACAAGCACATTTTTCATTTCAAAACATAGCCACTTTGATTTTCGTTCAAAGTTTATTCAAAATTATAAGTCACAGAAACTTCTGGATTGTTTTGTTCATTTTATACGACACAGTTAGTTGGAACAAAATGTTCTATAAAAACAGGAACATTTATATTGTAAAGTAGTTCAGAATAGAGCTCAGCTTGAGACAGCTGAGTTCAATAAAATAAAAATAAAACAAATAATTATTTTAATAAAGAAAACTTTAATTATTTTAATAACCCCTTAATTTAATAAATATATAACCCCCACGCTCTTCCCTCGAAAGAGGAAGCACGGCGCTGGAGATGTAACACTGGTGGCAGCGGTGGGATCCACGAAGACTGGTGGACTCCCCAAAGGAAGATCAATCCCCGAAGGAAGACCAATCCCCGAATGACGACTTAATCCTCGAAGGAAGACCAATCCCCGAAGGACGACTTAGTCCTCGAAGGAAGACCAATCCCCGAAGGACGACTCAATCCTCGAAGGAAGACCGATCCACGAAGACTGGTGGAATCCCCGAAGGACGACAGAGGATCCACGAAGACTGGTGGACTCCCCAAAGGAAGACACAATCCTCGAAGGAACACCAATCCCCGAAGGATGACTTAATCCTCGAAGGTAGACCAATCCCCGAAGGAAGACTCAACCCTCGAAGGAAGACCGATCCACGAAGACTGGTGGACTCCCCGAAGGAAGACCGATCCACGAAGGAGGACTCGATCCCAGAGGAAGATTAGTGAGATTAACGACGACTGGCGGGATAAAACCCTAAGGAGGGAAGGAATGTCCTCATTTTCGACTTGAATGGCGGAACGTTCGATGTATCGAGTGTAACTATTGATGAAAGTTCCTTCAACGCAACTGCTGGTGACTTACATTTGAAACAGGCAAATAACTTCATAATTTCCTTTGCCGATGAGTTCCAGAGGAAATCCAAATTAACCTCAGTGGCAGCAGATTTGAAAAAAAACTAATAAGACATAAAACGACGAAAAAAAGAAAAAAAAAAAAAAAGACGAGGATAACACACAACTATAGGGCGTGAAGTCTGCCTGACAGTAATAAGAAAAAAAAACGGAAATAATATAACTCAAGAAAAAATTTTTTTAAGATGAATCCAGGAAGTGGTAATCTCGAAAAGAACAAAACATTAATCAAAAAAGAACAAAACACCAATCAACAGTTAGCCCACATATATTAGTAGTAAGAATCGTTAGCAAAATATCAATTTTTCTCTCTTCATTTTTCCGTAGGAATCTTTTCAACTTGGAACTTTTAACTTTTTACAACCAATTTTTTCCGATAGAAATTACTTCGAATATTCTCTTTCCAGTATTTCGACATTTCCGTTTTTTCTTTTTCGTCGAATTTTCTTTCTTTACAGCTTTGGGACCAAATTAACTTTCATTTCCATATATATTGAATAACTAAAAGAAAGGCCATTTTTATATACCGTATTTTTAAGAAGTGATTTTACCATACATTGATTTCAAAGTTTTCAATATTACGAGTCCGTATTACACGAGACAGGCGGCTAGGAAGGGGGAGAACAAATCCACTCTCTACAAATACACCATAACCCCCCTGAAATGGCTCTTTCTGTCGGAATTTCTGATGTTTTCAGAATCGTCCCTACCTTTGACGGAAAACCCTGCGACCTAGATAAATTTATTTCCGGGGGAGACGTTTTATTTAGATCTATAAAAAGGGTAGACCCGGAGATATATGAAACATTTTTGGAGCTGGTCAAAAATAGATTAGAGGGTCCTGCCTATGATCTAATTAGGTATAGCACAATTGCTAAATGGGAGGATTTAAAGGATAAACTTGAATCAGAATATAAAGAGGAGCAATCTCGGTCAACGGCACACAATGAGTTGATATCCCTGAAACAAAACTTCAGAGAAACCGTTCGGGAATACGGAGATAGAGTTGCGAATGCTCTGAGGACGCTGAACTCTGCTACGTGTGAAATAACAGCAGACGCGGTGGTTAGAGAATTCTTGATAGAAGAAAACTCAAAATTGGCAGTGCAAATATTTGAGGATGGTCTCAAGAATGAACAACTGAAAATCCTAGCCAAAGTCCATGGGGGAAGTAGTTTAAAACAGTCTATTGCACATGTAGTATCACATGCTGCTCGAATGGACAACTCTCCCAGGCCATATAACTATAATGACAGATTTAATCGAATAGTCTGCCAAACCTGCGGTAAGCCAGGTCATTCTCAGGACACATGTTATCGGAACATGCAGTCCAACAATTTTCCGAATAGACAACCAATAAAAAGAGAATATAACATTATATGCAATTTCTGTGGACGGAATAATCACACAGAGAACGAGTGTAGATACAAGATATCTAGGAATGGACCATCCTTAACAAATTACCAACAAGGTACAACAACGCGTAATCCATTCCGAAATAATCCTGCAAACACCGAAAATCGTTTTAGTGAATATCCTAGAATCACCAATAGACAAAACGATAGGCAAAATGTTCACTTTTCTCGGGTGCAAGAGTCGGAAAACGAGGCCTGACGCCAACCCAAGTTTATGGAAGACAGACAAAATTTTTTTATTTATAACATTAGATGTTTGGCAATAGATAACGACAATTTTAATGAAGCTCCTAACCAAATAACTAAAGCGATACAGATAAACGAAGAGAAACCAAGCACTAATATAAATATTCCGATTCATACTCCAATTTTGGAAAATAATTCAGCAACACAGACTGAAAATTCGAAATTTTCAGCAGTATTAAAGACTGAAATCCCTAATATTTCGGACATCCCTATTGACAACACAGACACTTCAGCAACCAAGACTGAAAACTCAGCAATATTAAAGACTGAAAATTCAGAACTTGCAGAAAATACACTAACAAAAATCCCTCACATTTTGGCTATCCCTATAGACAACCCCGACACTTCAGCAACAAAGACTGAAGATCCAAAAGGTGCAATAAAAATCGAAACCCAAGTCAGTTCAGTAGCTAACACTGAAGAACACCATGTTTCAGCAGCAAAGACTGAAGGATTGAATGTTTCTACAGCAGATATAACTGAAGAAATAGTTCAAACAGCAAATAAGACTGGGAACCAAGATGTTCTAACAGCAAATAAGTCTGAAGAACTATACGAATCAGTAAATGAGACTGAGAAACTAAACGATCCATCAGCAGTGAGTAAGACTGAAAAGGTAAACGTTCCGACAGAAGTTAAAGCTATAGAAAATGATGACATTGAGCCGAAAACACTAAACATTTTGAATAACGATACTGAACACCAACACGAAGTAAGGAAAATTGAAAATAATAATTCAATTAAAATAGGTATTGAAAAGAAAAACCATATAAATACCTTACAAATTAAATTTTACAACAATAAACATGTATTCGAACACAAAATAAGAAAAAATAAAAAGGTACACAGTCATTTAGGACAACCGAGATCATTTCTTAAGAAAATTTTTGGTATTATGCATTTCTATGCAGTCATCATAATAATAGGCCCAAAAAAGTTGTGGAAAATTTTCCATAAATTTAAGGAAAAGATAGACACTTAACAAATGGCCTTTATTTTTATTCAATATATAAAACAATTGTAAGAAATGACGGAAACGAAAGAAAAAACAAAAAAAAAAAAAGTTAAAAAAGGGGAAGAAAGAAAGAAAATTTTAGAGTTGAAATCTATATTGGGATATAACATATTTTAAAATATATATTGGGATATAATGTATTGGAAATTCGAACGAAAAAGAGAATTTTAAGAATTAATATTAATCATATATATAGAAAAAAAAAAAGTATTTTGGATAATAAAAAAAAAGGTTCCAAGTGGGAATATTTTAAGTTAGTTGGAAATATTTAAAGTTAGTTAAAATATAATGTAAGTAGACTATAAGTAAACTTTTGGATTATTGTAACCTATTTTTCTAGTATTAAGAACTTTTGGATTTTTGTAACTTTTGATATATGATTAACTTTGAACGCCATTGTAATTGAACGAAAATCCAAGTCTGTAATTAATCCTAATCTAAGCAATAGTAAACAGAAAATTATTCTCTTCAAGGATAATTTTCTTTCTCGAAGAAGGGTGGGATGTTGTATTCCAGAATACTACCCTTATTCGCTTTAACACTAATCTCATGTCCTTTCTAACACAACCTTTAAAACTACATCCTCACATATCTTACATTCTCATTTAATACAATTCATAAATAAACAGACACAATATTCTATATCCAGTCACTTACAGCACATTTAAAAACATGCCCCTTTTCATAACAAGCACATTTTTCATTTCAAAACATAGCCACTTTGATTTTCGTTCAAAGTTTATTCAAAATTATAAGTCACAGAAACTTCTGGATTGTTTTGTTCATTTTATACGACACAGTTAGTTGCAACAAAATGTTCTATAAAAACAGGAACATTTATATTGTATATTCCCTCGAAAGAGGAAGCACGGCGCTGGAGACGTAACACTTAACACCTCTGAATTCAAACCCTTGTAACACGCGTAATCCCCGCCTTCTCTGTATTCCTCCCGCTTCAATGACCCCCTTTCACGGATGCTTAGAAATGTCAACTCCATACTCTCAAGTACCGCCTCCTAAACCATTCACACCCCTAATCTTAAACAGAGTTTCCTACACGTTCCCCTCTAACCTGCTCCCCATGGCCCACGCCCCTTGCCGACATAGCAAATTCTGTTCATCTTACGTTAAGCGCACTTAAGTTAGATTATACATTTTAGTTTGTAAAATTATATACACTTTAACTTATAAGTACATGTATTGCTCATATTAAGCCAATTAAATGGAGCGACTTGTTAGAGTGTGAACTTCGAGTCTGACAAAATGAAACGAGCACCTGCAGAGAACAAAGAAATACTCAGCACTATTATCCCTTTGTTATGGTTCCCAATTAATAAGATTGAACAACAAAGTTATATGCTATGGTTTCCAATCTATAAGATAGCGGATAGCACACTTGTCAACAAGCTTGTTCTGAAATAGTTCTAGCTTCGGTAAGCAGGTACCATTTGCGTGGTTGATAGCAATCAAGCAAGAAGACCCGAATTAACATGAAGGTAGTCCTCATAGGAGTGCTCTTAGTACTAAGCTGTTTGGGAATGGCTCAAGATTTGAAATCACGTAAGTGTTTCAGTGTCCCCTATAGATAAAAGTAAATAAATGTATATTATTTGAATCGTCTACAGCGAGATGCTATCTAACACCGTTTTATAAGGGCCCGGGACCCGGATTCTGTTACGCTTCGATTCCTTCCTGGTCCTACGAAATAGAATATAATAGGTGCAGCCCCTTCATATACTATGGCTGCTATGGTAAAGGCAATCGGTTTGCAACTCAATTCGAATGTGCGCGCACTTGCATCCGGTAGGAAAACTTCAGAGTGGGAAGGAGAATCAATGGGTTTTTGTATTACCAGTCACTGTTGGTTTCTCTAAATAAAAATCGAATAATAATAATTACTGTTTCGTTTTGATCATTTTTTGGGGCAGTTGTGGTGCTGCTTGAAAAAGTTCATGGAAATAATATAAATTTATTTTGGAATATGTTTATCCATCGGTGAGGGAAGTGAAAGTTAGGTTTAATTCAGAAATATCGCTGAAGAATGTTTGTCTAATTTTTTAAAGGTGGGATCAAAATCTTGGTGCAAAGGACCATCGTGAATTTTGAACTATTGTAAGTGTATTAATTCTATTATAAATTTGTTTTTTTTTTATTGGAAATTTAATAGCAGCTACGTATTATATGCACATTTTTTGTGGTTACGTTGTTGTAACGTTTAGTATGTTATAATCTTATAAGTTAAAAGAGTTGGTTGTGGGGAAAGATTTCTTCAATTTCAGGAAGGCAAACCTATAGCGTGGACTCGGCGCCCTAAAGTGCAATTTTCCACATCCGCCTCCATTAGCCAAGTTTAGTTTAGTGTGGCTGTGGGGTGGTTTGTTTTTCACTAGGGGCGTTTGCGCGAACGCAGGTTGGACGAAAACACCACAACACTAATTAGCGCCTTAAGTTGTTCCACAAAGCAAACGAAGAAAAACCAAATAAAACACTTGATGTTGACACTTAACGTTTCTTTATTTATGCAGCTTCTTGTTTTAGTTAGATTAGTCCTCCGGATCGCAGCGAAACTGTCATTTATTTTGGATGAACACAATATCTATAGAAATCCTTATTCTGGCACGACTTTACAGTAGGCAGCAACCGAGTCTGAATACAATTAGGTCTTTGGACATACACTGTATGATGACTCTTAAATAACAATGCACAAGGTCTTTGGGTGAGGACGACACTCTTTATAAAAGAATTTATTTAAATACAATTACTAAGGCGGTGATTATTCAGTTAAAAAGTAAGTTCGCAATTAACGGCCTCCACTGAGCCTCGACTCCGACTCCTGGTGCTAGTGAAGACTATGGCGTATGATATCTGACTGGTGTCTATTCGCAACCATCAGATCGAGATGGCTGCGAATAGCTTCAAAAAGGGAGGAGCGAAACGATCAACAAGAGGCAGTCAATCGTGATTGGGTAAGATGACATGGGGTGGATTTTCCATGTATGTGTTTCCGCTACTGAAGGCCAGCGACGAACGCGCATAAGAGGATGCGGGCGTTGTTGTTGTAACCCATCGTAATGATCATTAGAGGAAGAAATAGGTCTCTGCAATCTTATGTAAACAGAAACGCTATTTCCATGATCAAACGATGGGATACGCATTGTTCGAGTTCGCCAACGTTGCATGGGTTGGCGGCTGTGTACACAATTGATTAGTGTAATGCTTGCCGGCGATAGACCTTTCTGCTGCGAAAAACGCACCGACGATCTGTTCGCCTATGGAGAGGTCGTAAATCAACATCTAGTTGATGGACATGTTGGTTTCTAGGTCCGCGAACGGTTGGCAGCCGTTAATAGGAAATTTGGATGTTCTGTAAACAATCCGAAGATATGGGTGCGATGTTTGGTTTTGCAAACGAATATAGGATGCGACCGTTGCCGGTTGTTTAAAGTAAACACTTGACGGCCACATCCAATTCGTTGCCTGTTTGCGGCCCATGATCGGTGGTAAGCGATAATGGAAAAATTAGCTGCTGCTGAACATGCGGCAAATGTTTGCTTTGAGTCGGCCGAAACCTTGTCGACGGTGGCAAACTGGTGAGGCTGGGTGGCCGCACGATTAGATTGAAATGGGGAAACAAAACAAGCACATTGGGATACTCTGTGTTGATTTAGTTTTCATGGCATGACATGGGCAAGCATAAGATTATAGGAACGTGATGCACTGGGTGCAATGCATACCTGGGGGCGAAAGTTTTTGTTGCCACGGCCAGGTGGTAATCTTTGCCGTGGACTTAATGTTTTCAGGTGAGGGATGCTCTTATGCAGGTAAGACAATTAAAGGTATTTGCAGATATTTGCAGTGGGATATGGGGTAAGAGCGATGCGCGGTTCTTCGGGCCCTGAAAAACCCCACAGGGCTGCCGCCCCATTTAATTGGCTTAATATGAGCAATACATGTACTTACAAGTTAAAGTGTTAACATATCGTTGATAACCTTGTCCATCAATATACAATTGCGCAGAATCCAAGAGTAACAAAAAAATATTTTAAATCTCAAGAGGTATCCAGCAATTTAAAACATTCACGATCCGAAATAAAATACACAAACATGGCAGATGTAACACAAATAAAAGAAAAGGATCTTGGGTGGTAATTTCGCAGATCGATAACACAGATGGTGAAAGAGAAGAATTAACTGAGATCTCCGAAGGCCCGATTCTCCAACCAAAACCTACTATGTTGTTAAATGATCGATTTGACATGTGTTTTGTGATAATAATTGGCTTAAAGTTGATTTTGCCAACATCAAAGTAAGTGGTTAAAAGTATTATTGATACCAGGGTCCATCGTGGGGCGGGGCGGAGTTTACCTGTTACTCTGCTCATCGCGTCGCAACTGCTGCATCATTTCACAGAGAATACCATTTGTTATGTACCATGCCTGTTTTGAACTAAGCATGTATTCTATTACTCCTCTCGGGGTAACTGTCCGTCTCACATATCTCTCCAAAATCGTTCGTGCGGTCTCGAATCTCACGCACCCCAGTTCTAGGTAGGAGAGTAAGATAGTAGGTTCCCCATGAATTAGGTAATAACCGGTTACATTTGAAGTGAGCATTTTCCGTAAATCTCAAGACCGAGCCTAACGTTAATATATCGGTGATGATTATACTCATAAAGCTACAGGGAGGACGACGAAAGGCGCACTTGTTCTTGTCACCCAAGTCCGGTTTCCTGCCACTTTTTTTGCCGGTTGAGTCCACAATGGAGGGCAGTCAAGGAAAAACTTAACAGGAAACTTAGAATAATTCTTAATCGTTTTATTTTTTTAAATACATCAAGGAAAGACAATTTTCAGGCAAAGAATACAGTCTACTTTAAGAGAAAGGTTTGCAGGCGACCCATCTCAAGTATCAATACTATAACACGTCATATACCTTATTTAATATTCAAAACGTTATTAACTAAATTGAAGAAATACCTCTGCCTAGATGTAGATTACAAGTCACCAATATCACGACGTTCACGGCCTTTTATTTGGACAGGAGTATCCCTCGAATTTGGAAGCGTAAAGGTTCGATAGCTGTACTGAGCATCGTAGTTTTGGTGGTCGAATGATAGAAGGGAAAGACTAATCAGCGACCTGGGTACCAGTAATACTTTTAACCACTTACTTTGGAGTTGGCAAAATCAACTTTAAGCCAATTATTATCACAAAACACATGTCAAATCGATCATTTAACAACATGGTAGGTTTTGGTTGTGAGCTCTCAGTTAATTCTTCCCTTTCACTATCTGCGTTATCGATCTCCGACTACATTTAAATTACCATCACTTGACTTGATAGTGTGAACTTCGAGTCCGACAAAATGAAACGAGCACCTGCACACAACAAAGCATTACTCAGCACTATTATCCCTTTGTTATGGTTCCCAATCTATAAGATAGCGGATGACACACTTGTCAACAAGCTCATTCTTAAAGAGTTATATATATCTTACGTTAAGTTTACTTAAGTTGGATTATACATTTTAGTTTGTAAAATTATATACACTTTAATTTATAGGTACATGTATTGCTCATATTAAGCCAATTAAATGGGGCGACTTGTTAGAGTGTGAACTTCGAGTCTGACAAAATGAAACGAGCACCTGCAGAGAACAAAGAAATACTCAGCACTATTATCCCTTTGTTATGGTTCCCAATTAATAAGATTGAACAACAAAGTTATATGCTATGGTTTCCAATCTATAAGATAGCGGATGGCACATTTGTCAACAAGCTGATTCTTAAATAGTTCTAGCTTCGGTAAGCAGGTACCAGTTGCGTAGTTGATAGCAATCAAGCAAGAAGACCCGAATTAACATGAAGATAGTCCTCATAGGAGTGTTCTTAGTACTAAGTTGGTATGGAATGGTTCAAGCTTTGAGACCAGGTAAGTGTTCCAGTGTCCCCTATAGATAAATGTAAATAGTTGTACCTTATTTGAATCGTCTACAGCGAGATGCTTTTTAACACCCTATTATAACGGTCCGGGACCCGCATTCTGTTTCGCCTCTATTCCTTCCTGGTCCTACGATCCAAGATTTAATAGGTGCATACCTTGGATATACCGTGGATGTTATGGGAATGCCAATCGGTTTGCATCTGTATACGAATGTGCACCTTGCATCCAGTAGGAGAAACTTCAGAGTGGGAAGGAGAATCAATGGCTTTTTGTAATACCAGTCACTGTTGGTTTCTATAAATAAAATGCAATGATAATAATTACTGTTTCGTTTTGATCCAAAGGACCATCGTGAATTTTGAACTGTTGTAAGTGTATTAATTCTATTATAAATTTGTTTTTTTTATTGGACATTTAATAGCAGCTACGTATCATATGCACATTTTTCGAGGTTACGTTGTTGTCATTTATTTTCATTTTTACAACATTTTTTAATTCGTTTTATATTCTTATTTTCTAATTTATATGCTAGACAAAAAATGCTTAAATTCTAGCTTAATTATCTTATATTTTAACTTACTGGTCCTTCGCAGACGCCCTAAGCTAAACATTACTTAACAATTGTATAATTTGCCTTTCGGCGACAGAACTTTGTGGCAGTACTTATAATTATTTGAAAGACAAAGAAAAATTTGAAAAACTGTGTCGAATTTTTTTTTGTTTTAATTTAATTTACTTATTTTTTTTTTGTTTTTTTAATTTTTAATTTTATTTTGAAGCACTTAACTTAGCTCAACTTAAACCTTATACCCTAATTCTAGAAAAGCTAAGTCTATGTAAGCTGGCTAATGATAGTGTGATTCTATACCGACATTGGTATCCAGGTCTTTATACGCCACTCAACCACCAGAACTGTTGACGCTGTCCAATACTATCGTCCCGGTCTCTGTGGGAGATAGCCCTACTGAAGCGCAGGAACTCTTCTTCGGTGCGTGTTACTTCCCGGTCGTAGCACAATCGCCCGTCTACAGATGATCTACTTACATGGTAGATCAGCGGAATTCCGGATCTATCCTGTATAAGCCCTTTCATGTCCAAGTCAAGGAACGCCTCTGGTGGAACAAAGCCGTTGCGACGCACACTCTCATAGTACAGAGTGTTTGGATAGTAAGCCCCGAAAATTAGGTCATTGGACGAGCTTATTGCTGTCGCAATATGTCCTCTGATTAATTTAATCATAAAATTATCCACCCTATTTATGTACGCTTCATTATATAAAGTCTCATTTGAATCGTACTTTTTGTAGTCCGATTCCGGTGTTCGATATAATCTAAGACAAGTTCTGAGACACTTCCTTTCGAACACCCGAATCTTTTCCATCCAATTTGGACCTATGTTAAACCATACTGGACAACCATATATGAGCATTGGTCTGATTATCGTCATGTAGCATATGACTTTTACCCTGCTGTCAAGTTGGCTACTGTGAAATAGCCTCCTTGTCATAGCAAAAGTTTTCCTCGCTTTGAACAAGGCAGCCTCTACATGTCTGTTGAAATACAGATATTGATCTAGCCAGATGCCCAGGTATTTAACTAAACTCTTGGTTTCCAGTTTATCTCCATGCGGTCCCACGATAACTAGCTTTCGCCAGCTTTTCCTCGTGTCGTTCGTGGCTTTATAGAGTGGAGTTCTAAATGGCTTCACATTTCTGAAAATTGATCTTAAGTTTCCAGTCGTCGCAATAGCGCTGCACGTTGTTGAAGTTTCGCTGTAGTAAACTATTTATGATCTCACCTTTCGAAGCTGTTCTGTAAATTATGAGATCGTCTTCGTACGCAATAGCCTGCGAAAGTGCATCTAATAAGTCGCTAATGTAAATGTTAAAAAGAATCGGAGAAAGTACCGCGCCCTGTTGCAAGCCATTCTTGATATTATACGTTTTATTAGAGGTCACATTACCATTTTTGACCACGAACTTCCTGTCCTTTAACATAACGAAAAGTACATATAGTAAAGGCTTATGTATGCCATGTCTGACCAGTTTGTAATATAACCCTTCGATCCAGACGGTCTCAATGGTTTTTTCCGAGTCGATCAGACAGGCCCCTGTGCATTGGTTCCTACATTTATTCCATTGTATGTCAGAGACCAGTTTAGCTAAGGCATGTGTGGTTTCATGACCCGCCTTAAAGCCAAACTGGTTATTCGGAATAATATTGTTGTCGTCTACCCATTTTAGCAGAGCTGTATTAATAGTCTTTTTAAATACTTTAGTAATGCTTGGCACTAAAACTTATCGAACGCATGTTAATTGGGTTTGTACAGTCTTTGCCCTTTTTTGCGATGGTCTGAATGATAGCCGTTTTCCAACGCGCGGGATAATATGCATTATTCAACGCGTTGTTAAACAGGACCGTGTATATATCTATTGCCATTGGGGGCAGGTTCTTGAGTACGATGTTAGGTACTCCAACTATTCCCACTGACTTTTTCCTTCTTAATGAGTCGAATATACTCTGGATTCCTTGCCGCGTAATTAAAAGGCTATTAGCGCCACCATTGACATTAATGTCACTTGACAGATTATCGTCAGTGAATTCGGTACAACCGTGATTCTCCGACTGCTAAAGTGAAATTTCATTTCGGAGGTGCAGGTCGTGATTTCGGCGAATGCTTTCATTCACCTTGTACATTTCCTGAAAGACTGCTCACACAGCGTTAAGCTTTTCCAAAGGATCTTCAATCACGAAGAGCTCACTATTGAGGATCGCGTTGTCTGTATCTATGCCAGTGTTGATTAGCAGCTGCTTGTTTACATCAGTACGTGGAATTTGGAGACTCTGAATCTCGTTTTGATTATTTCTCCTGAATATTTTATTTATTTGTGGGAACATATTCGGGTTATTAGTTTTTATAGCTCGAATTCTGTTGTTCCAATACAAATTTGTTGCTAATCTATAGTTAGCTTTAAGTAGTTGTTGGAGATTTTTTAATTGAGATTTCAGTGATTTTATCTCCTGATCTTGTCTATCTGTAAACTGTCTGTGTAATTGTTTTAGTTTCGATAGCAGTCTTTTTCTTGTGGAGTGCATTTATTGTTGTGTTTCTGTACATGTTTATGTGATCTGTGACTGTTGTTTGGGGAAGCGTTTTGTCCATTGTTCGTTTTACGGTCTCGTCCATTTGTTGTCGGTATTTTATCGATTTCGTCATTTGTCATATTCATCCCATTGCCTCGTAGTTGTAGGGTTGCGGGATTACGAACTCCTCCGGATCTGCCAGATTGTTCGGAAGCTTTATTACTGTCGTATTCATTGTCCGTAAACAGTTTCTGTTTCGTCTGTTGGTGTTAAGTAGTCTCTGTCGTGAGTCAATTAGCAAGATATCTAAGAACGATCTACCTCTAGGGAACGATGGATATTCCGTAGCTAGCAGGTCAGTTCTATATTCAATATGAAACTGATCTAACCAACCAGCCAGCTGACTTCCTCTGGCATTAGATATATAATTTCCCCAATTTCTATGCTTGGTGTTCATATCTCCACCTAGGATAAAGTAGTTTTTGCCCAAGTGCAGTTGTAAGCATCGAAAGAGTGTCTGCTATAAAGAGGTTATGTTGGTGCTCCTCGGGTGCATAGCGGTATGCCTACGATACAGGCTTCCAGCACCCGGAACCTGCGCACGTCTCCACTATATATAACTTTATGATAGACTCCTTTTCTAATAAAGCTTGCGACACCTCCCCCTTGAGGGGAGTTAGGTGGGCCTCTCCGTATAATATCGTATTTTTTATGTCTTATCTAGTGTCTCTGGTTTAACTTTGTTTCCCCCGCCAGAAGTACATTAGGGTTTTTATCTTGCAACAGATTGAAAAGATGGGCTCTTCTCTCAGTTCTTATGAGTGAATTTACATTCACGACAAGAGCTTTGATTGATGTTTTGGTTAGAGGGTTTATATTGACTTTTTATTTAGACTGGGCAAGTACGAGTAGATCTCGTTTATATGACTTTGCAGCTGTGTAAGTTGTCTCTGCAGATTTGGCACGTCTACCTGCGATGTTGTTTCAGTCTGTGCGGGAGCATTTGTGGCTACCAGTGTTGTAGCCTGATTTGGTGGTCTCCCGCCCAACGCAACCAGTGCGTCACTCTTCTTGACATTATTTCTCGGAATATAGGACATCCTCGATAATTAGCGGGATCTCCCTCATTCCGACACACTGTGCATTTTAGAAGAGCTTTGACTTCTACCCTTTTTTCCCAAAGGGCATTCTTCTGCCTTATGGTCCTTTCCTCATTTTACGCAACGATGTGGCATTTCACAGTTCGCCGCTGCGTGACCAAAACTTTAGCAGCGGACACATTGAAGGATGTCTCTGCCTTTTTTAAATTTGTCCCATGTGACAATTCGATGATCCAAGACTGTAATTTTCCTTAGACCACCAATTCTACTGCTGGGTGTTAATTGGACCACAAACAAGGGTAGCTTGCGGTTTTCCCTTCTTGCCTTGGTTGTGGTGAATGGTTTTACCGCGGTAAACTCGAGATCTCCATGGTTCAGCTTTAAAGCATTTCGAGCAGAACCTCTGGTCGCGTTTCGGCATCGCCGCCATTTAATAGAACTGTTACGCTCTTTGTTTGTTTCGGCGTGTACGAGTAAAATTCCGCAGTGGCTCTTTTTAAGACCTTGTGGCAGTTTATTCTAACCCCACTGATTATGTCTCCGCCTAAAACACTAATTTAACAAAAAGCCTATTTAAACCATACACTACATGTGTTTTGCCAGGTATAGCTGAGAAACATAGGTTACCTTGGAAAATAGGCGTCACAAAGTTCCGTCTGCTGCTGTGACACGCACACAGTCGCCCTTACCAGTTTCCTTTGCAGGATGCATACAACTCATATACGAAGCTGTAAAAAAAAAGGAATTGCATTTGCATACGCGCGACGTCACCAGTTTGGAACATTATCCATGCTCCAGCAAGAAAAAATGTTATAATCAAACGCAGCATGTTCACAAAGGGCAAGCTAGTTTCATACTCATGAAACTAACTAAAACACAGGCCATCGCAGGGCGCCTGGATTCTGACGGAAAGAAAGCAGCATACGTGTATCATTGCACCACCGGATTCCTTCGAAGGAAAACACAAGAAACCACAACGTACAGCCATGGATCCGGAGTTGCCACCGGCGTTGTTGCTACGCGCAGCCATCGCTGTGCAGACAGTATCATCGTTGGTGTATTTTGTCGTCCTGTGATGAAGCACAGATATCAAGGCAGCTGTGAATTCACACCCTTGACTGTGTACAATGTTACGAGGGGATGTCGATGATCCTCGCGCTGAGTCGGCTACTCAGCGAACGATTTGGTATGTGGAGTGAATGAGATCAACCCCTATGGATAGTGCACGTCCATGGGAGTTGACTCAGATAGTCGATGATTAGCCGTTCGAGCGAAAATATATTGGAAATTATTAATCCAGCAGTCGCGCGAGGTGTCTGGTTAATACAGAAAAGTTTGTTACCTACCGCGAGTCATTAAGTTACAGTTGGACCAAACTAATCGAATTTGTAATTAACTTAGTCGAGTATCAAAAAACGAAAGTTTATCCTTAACTTACATGTGACTAATAATTATATAAAGTGTAAAATATTAACTATCCTTAATTTACATGTGGATTATAATTATACAAAGTGGAAAAGTATTAACTATACTTAATTTACATGTGGATTATAATTATACAAAGTGTAAAAATGTTAACTATCCTTAACTTACATGTGGATTATGATTATATAAAGTGTAAATATATTAACTATCCTTAACTTACATGTGAAGTATAATTGTATAAAGTTTTGACATTAAGTGTAAATATTTTAATCATTAACTCGTTAAATAGAAGAACTATATACTATGTTTTCAACTTGCTAAATAAATGAAATATATCCTGTGTTTTGTTAACTTGAAAAATAAATAAATACATCCTTCTTTTCTATCTAAACATTGTTCGCCGTGTGACTTTATTTTGTTTAAACAAGACTTAGGAGCGAACATTATATTATGCAGCAATCTTACACGTGACGGGTCGAAGACCCTTTTAAGACAAGCAGTAGGATATTTAGTGATATTTAGCACCCTACAACAAAAATACCTACAACCTCTTTAATTTTGTCGTGGTCTGCCACCGCATAATTTTGAATGGCATGCCTGTTACCGGCCTGTCTTTTAACTACAAAATTGTTTCCTATAGTTAGCTTGTGGGGAATAGGAGTATTGTGCCAAACACGGACACTCGGTTCACTCCTATCCCCATCCTACTGCCTCTAAAGTTCCACCAAATGAAAACCAGAACTCAGACACTGTTCACGGATGAAACACTAGAGAGGCACCGAATATCCAAGCAACGATCACCAGGAAGAGGAAAAACCACAAATAAAACGCACAGATTTAATGATCGAAAGAAACACACGTCTTATTAATTAATGTTTATTGTTTTCGATTACACTTCACGATCGGTTACATGTTGAAAAGGTTTACGAGCTATCAAGTCTACCAGCACTTCACAACGACTCGTTATTATCGCTCCCATCCGCGGAACGGCGGCGGAAGTCCGCACGACTTGTCGTCGGCAGATGGAAAGGGCCTGTAGCGGTAGCGCCAAATCCCACGGTCCACTTACCTAAAAAAACCCCCAAAATGCCATCCAATTTCCTAACTTCACTAATACAATCGCATTAGTACATGAAAATGCTTCACGCATCGTATAGATCAAGTCTATGATCTTAAAGTCCCTGTCAAAGAAAACTTACCTTTGATGCATGCTCTTCGCATATAATTTCCCGTAAGAATCCTTTCTTTACCTTATAAGGCAGAACCCCCATTATTACGATCCAATCTACACCAGTTTCCGCTAATGCAACAACATTAGCACCTGTAAATGCTGCACGCATTAAGCTTACCGAAAATATTTATTTTCAAGCTTCTGCAAAAGAATTCTTACCTGCAAGCATACCTTCGCATGTAAAACCCCCTATAAGAGTTCTTTATCTTATCCTAAATTAGCTGAAAGGAAATTCATCGGTTCATATATAATACAACCGCATAATCAGGAAACCTTACCCTTGAGTTGGTTTATCCCAGCTTCATCATGTGCATCATAAATCACCAGACAAACACATTGGCTGGCGACCTACAGCCAAGGGACTAAAACAAATACATACATCTCTTGGCACCAATTAAATCCTACAGCATAAGCAAATGCAAATAGGAATTCAATAGTTACCCTTACCAGTGATGCCATAAACACAATTTCCTGGTATCTAGCCAAAACCTATTAATACAATTTCTTCATTACGCCGTGTCTATTTATTTAGCCGCGACGCACATCTCAAACAAAGATGCAACTAGCATCCGACGAGTTTCGGTTTTGTTTGTTTTACCAGACTCGCATCCCATGAGTGCACCTCTTCCTTTCTTTGTTTATATTCCTTCCCATGGTTTTGATCCATAAAAGAACCAGTTTACACACATATATGTGTACTGTGGCGATCTTACGTATGAGATCTGTTGGTTACCCCAAAGAGAGACTTTACGTCTCTCTTGGAACAGGAAATACATCCTTAATTTAAGAGAGCCAGCTTCACTGACCGAATTCCCTAGTCACCGAATTTATATCCCCAAGTCCTTTTCCATCTGCCGACGACAACAGTCGTGCGGACTTCCGCTCCCGTTCCGCGGATGGGAGCGATAATAACTAGAGTCTTAATATAACCACTAATCAGAGCGGTCGTCATACACCCCTTAAGCGTGTGCATCGCAGTGCACACGCCTCTAACGCGTATATATCCCGA
Organism: Microdon myrmicae; assembly: GCA_963931805.1. Taxonomy (NCBI): domain Eukaryota; kingdom Metazoa; phylum Arthropoda; class Insecta; order Diptera; family Syrphidae; genus Microdon; species Microdon myrmicae. Next base: position 47,272,063 of record OZ007497.1, on the reverse strand, counting down.
AGTCGAGTCGTGTAGAAACTCCGCGCCACTATTTTAATCAAATCAAAAAAATAAAAAAAAACTAAACGATCGCAATTTTATTAGATTACATGTGAACAAGGATTTTAAACAAATTTCCGTAGATACAGTGCCTAGTGAAAACAATAAAGAACAACTCAAAATCAAACAGTTTGCAGTGCGTTTAACTATTCCTCCAGCGTTTATTTCCGCTCTCCTCCGGTGGACATTGTGTTGCGGAGGTTTTGTTTTGTTTCGCTCACTGTTTTGTGTCCAGTGAACAATATATGATGGAGGAAGAAGAGAAACCGAGCGCCGTACGCCGGCGCAACATGCTTCTTCCCCACAGGCCTCACTCATATTAAATCACTGTTAGAACCAATTGTGGATGTATTCACTTTTACGGTGGTGATAACCGGATCTCTTAGAGGAGATCGTTACGACACACACGTGTGTGTACTTGGTTCTTTACAAGGATTCGACCATAAAAACATACCTGAAACTCAATTAACTCGAATTAAAGGACAAGGGAAATATGGCCTCGATGGCTCCTCGATAGTATAGTGGTTAGTATACCCGCCTGTCACGCGGGAGACCTGGGTTCGATTCCCCGTCGGGGAGCCTCTGGCGCAAGACTAATGACCTTGCCCGGAAAAAACAAATCATTATGGAAAATTTAACAATGCCTCAGGACTTGCTTAAATAAGGCCAAGACCGGCTCCCGGTTGTAGTGCCGATGATGATGAAATATGGCCTGATGCATAGTTGGGTAATGAGGGTCGGCTAGATAAATAGCAGCCGCTCATTAAATAAAAAATGTGATTCTGATACCACAAACGATATGAATTGTCTATGGTATCGCAGGAAACCTATGTAGGAACAGAAATCTTCGATTTGCACATGGTGCGAGTTGGGGAATTTTATTGCTGGAAGAAAAAGGGCGCCGACCGATGTGTACGTAAGGAAATTTACTTGGCTACGTTGGGAAAATAGACGACGCAGTATTAATGATCCCTGTCATGGAGGTTACAATGTATGTAAATCGAATTATTTTGTTTACCGGAATTCATCCAAAGAAATTTGACTGGCGACGTAGATGCCGAAATTGATTGGAAATTCCTCGTAAGCTAATAAAGAAATCTTAAGGAGCAGTGGTATGCGAAGAGAATGTAAGGTTTCTTTACAGCGACTTAATGATCGTAGATTTGATCTATATAATGCGTGAAGCATTTTTAGGTGCAGAATGCGAATGCATTGGCGAAGACTTATGCGTATTGGGTGATGATTATGGGGGTTTTTTCAGGAAGGGGAACCGTGGGATTTGGCGGAACCGCCACAAGCTTACAGAGACTTACCAATTCCTTACACTCTATATCTATCGTGTTGATTGGTTGCATCTTTATTTTTCCGTTGCGGTTGTTGTTGCTGCTGCTGCTGCTCCTGTGGGCGATTTGATGTTAGTAGTTGATATTGATGTTGATGTTGATGTTGATGTTGATGTTGATGTTGATGTTGATGTTGTTGTTGTGATCGTTGCTGTTTGCCGACTTTTGGCTTCAGCTTTTGTTGTTGTTGGGTGGCTTTTTGGTGTTCGAGCACAGTTATATTTTCTTTCGGTGTCTCTCTTTTAGCCGCGCTCTTGCCACCGCAAGCTTCGCCGCCAATTCGCTTATCTCCTCTTCTTCATCCACAGACTCTGAGAATGCAAGAGGAGCGAATGAATTGTTTGCCCCATACATGTTAAAGTTTGTGTGGGTGCGGCGGGGGGGGGGGGGGGGGGGGGGTGTTACAGGGGGTTCACTGCCCTCCTCTATTTGCAGTTCTTTTTTCTCTATTGTTAATTTAGCGATTTTGTTTCGCGTCACAATAGCGTTTTTCGTGGCACTTTATCTTTTGTTTATTGTTGCGTGTTCTCTTCTTCCGTGTTCATGCTGGTACTCTCCGGATTGTTTTCAATTAAAAAAAAAAAGAACGAAGGCGACCACTGTACGAATCTCGACGCAACTCGGTTTCTCCGTAGACTGACTCGAAGTCGCCTACCGCTGACTAAGAGTCAGTCAGCTTACGGTCGCCCGAAACGTTGGTTTAGAACTAATTGATTAACGAGCAATATATTGTTAGTTGTTATTTCCACACTTGCGATCGAGGTGATATATTTTACTTCCTTTAGTTGCGTATTATATTATTTTTCACGCTTCACTGCACTGTTTATTCGTTTATTATATGTTTTATTTTGATATTGTTTTGACTGTCTTGTCTTTGTCTTTTTTTTTTTGTTATTTTTTATATTTTATTTTGGCCGATTCACTCAGTGGCGCACTTCATAACAATTACTTAATACTTTCAATTAGTATACTGTTCGTTTTTAAGTTGGAAGAACTGGTAACTTTTTTAATTATTTAATTTGATATGTTAAACTAAACTAGTTACAGCACTGTAAACTTTCGATTTGGAAAATGATCAATACACCATAAACAAATGTGCGAAACACATCGTCCGTGTAAATGTGATGTTCATAATTGAAAAACTCGACACTATCCTCAAGGAACAATGCTACCGATGTCATTCACGACCAACAATCGACGGTGGTTTCGGATATTCAGTGGAATAAATGCAAGAACCGGTGCACAGCTGCCAGTCTGATTGACATGAAGAAGGCTTTCGACACTGTGTGGATCAAGGACTATTTGACAAATTACCCAAACTTGGCATTAATAAAACCCTACTATGTATACTTTATAGCATGTTATGATCGAATTGATCAAAAGACATGTTGGAGGACCAATGAGTTCATCCAGAAATTTAATTTTCAATGCTTTTAACCCAAGAATCATGTAGTGTAATTGATTTGTTCCCCCAGCAGCATTTATTTACTATGATGTGATAGGCCTCATTCGGGACGAATCCGGAATAACATTGGTTTTTCACGTGCGTTGTTTATTTTTAATGAATTGCCATATAAAACTTAACAGAAAATAATGAAGTAAAAATACAATAAAAAAATATAAAAAAAATATTCCAGTTTTAAAGCGTCAAAAAAAAAAGTGCACAACTTGCCACACATACTGTGCAACTTTCCGCTTATCGGGAAAACAACGGTTAAATTTATTTTGTTTTCTTTACAACTCATAACTAATTGATTAAAAGTGTTATTGAGTTCATTTCCATAGAAAGTTGCTTATTGCTTAAATTATTTTTTAAATTACTTCAAAATGGGTAAACAAAGTGCAGTAGAAACACGACAACTTATTATTAAATTAAGAAAGGAAGGAAAATCTTACCGCGAAATAGCCAATACAGTGGGCAGATGCCATAACACGGTGAAAAAAATTTTGGTCAAATTTCAAAAGTTCAATATGTAAAAGATCGACCTCGTTCCAGAAGGCCAAAAAGGCTGTCCGTAGGTGATGAACGTGCTATTGTCAGGGAAGTGCGAAAAAATCCCGCGTCTAGTGCAGTAAAGATTGCTGAAAACATTACCCAATCTTCTGGAGTCAACGTTAGCGCGAGCACTATTCGGCGGACCCTCCATAACAGCGGGCTACACGGAAGAGTTCCTCGCAAAAAGCCATACATTTCTGAAAAAACCAGAAGCGAAGACTTCTTTTTGCCAAGAAGTATCAAAAAAAAGTTCTTCATTCTGGGGAAATGTTCTCCTTAGTGACGAGAGCAAATTTTCAAGAAAACCACCAAAAATATGGAGAACGAAAAAAACTGAATTTGAACAAAAAAATTTAAATTCAACAATTAAGCACGGAGGTCTGGGGATGTATGGCGTCATCTGGAGTTGGGAACCTCGTCTCTATTGACAGTACAATGAGAAAAGAAGATTATCTTAATATTTTAAGAGACAATTTGCCAAGTAGTGTTGCGAAACTGGGTTTAAGTGATTCATGGGTCTTCCAACAAGACAACGACCCCAAGCACACATCGAAAATAGTCAAGGAATGGTTACTTTATCGTACACCTAAGCAACTGGATCACCCTCCGCAATGCCCAGACTTAAACCCCATCGAGCATTTGTGGGAGTATCTGGATAAGCAGATCCGAAAAAGGAACATTTCAGACAGAGAGTCACTAAAGTCAATTCTAGTTGAAGAGTGGCTAAAAATCCCAACAGAATTGACAAGGAAGCTAGTACAGTCAATGCCCAGGCGCATTGATGCTGTTTTATAAGCGAAAGGGAAGCAGAAAAAGTACTAGTTTTAAGTTTTTTACTTTAATTGAATAACGTACACTTTTTTTTGACGCTTTAAAACTGGAATATATATTTTTTTTTTTTTATTGTATTTTTACTTCATTATTTTCTGTTAAGTTTTATATGGCAATTCATTAAAAATAAACTACCTTAAAAAATAACATTAGTATTTTACTAAAAGATCGAACCCCCTTGCTTTAACAGGGTTGTAAAAATGCAGTTCAATGCTGTACACTTTCTTTTGACGGTCACAGTATAATCAATAAAGATACCAACAAGTCGAACAGATATGAAGTTGTGGGGATGTAAGTAGGTGTGCCAGACAGGGGCACGGATTTCACTTTGTCCCCAACACGTCACTTGTGAAGTAGTGCTGCTAAAAGTCCACGAGATATCAAGGAGTGGCAGGAATAAATAGAATGAACGCGGGAATGTTGTTTTCTTTGTCAAATGTTTCTTTTTATTTATTTGGTTTATTTGAGTTTACACAAGTTTTCTTTAACACAAATGAATGTAAAATACGGATATGTAGTTTCTTTCAATCGATGCGTTAAAATTCACACGAACTTTTTACACAAAGGAATGTAGATACTGATATGTAGTTATTTCAATTGATGCGTTAAAATTTACACACTCCTTGACTTGACTTCTGTGATTAACAAAAAGAAAAAACGACTCTGCGGCGTGACTATCCTCAGTGGTGGTTGAGTAACGACTTATCGTGGCGTGACTTGCCGCTGTTATGGTTGGGTGAAAATTGATTGGAATTAGGGATGGAAATTGGGATTTCTGCTTTTACACAACGATCAGCCAATGGTAATCGTGCTCTCTTGTGCATCCTTCAATTCCCACGCTCATCGAGGTGGATAAGTACTTGCGTATTCGTTCGACGTCGATGGGCGTAGAATGGATGGAGAAATCTAAAGGAAAGCACAATAACCCAGGGTTGATCTGGCTTAGTGTGTGTGTATTAATGCAGCGTCTGAGACTGATCCACTGACCTAGTGCGGTGATTGTGGTGATCTCAGAGTGCATCGAACTATGGAAAGACAGAATTGTGGAGAAGAGGAAAATGTAGTTTGCGCTATTCACCTGAAAAATGAGATCGTTGATCCCAAGCGAATGGATGATCTGAAGAAAACCCGAAGTGACGCCAAATTGGCTAGGGTAATTTATCATGAGAACTAATTACATATTATGATAAATTCCCCAGCGGTTTCGCTATGATGCAACGGCGTCGTTTGGTTAGATTTGTTGTTGCTAACCGGCATGATGTGATTTCCGATGGAAATCTCATGGACTAGCACAAATGGAGTTGCCGTATGGCAAAAAGGTAGCTGAATTCAATTATGCATTATCTGCATAGAAGAAGGAATTCAGCTATGCGTCCATTTGGAGAACATGATATTTCAGGTGAATAGCATGAACGGTGGAATAAGGGTTAGTATGACACGCTGACAGCAGTCGAAATGAGGCGGAAATTGTGGTTGGAATTGTGGGTTGGTTCTCCATGTAATATAGAGAACCCCCACGGCACCCCCCCCCCCCCCGCAGTGACCTAGTCACGAAAGAAAGGTGGGGGTGCGAGGGAGTTTGGAATGGAAGGTTGAAGGAGAGTTAGGTGAAGTGTCAGAAGAAGAGGCATGTGTTTAGAATCTAGGTGGTGGCAGGGCTTGGGTCAGTAAAGGAAGTGGACCTGGTTGGTACCGCGTGTGTTGCCGACAGGGACAAGGGGATTGCGGTGCCTTCCACTGGCCTGTTGTGGTTTGCATAAACCAACAGGTATCACGTCTGAGTAGGTCGTGGCCTATCGGTAGCCCGCTCGCATCCGCCGTGACGAAGTTGCATGTGCGGGATGGAGGAGCTTCACGCCCAGTGTTAATTTTTCTCCGCAGTGACGGGGTGCCGTGTGCGGGATGGAGAAGAACTGAGTCTAGGGTCGGCATTTTTCGTCCGCACGCTGGTATGGAGAGTTGTTTGCCGCCCTTGGTAGATATGTGGTTGTGTGGACGCTGGCGTTGACGTACAGTCCTAGCCTTGTGAGTTTGTGTTGGAGTCGTTGTCACCGGGGAATTACTTGTTTTGCCCCGACTCACCCTGTCTTCGCATTTGTTCCGTGTGTGACCTGTACGGCCACACAACTCGCAGCAACTCCGAATGCTATACACTCGGGGGTTTGATGTTGCTTGAGGTGGGGAGGCAGATGGTTGGCGTGATCTCGGATGTGTTCTATTCTGAGACTCCCCCTGCTGGCGTGGTGAGCTGTTCTGTGGTAGTGTGGTGTATCGCACACGTGTTTCGCCTTTTCCGGCACTCGTCGTATAGCTGGCCTAGTTTATGGCAAAAACTGCACGTGGTGCGTGCAGTCACCTGATACAAGCGACGGGCGCCGTGGTCCCTCGTGGTCTGCAACGCTGGAAGGTCGGATATAGTGACGTGTGCAGGGGATCAGTCTGAGGGAGACTCGCTGGGCCTGCGATCATGGGTTCGTTGGTGAAAATCAGTTGTGCGAAAAGGCGCGTGCCTTCTGGAGGGTGTGGGTGTCTGTGAAGATGACGCTGCTGGAGCAGTCCTGGGTGCTGCAAGCGGAAATGATGGCTGCCGTGTAGGCGGGGTGATGTCTTGGCTAACTGTCGCGGCTTGATACGCTGGGAGCTCAGACTGCGGGTTTGAACTTTCCATTATTGCGTCAGCAACTTTCGCTAAATAGCCCGAACTCTGATTGGGTTGGGCTATCAATGCCGAGCGGGCATGTTGCTGGAGGCACCTCAGAAAGGAGGCCTAATTAGATCATCCGAGATCCTGGTCCCCGCTATTGGGCGTAAATGGGTCAGGAAAAGGGGTTGTCTAATACCCGAAATATTGGTTGTGGCCCCCAAGCGTTGTTGCCTGATGCTGGTGGGCTCGTCCAGAGCGTTGAGGAGCGTCTCCTGCATGTTGCTGTAGGAATTAGGGTCTGACGACTTAATCACGTGCGCAACATGCGCCCGCTGTGTTCGATCCAGCACCCGCATCAGTTCAACAACACGAAGTTCTTGGTCGTGCATGTTGGCGGCGCGGAAAATTCTGTCAGCTATGGCGAACCATAGGTCTGCATCCTCCTCGTCGAAAGGAGGAAGCTTAATATTGGGTGAAGGGGAAGGTGATTTGGCGCTGGAAGCGTCCTTGTATGTGCGGGAATCAGCGCGAGCTAGGGCCTGCTGTGAGGTACCGGCTCATGTGGTGGGCATCGTGGTGCCGAAGTCTAAAAGGAGCCGGGAATTGGAGGGTTGGAAAGGGACGAGGTGTGTTTGCGGATGGAGTAAAAAGGTCGCAAAGGAGGCGAAAGAGGTCGTAAGTGGACGCGTGGAGTCGAGAAAAGTCGAGTGAGAGTCGCGTAAAGCTAATTGGAGTCGCAAAGGAGAGTCGCGTCAAGTCGAGTAATGTCGTGTTGTGCGCGCTGGTACCCAAAAGGGGCTTACAAAGGTTTATAATTTTAATTAATAAAATTATTTCGCCTGATTTAGTTTCAAAATTCTCTTTTTTTGCCGCTCTGTTACTATAATTTTTAATTTCAATAACTTAGAATTTCTTATTGTTAAAAGATAAACGCTTATTTGCTAATCGATTTCTTGGTTGCAATATTTTTAGTTGTACTTTTTCTTTTTCCTTTTTGATTTTTAATGTTGTTTAATACACTTTGTAGAGAACCCCCACAAAGTCGAAGGCAACAGCCAGTAACAGCAGGCACCTCAAATTTAATTAATAAAGATACCAACAAATCGAAAAGATATAAACTCGAAAAGCAACAACCGATAGCAGTAGACACCTCAAATTTAATTAATAAAAATATCAAAAAGTCGAACAAATATAAAGTCGAAGAGCAACAACCGATAACAGAAAGCACCTGAAATTTAGCTTAGAGTGACCGCAGAAAACCAATAAGTTAGAATATAATATAAGTAAGCTTGAATTTAAGCATTTTTTGTCTAACAAGTAAGTTAAATATAAGAGAAAGAACAAAATAAAAATATGTATATAAAATGAAAATGAGAATGTCATGGCCAACATACTGTTCATTCACCAGCTCTTCTGTGGCTCGATTGACTGCGACTACCTCCTTAACTTAACACCTCTGAATTCAAACCCTTGTAAAACGCGTAATCCCCGCCTTCTCTGTATTCCCCCGCTTCAATGCACCCCTTTTACGGATGCTTAGAAATGTCAACTCCAACTCCGCCTTGTTCGAGTTCGACATCACTATTCATACGCTCAAGTACCGCCTCCTAAACCATTCACACCCCTAATCTCAAACAGAGTTTCCTACACGTTCCCCTCTAACCTGCTCCCCCGGCCCACGCCCCTTGCCGACATAGCAAATTCTGTTCATCTTACGTTAAGCGCACTTAAGTTAGATTATACATTTTAGTTTGTAAAATTATATACACTTTAACTTATAAGTACATGTATTGCTCATATTAAGCCAATTAAATGGGGCGACTTGTTAGAGTGTGAACTTCGAGTCTGAAAAAATGAAACGAGCACCTGCAGAGAACAAAGAATTACTCAGCACTATTATCCCTTTGATATGGTTACCAATTAATAAGATTGAACAACAAAGTTATATGTTATGGTTTCCAATCTATAAGATAGCAGATGGCACATTTGTCAACAAGCTGATTCTTAAATAGTTCTAGCTTCGGTAAGCAGGTACCAGTTGCGTAGTTGATAGCAATCAAGCAAGAAGACCCGAATTAACATGAAGGTAGTCCTCATAGGAGTGCTCTTAGTACTAAGCCGTTTGGGAATGGCTCAAGATTTGAAATCACGTAAGTGTTTCAGTGTCCCCTATAGATAAAAGTAAATAAATGTATATTATTTGAATCGTCTACAGCGAGATGCTATCTAACACCGTTTTATAAGGGGCCGGGATCCGGATTCTGTTACGCTTCGATTCCTTCCTGGTCCTACGAAATAGAATATAATAGGTGCAGCCCCTTCATATACTATGGCTGCTATGGTAAAGGCAATCGGTTTGCAACTCAATTCGAATGTGCGCGCACTTGCATCCGGTAGGAAAACTTCAGAGTGGGAAGGAAAATCACTGGCTTTTTGTATTACCAGTCACTGTTGGTTTCTCTAAATAAAAATCGAATGATAATAATTACTGTTTCGTTTTGATCATTTTTTGGGGCAGTTGTGGTGACTGCTTGAAAAAGTTCATGGAAATAATATAAATTTATTTTGGAATATTTTTATCTGTCGGTAAGGGAAGTGAAAGTTAGGTTGAATTCGGATATATCGCTGAAGAATGTGTATCTACATTTTTAAAGGTGGGATCAAAATCTTGCTGGAAAGAACCATCGTGAAGTTTGAAATTTGTTTTTTTTTTTTATTGGACATTTAATAGCAGCTACGTATTATATCCCCATTTTTCGTGGTTACGTTGTTGTAACGTTTAGTATGTTATAATCTTATAAGTTAACCCTTATGTCAATGACCCACTTTACCGACAGTAGTCAATGACCGGGTACCCGGGTACCCACATATAGAAACATTGTTTTAACAATGTTAAAACAAATATTTTGCAATAGATTTTAATTTGTTTATCAGAAACAAATATATTGTGAATATTTTATGTATTTTATATAATTATTTTTTATAAATATAAAGAATTTTGACTATCTGCGACTACAAAAGGCCTATTGAAATCGGCGCAGAGCAAGGTCAGGATCGGCAGGTGTGTAACAAATTCAGTTATACCTGCTAGAGGGATCTCGAGTATTCGGTGACGAATAACTTGTACGGTCAACTTTTTATTTATAACTTGCGAGTTTATGGTGAAACCATTCGAATCCGGCATTAGAGAAAGCGTGGTTCAGTCAGCGTCCTTTGTGCATCTGAGCATCTTCAAAATGACGACTTTGTTGACACGTGCTCAATTCAACAGGTAATAATATTAAAAGATAAAACTGTATGGCAAAAAACACCTCCTAACACAACTCAAAGTCTCCGTCACAATATTGTGAGACAAAGAGCTGGTCCCCATCGCTCGACCGAAACACTCTCAGCGGCTGAAACATTTAAGAGGACTCTTACTCACGAAATAGTGGATTTGATTACTCGTTACACTAATCAGAAGGCAGATCTAGTTATCCGAGAGTGGAATGCAAACAATTCAAATCGACCGTCGAGAACGTTTTTTGCAATTCTAATTGCAGCAGGGGTCAATAATGGAAACAAAGACCATACTACAGAGATGTGGAAAACGTCATCATTCCCTTTATACAGGGCCACAATGAGTATCAATCGTTTTTGGAATATCTTACGTTTTATCAGATTTGATGATGCGCGGACACGAAAGGAACGGTCCAGAGAGGACAAAGCAGCTCCAATTAGTGAGATCTGGGCGATGTTGAATGCAAATTTGTCCGCTCTGTACCGGCCCGGCACAGAACTTACCATCGACGAGCAGCTGTATCCGTACCGTGGGCGAACCAAATTTACGCAGTATATTCCATCAAAACCAGCCAAGTAGGGTATCAAAGTGTGGTGGATTTGTGATGCTGAAAATGCATATCCTCTGAAAGGCATTATTTACACCGGGAAAAGTGGCAATGTTAGAGAAAAAAATCAAGGTGAAAATGTTGTCAAAAAATTAGCAGCACCGTACAAAGGGAGTGGAAAAAATATTTGTATGGACAATTTTTTCACGACGTTACCGCTCGCGAAGCTTTTATTGTCGTGGGACTTGACTGTCGTAGGAACCTTAAAAAACAAACCCTATATTCCAAAGGAGATGGCTGCATCAAAGGATCGTGCAGAATTATCCACACTGTTCGGCTTTCACGACAAAACGACGATTTGTTCGTATGTGCCGAAGAAAAATAAAGCAGTTATACTGCTTTCGACGATGCACTCGAACATGGCAGTCGCTGACCACGCACAGAAAAAACCCGAGATTATTTTGCACTGTAATCGGTACAAAGCTGGTGTTGATACAATGGACCAAATGGCCGGCAGATACACGACACACCGACGGACGAATAGGTGGCCCTTGACAATGTTCTTCAATGTCCTCGATGTAAGCGCACTCGCGGCGTTCGTCATTTATAAAGAAAACAACTCCATGCTGTCGAAAAAGACGAACGCCCGTCGTATGTTTTTGCTCCAATTAAGCGAACAACTTGCCCTCCCAAGTATTCATGCACGCTCGGAAAGTGTTCAAATCATGACGCATTACTCAACAAAACTTGCAATCGAGTCCGTCATCGGCAAGGTTCAGCCGCCCGTGCCGACGACCCATACAGCATGTCCGCCCCTGGATAGTACAGGAAGAAAAAAGGTCACTGGTTGTTGCCACATTTGTTTATCGCAGGCTCTGAAAAAGCGACGAAAAACAAGAAAGGCGTGTCGGCAATGTGAAATGCCGGTTTTCGACGAACACGCAACTACGTTGGTTGAATGTAATGCATGTCACAGAAGTCCTTCTGAATAAATTTGTTTGTTAATTTAAATGCATTTTTATTGTTTTTCATTAATTATTAGTTATTTAAATAGTTAATTATCAATAATTAATTATTAATTAACTATTTAACATTCAATTTTGCATCATTCTTCATCATTCTCAATGCTTTTTAAATGGGGTACCCGGGTACCCGGTCGTGGCTCAGAAAACAAATATTTTAAAATGTCGATTTGAAAGTAAAAAAAATTTTTTTTTCATTGAAATTTCGTAAGTATCATTCAGAAACGTTTGAATGGAGATGATCTAAGACATGGGACCGAAATTCGTCTACTAGGCCGAGCAATCGTGAAATTGCGGCGAAATGGGTACCCGGGTACCCGGTCATTGACATAAGGGTTAAAAGAGTTGGTTGTGGAGAAAGATTTCTTCAATTTCAGGAAGGCGAACCTATAGCGTGGACTCGGCGCCCTGAAGTGCAATTTTCCACATCCGCCTCCATTAGCCAAGTTTATTTTAGTGGGGCTCCGCCCCATTTAATTGGCTTAATATGAGCAATACATGTACTTACAAGTTAAAGCGTTAAAATATCGTTGATAACCTTGTCCATCAATATCATCATCATTATCGGCACTACAACCGGGAACCGGTCTTGGCCTTATTTAGCAAGTCCTGAGGCTTGTTAAATGTTCTATAATGATTTGTTTTTTTTTTTTTGGGCAAAGTCATTAGTCTTGTGCCGGAGGCTCCCTGACAATGAATCGAACCCCGGTCTCCCGTGTGACAGGCGGGTATACTAACCACTATACTATCGAGGAGCCCCACCTTGTCCATCAATATACAATGTCGCAAAATCCAAGAGTAACAAAAAAATATTTTAAATCTCAAGAGGTATCCAGCAATTTAAAACATTCACGATCCGAGATAAAATACACAAACATGGCAGATGTAACACAAATAAGAAAAAGGATCTTGGGTTGTAATTTCAATGTAGTCGCAGATCGATAACACAGATGGTGAAAGAGAAGAATTAACTGAAATCTCCGAAGACCCGATTCTCCAACCAAAACCTACCATGTTGTTAAATGATCGATTTGACATGTGTTTTGTGATAATAATTGGTTTAAAGTTGATTTTGCCAACTCCAAAGTAAGTGGTTAAAAGTATTACTGGTACCCGCGTCGCTGATTAGTCTTTCCCTTTTATCATTCGACCACCAAAACTACGATGCTCAGTACAGCTATCGAACCTTTACGCTTCCAAATTCGAGGGATACTGTTGTCCAAATAAACGGCCGTGAACGTCGTGATATTGGTGACTTGTAATCTACATCTAGGCAGAGATATTTTTTCAATTTAGTTAATAACGTTTTGAATATTAAATAAGGTATTTGACGTGTTATAGTATTGATACTTGAGATGGGACGCCTGCAAACCTTTCTCTTAAAGTAGACTGTTTTCTTTGCCTGAAAATTGTCTTTCCTTGATGTATTTAAAAAAATAAAACGATTAAGAATTATTCTAAGTTTCCTATTAAGTTTTCCCTTGACTGCCCTCCGTTGTGGACTCAACCGGCAAAAAAAGTGTCAGGAAAGCGGACTTCGGAGACAAGAACAAGTGCGCCTTTGGTCGTTCTCCCTGTAGCCTTATGAGTATAATCATCACCGATATATTAACGTTAGGCTCGGTCTTGAGATTTACGGAAAATGCTCACTTCAAATGTAACCGGTTATTACCTCGTAGCGTCCTACGAACGCACAATTCCGCCCAGGTAAGGTTCCAAACCTTCAAGGAACTTACTTTCCTTATCCATTACACGTGCCCACAGACACGTGTCCCCAAAGCTCTTAATCAGACCTGTAACAAGGGCATAGGAAGCTGAAACAATGTTGAACCCGACATAAAAAAAAACAAGGAACTTAACGTTCAAAAACTTTCAGTATCGAGTCAACGCATCCATTCATAGTATGCAAAAACAATTCCAGATTACAGGCCATAAATCTTCCATCCAAAACATCTGCACGATGTTTCCAAGGAATTATATCTTCGGTAAATTAACCGAACCAGGGAGGCATACTCGGGTAGCTAAAGGCAATTAGCACCTCTAATTCCGTGCAAGATCCCAAAAATCCAACAGCTAAAGCATCGCATACAGATCTCCCATCTTAAACATCTGCACGATGTTTACCAGGAATTACCATTTTCGGTAGATAGATAACAACGGATGCATACGCTGGCAGCTAAATGCAAGAAAGCATATCGCCTATCCGCTGCCAAAATTGTAAACAACCGTAATTATCGCGACAAGATAATTCGGAAGATTTACAAGTCCAACGGCAACAAAGGAAATACTCCGGTCCCACGATTCCTTTGTAAAAATTTCACACCCATTAGAGGGATCTAATGGATTTCGGTTGTGTTTGCAAAAGGCAAGCAACCACGGGCTGTACGCCCGAACAATCATCTCCGTCCTGCGCGCCAGATGTTCTGTGCACACAGAAGGCCGTGGAAAAGGAAATGCTATCACCAACGAATAATGTATGCAAGATGACTTTCCCTTTCTCAGGAATCTACGAAATATCCCCGGGGATGCGATAATATGCTGCTAACAGAAATTCGGAAGTTCTGTTAGCAAGGGGAATAAGATAATTTTTCGATACAGATACAGATACGATCTGTATCAGGGTATTTTTGAGGAGAATAGCGGGTCAGTCAGATTTTGATCGGCAGCAAGACGAGGAGTATAATTTTGAGAGTCAAAGGATCAGAGAGTGCATTCAAGTTAGGAAAGCGAAAGTAACGTCGAGTGTTGAACGTACGTGCGGTGTAGCGAAGCGCTTTAAAATCGAAACACAATTTAAAACGAAAATCAAAGTGTTAACAAAACGTCAAATAAACATCAAACTGATTAAAACAAAACAAAACATTTCTCGGAGTTTCATTTGTGTGCTGAACTAAGTTTTCGTGTGTCGCTGTGAACAGGGTTCGGCGGAGCACTCTAACGTAAGTAGCCCTTGACATTCCATACTAATAGGCCAACATTCGTCAAAGTCCTATCCGTTAAATATTTATCCGCTAAAACCTAATTCATGGGGAACCTACTATCTTACTCTCCTACCTAGAACTGGGGTGCGTGAGATTCAAGACCGCACGAACGATTTTGGAGAGACATATGAGACGGACAGTTACCCCGAGATGGGGACTACCAGCAGTGAGTAACGTTCCGAGACCTGTACCAACCACTCATCCACGACAAACCCCAGTTATCAGCGGTCGAGAAATTCCAATTTCTCCGGACTTCTTTAAGAGCGGACGCACTATCAGTGGTTCGCAATGTTCCGCTCACGGCGGCAAACTATCTGGAGGCCTGGGCTGCACTGGTCTCGCGCTATGACAAGAAGAAGCTCATCGTGGAGGCACATCTACGAGCACTAATGACGATTCCAGCTATGCAATCGCCAGGTGGTACGGAGTTCCGCAGATTCATCAACGGCCTCTTCGAGCAGTTTCGGGCTTTGCGAACATTGGAGCTACCAGTGGGGCACTGGAGTTGTTGGTTGGTTTTCACCACAGTCGAGAAGCTCGATAGAGAGACTAGGCAGTTATGGGCTCGAGAAACGAAGGAACAGCAGGAACGAGATGCCGACATTCGAGGAGCTGACCGAATATCTGGAAGCCCGCCTCACTGAGCTAGAGAGCCTCTTGACAGCGAAGAACTATTCAAAGGGTCACTTTGTTCGGGACAGAGATATAGCAGCCGGCCCACCTAGGAAGACGTACTTGGCAATCACATCAGCAGCAACGGCTAAGTGTCCCAGATGCACGCAGCCGCATCCATTGTTCCGCTGCAGCGCATTCAGGAATCTCTCAGCTCTACAGCGAGATCAGTTTGTCCACCGCGAAGGGCTATGCAGAAATTGCCTCGGTTGTTGTTGTTGTTGAATAACGCGTTTATTGTACAATAATTTAACAAATGTTGACTTTGGACTAAAATGCTAAATGCTATTTTACAATCTTTTCTTATTCTTAAAATAATTTACTGGCTCTACACGAACACTCTAAATTACACGATACAATTTTGTGTAATGCCTTTCGGCGTACAATAATATTTTTATATTTTTATATTTTTATATATTTCTATTAGCCGAATATTTTAGAAGAAGAAGTTCTCTCTCTGTATTTTTTTTTTATTTATTTATTCATTTTTTTTTCTTTTTTTTTTTTAATAATATAAGGTAAAAAAGTTTGCAAAAAAATTAATAACAAACATATTAACAAAAATGTTAACATAAAGCAATTTTAAAACGAAAAGGAATCTAAATGAAAAATGGAAATGAAAAGGAAGAATAAATAAATATGAAAAGGGAAGTGAGGAATGGGAAGGGAAGGCGTAGCGTCTGAACATCTTTCTATATTTGGGGATATTAAATCCTTTCTTCATTGTCAATCCACCACCAGTTGGGATGGGATCGGTCATTTATAGATTTATCTCGATCGCCTATTGCCATGCTAAATCGCAAGTGAACTGCAGCATTTGATATACCACTGTTATAAAGAATCCGTTTGTCCCTGGCACCACGAAAAGCGTGGTAAATAATAGGGACTCCATGCTAGTTTTGGATAAGACCTTTTCTATCCAAGAGAGGGAACGCTTCTGGTGGGATAAACCAATTTTGGAGTGTATTCTCCAGGTACATGTCATTGGGGTAGTATGCTCCCGAGATGAGATTATTTTCGCTGCACATTGCCCTTGCAGTGTGAGCACGAATAATTTTGATAATGAAATTGTCTATCCTATTCAGTCCTGACTTGTCATACAATGTCTGATTAGGATAGAATTTCCTGTATTGAGACTCAGGTGTTCTATGTAACCCGAGGCAGGAACGCAAGCACTGCCTCTCGAATATGCGAAACATTTCCATGTAGGATGGGGAAACGTTAAACCATACCGGGCAACCATACACTAATATTGAACGAATAAATGCTGAGTACGAAATTATTTAAACTTTGTGATCTAGGAGACTATTTCGAAGCAGACTTCTTGTCATTGCATATGCACTTTTAGCTGCGGAGAGGGCAGCTGCTATGTGCTTATCAAAGTATAGGTATTGGTCCATCCAGATACCAAGGTACCTGACAACAGTTTTCATTTGCAGCGGAAGATTATTGCTTCATACAATGGAGTTTTTCCAATTATGCCTTCTATCTTTTGAAGCTGTAGAAAGAGGTGTTCTGAATTTTTTGGAAGTTAATTTTCAATTTCCAATCGTCACTGAAGCGTTTGAATTTATTGAAGTCGTCTTGAAGAAGTCTGTTAATGGCATCGATTTTTTTTCTGATCTGTACACTACAATATCGTCGGCATTTGCAATAGCATGTTTAAGAGACCCAACTAGATCACTAGTATAAATATTGAAGAGAATGGGAGAATTCACGGCTCCCTGCTGTAAGCCATTTTTAATATGGAAAGTTTTATTGGAGATTTTGTCCCCACATTTTACCACAAATTGTTTATCCATTATCATGTCGTAAATGATGTATAATAGATATTCAGGCAAACCTCGATTTGATAGCTTATATACAAGTCTTTCTAACCATACGGTATCGAAGGCCTTTTCAAAGTCAACCAAACATACGCCTGTGCATTGTCGTTTTGCCTTGTTCCACTGTATATCGGAAACACGTTTTGTAGCTGCAGGAACTGTGTCGTGCCCCTCTCTAAAGCCAAACTGGTTGTTCGGAATGATGTCGTTTTCATCACGCCAGTTTATCAATGCCTTATTTATGATTTTCTCGAATATTTTGCTAATGTTTGGAAGCAGACTAATCGAGCGAAGGTTAGCGGGATTGCTCCTGTCCTTGCCCTTTTTGGGGATGGGATGGACTACTGCTATTTTCCAAAGTCTTGGAAAGTATGCATTATTTAGAGCGTTATTGAACAAGGCAGTGTAAATTTTCACCGCTTCCGGAGGAAGATGCTTAAGAACTGTATTCGGAATACCATCTGTTCCAGAGGATTTCTTGTTTTTAATGGATCTAAGGATGTCCATGAGTTCATTCTTATTCACAAATATATTTGTGTGTATACAACGATACAAACTGACCGAGTGCGGACGTGTTTTCAATTCGCCGATCGAGATAAATGTAAAAGTTACTTTTATGAGCCGCGAGCGAAATTTGAAATAATAAGACTATTTATAAATAAATCAATTCTAGTGACAAGAACAGTCAAAACAAATTTATTATACATAAATATAAACAAGTAAAAGAGAACGAAGCCACGTGTTTTGACAGTCAAAACAAACACCGTTTAATACTAATCAACTGTAAGAGTGTATGTGAGCACGTGTTTAGCGACAAAAGAAAAAAAAATTAAAGTAAAAGAAAAACAAAACAAAAACAATAAATATAAATAAAAAAGAAACAAAAGGAACTAAAATATATAGTGAAATTACAAAGTGAAGCCAACCTAATAACTGGTCCACAACAAAGACTGGCCAGCTATCTTGGATGCAACAAGCTCGGTGTACTGACCCTCAGCATGCAGAATGGCAGACAAAAAACAAAATATAAAAAAACTGAAATCACAGTCCGCGTTAATAAAACGCCCGGCGAGCTCCCCACTAACACGAGCTACAACAAAAGTCAACAAGCCAAACGAGGCAATAACAGACTTGCCCGAAAAAGTGCAAAAAATGGAAGAGGACAATACATTCCTCCCGGTTCCATATAATGACGGCCATGTAACCAATAAAATGTTTGCATGTTTAGCGACTGCAGACACCGAGGACGAGGAGGAGGAAATCAGCGATCTTGAAACGAGGCTAGCCCGAGCAAGGGCGCAATTAGAAGAGAAGCGTCGCAGAAAAAAGGAATTGGCAGAAAAGGAGCAGCTAATGGTAAAACAACAGCAGCAGAAAAATCAGCAACAATGTGCACAACAGAAGCCTACCCAACAAAAAGGATATCCACCGCAAGAGATTACAAAACAACAACCACAACAAGAGCAACAGGCAGCAAAAAGGAAAGCGAAGATGCCACCCATCAACATTACAGATATGGACTGTAACGAACTGGTAAGTCTATATAAGCTTTCTATTGGGAAGGATTTTTCAATTAAAAGACTAAGAGGGAACAGGTTTGCCGTACAGACAAATTCGGTCGAGGACTTCGAAAAAATGAAAAATGTGCTAAAAATGGCCACCGTGGAATTTTACACATACACCCCAAAAGAAGTAAAGAATATAACGGTTCTAAAAAACCAAAAGGCGTCGACCCTGAAACAATCAGAAGTTCTATTACAAACGCTACGAGAGCTTAACTGTAATGATATTGAGTTTATCGCTGTAAAACCTTTCAATACAGCTAGGGCTAGACGGGAGAATCGAAAATTACCATTCTTCCTGGTGCAGCTGGGCACTGGGAGCAAAATTGGTGGACTTAGGAAAATCACTATCCTGAACCATCAAATTGTCACATGGGACAAATTGAAAAAAGCCACAGATATAATCCAATGTCTTCGCTGCCAAAGGTTCGGGCACTCAGCAGCAAACTGCGAAATGCAGTATCGATGCGTAAGATGCGGACAGGACCACAGTGTAGAACAATGCACGTTAGGTAAAGAAAGGGTAGACGACAGATCTCTTCTAAAGTGTTCAGTTTGTAAGAGTGAGGGACACCCCGCTAATAATCGAGGCTGTCCTATTTTTTTTTTTACATTTCTGTATTTATTGACCATAAATGATTTGTTACAATAAGTAATACAGATAACTTATAATTAGCTTGGCTTTAATCGTTTACACATACTTGCTAGTACATTTTTCAAACATTATTATAAAGTTATATATTTCATGGGTGGACAAGATAGGAGTAGGTGGGGGCTTCCTGGAAAAGGTCAGAAAACCAGGATATAATTATTGACTTAACATATAACTAATTTACTTAACTTAACTTAACTTAGCTTAGCCTAGCTTATCTAATTATTAAATCTATTATTATTACACTAAGTTAGAGTAGGGTGGGGCGGGAGGTATAGTGGTCGATGGGTAGGATTTGGGTTAGGGTGGGTACTATCAGTCGGGGATATGGGTTGGGGGAACACTTTCCGATTGGTCGTTGAAACGCAAGATATTAGAGAAGGGTTGTATATTACAATATTTAAACTGGTGAGGTGAGAGTTCAGTATTGTGGTATACAATCTCATTGGAGTCGTTGACCAACCTGCCAGAGGTGAAGAGGGTTCTGGTGTGGAGATAGTTCGGGTAGGCAGTTTGGTTATCTGACGGAGTCGATGTGAGCGCATTTATTATCGGATTGGGATTATTGGGAAGATTTTCGATAAATTTGATGGACAGCTCGAAGAAGCGTCGATCTATACGTTCAATATTAGCGGCATAGTAGAGCGAACTACTGTTGTAATATTTGTGGAAGTTGGGATGTCGGTTGAGGCCAGTGATAAGTCTGAAGCATTTCCTTTCGAAAATGCGTAGCTTCTCCATTTGGGCGGGTGTGATATGGTACCATATCGGGCATGCATATGTGAGAGTGGGTCTGATTATTTGTTTGCAGATAAGTGATTTGACTTTGGGAGAGAGACCATTCGGTTTGTACATGACTTTTCTGCAGAGGTTCAGTTGGGTTGTGGCTTTACGAATCGTATTTTTAATGTGGGCGGAGAACGACAGATTGTTGGTAAAGGTTATACCTAGATACTTTAAGGTTTTGGAGGGTTTAATTATATTGTTATTTATTTTAATTCTGATTTTATTATGGCAACGAATAGTGTTGTTTGTAGAACTCGCGTTTCTGCCTTTAAAAACAATGAGCTGAGTTTTGGTTGGATTTAGTTGAATTCCCACTTGGTAAAGTAGGCTGACAGGATTGGGAGATATCTGTTAATACAGTTTCTTGCCTCCTTGAAAAGCTTGTTGCTTGAATAAATTAAGGTGTCGTCGGCATAGTTGAGCATTGTTGTATTGGGTAACAGTGGCTGAGGTGCGTCTGATGTATAAAGAAGGTATAGTAGTGGGCCGAGGATGGATCCTTGAGGAACTCCTGCGGTTATGCTATAAGGTGTCGAGAGAGTTGAGTTTATTTTCACCATGAACTTTCTATCAGAGAGGTAAGAAGCGACAAGTTTTGTGGAGTGGATGCTAAATCCATACATTGAATGAAGTTTGTATAACTGTCCTGCGATCCAGACACAGTCGAATGCTTTAGCTATGTCTAGGGAGACACATACCGTTGGGGATTGGTTTTGGAGGTGGGTCGTCACATCATGTGTCAGTTTTAAGAGAGCATGACAAGTGGAGTGTTGTGAGCGGAAGCCAAATTGAGAGTTCGAAATGAGGGAGTTATCCCTGGCAAATGGGAGAAGATTTTTGTAGATTTTACATTCAAGAATCTTGCTAAGCGAGTTTAGCTGCGATATCGGACGGAAGTTATCCGGGTACTTGGAGGGCCCAGATTTGCTAATAGGGACGATCACCGCTGTTTTCCAACTTTTAGGGAAATGTGAAGCGTTTATTATGTGGTTGAGAAGAGCGAGAATCGGGAGCAAGTTGCCTGGGTGGAGTGTTTTGAATAGGAGGTTAGGGATTCCATCTAGGCCAGTCGATTTTTTATTGTTACGTGAAGTATTGACTTCGGATAGTTCTTCAAGGCTTAGGAATGTGTCGATTCATACGGGGTGTGATGCTTTATTGGTTTCGGTGAATTCAGTAATAAATGGTGTGAGGGATGGCTCCAGTGAGCGTGGAATGTAATCGTTCACGGTATTTGTTAATGGAAATTTGTTACTGGGAGGGTATCGTTTTGCTTATGGACTTTGCAGAAATGTTCAGCGAGACAGTTTGCTATATCAGTGTCCGACTGGACGATGTTATTATTAGTTGGGTGAATAAGATAATCTGTTCGAGACTTGAGTTTGCGACCCGTTAGTCTGTTTTTGTTTTTAAATAGATCGCGATTTGGTTTGATACTGTTTAGAGTGGATGTGTAGGTCTGATTAGTGAAAACTTTTAGTTGTCCATTTATCAGGGAGGTCAATAGCTGGATCTGTTGTTTAATAAAAGGTGAGTAGCTAGTGTGCAATTTTCGTCGGAGTTGTTTTTTTATACGTAATAATTTTCTGAGTAGGTTGGGTAGGGGTTTTCCTAAGTGATTATGAGGAACGATAGTGGGAGTATGGCTGAAGAGAGCATTTACCAGTATTTGCTCTATTTGGGCCGCTGCTTGGTCAATTTGTGTAGGGGGCAGGTTAGAAGATCCCGGTAAAGAAAATTTTGTGAAAAGCTAGCAGCAATATCCTTATTGACTTTTTTCCAGTTTGTTTTGGTGAAATTTGGAATAGGATTCAGAGTGTAGAGTGGTTCAAGCGAGGGGATTTGACAGAGCCATGATCCGAAGGGAATGTGAAGGACACTTTGGGAGGATTAGATGAATAGCTATCTGTAGACTTTAGGAAGAAATCGATTGTTGACTTGGTTGAGCTGCAAATTCGAGTAGGTTGCAACGGGCAGTCTGCGTAGACATATAGATGAAGTCGGAGGAGATCAAGGAGTTGGCAGCCGTATTTGTTGCATTTGATGTCATGAAATGCAGTATGTCGTGCGTTCCAGTCTCCCCCTATTATGAAAGGTGCTGGCAGAGAGTGTTGGTTTATTTGTGAGATGTCTGCACTAGGGAAGTTTGGTTCACGAGAAGGGTGAATGTATATGGAGGACAAGACCAGTGCTTTATTATTTCGGCAGAAAAGCTTAACAGCCGTGTATTCGACACTAGTTATGTTAGCAAATCTAATCTCAGTAAATTGGAATTTTTTATGTATTAGGATTCCCGTACCTCCATGAGGGCTAGAGGTTCGTGGGTTGGACACAAATGTGTAATTAGGTATGTAGACTCAAGAAGTGGATTTCAGCCAAGTTTCTGAAAGCAGAAAAATATCTGGGGAGAACTTTTCAACAAACCGTCGGAGGTGTTGTCTACGGGTGTGGGAATAAATGGACTCTGAGTTGAGGGAGATAAGGGTTAAGTTATACATTAAGGGAAAGGATGTGGGAAGTTATTAAATTTAAGATCTGACCTTTCTTTTCCAATTCGGAACTGTGTTTTAAGGTTGGTAGTAGTGTCTCCAGGCTCCTGATGTATCCCAAGATATCCAGGTTGAGAACGTTGGGGTTGGGTTGTTGAGATTTCGGGCAGCTACGGGAACTTTTCGTAATTTCTGCATATGATGTTCCTGACCCCCTGAGATGGGATGGTTGTGGTAATAAGGGTTTCGTTGCAGCTGGTTTGGCCGTATTAGTTACCGTATGTAACGAACGTCTCTCCAGAATCCGTAGCTTTTCGGGGCATTGTGAAAAACTAGCTGGATGTGGGCCTCCGCAGTTACAGCAAGTTATGGTAATTTTTTTCGTGGATGTTGATCCATTGGCGTTTGTTTGCTGAATTGTTGATGGCTCTGTGCCAGGCGGGTTCACTTTGCACTCTCCTGGTATATGCTGTTCGGCACATTTTCCGCATCGTGCACTTAGGTGGCCCACAACGATACACACTGACCGAGTGCGGACGTGTTTTAAATTCGCCGATCGAGATAAATGTAAAAGTTACTTTTATGAGTCGCGAGTGAAATTTGAAATAAGAAGACTATTTATAAATAAATCAATTCTAGTGACAAGAACAGTCAAAACAAAGTTATTATACATAAATATAAACTAATAAAAGAGAACGAAGCCACGTGGTTTGACAGTCAAAACAAACACCGTTTAATTCTAATTAACTGTGAGAGTGTATGTGAGCACATGTTTAGCGAAAAAAAAATTGAAGTAAGAGAAAAACAAAACAAAAACAATAAATATAAATAAAAAAAAAAACAAAAGGAACTAAAATATACAGTGAAATTACAAAGTGAAGCCAACCTAAGAACTGGTTTCAAACAAAGACTGGCCTGCTATCTTGGATGCAACAAGCTCGGTGTATGGACCCTCAGCATGCAGAATGGCAGACAAAAAACAAAATATTAAAAAATTAAAACCGAAGTCCGCGTTAATAAAACGCCCGGCGAGCTCCCCACTAACACGAGCTGGAACAAAAATAAACAAGCCAAACGAGGCAATAGCAGACTTGCTCGAAAAGGCGCACAAAATGGAAGAGGACAATCTATTCCCCCCGGTTCCATATAATGACGGCCATCTCACCAATAACATGTTTGCATGTTTAGCGACTACCGACACTGAGGACGAAGAAGATGAAATCAGCGATCTTGAAACAAGGCTAGCCCGAGCAAGGGCGCAATTAGCAGAGAAGCGTCGCAGGAAAAAGGAATTTGCTGAAAAGGAGCAGCTAATAACGAAACAACAGCAGAATCAGCAACAATGTGCACAACAGAAGCCAAGCCAACAAAAAGAATGTCCACCACAACAGATGACGCAACAACAACCACAACAAGAGCAATAGGCAGCAAAAAGGAAAACGAAGATGCCACCTATCAACATTACAGATATGGACTGTAACGAACTGGTAAGTCTATGTAAGCTTTCTATTGGGGAAGATTTTTCAATTAAAAGACTGACAGGGAACAGGTTGGCCATACAGACAAATTCGGTTAAGGATTTCGAAAAAATGAAAAATGTGCTAAAACGGGCCACCGCGGAATTTTACACGTACACCCCGAAAGAAATAAAGAATATAACGGTTCTACTAAAAGGCGTTGACACTGAAACAGAACCAGAAGTTCTATTACAAACGCTGCGAGAGCTTAACTGTAATGATATTGAGTTTATTGCAGTAAAACCTTTCAATACAGCTAGGGCTAGACGGGAGAATAGAAAATTACCATTCTTCCTGGTGCAGCTGGGCCCTGGGAGCAAAATTGGTGGACTTAGGAAAATCACTATCCTGAACCATCAAATTATCACATGGGACAAATTGAAAAAAGGCAGAGATATAATCCAATGTCTTCGCTGCCAAAGGTTCGGGCACTCAGCAGCAAACTGCGAAATGCAGTATCGATGCGTAAGATGCGGACACGACCACAGCGCAGAACATTGCACATTAGGTAAAGAAAGGGTAGACGACAGATCTCTTCTAAAGTGTGCAGTTTGTAAGAGTGAGGGACACCCCGCTAATTATCGAGGCTGTCCTAAGTTCCGCGAACTACAGGAAAAAAAGTTTTCACAGCAACGAAAATCAGAACGCCCGATAGATCAGGGCCGACCAGCACTAAATGTAACACCCCAGTTCTCGTATGCTCAAGTAACAGCTGGCAGGAGAAACACGCCACAACCCACCACACGGGTACCGCCGCAACATACTGTGCCTCCAGAAACAGTAACACTAGCAGATGTGCTCATAACCTTGCTCGCTATTCAGACGCAGATGACACAAATGCAAAAACAAATAAAGGACCAGGACACTAGACTGGACTGGGTCTATTCGCAGTTGTCTAGCCAGCCGTCAATATAAACCCCCCAACCGAAAGCACAATTAAAGCTTTAGTCGTGAATGTAAATTCACTTATCAGAATCGAGAGAAGAGCCGCTCTCTTTAAACTGTTGCAAGACGAAAGTCCTGACGTGCTTCTGGCTAGCGAAACTAAGCTGAATCAGAGGCATAAACTATGTCACACAAACTACGACATTATACGAAGAGACCGACCCAACTCCACACAACGAGGAGGGGTGGCTATCTTTATTAAAAAACAACTTCAACATAAGGTAATATATAGTGGTGAGATTCGCAGATTTCAGGTGCTTGAAGCATGCATTATCCGCATACCCCGCCGACAAGGTAGGGGGATGTATGTGATATCTGCCTACGCACCAGAAGCACATCCACAAAATCAATTTATAGTGGAGCTAGAGACTCGTTTTCAATGCTTACAACTTTACTCGGAAGGGAACTATTACATCGTAGGTGGCGATTTGAATGCTAAACACCCAAATTGGGGAAATAGCATATCCAACACGAGAGGAAATCAACTAGTTAGTTGGCTAGATCAACATCACATTGAATATAAGGCTGACCTGCTAGCTACAGAATATCCTTCTTTCCCCAGAGGGGGATCGTTCCTCGATATTATGCTTATTGACACACAACTTAAACATACACATACTAACAGACAAAATATAAAACTGCCTACGCACAATTGAATATGACAGCGATCATTGTGCATTATCGGTCGTGATAAAAACACCAAGCGAAGTTGTGGAACTCGGTGAATGTATGATACCGCAACCCTATAACTATGGGGGTATGCGATGAACGCGTTTCACGAGAACCTTAACAAGAGAAATTCGCTTAAAAGATATTAACCCTCCTACCAACAGAAACATATCCAACGATGATATCGACAAATACATACAAAAAATGGACGAAACCATAAAACAAACTATGGACAAAACAATACCAAAAACCACACCTACGGACAACATGAACATGTACCGAAACGCCACAATCAACGCACTCCACAGAAAAAAAGTAGACTTCTGTCTCAACTAAAACTACGATACAGACGATTTATTGATAGGCACGACCAGGAGATAATATCACTGAAGTCCAGATTAAAAAATCTCCAACACCTGATAAAAGCCAACTATAGGCTATCAGCAAATTTGTATTGGAACAACAAAGTTCGGGCGGTAAAATCCAACAACCCCAGTATGTTCCCGCAAATTAATAAAATATTTAGACGGAGTAATGAAAACGAGATTCAGTGTCTCCAAATACTACGAACTGACGAAAACCAACGAATGCTGGCAAATATAGGCATAGACACAAACAACGCCATCCTAAATGATGAACTTTTTGTGTTTGAAGATCCCTTGGAAAAATTGAATGTTGTAGGCGCCGTCTTTCAAGAACTGTACAAGGCAAATGAAGTAATTTGCCGCAACCATGGCTTGGAAGATAGAGTTTTACTGAATTATCGTCATCTTCGAAATGACATTTCACAGTGACGAGCAGAAAACCGTGGTTTTATCGAATTCAGTAATGAAAATGCGGCAAACGCCGAGATCACTGTCGAAAGCGTTAACAGCCTTTTGATCACTAGTGAAGACATTCATGGCGTCTTTGCATCATTAAGAAACAAAAAATCAGTTGGAATCGATGGAGTACCCAATATCGTACTAAAACATCTTCCTCTAATCGCAATGGACATATATGCAGTCTTGTTTAACAACGCTCTGAACAACGCACATTATCCAGTACGTTGGAAAACGGCCATCATCCAACCGTTACCAAAAAAAAAAAGGGAAAGACAGAACAAACCCAAAAAACCTGCGATCGATCAGTTTGTTACCGAGGTAAAGTATTCGAAAAGGTTCTAAACAAGGCTCTACTTAAATGGGTTGAGGACAATAACATTATTCCAAATAACTAGTTTGGTTTTAAAGCTGGTCATGAAACCACACATGCCGCAGCTAAACTGGTTTCAGACATTCAGTGGAATAAAAATCTGAAACAGTGCACAGGTGCCTGTTTGATTGACTTGGAAAGGGCCTTCGACACAGTTTGGCTAGAAGGGTTATACTACAAGCTAATGAGACTAGGCATTCATAAACCACTACTGTATATACTATACGACATGTTGAATGAAAGGAAATTCGTCGTCAAAAGTGGCAATGTGACTTCCAACATTACTTACCAAATAAAAACCGGTCTGCAACAGGGAGCGGTGTTAACTCCGATCCTTTTTAATATTTACACTAGCGACCTGATAAGGTCTCTTCATCAGGCTATTGCGTATGCAGACGATCTGATAATATATAGAACAGCACTAATAATTTAAATCATTAACGTTATTATAAGGGGATTTCAATGATGTTCAGCGATACTGGGACAACTGGAAAGTCAAAATCAATATCCAGAAGTGTGAAACCATCCTCTTTAGAACACCACTGGCTGAAGCTACCAGAGACACCAGGAAAAACTGGCGAAAGCTAGCTATTATGGGACCAGACCAACAAACACTGGAAACCAAAACTGTAGTCAAATACTTAGGCATCTGGTTGGATCAGTATCTATATTATAACAAACATGTGGAAGCTGCCCTGGCCAGGGCAAAGAAAGCTTACGCTATGACAAAAAGACTGTTTCATAGTAGTCAACTTGACAGCAGAGTTAAAGTTATATGCTACATGGCTCTCATCAGACCGATGATCATATATGGATGCCCAGTGTGGTTTAATGTGGGACCTAGCTTAATGGAAAAGATTCGGATTTTTGAGAGACAATGTCCAGGCCGTGTCTCAACTTACATCGGACTCCTGAATCCGATCACAAAAAATACTATCCCAATGAAGCGTTGTACAATGAGGCCAATATAAACAGAGTGGATAACTTTATGATCAAGTTGATCCGAGGGCATCTTGCGCGATCAATGAGCTTGCCGAACGATTTGATTTTTGGTGCATATTACCCAAACAATATGTATTATGAGGGGGTACGTCGCAATGGCTTTATTCCACCAGAGGCGTTCCTTAGTCTTGACGTGAACGGCCTCATACAAAAGTAGAATGGAGACTAGAGAGATTATTTTTGTTCCAGCTCGTGTTAGTGGGGAGCTCGCCGGGCGTTTTATTAACGCGGACTTCGGTTTTAATTTTTTAATATTTTGTTTTTTGACGCCTGCAGTTCAGTAGGGCAGTAGCAGAGAAAGACCGAAAAGACACGAATAAGCAACACCAGAGATTTTGGTGGCTGAGGGGCAATTAAAAACCTGTTTCCTTATAAAACTGGTATAAAAAGGCATATATAATATAATAATAAAAAAAAAAGCCCAACAAACAAAGGAAAGCTTACATAGATTTGGCACTCCGAAGATTTGGTTTTGATGTTAGGTTTAGGATACTCGTAGAGTTAGGGTAAAGAAAAAAATTGTTTAGTATCTAAGTTAGATATAAGGTAAAAACAAAGTTTTTTCTGTTCTTCATTTCCTATGTATCTAATTAAGTTCCCTAAAAATGCATATAAACAAAATAATCATAATGTCGAAAGACAAATTTTCATGCTTTAAGCGTATGCATGTAACTTAGAGCGTCCGCAAGGGACCAGTAAGTTAAGAAATAAGATAACATAAGCGAGAGTTTAATCATTTTTGTCCAGCAAGTAAGTAAATTATAATAATAGAAAGAAATAAAAAATGATATATTAGAAAAAAAAAAAAAAAAAAAAAAAAATATATATATATATATATATATATATATATATATATATATATATATATATTTGGGGCCAAATTTGTAAGCGGCGCATCCGCTCTATTGTTTTCACTGAAGATGGTGAAACTTTTGTTTCCGGAATGCCAACTTTGCCGTTCATTGTGCAGCGAAATATGGTTTTGGATAGCTCTGTTTGCGATATCGAGGTTAGAATGAATGAATTCATTCACTTTGTGTGCTGCCTCGAAACAGGCGCCAATGGAGTTCGCTTTCTCTTGCGAATCCTCGACTACTATTAGTTCTTCGTTGGAGTTGATATGTTCCGGGGTGAGTCCTGCGTTCAGCAATATTTGACAATTCTCGGGAGTCCTCGGGACTCGAAGGCAGGGAATGTCATTATGATCTTTTCTTCTAAATACTTTATTTATTTGCGGAAACATATTCCCACCGCTGGTTTTAATGGAGAGAATTTTACGTTTCCATTCTTCATTAATTACTGATCTGTAGTTATCACGGATCAGCTTTTGAACGTTTTTAATCAATGACTTAATTGTCTTTATTTCTTGGCTATAGAGATCACTGAACTGCCTGTAGAGCAGTTTGAGCTGGGAGAGCAGAGCGCTTTTTTGTCTATACAGGGCATCAATAGTTGAGTTTCTGTATTTATTAAAATTCTCCTCCATGTGCGCCGCGTTTGGAATGGACTATGTCAGGGGGAACATCATGCAGATATCATGATAAATAATGGAACTTTGAGAGGTTCGTCATCGCATAACTGAGCTCGCCCTCGAGGCTCGGCCCACGCTCGACTGGTGACGGCATTTTGCAACATCAGGGGCATCGGTTTCACCAATACCAATGTAAACGCCGTCCACCAATATTTGCAAACAACGAAACCTGATAACTTTGCCCTAACTGAGACCCAGGTCGATTCGTCAACTGATTCGACATATCTTCGTTGCTCAGGATACGACTTACATTCGAGATTCCGTTTTAAGGGCGGAGTCGCGCGGTGCAATCTGGCTTGCCAGAGGATGGAGGCGTTGGAACCCAATAATATGGACATCATATGGTTGAGAGTCGTGCTGAGGAATTCCGTTAAATTTCTTTGTTGTCTTTACCGCTCCCCGAATGATGATCGACCGGCGACATTCTTCGAACATCTTTCGTATACCGTCGACTGGATACAGATCAACCACCCAACTTCTGAAATTGTTGTCCTTGGCGATTATAATGTGCACAATTCCGACTGGTTGTTACATTCTAACAGAACCGACGAGGTTGGGAGGCTGGCGGAGATGTTTGCCGTAAGCCACAACTTGACTCAACTCGTGGGGGGGCCAACGCGAGTGCCGGATGCCCGAGGCGATTATGCGAACACCCTGGATCTGTTTTTGACATCCGAGCCGAGTATTTATACCGTAGAGGTTTCTGCGCCACTGGGAAACTCAGATCACTGCTTGGTATCTGTCGCGCAAGCACTTGCATATCAAGCGAATAACCGGCCTAGGCAGCTTCGCCATATATAGAAGTATGGGGCTGATAACTGGGACGATATGCGAGATTTTTTCGCATCCTTTCCATGGTCGGAGGTTTGCTTCGGAAACTCCGATGTTAACGCTTGCGCGGAGTCGGTATCAGAGATTGTTCTTCTGGGGATGGAGATGTATATTCCACATTCCATCAAACGAAGTTCATCTGATAAACCGTGGTTCGACATAAAATTTGAGCAGATTACAGCGGCAAAAAATAAAGCTTTTAAGCAATGGCGCTCCAATTCCACCGATGTTAACAGAACGAATTTTGTTAGAATCAGAAATGCGTATAACCAGACGATTGATACCGCGAAGAAAGCTCACAACGACAGGGTGATCAATAAGCTCCTTCGGTGCCCAACTGGTTCACGCTCCTTCTGGTCAATGGCAAAGGCTGTCAGCGGTAACTTCGCATCCTCCTCGTTCCCTCCGTTGGTGACAGACAGCGGGACGTTAGTCACGAATCCAAAGGATAAAGCTAATGTGTTCGCGAATTTATTTTCCGCGAATTCAAACCTCGATCCCGGCCTTTTGGAGCCACCTGTGATCTCCCCGGTACAGTCTTCCATGCGAGATGTGAGATTTCGTCCGCGCACTATTTAACGCATTCTACGTGAACTGGATTGTAGGAAGGCAACCGGCCCGGACGGAATACCAGCAATAGTCCTTAAGAACTGTGCTCCAGAACTATCGCCGGTTCTTGGCAGACTCTTCCGCTTATCTTATGCACGGAGGACCTTTCCTGCCTGCTGGAAAATCGCTCGAGTTCAGCCAATCCCAAAGACGGGAAAAAAGTGTCTCCCACAAAATTACCGTCCGAGAGCATTACTGTCTATTTTATGTAAGGTAATGGAAAAAGTCATCAATACAGAATTGCTTAAGTATTTGGAGTGCAACGGACTTCTGAATGATCGTCAATACGGATTCCGTGGCAGGCGATCCACAGGAGACCTTTTGACACTTATAACCGATATATGGACATCTGCGAATGAGCGGCATGGTGAGTCAAGGGCGGTCGCATTGGATATCTCCATCGCTTTTGACCACGTGTGGCACGGGGCATTGCTGAGCAAACTTCGTTCATATGGACTTTCCCAACAGCTTTGCGACTGGACGAGGAGCTTCCTCGAGAATCGATCGATCCGGGTTGTTGTGGACGGCGAGTATTGGGATCTGTATCCTGTTAATTCGGGGGTGCCCCAATGTTCTATTTTGGCTCCAACCTTGTTTTTGCTTCACATAAATGATTTGTTGCAGGCAACGGATAACAAAGTGTTCAGTTTTGCGGATGATAGTACGCTTGTTTCTTCCTTTTCGAGTGATCGGCCGATTGGTGCATCTACGTCGCATCAGCTGAGATGTAGACAGATTGACTCTCTGAATCAGGATCTGGATAAAGTCCTGCAGTGGGGAAAGGCCAATCTCGTCGACTTCAACGCAACGAAGACCCAGTACACAACATTCACAAAGAAAACTGAATCATCGGTTCCACAACTGATGATGAATGGCCGAGTCCTCGAGGCAGGGGAAAGTTTGAAATTGCTCGGCGTCACGGTCTGTGGGAATGTATCATGGCATAAACACGTATCGGGTATCGCCAGATTAGCCTCAGGAAAACTGAGCTATCTTTTTAGAGCCAAGAATAATTTTACTCCGGCCCAACTTTTTCTCCTATATAAATCCCAAATTAGATCCGCGCTCGAATATTGCTCTCATGTTTGGAGCTCGGCTCGACCTACTAGAGAGCATACAGAGACGAGCGATCCGCCTGACGTCGGGAAAACAGTCGCTATCACATCGAAGACGCGTAGCCGAAGCTGTGGAACTGTCTTCCCACGCGAGTGTTCCCGGAGCGTTACAACCTGCAACTGTTCAAAAAGAACTGCAACAGTTATTAGATGGTATCCGGTTCGCGGAGAAATTGCGAACACTGAGGAGCTTCAGTTGCATACACGGATACCACGTATAATGCCTTTGACTTTTCAAAGGTATATCTATAATGCAAGCTTCCAGCAGCTGAAATTTGTGTACAGCTGGGCTGTAAACGACCTTGTGATGAAGGCCTTTCTTAATTAAGATAGCAACTCCACCTTGTTGTGTGGCGTGTGGACGATCTCGTCTAATGACTTTATAGTTTTTGTAGCCCAATTTGTGCCTCTGGTTTAGCTTGGTTTCCCTAGCTGGAAGCACATCGGGGCATTCGGATTCAAGCAGGTTACCTAGATTATCCCTCCTTTCCACGTGGATCAGTGAATTCACATTCACAGCAATAACTTTTAGTGTTAAATTAATTGGATAGTTCATTGTGGTATTTTGGGTTATCTGAGAACAAGGACGAATAAATAATATCTATTCGGGCCACTTGTTCAGTCAGTTTTTTTTTCAAATCCAGCAATCTGTCCTTGTATGGCTAACAGGATTGCTCTTATATCTGAATTTGCCTCTGGACCGGGCGCTTTTATGACGTTGCGAGAAAGTTCCGCCGCAGTTGTGTTAATTGGATTACTAGCCATTTGAGAAAATGATACGCTAGGTGCGGAAGATTTTGTGACATTACTTCCCTGTGCCGCGAAGTTTGAGTTTAATGGACTACCGGCAATTTGAGCGAATGATACACTGGGTGCAACGAAGTTATTATAAGAACGAACCTTCATTCGTTTCTCTTCTTCAAGTTGTTTGTTTTTAAATTCCAACTTGGCTTTTAGTTGTTGGAATTTTGGACAACCTCTAAAGTTGGCCGGGTGACCTGTATTTTTGCACAGGACGCAAGATAGTTTGCTCCTATCCTGAACTTGTTCTTTACCTAAGGGGCATTCTCCTACGGTATGATTGTTTTGGCACTTTACACATCTAAATTCCATTCAGCAGTTAGATGCAACGTGGCCGAATCGTTGGCACCGCATGCACTGCAACACATGGTCAACCTTCCTTATTTTTTCCCAAATTATTGTTTGGTGGAAAATAACTTTAATATTCCTAAGTGCATCGACTTTGCTGTTGGGACTTAGGGAGACAATGAAGAACGATGCTTTTGCTGTTGCTTCTGCTGCTGTTGTTGTTTCTGTTTTTGCTGTTGAATGTTACTTTCCGATAGGGCTTCTTTAATTTGTCGCTACAAATCGTTCTTCTTTTTGGAGAGCTCCTCTTTCTTTTTGTATAACTCCGCAATAAATTGAACATGTTCGACATCTATGTCACTCATTTCTTTATTGCTGGTTTTGTGGTCTTCTGTTGCCAGTTCTTTAAATTTATTCCCTTCTCCGGAATAATGTGGCTTATCAGGAGTGGTAATTCCTTCTCTGCGAGTTTTTTCTTTGTTGGTTGGGTTAGCTTTATGCCGTTTGGCAAGGAGGTTTGGCTGGGCTTTGGGCCTCCTCTTTGAAATTACTTTTAACATTGCTTTTCTTTTTTCCATTATTTGTTTCCACCGTTAGTTCAATTGTTTAATTTGTGAAGCAACATGCAGAGAACATCTGCTTTCACACGCATACACATTAACATACACACCGTTTTTTATTGGCCGTTCGGTATATACACGGCGGTAGACACGTCAGCACACACGTGTACCCGACAATACTGTAAATTTGTTGTGGACGAGCGACGAACGATGTGTTTTCAACGAGAGTTTTAGACGGGCACTTGACACATTGTCGTTTCATTCAAGTTACACCCTATTTTTGGGTTTACTTAATATTAATTATATGTTTTACGCGCACCTTGCACAACACTTTGGCTACGAGTTCAATGACTATACAGCCGTTCTCAGAAAAAAATTGTGACGGCCACACTGTTTGCACACTTCACACTTTCACACACAGGTGCACACACTAGAAAGACGCGGAATAGGACGATAGAACGATCCGTATCCTTCGAACGTTAGCTGAGTTATGAGAAATTGCCTCAGTCCAGACCACAGCATCAACCAATGTGAGAGAGGGTGTGGAGGTTCCCTATACCACGTGGAGAACCAACCCACAACCCTAACCTAACATGCAAAAACCCTTCCCACAATAGCATACATCTCCCAATCTGCAATAAAACATTTTCCAAACCTCCAACAGAATATAATTCAACCGAATATATTCTAATCATCCCGGCATTCATTTCCCCAAAATTGCTTCGGTCAATCCTCTATATTTCCTCATCGCAACCAACCAATCCTAATTTCCCCCAAATTCATATGCCATAACAAACGCATATCCAAATCCTCAACGGAACATTCCCAACTAACCAAGCCGCATACATTTCCCCGAAACGACTCCGGTTATTATTCTATCTAAACGATATTCCTTGCTTGCACCCAAGCATTTTCAATTCCCCGGAATACCCAACCAACGAATCCAACTTAGCTTATACGGCAAGGATTCGCTGGAACTAAATCTTAAGCAGGCATAGCAACTCGTCCACATTTCCTTGTAATTGGCAGCGAGCCTAATTTTGCTATGACGCACCGCCACGACGCAATGAATGAAGTATTTTCGTTCATAAGTCAGTCGCTAGCCAACCGCCACCGGGGCCACAACACGGAAGTCGTCATTCACCTCTCCCACACACCGGGTTAGTCGAAATACAGTAATCATCGAACGGTTATACATTGCAGAGAAGCCGCGAATATAAATTTAATTTCGAATATAAAGATAGAAATATACAAACGGGGGACGTTAAGCTTACCGAATTTCTTGCGCGAAATATTCACGTACACACAACTACCATGGTTAACGCCGCAAGATTTTGAGAACAATAAGTTAATTATATGAACGGAGTTTAGGACAGATCCGGCGGTAAGTGAAAACTAATAAAAGGAGAAGAAACTATAAAACGTATAATCAGTCACAGTACACATTGCCGTTAAATTAAGAAATAAGTTTTACATTATATAACGATATACAGAGATGTATACACCAAACCACTTGTTTGTGTAACGTATATATGTTTCCGTGTAAGTGTAAGAAATGTTGCCTATAAGTAAAAACCGAAACATTTTGTCTATAAGAAAGAATAAACAAAACGAAAGAAGAACACAATAAAGCCAAATAATTCGTGAACGACTGTGCGTTTTATTTCCCTTTTTCTCTCCCCTGTCCGTGTTACTTGCACAGTGACGTGTTGGGGGTACAGTGAAACCGCGTCCGTGCTGGCGCCTACCTAGATCCCCCACAAGGGAACTGCCGAGAGTGTAACGGGCGGCACAACACGCTGCTGCATCAATCGGTAGACGTTCCGACGTTATCACCAAAGGTTGGACCATCAGACGGATCTTGCGTGACAGTACAAACCCAGGATTCACTACTACCTACAGCAATAGTAACGGTGATGGACGACAGAAACCAGTTGGTTCTTTGCCGGGTGCTGCTGGACTCAGGCACGACCACATCCTTAGTCCGAGAATCATTCATTCAGCAGTTGGGTCTGCGACGTACGCAGGCGAAGGTGGTATAGGGGAAGCGAATCCACAACTCAGCCGAGGAAAGGTCGAGATGCTGCTGAAAGGCCGAACAGGGGAAACAAGTATTCGGATAACGGCATTGGTGATGGGACGATTGACTTCGGATCTGCCGTCAAGGTCACTGGAACATGACTGGAGAAGCTTTTCATCGCTGGCGTTGGCCTACCCGCTATTCCACAAATGAAGACCCGTTGACTTGTTGCTGCGTTCGGACACTATCTTCCAGATCCTGCGCGATGGACGACTGATGGATCCCGATAGTAAAATGATGGCGCAGAACACCATATTCGGCTGGGTGATTGCAGGGAGTGGACCAGCTCTGCTCGATCAGGAACAACATTGCTGCACTGTCACCCAATAAGTCGACCCATTAGAGGGGCAGCTGTGGGCCTTCTGGGAGATGTAGGAGGTACCCGAGATGAAGGAGCGCCTAACCGAAGAAAAGAGGAGGGCAATGAACCATTTGGCGGACACTCACCGGCGTTCAGCAGAAGGACGTTTCGAGGTGGAGATACCGTTCAAAGGCTTCCCGCCGCCATTGGGACATTCCAAGGAAGCCGCCATCCAAAGGCTTCTGCCCATGGAGAGGCGATTCAAGCAAAACCCGGAGCTAGGCCATCAGTATGCGGAATTTATGAAGGAATACCAGGACATGGGCCGCATGCAGCGTGTGATTGAAGAAACACCAAATTTACCGACCCACCAATGCTGCTATCTACCGCACCATGCAGTGATCAAGGCCGAGACTGAAACCACCAAGCTCAGAGTGGTGTTCGATGCG
Source organism: Microdon myrmicae (assembly GCA_963931805.1). NCBI lineage: Eukaryota > Metazoa > Arthropoda > Insecta > Diptera > Syrphidae > Microdon > Microdon myrmicae. The sequence continues at coordinate 47,235,501 of OZ007497.1, read as the reverse complement.
TCTCTGGTCACCAGTAATGGAACCGGTAAAAACCCGGCATGTCTCTGGATCGGTCAAGAGGTATCTTTTGAAGATTTCCACCTTCCTACCGAAACCAAAAAAAAAAAAAAAAAAAAAACCTAGAACTGGGGTAGTCCTGAGTGCTGTTCCGAAGCAGCTACTGTTTCCTGTCCTCCATTGGTGTGTTGGATTTCCATTTCAAGATCGATGTCTTCTTTTAGAGTTTATGAGAGTGGGCTTTGCTGCCGTGTCCCAAGGAGGTTGAGTTAACGATGATTTGTGTGAAAGGGATTAGATATTCTTCTCTCAATAGTTTATTAAATTCGCTCGCAACGAAAGCACATGTTTGTTTCAACGTTTATTATCTGTTCTCAATGTTCATACAATTTACATGAAAAACTATGTTTGACACCATCCGTAATAAGAGATCCTTGTTGAGGGTACAACAGACTTCCGGCACACAACTTACACTAAAAACTAGGTTCAATGGGGTGAGAATTAAAAGTTCTTTCTTTCTTCAACTGAGTTCCATACCGCTACCCTCGCCAAACATATTACTTAACTCCCTCGATTCAATCCAATGACTTAACTTTTTTCTTCTTTCTTCTATTCCTTTTGTGAACAATTTTCAGCGGATCATCGTTGGGGAAAAGTAAAACCGTGCCATACGTTGGCAACCATACTTTCACCCCCACAACCACATAACACTTACTCTCACCAGCGGTAAGGGGTGCTCGAAAGCGATTCCTGTACGTACAGGTACACAAGGGCGTTTCGCCCCACCAGTGGAAGAGATATCGCGCGATGGAAAGATAAGTATAGATACTGTAGGGGTACGTAGTCGGTGCGCCGGCATGGGCGCTGGATTCTACCACGTCTTTTTTATTTGTCTATTTTATATTGTGTTCAAACTAGGCACATAAAATATATTGCATAGACGGGGACTTTATTATACGAAACAAAATGCTGCCGATTGTTGTTAATACTGTTTACGAGACTCGTACAAAATAAAGAAAACACTTGGCTCAAAACTCGACTCGCGACTCGCACTCAGGGATGGTAAAACACACGACTCTGGGATGTACGCATCCCCGCGGCGATACGGAGAGCGGAAGACGGCACAACCGGCGCGTCTTGTGGTTGGAAAACGACTATGCGGTATGCATTCGTTAGGGGGGTGAGTTTCCTCAAGAGAGAAAGTGTTTCTCTCGTGGTGAAAACGAGGGAAGAGGATCTCGCTAGTGAGGTCCTGTGGTGGTGTGCGTGTAGTTGATCGTGAAGATCACGCTGTCGATCCATGCGGTAAAACAAAGGATAAACGAGATTACACTGGAGACAGAAAACAAAGAGGAAAAGTACCAAGGACATGCTTGGTAATGAGAGTTCAGCTGAGCAAATACGCTGTACCTCATTAGAGCAGCATTGGGTGCTAATGGATTTTACTATTTACACAATGGGAAATGTGTATCGTATCTATTTCCGGCGATGGTTTGTCGGTTGGACAAGGGATCGTGGGTCGGGTATATTGCAGCTGAACAAACAGGCTGCCCGACGTTGAACCGATAAGGTTTTAGGAAAATGTTCCCGATGCGTTGATGCATGGAGAATGGTGTACCGAATTTTTTCAGAGAATTTGAATAACGCATTAAATGCCTGAATGCAGGCAAAATTCTTTTCAGGAATTTTTAGATAATGCGTTGAGGGCATTAAATGTCCTTGAGAAAGGAAATGGTTTTGATGAAGAGAATGTTTGCAGGTGCTAATGCAGTTGCGTTAGCGAAAAACAATGGGAGTTGGGTTGCAATTATGGGGGGTTCTTCAGGTAAGCTTTAAAGAACCCCCACAATACCACAGCACATCGAACCGGTGGCACGTGGTAGAATCGGGGATAGTATTTAGAGAGAAGACTTTTCTAGATTTATCTATTTCAGGTATCCCTTGACCACCCTGTCAAATCAGTGTGGAGCCGCACAACATGTCCTTTCCCAAACGGTTAATGAATATGGTGCCGACGTGTTACTCATCAATGAGCAGTACAGGATGCCTGGCACTGGTACTATTGTGGCGGTTTTACCAACCACACAAACCATGATAGGTCAAGATGTCGTCATTCCACCAGGGAACATACTCACCTATATCCAAATTACACGTGCCCACAGACACGTGTCCTCAAAAGTCCTCCTTTCCACCTGAAATAAAAGGTAGCATGCATCTTAGAGTCAACAACCTCACGTATCCACAGATACGTGGGGCCACAAGTACCGAATAATTTTTCTACGCCTGCGCGGCGTTCGAAGGACATGACTCACCAACAGAATTTGTATATCGACGCTGTAATTGGTAATTGGATATACACAAACGGTTGGCACAGCTGCGCCAGATGTCGACAAACATCACATCTCCGGCGAGAAGCTAATTACCGGAAAACCAATCCGTCGACAAAACCGTTGTCCCTGCCACAATGTACTTCGCCTAAACAAAGGCCATTGCGATGCAACAGCAATAAACGAAAACGCTGTTCCCATAGGGCAAACTAAACACGATCCCAAGATCAACTAATGTAAATCACTCACTCGATTGTTTGCACAAGCAATCCATTATCTACAGCATCCACACAATAACCTCTGCGTCTGAATGTGTGAGCGCGATTTTCACTGGTGGAGAGGTTCTCGATTGAGAGAAAGTAACCCCCCCGGGAAAGCGAAAGGAGAGAAAGACAACTTTGGGGTGAATAGGATCATCCCCCAGAGAAAGTAACCACAGTCGTCGCAGAGAACTTCGGTGAGACGGTGATCCGCGCGTAAAATTGTTCGGTAAAAGAAAGTCGATATAGGGAGTAAAAAAGTAAAGTAAATCGAAAAAGGAAACGATAGTACATCGCGTGTGTCATAAAGTAACGTGTCTGTGAATTAATTAAGTGCGATATTAGTTAAAACCTTTTTTAACAGTAGATAACAATGAACCATAAGCAAAATTCGCTCGTAATCGAGTAGTTTACGCCGCATACAATACACAGAGCAGGGTATAAGAAAAGCCAAATGTACGCACACCAGCCCTCATAGAATCGCCACAGGCGTCCAAATGTATGTGTCAATAAAAACGAAATTATAAAACAATTGCTCTACGAGTTTTATTTTCGTGCTGTGTTCTCTCCGTGTTTTGTTGGTGAACAGTGTTCGGCGGAACACTTCAGAGACTCCGATCAAAACAATAAAATCCGCCAGAGCACCACCGTGTTTCCGGGGACTCTGGGAAGAGTGAACGACCGTATAGATACTGATGGATACGTGAACGCGTATCTTTAATGCTTCCGGATAATTCATGGGATGCTCCGTCCGTGAACAGGTGAATCACACGATCATAAATGTAAATTCACACACTCGAAAATAATTTATAGACAACTATCGATGGGACTCGTCGAAAAGGCGAGCTGTAGGAAGGGAGCAAATAACGAGTTCACTAGAAGATTCGAAACACGAATGCAGCGAGGAAAGAACTTTGGATCACACCGTAACTGTAGTCAAAAAACAAACTAATAATATTAGTATTTTTTGTAATTCTTCTTCTCCCAGGAAACCCGTGCCTATAGCGCTAAGTCTGGGCCCTGAGATGCAGTTTTTTTTTACTTCGACTGGATCCATCAGCCAAGCTTCGAAAAATGCTCAAGGATTTCTCCCAACCATTTCACGAAGCCTATACCTTAATACCTTTTATTGTTCGAACTGACTGCCGATCTATATCTCTTCTTATTCCTTGTCAAAAATCCAGACGCATCGTCCCTTATTATAGTTCTCTTTCTGGGGTTTGTTTTTGTTATTCATCTAGGAAAGACAAACAAGATTTTAGATGCATTTTAAACGGAGGCGAAGTCCATGGGAATTGGATGGGTATTGGATGGGAATCTGGATGGGACTTTGGGTTTACTTGCATATCATGAAACATCTGGGTACAATGCATATGGAGATATGCATTGATGTTTAGATGGTCAGAATTGTGTGTATGCGAACCAAATGGACATTTGGTTCGTTTAACACGTGTTTGTTTGAACACACCATGCATGTGAAGATATGCACTCTGATGTTTGAATTTTAGGAATTAACTTCATTCTTCGACAATTGAACGTTTGGTTCAATTTGTTTTACATTGAGTTCAACGTCGATCTGAGGATATGGATGCTTTGTCCGACACGGTATGGTTCGTGTATGAATTACGGGGTAATTATGTGTCTATGCGGGGGCGGGGGGTGGTGGTAGGTGTTCGTGGAACACTACATTGGTAGATGTTGACCCAGGCAAAATACAATATTTTTGCACATACCGTAGCTCTCTTAACGCAAAAATCACTACATTTTTGAAGCGACGTTTTAGCAGTGTAGTACTGTTCTTAGTATCGTCGCTAAACTTGGTATTATAACAGTAAAGTCAGTAGTATAGTAGATAATTAATAGTACGCATTTCACCCGCGAACTCTCTTACAGAGAACACCAGTTTAACAGTGCGCCAGTTAAAAAGTCAAGTGACTACATATTTAAAAAGTAAAAGTATTTCAAAAGCAATTTTTGACAACAAATACAATTCCTAAGAATTCACAAACCAAAGACAACAAGGACACACCAGTAAACTAAATATTAATGTAACAAGCGCGACAAACAATAAATATACTCGAGTTCACGCCAAAAGTTTAAATTCAATAGACATGTGGTGACCAAAATTAAAACAGTGAAGACAGTCAAAACAATGAAATTCAGAAACCAAACAAAACAAATAATAAACGTAAAAACTTAATTGTAAATACTAAGTGAATTAAAAACACATAAATTAAAATAAAACCTAAAAGCAAATGTGCATATTGCAGTGAAGTCCGAAAAATAAAATAATAATCAACTATAAGAAACATAATATATCACCTCGGTCGCAAGCGCAAAAAACAAAAATTAAAATATATTGCTCGTTAAGCAATCTGTATTTACCAGGTGTACCGGTATAAATGCATTAAATAAAATCAAAATAAGTGCATATAAAAACAGTTGAGTGAGGTGCAAAAAGTGTTAGAGACAATAAAAACAAAAAGAATAAAAAGATAACACTTCGGTCGCAAACGCGAAAATTAAAACAAACAATATATCGCTTGTTAAGAAAGCAATCTTTAAATCGTCGTTTGGCGCGAGTGCAAGCTTACTGACTCTTACCAGGCGGTAGGCGAGTTCAACTCAGCTTGCAAGAGAAATCAAGTCGCCGTGGTTCAAAAGGTCGACTTTGTTTTTTTTTTAATGAAAACAAACTGGAAAGAACCAGAATGAACACGGAGGACGATAAAAACACGACAACGCACAAACGAAAAGGCGCCCCGAAAAACTCCATTGTGACGCGAAGCAAAACCGCGAAATTGACGATGGATAAAGGAGATCAACAATTGGCGGACGACAGTGAGCTCCCCTTCCCCTCCAATTTTAACATATATGGGGCAAATAATTCATTCGCTTCTCTTGCATCCTCAGAGTCTGAGGATGAAGAGGAAGAGATAAGTGAATTGGAGGCGAAACTGGCGATGGCAAGAGCCCAATTACAAGAGAGACGCCGGAAGAAAAAAATAGCGGCGCTCGAACAAGAACAAAACCAGCAACAACTACAAAAGCTAAAGCCAAAAGTCGGTCAACAGCAACAATTTCACCATCAACAGCAACATCAACTTCAACATCAGCACCATCAACAGCAACAGCAACAGCAACAATCAACACAAAAGCGATCAACGAACCAGCAAGCAACACAGCAGCAGCAAAGCAACAATAACAGCGGAAAAATAAAGATGCCACCAATCAACACCATAGATGTCGACTGTAAGGAATTGGTAAGTCTTTGTAAGCTAGCCATGGGTAACAATTTTGCAGTTAAAAGACTAACGGGTAACAGGCACGCCATTCAAACATATACGGTGGCAGACCACGACAAAATTAAAGAGGTCTTAAAAAGAGCCACCGCGGAATTTTACTCGTTCACGCTGAAACAAACGAAGAGCGTAACGGTTCTATTAAAGGGTGTCGACCCTGAAATGGAACCGGAGGCTCTGCTCGAAATGCTTCAAAACCTGAAGCACGAAGATCTCGAGTTTACCGCGGTAAAACCATTCACCACACCCAAGGCAAGAAGGGAAAACCGCAAGCTACCCTTCTTTTTGGTGCAATTAACACCCAACAGTAGGATTGGTGGTCTAAGAAAAATTACAGTCTTGGATCATCAAATGTTCACATGGGACAAATTAAAAAAAGGCAGAGACATCCTGCAATGTGTACGTTGCCAAAGGTTTGGTCACTCGGCGGCTAACTGTGAAATGCAGCGCCGTTGCGTAAAATGCGGAAAGGACCATAAGGCAGAAGAATGCCCTCTGGGAAAAGAAAGGGTAGAAGACAAAGCCCTTCTAAAGTGCGCAGTGTGTCGGAATAAGGGACACCCCGCTAACTATCGAGGATGTCCTAAATTCCGAGAAATAATGGCAAGAAGTGTGACCCGGCAAAAAAAAACACAGAGCCAGCTTGTAGTGCTCCAAAAAGCCCTACCATCTTTTTCTCCCATTCCTAATCCAAAATCCTATCAAAACCTGAAAAAACCCAAACATTATCCAAAATTCGCAATAAACGGATCAAACATTCGTTTATCGCATAACATTTGCCCCCACGGCATAATTAAATCCAGAATCAAAATTAAAATTAAAATTCACAATAAACGAATCCAATATTCGTTTATTGTTCTATATTTGCTCCACAGCATCACCCAAATCCAAAATTCAGAGATTGTTATCTCTATCCTAAAAATTCCATTGAGTTAAACAAACAAAAACTCAAAAGCAGATACATTCACACATCTGCGTAATGGTTTCGTAAGAATTCAAGAAATTGATTTCTTATCTTGTGTAAACACAACATCTCGCTCGAAATATCCAAAAGATCGAGATTGTTGCACGAAAATGTGTATCTTTGAGATACAATTTTCGATTCCTTTTCCTTTATAAAGGAATGGTTTCGTGATCTCCGGGCCGCAGTTTAAATTCGTATCTTGTCCCTGGAGGAGATACCCCAGTGGGAGAAGAAATAAAATCTGAAAACTAAAACAACCCGGTTTTTCATTTCACCTGGCCTGGAAGACCAAAAGAAGAAAAGGACATTCGACCCATATCTAAGGACGCTGCTCTTCCCTTTGGACTCAAAGGAAGCACGGCAAACGAACCCTGTTGTGCGACAGGTTTTCGGGAACTTTTATAAGAGATCTCTTAGTCCTTTTAAGGATTAAGACACACGCTCCCCGAAACCAGAAGTATAACAAAAAATTATGGTGGCAGCGGTTTGGGATCCCAACATCCCCTACCAATAAAATACGAACTAGGCAGTGGATTAGACTGGTCCAAACATCCCCTACCAGAGGGAGAATACACGAGTGGGATATCTATAGATCCCGCTACCAACAGGAAAATTAATTCCGATAAAAACAGCGTGCCCGGGGCTAAACACCGGCAATAGTTACGAAATAGTAAATTTTAAATATTCTAAATTGGTAAAAGCGTTCCTCTGGGGCATACACCGAGGAGAGGTAACAGTGTGAAAAATAACAACGAGCAGCCAAGGATAGACCGGGATTCCTGATGCAGCGGCAACACCAGGACCAAGCAGCTACTGACGACAAACAACAGGACACCCAACAAACCTGCAGCTAGAAATCACAGGTACGAAATTTTATTATAGTAAAGTGAAAAGTGAAAAAAAATTAAATCATACGATTCCGGTAATAGTGATTGGCTCCCCAAAATAAATTCCTTTTAATTTTGAAAATTTGTAAATTGAAAGGGGATGCCAAGAACAAGTTAAATTTTGTTATTTTTCTTTCTTTTTAAATACTTTTCCGTAATTTGAAATAAAAATTTTCTTTTCACATGGGGATCAAGAAAACCCCCTAAATTTTGATTTGTGGATTTAAATGAAATTTGATTTTATATTTTTTTTTTCTCCTTCTCTTCTAATGAGAATATACATCACAAAAATACAAATATCCACACAAGTGCCATAATGGGATAAAAGTATAGTAAATACAAAATCAATCAAGTGAACTATAGACATTTTTTTCTAGGCAAAATTTCAATATATCTTGTTACAAATAAATTTATTCGATCATTTTATCAAATTTTTACACATAGACAATATGCATATATTTTCCAAAACTATTTCAACTTATAGAAAACATTCTTAATAAACTTATAAAACCATTTTTAATTTTTATAAACATATACATATACACATTTATTTTTCAAAAATATCAACAATTTTATTCTTCAAAAGGGGACAAAATAAAAACCCCCCACACAAAAATTAACTACAAATTTGGTTTTATTATTTATTTTTTGATATATATTTTAATTAATTATACACATAAACATATATACACACATTTTCTTTTGGGAAGATTTTTCTTACGTGACAAGCTAAAACAATAACGAACAAATCAAAATTCTTGGTCCTTGTCCATAGCGTCTTGTTTGGAAAATTTTCTTTGGGTTGAATCTTTTTCTTTGACTCATCTGTGGCTCTTCGAAAATCCATTTTAGGTTTAGACACTTTTTCCATAGGGCGAAAGGGTGGATTCTCTCACCTTAAGTAGAACAAAGGCTTTCTAATAGAATCAAAACTAACTGAGTTTGAAGACACTTCTCTTGTCGTTGGTCTTGTCTTTTCTCTTGGCCATCTTACCCAACAATAATGAAGATCTCATCTCTTGGTTCTCTACCCCTTTTCACCATCATTTGGGAAGGTCTGTTTCACAAATATGTCGTGAGCGACAAAAATAAACCGGGTACGCGTTCGCAGAGACCTGAGCCTGAGCTCACACAAAATCGCGAGGACGAAACTTCGGAAACGTTACGAACGGAAATACGCGAACAAAGTTCTAGAATGAACTACGGATTCGGATTAAGCGACATACTGGGACTCGTGCCGGTATTTAACGGTCATCCTGACGAATTAGAGGGTTTCGTCTCTTGTGGAGACATTTTGTTCTCACAAGCACAAGATGACAACCAGAAGTCCTTTATTCTAAGGGTGGTCAAAACCAGATTGCAGGGACCGGCGCGTGATTCTATCAGACATAAAATTATTTCTACTTGGGAAGATCTTGTTTCAGAATTAGAGGGAGAATTTAAAGCTCTCATCTCTAGGTCTGCTGCCCAAAATAACTTAGTGGCAACAAAACAGGATAGCAAGGAGGGTGTGAAAGAATTTTCAACTAGACTCACACACCACCTGCATGAATTGGACAGCGCCACATACGCTAGTTCATCTGATCCTGCAGTCAGAACTTATCTTCTGGCTGAAAATCAAAGACTCGCTTTAAATACGTTTGAGGATGGGATACGAAATTCCAGCCTCAAAATCTTAGTAAAAGCACATAGGGCTTCAAATCTAAAAGCGGCCATTAGCTACGCTTTGGAACAATCTCAAAGATTGAACAGCGATAACACAATGGTAACTTCTACTAAGAATTTTAGAAATAACCAACAAATTGTTTGCCAAACATGCAACAAGAGGGGACATACTTCTGCGACTTGCTATCGCAACACAAATTTTCCAAATTTCGTCCCCCAACGCATTAAGACTGAGGTTGAACGTCTCCAATGCACATACTGTCGAAAGTATAATCACACTCAGGCAGAGTGCAGAACCAGGTTAGCTCATATGCGAAACCAGGACCAACCTTCAACGAGTAGAAATCCTTTCAGAACTCAGCCAAATCAATCTCAAAATAGGACAATAACAAACTCGCCCCGCATTGAAAATCGAAATACCCGACAAAATCAAAATATTAACAGGGTATCCAATTCACAACAGGGAAACGAACTCACTCGGGCAGCGAGCAACGGCAATCCTTCTCGAGTGCAGACAATCGCCGATATACACCCCATCCCGATGTAAATTTTCAAATGCGCGTATTTTTCTGCCTTGAATTTAAGGAGCCAGTAATACGTGTAAAATTTAATCCATCTGATAAAAAATATTCCACTTTCCTCATCGATACAGGCGCCGACATCAGCCTGATCAAATTAGATAATCCTTATATTGAACAATCTGTAGACAATTCAGACCCAGTGACTATATCCACCATTGCTGGGAAAACGGTCAGCACATGCGGAAAGGTATTGGGGGAGTTCGAATTCAGAACTGATAGGCACTCCATACCCTTTAAGCATAATCTATTTGTAGTGGGAAGCAATGTGGACTTCCAACACGATGGCATACTGGGAAGCGATTTCCTCACGAAGCACCAGTGCCACATTAACTTTGAAAAGGGATTCCTTAAATTCGCTGTGAAGAAGAGAACCATGGTAGAACTCGAGCAGCCTTTAGGGAACAAAAATGAGGTCAAGGAAAATATTCAGAATGTCACGCCTTACGAGGTGTCTTCCACGTATAATACAGGCATTCTTGAAAAATTGGATAACACCGTTCGTGAGTCAACATCCGAATCCGTTTGTCTACGGGCCGGATCTGATGCTGTGACAAACACAACGAAACCAACCAGCCTTGAATCTTCCTCTCCCCATTTAAATAAAGTTTGTGGTAACAGAAAAGTTCAGGAAACTGCCGAAAAACTGAGTTCAGGAAAACATGAACCTAAAACCCCAATATCCCCAGTAAATTTAAAACGAAACACCACGGTCGACTACATAAAATTGCATTCACGATCTCAACAAATAATGGAGATTCCATTTAAAGGAAAACTCAGTCAAGAACTGATTATAAAAAAATCCGAGATCATGCCAGGGATATATCTGGGTAATAGTTTGACAACACCACAGGACAACAAAATAAAGGTATTACTAATGAACACATTAGACACCGATCAAGAAGTAAGCACCAACGACATAGAAGTCGAATGGGAAGATCTGGATGACTACAATGTGTTACAGGCGGATGAAACTAAGAAATTTATAAAAAATAGGCTTGGACGGCTAGAATCACTCCTAGAGTTGCGTCATTGTAACCAGGAGGAAAGGAAATCTATCCTAGACATCTGCCGCAGATTTAACGATCTCTTTTACTTAGAGGGCGACCATCTCACACACACTGACGCCATAGAGCATCAGATCATCACGGAAGAAGGAAAGCCCCCACTTTACATAAGACCATATCGCCTCCCAGATAGCTCGAAGCAAGAAATCCACAAACAAGTGAACGAAATGCTTCAGGATGGCGTGGTACAACCAAGTTACAGTCCTTGGAATTCCCCTCTCTTACTAGTACCCAAGAAGGCAGGACCTGATGGGACAAAACGGTGGAGAGTAGTTGTCGACTTTAGAGCCTTAAATAAAATAACAGTCGGAGATGCATATCCATTGCCCAATATTACGGATATTTTGGACCAGCTAGGAAAAGCTAAATATTTTAGCACTTTGGATCTAGCAAATGGGTTTCACCAAATATGCATGGACAGTAGAGACAAGGCAAAAACAGCGTTTAGCACACCCTTCGGACATTACGAATATAATCGAATGCCCTTCGGACTTAAAAACGCACCTGCCACATTCCAGAGGCTTATGAATAATGTACTCATGGGTCTCAAAGGAATAGAATGTTTCGTCTATGTAGATGATATCGTAATTTACGGATACGATCTGAACGATCACAATTCCCGACTCACCAGAGTTTTCGAGCGATTACAAAGGCACAATCTGAAAATACAACCAGAAAAGTGTCACTTCATAAGGAAGGAGCTCACCTACTTGGGGCATGTTATTTCAAAGGAAGGTATAAAACCAGATCCAGAAAAAACTAAAGCGGTGAAAACGTTTCCAACGCCCAAGAAACAAAAAGACGTAAAATCTTTTCTCGGTTTTGTAGGCTACTACAGAAAATTTATCCCAAATTTCGCCGAACTGGCAAAACCTTTAAGCAGATTGCTCAGGAAGAATGTTCCATTTTATTGGGATGCCTTTTGTGACGAGGCATTCACAACTCTAAAAAGAAAGGTTATTACCCCACCAATACTGGCTTATCCAGACTTTAACCGGGAGTTTATAATAACTACGGATGCTAGCAATGTTGCGTTAGGAGCAGTGCTATCTCAAGGTACAATAGGACAAGATAAACCTATTGCTTTCGCTAGCCGAACCCTAAACGACGCAGAAACTCGATATACAACATCCGAAAAGGAATTACTAGCAATCGTTTTTGCACTAGCCCAGTTCCGACCATACGTTTACGGACGAAAATTTACTATAGCCACTGACCATAGCTCTCTACAGTGGCTTATAGGACGAAAGGATCCTACATCCAGACTTATGCGATGGAGAATTCTACTCGAAGAGTATGAGTACACAATCGTCCATAGAAAAGGAAAGCAAAATGCAAATGCTGATGCTCTCAGCCGTATAACAACGACTACCCCAGTCGATCCCATCAAAAATAATATCCTCGTCACCACACGAAGTAAAGCCAAACTCGAAGAAGATGTGGCTGCACAATCATACAAAGATACTACCAATCTTGTATGGCAAGAACAAACAGGGTCCATCTATACCAAGAAGAAACTTGGACTACGTATTATAATCCTCCCATTGATAGACTCTGCTGAGGAAGAAAACCTGGCAGGAAGAATCCCAAACTTCACCAAGCCAGACGTAGGTAAAATTACGTTTCATGAGCAAGATGGGTTATGCGCCATCACATTGCCATTGCCTTTCAGAAACCTAAGCGACCAGGAAACCGCTAAGAGTTCCCTTATTGATCTGAAGAAGATTTGCGAAGACCGGAATTTCAATTCCATTGGAATTCTAGTCCCCTTCATAGAAAACGAATCAAAAGTAGCACTCAATAACTTGCTAAAAGAAACTTTTGCTCACCTCAACGTGACAGTGTACGTTTTCTCCAATAAAAAGAAGCTTCTAACAGACCCTAACGAAATACAAAAGTTACTCGCGGAATACCACAATTTACCTTTCGGAGGACACCAAGGAGCCACCCGAACAATCAATAGATTGAAGCAAAAATATTACTGGCGCACAATGACCGCTGACGCGGCGGCGTATATTCGAAAATGTGCTTCCTGCCAGATAAACAAAAGTGGAAGGAATCCTAGAATTCCTATGAAGATAACCACAACAAGCTCAAAACCTTTCGAAAGAATTGCTTTAGATATAGTAGGACCATTACCAGTCAGCTATAATAGAAATAAATACCTTCTAACGTTTCAAGACGATTTGACTAAATTTTCAGGAGCTTACGCACTGGCCAGCGCCGAAACCAAGGACGTGGCCAGAATTTTCGTTGAAAATATCGTCTGCCAGCACGGCATACCATCTTCTCTATTAACTGACCGAGGTGCTAATTTTCTCAGCGCACTTTTTAAGGACATTTGTTCCTTACTTAAAATGAGAAAACTCAATACAGCACCCTATCATCCACAAACAAACGGAGCACTAGAACGGAGCCATAGAACTCTGGTGGAATACCTCCGCCACTATGTAAACCAGGATCCTCTCACTTGGGACACCTGGATACCTTACGCAATGTTTGTGTACAATACTACACCCCACAGTTATACAGGCTACACGTCGCATGAATTACTATATGGTTTCCCAGCCGAAATACCCAGTTCTCTCAGACAAAACCCCGAAAGCACTTATAACTACGACCATTACGCAAACGAATTAAAAATGCGATTACAACATGGTTATCGTACAGCTAAGGGAATACTGATAGAGAAAAAACAAAAAGTATATATGTATAGATAACCAAAAAAAAAAAAAAAAAAGAGAAATAAATAAATGCATATATGTATAGATAAACTTACAAAAAAAAAATATAAAGTCAAAAAAAATAACACTACGACAATGTATTTAAAATTTGCTTCAAAAATTTTCACTTCAAATAATTGTATACGAATAAAATAATTTTGTAAATAGTACACTTTTAATACCAAAAAAAAAAAAAAAAGAAAAAAAAAACAAACAAAACAAAAATAAATATATAGATAAAAACAAATATTAACGCACTTAATAAAATAAGTTTATATCATGTTTTAAATAACCACCGCTAACTTAAATAAATAAACAACAACAACAAAATTTTGTAATAATAATAAATAATCTTAAATTATAAGAAAAAACACATTATATATATATATATGAAAAAAACGAAAATACAAAAACAAAACTTACAAAACAATGTTAAAATAAGAACTTCTAATATTTATATAAATACAAAACAGTTTTCAATTAAGAAATACTAAGAAAGTAAGAAAATTTTTATATAAAAAAAAAAAAAGGAAAAGTTATAGAATTAAATTGTACGTTCAAATACATGGAAAAAATTATATAAATAAATAAACGCCCGACTAATAAGGACAATGAAAAAAAAAAGAACAAAAATAATATATGTAAATAATGAAAATTTATACGAGTATATAAACAATGAAAATTCTATGTAATATACAAATTGTAAGAATAAACCATAAAAACCTTACTTATCTATGTATCTTTTTACAAATAGTACTTTATAAAAATATAAAACAAAAAAAAAAACCCCAAAGTTAAATTTAATATAATGAATTCAAATACTTATGTAATTATAAAACATTCTACAATTAACCTTACACGCAGAAAATAAGAAAATATTTACTTTAAATCAAAACGAAAATTTTTAGAATCAAATGTTTCCTTCTAATACAATGTTTAACCAACATGAAAAAAAAAACAACAAATTATATGAAATTTTAAAACCAAATGTCTATTGTACATATAACCAAAACCAAACTAAATGAATATACCCTTAACTCAAAATAAAATACTTTATATAAGAAAACTTTATTTTGCATAACCAACAATTACTGTTAAACACACCTATACTAAGAAAATTCAAACCTTAAAAACAAAATTATATTTGTACAAAATTTCAAAAGAAAATATTTTTATTATATAAATAACCATTGTGGAAACTTGGATACACGACCATAAAAATAAATACATAAAATATTAAGAAAAAAAACAAAGAACAAAAATTACACACTTATAATAAATATTGTATACATAAAGCTACTATGTTAGAAAATATCAGGCATATGTAACGGAATCACGATACTATTATCCTTATTCCCAATCACACCATTTTCCAGAAAATTAATCTCATAAAGATCAATTTTCTTTTTTTCAAGGAGGGGAGGATGTAGTGCTCCAAAAAGCCCTACCATCTTTTTCTCCCATTCCTAATCCAAAATCCTATCAAAACCTGAAAAACCGCAAACATTATCCAAAATTCGCAATAAACGAATCAAACATTCGTTTATCGCATAACATTTGCCCCCACGGCATAATTAAATCCAGAATCAAAATTAAAATTAAAATTCACAATAAACGAATCCAATATTCGTTTATTGTTCTATATTTGCTCCACAGCATCACCCAAATCCAAAATTCAGATATTGTTATCTCTATCCTAAAAATTCCATTGAGTTAAACAAACAAAAACTCAAAAGCAGATACATTCACACATCTGCGTAATGGTTTCGTAAGAATTCAAGAAATTGATTTCTTATCTTGTGTAAACACAACATCTCGCTCGAAATATCCAAATGATCGAGATTGTTGCACGAAAATGTGTATCTTTGAGATACAATTTTCGATTCCTTTTCCTTTATAAAGGAATGGTTTCGTGATCTCGGGGCCGCAGTTTAAATTCGTATCTTGTCCCTGGAGGAGATACCCCAGTGGGAGAAGAAATAAAATCTGAAAACTAAAACAACCCGGTTTTTCATTTCACCTGGCCTGGAAGACCAAAAGAAGAAAAGGACATTCGACCCATATCTAAGGACGTTGCTCTTCCCTTTGGACTCAAAGGAAGCACGGCAAACGAACCCTGTTGTGCGACAGGTTTTCGGGAACTTTTATAAGAGATCTCTTAGTCCTTTTAAGGATTAAGACACACGCTCCCCGAAACCAGAAGTATAACAAGCTCGTACTACAACAATGCCCGTAACATCGCAGCGGTCGTACGCACAAGTTGCTTCGGGTGGGAGAACACCAAATCAGGCTACATCACAGGTAGCCACAAATACTCCCACACGGACTGAAACAACACCGCAAGCGGACGTGTTCGCAATACTGCTCAATTTGCAGAGACAGATGACACAGCTACAAAGCCAAATAAACGAGATCTACTCGCATTTGCCCAGTCGAAATAACAAGTCGATATAAACCCTCTAACCACAACATCAATAAAAGCTCTTGTCGTGAGTGTAAATTCACTAATAAGAACTGAGAGAAGAGCCAATCTTTTTAACCTGTTGCAAGAGGAACAACCTGATGTACTTCTGGTGGGGGAAACAAAGTTAAACCAGAGACATAAGATAGGACTTAAAAACTACGATATTATACGAAGAGATCGACCTAACTCCTCTCAAGGGGGGGTGTCGCAATCTTTATTAGAAAAGGGATCAATCATAAAGTAATATATAGTGGAGAAGTGCGCAGGTTCCGGGTGCTGGAAGCCTGTATCGTCCGCATACCCCTTCAGCAAGGAAGGGGTTTGTATGGGATTGCGGTCTACGCACCTGAGGAGCACCAACAAAACCTATTTATAGCGGAGCTCGAGACACTCTTTCGATGCTTACAATTGCACCTGGACAAAAATTACTTTATCCTAGGGGGAGATATGAACGCCAAGCATAGAAATTGGGGAAATTATATATCTAATGCCAGAGGAAATCAGTTGGCTGGTTGGTTAGATCAGTATCATATTGAATATAGAACTGACCTGCTAGCTACGAAATATCCATCGTTCCCCAGAGGTAGATCGTTCTTAGATATCTTGCTAATCGACTCACGACTGAGATTACTTAACACCAACAGACGAAACACAAACTGTTTACGGACAATTGAATACGACAGCGACCACTGTGCATTCACGGCAGTAATAGAGCTTCCGAACGAGCTCGCAGATCTGGAGGAATTCGTGATCCCGCAACCCTATAACTACAGGGCAATGCGATGGCCGCGGTTCACCAGATCATTAACAAGAGAACTTCGTTCGAATGACTTGAATCTGCCAGTAAACAGAAACCTGACAAATGACAAAATCGACAAATACATTCAACAAATGGACGAAACCGTAAAACGAACAATGGACAAAACAATTCCCAAAACAACAGTTACAGATCACATTAACATGTACAGAAACGCAACAATAAACGCACTCCACAAGAAAAAGAGCAGACTGCTATCGAAATTAAAACAATTACACAGACAGTTTACAGACAGACAAGACCAGGAGATAATATCACTGAAATCTCAATTAAAAAACCTCCAACAATTACTTAAAGCTAATTATAGATTAGCAACAAATTTGTATTGGAACAACAGAATTCGAGCTATAAAAACCAATAACCCGAATATGTTCCCACAAATAAATAAAATATTCAGGAGAAATAATCAAAATGAGATTCAGTGTCTCCAAATACCACATAGTCAGGTAAACAAGCAGCTGCTAACCAACATTGGCATAGATACAGAGAACGCTATCCTCAATAGTGAGCTCTTCGTGATCGAAGATCCTTTGGAGAAGGCGAACGCTGTGGGAGCTGTCTTTCAGGAAATGTACAAGGTGAATGAAAGCATTCACCGAAACCATGACCTGGAGGACAGAATTCGACTGAATCACCTGCACCTCCGGAATGAAATTTCACATTGGCAATCGGAGAATCCTGGTTTTACGGAATTCAGTGACGATAATCTGTCAATTGACATTAATGCCAATGGTGGGGCTAATAGCCTTTTAATCACAAGGGAAGGAATCCAGAGTATCTTCGACTCATTAAGAAGCAAAAAGTCAGTGGGAATAGATGGAGTACCTAACATCGTACTCAAGAACCTGCCCCCGATGACAATAGATATATACACGGTCCTGTTTAACAACGCGTTGAATAATGCATATTATCCCACGCGTTGGAAAATGGCTATCATTCAGCCCATCCCAAAAAAGGGCAAAGACTGTACAAACCCAATGAACATGCGTTCGATAAGTTTACTCCCAAGCATCAGTAAAGTATTTGAAAAAATCATTAACAAACCTCTGCTAAAATGGGTAGACGACAATAGCATTATTCCAAATAACCAGTTTGGCTTTAGGGCGGGTCATGAAACCACACATGCCGCAGCTAAACTGGTCTCCGACATACAATGGAATAAATGTAGGAACCAATGCACAGGTGCCTGTCTGATCGACTTGGAAAAAGCCTTTGATACCGTCTGGATCGAAGGGTTGTATTACAAACTGGTCAGACATGGCATACATAAGCCTTTACTATATGTATTTTACGATATATTAAAGGACAGGAGGTTCGTGGTCAAAAGTGGTAATGTGACCTCTAATAAAACGTATAATATCAAGAATGGCTTGCAACAGGGCGCGGTACTCTCTCCGATTCTTTTTAACATTTACATTAGCGACTTATTAGATGCACTTCCGCAGGCTATTGCGTACGCAGACGATCTCATAATTTACGGAACAGCCCCGAAAGTTGCGATCATAAATAGGTTAATACAGCGAGACTTCAACAAAGTGCAGCGCTATTGCAATGACAGGAAACTTAAGATCAACTTCCAGAAATGTGAAGCCATCCTATTTAGAACTCCATTATATAAAGCCACGTACGACACAAGGAAAAACTGGCGAAAGCTAGTTATCGTGGGACCGCATGGAGATAAACTGGAAACCAAGAGTTTAGTTAAATACCTGGGCATCTGGCTAGACCAATATCTGTATTTCAACAGACATGTAGAGGCTGCTTTGCTCAAAGCGAGGAAAACTTTTGCTATGACAAGGAGGCTATTTCACAGTAGCCAACTTGACAGCAGGGTAAAAGTCATATGCTACATGACGCTAATCAGGCCAATGCTCATATATGGCTGTCCAGTATGGTTTAACATAGGTCCAAATTTGATGGAAAAGATTCGGGTGTTCGAAAGGAAGTGTCTGAGAACCTGTCTCAGATTATATCGAACACCGGAATCGGAATACAAAAAGTACTACTCAAATGAGACTTTATATTATGAAGCCTGCATAAATAGGGTGGATAATTTTATGATTAAATTAATCAGAGGACATATTGCGAGAGCAATATGCTCGTCCAATGACCTAATTTTCGGGGCTTATTATCCAAATACCCTGTACTATGAGAGCGTGCGTCGCAACGGTTTTGTTCCACCAGAGGCGTTCCTTGATTTGGACATAAAAGGGCTTATACAGGATAGATCCGGAATTCCGCTGATCTATCATGTAAGTAGATCATCCGTAGACGGGCAATTGTGCTACGACCGGGAAGTAACGCGCACCGAAGAAGAGCTCCTGCGCTTCAGTAGGGCTATCTCCCACAGAGACCGGGACGATAGTATTAGACAGCGTCAACAGTTCTGGTGGCTGAATGGCATATAAAGACCTGGATGCCAAAGTCGGTATAGAATCACACTATCATCAGCTAGCTTACATAGACTTAGCTTTTCTAGAATTAGGGTAGTATAAGATTTAAGTTAAGTTAAGCTAAGTGATTTTACATAAAAAAAAAAAAAAAAAAAAAAAAAAGTAGATAAGTTTAGGTAAGTTAAGTAAGTTAAATTTTAAGAAAAAAAAAAAAAATTGACAAAGTTTTTCAAATTTTTCTTTGTCTTTCAAATAATTATCAGTACTGCCACAAAGTTCTGTCGCCGAAAGGCAAATTATACAAATATTAAGTAATGTTTAGCTTAGAGCGTCTGCGAAGGACCAGTAAGTTACTATATAAGCTATTTAAGCTAGAATTTAAGCATTTTTTGTCTAGCCTTTAATTTAGAAACTAAGAATATAGAAAGAAAATAAAAAAATGTTTAAAAAATGGAAAAAAATAGTACGCATTTGCCTACAACGACACTAGCCTTTTGATAGATCGATATTTATATAAAATATTGATTTAACTGTCAATAAATAAAATCAAATAGAGAAACTTTCAATCTCAAGAAATCAACAATCTGCTTTAAAGAAAACGAGCGTCCCGTCTCAATTCTGTGGGGCGCCATCTACTTGACAGTAGCCTTTGTTGTAAAATATGTTTATATAAAATATTTATTAATAGTCAAAACCTTATAAAATAAAGTAAGACCTGGATTACCGATCACCAAGATTATGGGGTGCACGGGCGTTTATATGAGCATCACTCTAGAATCCTTCGAAGTCAATCAGAACAAATTACATCGAGGACAAAATTCAATAGGCATTGCATAGAGATTCGATAGCTGCACTGAATAATGTAGTTTTGGTAGTCGAACGACAAAGGGGAAGAACTAATCAGCAATCCAGATACTAATAACACTGTTGATCACTAACCTTGAAGCCGGAAATGTTTTCTTTAAGTCAATTATTATCATGGAACGCGTGTTGAATCGATCACCTAATGACGTGATAGCTTTTAGTCAAAGAAACAAGTATCATTGGCGCTCTGTTAATTCTTCCCTATCGTAATGTAGATTACATATCTGTGAGTAAAGTTTATTTAATACTATTTAATGATTTAGAATGTGAAAATCAAATGTGGCAATATGAAACGCACACCTGCGAAGAGAAAAAAAAATGTTTCAGCACTGTTACTTTAGGCTCGCACATTCGTCAATAACCTTAAATTACGATACGTCTCACTTCGGCTAGCGAGTATCACTTGTGTATTTGACAGCAACGAAACAAGAACTTCTGGCTTAACATGAAGATAATCTTGATAGCAGCGCTTTTAGTACTAAGCTGTTGTGGAATGGTTCAAGCTCAGAAACCAGGTAAAGTTTATGGTTCCTAGATCATATAAGTAAATAAATTTAAATGATTTGAATCGTATACAGCGCTATGTTATTTACAACCCTACTATAACGGCCCGGGACCTTTCCACTGTATGGCATACATCCCTTCCTGGTCCTACGATGCAGTAAATGGTGTTTGCGGCTATTTCATATACAGTGGGTGTGGTGGCAATTCCAATCGATTTGCAACTCAACTCCAGTGTGAGTATACCTGCTGCCGATAGAAAAATGCCTCCCAGAGTGGGAGAGAGAATCTAAATTCCAAATGTCTTTTTGTAAAACCAGCCACTGTGGTTTTTATAAATAAAAATGCAATGATAATAATTACTGTTTCGTTTTGATTATTTTTGGGGCTATACCACAACTGTCTGAAAAACTTCATGGAAATAATATAAATTTATTTTGGAATAGTTTATCTGCCGGTCTCAGTTCAGAAATATTACCGAAGAATATTTATCTAAACGCTCCTTTAACGTCGGAACAAAAACTTAGCACAAAGAACCAAGCTTGAGTGAATTTTGGACTAAGTGTATCCATTTTCTTACAACTTTGCTTTTGGATATTTAATGGCAGCCATCTATTATATCCGGAGGGATGGGAGCAAACATACAGGGGAAAGTCTCTGATTGTTTTCAACCCGGCGAAGGCCCGGACGATCCATGTCCCTGTTCAATCCAAGTTGACATGCAGTCTCCATGTGACACCCCTGGATAGCTTCTTTGGCACCCGCCACGTAGTGAACCAATGCCTGCATCGACATCCTGAGAAAGGTTGGCGTAGGGCTAATAACCTTGCCCGGAAAAACAAAATATTATGGAAAGTTTAAGAAGCCTCAGACTTGTTAAATAAGGCCAAGGATCCCGACTGTAGTGCCGATGATGATGATGATTATCTATTATATCCACATTTTTCGGGGCTACAACAATTGAATTCCAATTTAATACACTTTGTTGCAACCTTAGATATATTATTTTCTTTCACATTATTATTTTATCAGTTATAAAAGTTGGATGTGGGGAATACTTCATCATTGTCTTATATTAAAATTATACATGGGACTACATTGAATTGTGTCCTTCACTGTCAGACAAAAGTGACGACTAAAAACAAGTTCGAAACTTCAATTATCGGATCAAATTATCTAATATAACATATTTGTTTTAAGGTGAATGGTTACTGCTACGCACAATTGATTTATATTTTTGATACGTGGCTTAAATGAAATAACATCAGTACATAGTTCACTTGGACTTCCAGTTCTTTAGTTTCCTAGTGAACACACTTTCGAGCCGATGTCAGCCAAAAGTTGTTGGGCTCTAATATGCTAATAAATACAAAAATATTAGAACTCTATATTTTTTAAATATGTGAGCTATTAATATTCGTGCCCCCGCTTGGTAGAAACCTTGACGTGGTGCGGGGGCTTAAACTACAATGAATCACTCAGGCTATGCTGGCGGAAGCATACGCCTCCAGCAGAGCCACCCATGTCAGACAGGCTAGCGAGGAGTAACACACAAAGATCTATCACCCCTAATCCACAGTGTTATGCGTCACCGTGCCTATTGGATGGTTTGCAGCCAGGGGTATACCGGCTGTATTATAACGGCGCATCTCTGACACCGGGTCGAGCAGCAAAGAGGGACTCTGATGTGGCGGACTATCTGAAACCCCAACACACGTGGGAACAAAAATGAATAATCAATATACAAAAAACAATCCCACGAAAAACCCGGTAGGCATAGGTGTGATGAATGTGCGGCACGTGGAATGTTCGTTATATAAACCAGGCGCGATACAGACGGTCGTAGAAAACGCGAAACAATATAAACTGGACATCGTCGCGCATCTGGAAGTCCGATTCCCACATCAAGTAATCGAAACCAACGGGTTCACACTAGTGTGTGGAGGTAGCGATACTCATAACCTCGGAACCGGCTTCATCATAAGCAAGAAGAACACGCCCATGTAAAAGATGTGAAATTTACCATGGTACAATTATGTATTTATAAACGTACACGCCCCAACAGAATCTGCGGACGAAGAAACGAAGGACACGTTCTACGAGACCATAGTGGAGGTATTTGGTCGGATTTCATCATTCGATGTTAAAATCCTTCTCTGGCACCTGAAAAATGGAAAGGAAGATATCTTCCAACCAACTATAGGTAAGTAGAGCCTACACGGCGTTTCAAATAATAATGGAATTCGAATTATCACGTTCGCAGCGTCAAAAAATCTGGTACTGAAAACCACGATGTTCAAGTACAAGCAAATCCATAAAGCCACATGGATATCACTCGACAGCGTGACGCGTAACCAAATAGACCACTTCCTCATAGACAAAAGACACCACTCGTATATCCTTGACGCAAGATCATATAGAGGAGCGATTGCGACTTCGATCACTTTCTAGTGATGGGCAAAATTAGAAGTCGGCTCGCAACAAACCCACATGGGCAGTCACGGGAGAGCAGCAAAAAGTTCGACATTGATAAACTAAAAGACCTACGCAAAAGGGCTGAATATCAAGAGGAACTAACAAATAGATTTTGTATCCTAGAGAACAGGAGTAGTGAGGAAGAGGAAACCAATAATCTGGGCACTAAATGGGCATCGATCAGAGACACAATCAAACAAACAGCCCAAAAGGTATTAGGATTTAACAAAACAATTAAGTTAAAACCTTGGTGTGACGATGAGCGCAGGGCGAAGATCGAAGAACGTAAACGCCTCAGAGTGTTCCACGGAAAGAGACAATGAGACTTTTCAAACGCATACCAGGGTATCCTCTTATGTTTCGGGATTTGGCAACACTAGCGTTGCAATCCGGTAATTGACAGCTCTGTCGTAAAGTTGGACATTTTTGAGGTTATACGCACTTAAAACGTTTTGACATACGAGCGCTATTTGTGCTGTTTACAGTAACTTAAAAGTTTCATCTCGGCCCAAAAATGGAATTAAATCGTCAACATTTTCGTGCGATTATTTTTTACAACTTTCGGCGTGGATTAACTCAGCAACAGTGCATGGATGAACTTAATTCAATTTTTGGCGATGAAGCTCCATCAAGGACCAGTGTTTATCGATGGTATGGTGAATTCAATCGTAGCCGTAGTTCACTCCAAGATGAATTTCGTGAAGGTCGTCCAAAATCAGTTGTTGTTCCGAAAACCATTGATGCTGTGCGCGAACTGATATTGGAAGATCGTCATGTGACCTATCGTGAGATTGAGACAACCTTAGGCGTTAGTGGGACCAGCATACATTCAATATTGCATAAACAGTTTACTGTCAAAAAAAATTGTTCGCGTGGGATCCCACACAATTTGTCAATCGCCCAAAAAAAGGCTCGTGTCAATTGGTCGAAAGAAATGCTCAAAAAATACAGTCGCGGTGCTTCGAAACACGTCTATGACATCGTGACAGGTGATGAATCGTGGATTTACGCGTATGAGCCCGAAAGTAAACAGCAGTTGACTGTCTGGGTGTTTCAAGATGAGCCAAATCCAACAAAAGTTGTTCGCGCACGAAGCACTTCCAAGCAAATGGTCGCCTGTTTTTTCGGAAAAACTGGACATGTCGCAACCGTACCACTAGAACAACGCAGAACAGTCAATTCTGAGTGGTACACAACCATTTGTTTGCCAGTTGTCTTCCAAGAAATCAGGAAAGCCAAC
This sequence comes from Microdon myrmicae, assembly GCA_963931805.1. Classification (NCBI taxonomy): domain Eukaryota; kingdom Metazoa; phylum Arthropoda; class Insecta; order Diptera; family Syrphidae; genus Microdon; species Microdon myrmicae. The sequence continues at coordinate 47,210,977 of OZ007497.1, read as the reverse complement.
CGCCGAAGACGGATCACTCTTCACCACGACAATGCGAGCTCTCACACATCGGCTGCGACAACTGCATTTTTGAGCACCCAAAACATCGATTTGATGGGTCATCCGCCGTATAGTCCTGACTTGGCACCGAATGACTTCTTTTTATTCCCGTACGTAAAAAACAAACTGAGAGGTCAACGTTTTTCGACACCTGAAGAAGCGGTTGCTGCATTCAGAATGCATGTGTTGGAGATACCTCAATCAGAACGGCAAAAGTGCTTCGACAATTGGTTCAAACGCATGCAAAAGTGTATAGATCTTCATGGAGAATATTTTGAAAAACAATAAAGTGATTTTCGATGATCAATATTTGTTTTTGTTCTCTAATCCCGAAATATAAAAGGCAACCCTCGTAAAACCTGAATGGGAGAAGACTAGGGTCGAAAAAATCATAGAAAATGCCGGAGCAAAGAATATCAGAGGTATGTTTGCCGGCATAAATTCAATTAGTAATGGCTACCGAGGGAGAGTCAAAATAATTCGAGACGCAAACGCCTGTCTGGCCACAGAAACAAACAATATCGTGACAAGATGGAAGCAGAACTTTGAAAACCTGCTCAATGTACGCACCCATCAACCAGAACTAAACGCACCAAGCGTACATACAGCCGATCCTCAGATCCCAGAGCCCTCTCCCAACGAAGTTGTAGACGCAATAAATCAATTGAAAAACAACAAGGCTCCCGGAGTCGACTGCATACCGACAGAGCTTGTGAACCATGGAGGGGAGGCAACCGCTCGAAAGATCCACCAACTCATCAAAACAATATGGGATAAGAAGTCATTCCGGAAGAAAGGAAAACCTCAATAGTCGTCCCCATTTTCAAAAAAGGTGACAGATCTGACTGCGAAAACTACAGAGGAATATCATTGCTTCCAACCGTATACAAGATATTAACATGTGTTATTCTGGCGAGAATCACACCGTATGCAGAAGAAATACTGGGAGACTAACAACGCGGATTCCGAAGGAACCGGTCAACAAGCGACCAAATGTTCACAATAAGGCAACTACTGGAAAAGAAATGGGAACACGGAGAGACGGTTCACCAACTGTTCATTGACTTCAAAAAAGCCTACGATTCAGTCGCAAGGCAAAGACTTTACCATATTGTAGTTGAGCTGGGAATCCCGAAAAAATATGCCGCCCTCATTCAAATCTGCATGAACGAAAACAAAGGGCGAGTTAGAATAGAAAACCGCCTCTCATAACCATTTGAAATCCGTGACGGACTGAAACAGGGCGATGGCCTCTCACCATGTCTCTTTAACCTTGTCCTCTGGTATGTCATCAGAAAGCTACAAGACAACAACATGCTAGGATCATCCCTGAACAGGGCGGCCGCGACGGGGATGCAAGGACAATGTTAGTTTTGACCTCGAGGAGATCGGATCGGATGGTCGAACGTGGAAGGAGAGCGCACGAGATAGGGAACAATGGCGGAGTCAAGTCGGTGAGGTTATGAACTCTCGGGTTCCCACAGGCCAATAAATAGTAGTAATATGAATGTTGCTGAGTGTATTTATTTGACAAATTGGAGTTACTGTTGTGAACATCTGAGGTGAGTTTTATGACAATTGATTTCTTGGCATACAAATTACAGGGTCTTTTAAGATTGAAGAAAATTGTGTTCGGCGAATTCTTAGAGTGGATAAATTTGTGGAACTTAGGATCTACATTACATTTTGTGCAAAACATTGTCATTTTTTCTTCTACCTCATTGAGAATATTCCAAAAATCTTACGACGATGAATATTTATGAAAATACTTTTTAATTGGTACAAATCATTTGGTGAACATTGTAAGGCAATCGAAGACTACTACTGATAAAAACAAAAACAAAAATGTAGTTTTACAACTCTTTGTCGACAGACTACGAATAAGTGTTCCTGTCTGAAGTTTAACATAAATCCATCAGTAAACTACTTGCCACATTCGTTCGTATTCCATTGAAGGAGCTATGGCTTCTAAGACTCAATGTTCTCGAATTCCTCACCAACAACATACCTGTAAAACTTTAGAGCTTTGTCATATTTTGCACCAACGATTACAAAACATTGTTCTAGATATTCGGAATTAGTAGCAATACCAGTAGATGTGTTCATAATCTTGCTATATTTACAGAGGCAGATGGTTCAATCTGATATGTTCCTTGCTGTTTCAGAGATTTTCGACACATTGAATCATTCAAAGTTTCCTCTTTAACATATCTTCTCACATAGGTATACTTCCAACAACCTCTATTTTTGTTTTGTTATTTTCCGTTAGCAACACCTGCGTTTTTTTGTGATTTTTGAATCGAAATTGTTTCCCAGTGTTAAAAGAGGAGTCACTCTTCTACATGTTTGGTAAGACGACAATCCCGACGTTGTTCTACCTAGCATAACTAATCTTCTTTTTGATAGATAAAAGAGAACCGAAAAATAATATTATAACACGACGACAGTGACTTACTATCTGTATGCATATGTTTTTGGTCAAACAGTTTGTAATTTTCTAAGGAAATTATCATCATCATCATCATCATCGGCACTACAACCGGGAACCGGTCTTGGCCTTATTTAGCAAGTCCTGCAGCGGAGGAAATCTAGTACGTTCATTGTCTAGTACACTCCCCGACAAACATATTCACCGCACCTGTCAGTAACCAGCTGACAGTGTATCTTAAACAGCGAACTGTCATGCAAAAACGTATCCAACGGATTTTCTGTATCGTGGTTCTTCTGCATCTGCAAACTGATCGTATTTAAACCGACCTTTGTGTTCGTAGTCAAAAACTATTGTACAAAGTTAATACGAGCATTAAAATGAAACGTTAGCAAACATTGTCGTTCGTTTATTTGTTGATTCGTAAATTCTGGGTTAATTGGGACAGAAAATCTGATAAGGCAACATCGGCTTCACTTGAACTGACCCAGTCAGTTTTCTGCTTTGTATGTTCACCCGGATTGTGGTGTTGGTTACTGTAGTAGCGGATTTGTGGCGGTTCCGCCAAACCCCACGGTACGCTTTCCTTAAAAACCCCCATAACACGCATCTTCCCATATAATTTCGCCAATGCAATCGCATTAGGCACCTGAAAATGCTACACGCATTAATTGGAGCAAAACTATAGTCGTAAAACTTCTGCAAGAGAATTCTTACCTTTTCAAGCATTCCTTCGCTTACAAATCCCCTGTAAGAGCTCTTACTTTCCTTATCATAAATTATCCTGAAAAGAAAAACCCCGGTTCACATATCATGTAACCATTCCAGCCAGAGATAATTATCGTGGCGTCACCTATTCCCACCTTCATTCATGTATACGATAAATTTCTTTATGCATACATTGGCTGACGACGTTTTTCTCCCCGCAATAAAATTCCCTGACTCGCACAATGTGCAACCCAAAGCAAATACGCATTCCGCATCCCTTGGCATCAATTAAAATCCAAGCATAAACAATGCAAATAGGTATTCAATACGTACCCTTGCTAGCGATGCCATAAACACAATTTCCCAGTAACCTAGCTAGAACGAATTAGCACCTTTCCACATCGCATGGTGGCCTCTTTGTTTAGCTGCTACGCCCATGCATCCGACGATTTCGGTTTTATTTGCTTTACCGAAATCGTATCCTAGGAATGCACTTTATGTCTTTCTTTGTTCTAGGCACACATACCACCATGATCACGATGCGCGAGTGAGCCCTTAACGAGCAAGATATCGTTGAGTCTTATTACAATCATCAAAGGAGTCGGTCGGGTCTTCTTCCCTTTGCCGTACCGTGCATACGGTACGGTGCGTTTACACACGCGATGTTTTACGTGCCGAACCCTTAATTCACCAAACAAATCCCCAGTGAAACGGTGCCACCAATGAAACCTATTAATAAACCAATTAAACAGTGTCCCGCATGTGCCAAATACAACATGTGTAACGTTACATATCGATAAAAACAACTAATGTAGACCCAAAAACAAATAACAACTTAAATGAAGTTATAAACAATAGACACAAATAGAAATAAAATAAAGCAGTGCGTTTCATTTTCTTGTACTCTTCGATTCTTGGAAGATCATTTACAGCGGACAATCAGCGAGTGACAGAGAATATCGTGCGTTCTAATCTTTTGGCAAACGGATGTCTTCTGGTGTTCGGTACGAATCGTCGTTCCTTCTTGGTGTTTTCTTTCGCCAAATCGGTTAGTGATGGGGAGTGAAGTGAACCGTGTGCCCGTGTCCGGCATAATACATCACTACCCCACAGATTCCCTTATGCAGCGGACCAACGGATATCTGACACGGAGTGCTTCCAGATCGTCCCAGACGTCATTCCTCTGGTCGCCACCAAACAAAAATACTTTCACTAGTTTTTCTGTGTGCTGCGTACTTTTCGCTGGCGCCACCTCTTAGTTAAACCAGAAAAAAAGGTATGCATACACCTAGTATTGATCTTCCCCATTGCTCGTAAATGTCTGCTGATTGTGTTCTGTGACACATGTAATGCTTCTGCTAATTGCCGTTGAGTTTGAGTTAGATCATCATCCAATAATTCCTGTAATTCCTCATCTTCACATGGTTGTGGTCTTCCAGAGAGCTCACTGTCGTTCACATAGAAATCACCACTTTTAAATTGTCGAAACCATGTCTCACATGTTCTAATTGATGGAGCGTGTTCATCATATGTTTCTACCAGCAAGCGATGGCTTTCAACAGCCTTTTCCTTTTGATCAAAAACTCGACATGATCACTGAACAATAAAACAAACACGCTAGTTTTTGGCGGACTCAACTTCTGCGTTTGTAGTTAAATCGCAAACGAACAAAAAAACGTATGTACCCAATTAATACGCTGCGTACTTTTCGCTGGCGCCATCTCTTGAGACACAATTTCAATGCGTACAAATTACTATATCGCAAATGGAGATTGTGAAAATAATCACAAGTCCAATGGTAGAGGTTGACTAGGTCAAAATTACGTTAAATACAACATTAACTAATTCACTTTGGAATGTGCACCATTTCGCAGAGGTAAGTCCTCCATTTGCATCATATTTATTGACTGTTGACCTAGACTTACAAATAATAGCCTATGAAACGGAAACAAAAACTGACATCATTGGAAATTCAACGCTCTAATACGCTAATTTAGCTCCCGATCGAACTATTGGGGCCTTAAAAATTCGCAATTCCATAATCAGGAGGGAGTGCAACAGTCGCAACTTACAATCCCATTTAACAAGATAACTATGTTTGAGCGCATTTAATCGGGTATGGAGTTTTAAAAAAAACCCTATCACTCCTTCATCAAAGCTTCTCCCAATATCCAAATCCACAATTAATACCCCATCCAATTAAGTCATCCTTAACCAAAATCAATTGAACTAAAAGTTAAGAGATCACGAAATGCGTATCCTTAAATGCATTTCATGATCATCTTTTTCTGGTATTCGTTCACCGAATTCAATGTTCCAATTCCTCGAATATTCTATTCGAAGTGCCCGACAAAATATCTTGTCGGCTCTTCGATTTTCAGATACTATTGTTTGGATAAATCTCAATGAGATTTTGTACGAAAGGGCTATGGTTTTGTTTCCCATTAGTAATCTCTGGATTGGCATCCGAAGTTCTGGACACCCACAACACATATATTAAATTAAGCCAGCCGCAGGAACGACGATACGCACATAAATAAAAATATAAATTGAAAGCATAAAATTCAATCAACCTCAGATTTGGATAGCGTGAACGTCAAATTCAACTACTTCTATCATTAAAAATCAGAAATGAACTAAATAATAAGAGAATCGTGCCAGTTTTTAAGTCAACCTGGACTCCAGTCTTCAATCAACACCAATCAGACATTCTTTCCACAACGAAACAGACAGAACTCGTAGCACAGAGATCACAGGCAGGCTAATTGAATTATATCGCTACCAAGCAATAGAAAACTGACGAACGTGACATCTACGAATGCACGCAACAAATGGAGGAAGCCATAAAAAGATTGATGAACAAATTAATCCCCAGAAAAACCCTTACTGATAATTTAAACATATATCACAACATACTGTGTAATAGAAATTACGGAGGTGAATTTGAGATAAACTTGTAGTCCACAGTCACATCGTGACAATGGAGACAAACTGAATTTTTTTAATCCTACCGTTCACAGCCAATCAGAGCATGGCGCTCTTGATAGGGTGAGCAAAAGAATAAAAGAGAGTCAGTACGATTAGACCACAGGACAAGATGAAATATCTTGGGGTCACTTATACCCCAAAAATGAATTTCATCAAACATGTGACCCACATTCTCCAAAGGGGCCTCGGTCGGTCTAAGCAACTGCACAACATCTTGAAATGGAGGAACAAAGTTGACACCAAAGTTAAGCTTCTCTGCTATAAGCAGCTAATCCGATCTGGAATATCGTACGCCTTTCCCATATGGTCCTGCATATCTTCGGCCCAAATGGAAAGACTTCGGGTTTTCGAAAGGAAACTCCTCAGAAGATGCACCAATCATTCTAGAAGGCCTGACGGTCGTCATTACCCCAACTCTCACCTATACGAAGGCGCCTCCGTTACCCCTATCGACTAGTACTTGCTTCAATTAGCATATAAGTACCTCGAAAACATTCAGAACAGCGAGAACCTACTTGTACGGGACTCTTGCGCTCTTGACCCTTCTCTTTCTCGATCTCTTCGGATCAAACCCCCACAATTTCGTCTTCAGTACAAAACTGAAGAAACCACCCTTCCCAACAACATTCCCCTCTATAATAGAGGATTCCTGGACCCATCCCATAGGGTCTACTATTAACAAACCACACACACGAACGCACAGTACAAGACAGCACAAACGCAAACATACACACCGACCAAAGCGCAGATTATCAGACCTCAAAGACGTGATCTGCGTTCACTACCGCACCCAAGACCTGCCGGTCTTGTACGATTTCTTTCTCACCATCCCTCTATAAAAGTAGTTAGAGAACACCTGGACTAACACTGTCCACACTATCCTTGGATACCCCCCCCCCCCCCCCCCCCCTTTTCTCTTTTCTTTTCAGAGATCTCGAGACCGAGGCCAACATCCTCACAGATGCGGGTGATTCTGGTTATCGCAAGATGACCAGAAGTCAGAAACAAGATGAAGGACACATATGTCCTTGTCTCGCTAAATTCGGCCTTCTCGCCACAATTTTTTTTTTTTAAAGAGCGTCAGTCACGAAAAGTTTAACAAAGCGAATATTTGTATCCCACATTCGGGGGCTCAACTGGGATTTATAGAAGGAATAACGACGGCAGCGAAGGAATAAAGACGATAACGAAGAAATAAGATGACAAAGCAAAATTAAAGACGACGACAAAGGGATAAAAACGACGAATAAAGACGACAACATACCTTCCAACCTCGAAATGATAAAATAACCATGCCTGAAACGAGCGGTTTCGTAGGTAACGAATTGCGACCAGAGTCATACATATGTGGATTAGCCGTCGGCTCTACGAAATCCGAGATAATCGCGCGACTGGTCGAATATGATCCAACGGGCAATTTGATGAGAATCACTGACGACGAGGAGTACCAGGATATCACATCTAGCACAGGACTCCGCAATTGCGACCCCATTGTCCACTCGTAGATTACCTGCGAAGTATTGTGGATGGAATTTCTACTTTTTCCATACAATATTTTACATCTTATTGAACATAATTTATATTAACCCGCCCCTTACTCATCCTCATTTACCATACCCCATAATTTTATCAGGGATGATTAATCCGTTTTTTAGAAACAGACTAATGATACAATACCCAAATGTTGATTTTCAACTGAAAGAAACAAATTCTTTGAAGATTTGAAAACCTGATCAAATATTATTATAGAGTCTAATTCATATTAGCACAAGTGATTTTGCGCTATTGTTTAAAGCCGCAAATACAAGCTTAAATTCATTAAAACAGAAACGCACTACCAATACCGATGAATACGTAATTATCATCCTATTACCTTAATTGCTAAACGTCTTTGATCTATCACTTTTAAATGTGCCACTAATTTGCAGTCTCAATTGTTTTTCTGACACAAGTTTCCGTTTATAAGATTAATATGTAAACAACGAACTTAGTCAAAAAATCCAAAACTTTGGTAAAAGTGATTAGAAAAGTGAATAGATTAATCAACTGAACAAACCAAGCCAGACTATTGTGTATAAATGTGTTTAGTTAATTTTTATGTTGTATCGGGATATTATTTTGACTTTTCTTATAACTTTGAATCACCGGTAAAAGTACACGTGAGAATTTTGTCCATAGACAACAAATTATTAGAATTTGATTCCAGCCACGGAAGCAACGTCGCTGCACACCAAAGGAGCACCGTGTTCTCAACGCAACCACGTCAGGAGCCCCCACCGTGTTCAAACCGCGTGTGTTCAGCGCTTGTCTGACACACACATATTTTTGGCCAGGAGACACCATCGTGTTCCTGACCGCGTGTATTCAACGCTTGTTGGATACCCACTCAATCTGTCTCAAATAGTCAAACTCACAAAACATATTCGTAATTTCACCGACTTCGACAAGGTAGATATGTAGCGTTCTACGAACGCACAATTCCGCGCAGGTAAGGTTCCTACCTTCAAAGAACTTGCTTACCTGAGAGCGTTGCACGCGCGCACAGACGCGTGCCCCAAAGTCCCACGATAGGGCCTGCAACTCGCAGCCAACGTTGAGACTGACACCAAAAAGCAAGGAACTGAACCTCCCCAAAGCTTTTTAGGTCAAGCTCAACAATTATAACTCTTCATGCCTGAAACAAAGGTATAAACATCCATGCGTTCTATTCCTAAAAAAAAAACAATTCCCAAAATGCCATACATGCTGCCTGCGCCCAGGAACATCTCATCGAACCGGCAATTCCGAAATTCAATACAAAAGAATTGCTATCATCAAAGAATGAGCCGAGCAACGGATGCACGTGCGGGTAATCTAACGCAAGGACCACCCAAATCCGTTGAACAACAGAAGGCAGCCACGACCTATCGCAATCGAATATATCTCAACGAGACATCCGGTAATTTATGAGGAGTTAAGCCAACAAAGGCAATACTCCGGTCCCACGGCCACGCTAGAATTTCGCACCATTATAAAGATCTAATGGATTTCGATTCCGGGTACCAAGTTCAAATAAGTCCCACGGACTGCACGTCAAAACAATCGCCGAATATCTCTGGTCTGGGCGCCAGATGTTCTGTGCAAACAGAAGGCCGTGGAAATGAAATTCTATCAGCGATAAGAATGATGTATGCAAAGATGACTTTCCCCTTTCAGGAAACTACAAAATATCCTGGGGGATGTGATAACATACTGCTAACAGAAATTTGGAAGTTCTGTTAGCAGAGCAAATAGGGAATATTTTCCGGATAGATACAGATACCAGTTTGAATCTGGGTATCTGTGTGAGCAGGATATGGTTGAGGGCAGATAGTTAGAGAGATTTTGATCGTCGAACCGAGGAGTGGTACAGGGAGCCTCCTCCCTTCAAGGAGTTAACGTGTGTATCGTCTGTGTGGTTCGCCGCGTTTTAATTACTGTTATTGAATATTGTTCGCTGCGTTTTACTTTGTATTGTTAAATATTGTGAAACAGATTCCGTTAATTATAACAATTATTAAGAAAAAAGAAAATAAAAAAAGGATTTTAAATCGACAAATAACCAGTGTTTGTTTTTGGACAATTGTTTTCACTCCATTGGTGCTCCGGTGTGGATATTACTTCGGACAGTGATTGGCGGAACACTTACAACATACCCGAAACACACCACCGAAGTTACTCAACATAATTACCGCCAAAGATACTCCGTAGATCACCGAAACAATTCGTATTTTGCCACTTCACATTAGTCGCAAATTGGACCGGTGGTAGAATTTTTACTTTCGACGCGTGCACACTCTTAGCTGTTGAATTTAAACTCCGATAAACACCACGTCCCCGTTAGTGTACGCTTCGCGGTGGTTACGATCTGACTCCACGATGCAATTCACATCCATCCGATTTGATGGCAGCGAATTGCATCGATAGGGGAGGATTGTACATGTATCCGTATAGGACAAGTACGTTGCCCTTCAGCCTGCATATCGGCAACGACGAAAATGCACCTGAATAAACTTGGGCTGGTGTAATGAATTGTAGGTATTATAGAGATACGCGACAGCGAAGTTCGCCGAAGGGAGAAATAGGTTTCTGTGTCTTAAATAAACAGAAACGCTATTTCGAGGCCATAAATCTTTGATGACCTGCGCCTGAGAACGAATTAGGTTTTTGCTTTAAGATACACAAAAACGCTATTTCAAGGATCACGATGATATGCACATCGTGTTTAATCAGCCGTTCATGCTAATGCCATTGTAGGCTATGAACCAGCGGTCGATTAATAGGATAAACACAGTGATGCTACTGTGTGTTTGTTTGTTTAACAGGCCAGAGCATCGTTAGGAATGATCTGGGGTATGATTGTCTAACTTCAATCATATTAGTGCCCAAATCCCATGATCGGTAGATAACCGATAAAGGAATTGGTGGCAAGTGTTGCGAACCTCGCGACTGGGTCAATAAATGGTTATGAACCGTAGCAAAACCCATCGGCTACAACTGTGTCCACAATTACGCTGGCCAGCAAATATTTATCTATTATAATTGCTGACAAACCGAGCCGATAGAGATATGGTATGGTTCATATAATAATTCAATGTGATGCATGCCTTGATGAGGTTTAACTTGCTGCAGAGAAGCTTACGCTGCCCCTAATTGCAGGTAAGTACTATGGGTTTAGAAGGTGGTTAATTTAAGAGCATGGGCGGCTCTTTGGGAATGTATTAAAGAACCGACACAATATTAATTAACCCCCTCGATTCAATCCAATCACTTAACTTTCTTCTATTTGACCGTCAACATTTCGGTGCCGCTTCGCATCGTCCTTGGTCTTCTCGTGTATTTCACCCAAGATCTTTTTTTTTATTTGCTTTGTTACATCTGCCATGTTTATGTATTTTATCTCGGAACGCGAATGTTTTAAATTGCTGAATACCTCTTGAGATTTAAAACATATTTTTGTTACTCTTGGATTTTGCGTAATTCTATATTGATGGACAAGGCTATCAACGATATTTTTGTGAATGTGTATGGCATCATAACCACAAGATTGTTTATTGATGAGCACTGTTTGTTCCGTTCAGGACATATTTCCTGGAATGCGTTTAGGTGGTGCCATCGCGGATATTTCCTCCCAGCTATTTGCCTCGTAAAAAGTCACCTAATCCGTTAACAAATGTAGGTAATTTAATTGGGCTCCTCGATAGTATAGTGGTTAGTATACCCGCCTGTCACCCGGGAGACCGGGGTTCGATGCCCCGTCGGGGAGCCCCTGGCGCAAGACTAATGACCTTGCCCAGACAAAATAAATCATTATGGAAAATTTAACAAGCCTCAGGGCTTGCTAAATAAGGCCAAGAGCGGTTCCCGGTTGTAGTGCCGATGATGATGATGATGATGTAGGTAATTTAAAGTTATTTACTTATATTTCGTGGGTTCCATAACACTTATCTGGTTTCTCTGTTTGGACCATTCCACCACAGTTCAGCGCTAACAGCGCTCCTATAAATATTGCTTTCATGTTAATTCAGATCTTGTTGCTGTCGTGAACATAAAAGATACACGCTTACTGAAATTAGAACAATCCAATATCGAGTTTGTTGGCAAATGTGACGCGCATCACACTACAGATTGACAAAAATAACAAAGGCCAAAAAGTGCTGAGTAATAACTCGCTTTCTTTGTAAGGGGGCTTGTTTCATATTACCAGATTCGAAATTGACACTGTAACAAATTAGGTAATGCTAAATTGAAGTTCATTCGCAGATTAGTAATCTAGATAATGCGAGGGAAGATTTAACAGAGAGTTTCTTCGTATGATCGAGTCGACGTGTATTCCCTTATGTCGAACTTGACACTGGCGACATTAAACTATATTTTTACACTCTGACAAAATAGATGATGCTAATTTCAAATTCAGTTGCAGATCAATAATACAGATGATCAAACGGAAAAACTAACAGAGAGCACATGGAACTAGTTTCTTCGATCAAAACCGATCATGTCGTCAGGTGATCGATTACAAACTATTCCAACGATTCCAAAATGTTGGTAGTACAAATTAGTTTGGTCCGTTTTTCTAAGGTGAAAATTGTCTTTATTTCAGAGAGAATGTATTGTGTATTTGAATTTTGATGAGGGCAAGATCCTCAATTATATACCTTAGTACAAGCGATGTAAAAAAAAAAAATATATATATATATATATATATATATATATATATATATATATATAAACTTAACACTACTACTATTTATTGTTCTGTAGGTCTCTTTGTCGTTGGTCTACCGTCAAGCATTCTACGCACGGCCCTATCATCGCCCATTCGCGCTACGTGTTCGGTGTAGGTTTGCGCTATAGCTCTTCCAATTCGCGGGGGGGGGGGGGGGGGGCGTGGAGTTTCGTCCATTGTCCTGGCCCCACGTCATATTTGCCGCCAAAGATACCCCTTAGAACTTTATTCTCAAATACGCGGAATTGGTTTTCTGCCCATTTGTGAGAGCCCATGTTTCGCATCCGTATAGAACAATCGGCATGATTATGGTTCTATAGACACGGAGCTTTATATTACGTGAAAGCAGTTTAGATTTCAGTAGTTTACTGACTGCACGCCAACTAGAGTTGCCGGAGTGTAGTCTTTTGTTAATTTCCCTTGACGTTTCGTTTCTGGCCGTCAGTATTGTTCCCAGATATTTAAATTCTTTAACTTTTTCAAATATCTTGGCTCTGAAGTTTATATCTGTTCCCTGAGGTCCACCTGCTCTCGCCGTAATCACGTATTTTGTTTTGTCTTCATTGTCATGTTGTCGTCTTATACCTTTCTGATAACATACTCGAGCACAATGTTAAAAAGACATGGTGAGAGGCCATCCCCCTGTTTTAGTCCGTCCCGGATTTCAAATCGTTCTGAGAGGTGGTGTTCTATTCTAACTCGCCCTTTATTTTCGTTCATGCAAATTTGAATGAGGGCGGCATATTTTTTCGGGATTCCCAGCTCAACTATAATATGGTAGAGCCTTTGCCTTGCGATTAAGTCGTCGGCTTTTTTCAACTCAACGAACACTTGGTGAACTGTCTCTCCTTATTCCCACTTCTTTTCCAGCAGTTGCCTTATTGTGAACAGTTTGTCCTTGTTGACCGGTATTGGTAGTCTCTCAGTATTTCTTCTGCGTACGGTGTGATTCTCGCCAGTATGATATTTGCTAATATTTTGTATGTGGTTGGGAGCAATGATATTCTTCTGTAGTTTTCTCAATCAGATCTGTCACCTTTTTTGAAAATGGTGACGACTATTGAAGTTTTCGATTCTTCCGGAGTGACTTCCCATATTGTTTTGATCAGTTGGTGGATCTTTCGAGTGGTTGCCTTCCCTCCATGCTTCACAAGCTCTGCCGGTATGCAGTCGACTCCGGGAGCCTTGTTGTTTTTCAATCGGTGTATTGCGTCTACAACTTCGTTGAAAGAGGGCTTTGGGATCTGAGGCTCGACTGTATGTACATCTGGTGCGTTTATTTGTCGTTGATGTGTGCGTACATTGAGGCTGCTCCCAAAGTACCGTATCCATCTTGCCACGATATTGTTTTGTTTCTGTGGCCAGACAGGTGTTTGCGTCTCGAATTATTTTGGCTCTCCCTCGGTAGCCATTTCTAATTGAGTTTATGCCGGGATACGTACCTCTGATGTTCTTAGCTCTGGAATTTTCTAGGATTTTTTCGATCGGAGTCTTCTCCCATCGGCGTTTTTTGCGTTTGAAGGGTCTCATTGTATCTTTCCGGGTTATCGCGTATCTTGCTGTGTTAATTTCATCATATATTTCTAAGTGGATCACTCGGAGGCGTTTACGTTCTTCGATCTTCGCCCTGCACTCATCGTCAAACCAAGGTTTGGACTTAGTTGTTTTCTTAAATCCCAATACCTTTATAGCTGTTTGTTTGATTGTGTCTCTGATCGATGCCCATTTAGAGTCCAGATTATTGGTTTCCTCTTCCTCACTACTCCCATCCTCTAGGATGCTAGATCTATTCGTTAGTTCGTTTTGATATTCAGCCCTTTTGCGCAGGTCTTTTAGTTTATCAATGTCTAACTTTTTGCTCGTCTCCCGTGACTGCCCAAGTGGGTTTCGTGCGAGCCGACTCCTGATTTTGCCCATCACTAGAAGGTGATCGGAGTCGCAATCTGCTCCTCTATATGGTCTTACGTCAAGGATATTCGAGTGGTGTCTTTTATCTATGAGGAAGTGGTCTATTTGGTTACGCGTTACGCCCTCGGGTGATATCCATGTGGCTTTATGAATTTGCTTGTGCTTGAACATATTGCTTTTCACTACCAGATCTTTTGACGCTGCGAACGTATTGATTCGAATTCCATTATCATTTGAAACGTCGTTCTTTACCTATAGTTGGTTGGAAGATATCTTCCTTTCCAATTTTCGCATTAAGGTCCCCGAGGAGGATTTTAACATCGTATGATGAGATCGCATCAAATACTTCCTCTAGGACTCTCGTGTCCTTCGTTTTTTCGTCGGTAGATGCTATAGGGGCGTGTACGTTTATAAATACATAATTGTACCATGGTCCCTGTATTTTTAGCACCGACATTCGGTGATTAATACATTTCACATCTTTTACGTGGGGGGTAAGTTTCTTGCTTATGATGAACCAAATACCTCCACTATGGTCTCGTATAACGTGTCCTTCGTTTCTTCGTCCGTAGATTCTGTTGGAGCGTGTACGTTTATAAATACATAATTGTACCATGGTAAATTTCACATCTTTTACATGGGCGTGTTCTTCTTGCTTATGATGAAGCCGGTTCCGAGGTTATGAGTATCGCTACCTCCACACGCCAGTGTAAACCCGATGATTTCTATTACTTGATGTGGGAGTCGGACTTCCTGGAGCACGACGATGTCCGTTATATATTCTTTCGCGTTTTCTACGACCGTCTGTATCGCGTATGGTTTATATAACGTTCGAACATTGCACGCGCCGACGCGTATATCCCGCTTTTTCTTTTTTTCCCGACGTCTTCTTTTTGCCGAGTCGGTGTTTTCTTGATGATTTGTTCTCTTGTGGTAGTGTCGGCTCATCACACCTACGCCTACCGGGTTTTTCGTGAGATTGTTTTTTGTATATTGATTATTCATTTCGTGGGAACAGTCTTGGGGTTTCAAATAATCCATCATATCAGGCCCCTCTTTGATATGGTAAGGTCTGCTTACTGCTTGGATTCGACCCGGTGTCAGAGATGCGCCGTTATAATACAGCCGGTATACCCCTGGCTACAAACCATCCAATAGACACGGTAACGCGTAAAACGCAAGATTAGGGGTGGTGGATCTTTGTGTGTTACTCCTCGCCAGACTGTCTGACATGGGTTGCCCTACTGGGAGGGAGCGTATACTTCCGTCAGCATAGCCTGAGTGATTCATTATAGTTTAAGTCCCCGCACCACGTCAAAGTTTCTACCAAGCAGGGGATATAAACTTAACAGCTAACTTAAAAACGAAGGCATAATAAACTTAACAAAGATGGTGAATAGAAGCATTATAGCGAGGACACGAATGTGTGATGTAGGATATGTGTGTGAAGCTAGAGGGGAGACGGTGGTGGAGAGCAGGAAAGGGGTGGTAAGAGTTGAAATACCATATCATACGTGGGATCAGTTCGTTAAGGCCGTACGAGATGTAATGACCTGGCAGATAAAATAGGCTGGGGTTTTGTAGAATACGGGGATTGCTATAAAACGCGATAGAGGAGAGAACGCTCTCACAGTCGATTGAAATAAGACGGTAGATGAAGAGGGTGTCAGTGTGAATACTTCGCTCTTCTAGAGTGGTAAGGTTAATTAGCTTGAGACGACTTGTGTAGGTGGGCAAGGTCAGCCAATTTTCCCAACACAGTCCTCGGGGGCCAAACGTAAGTCGTTTACTGCTCTCAAATCTGAGAATGCATATTCAAGAAGAGGGCGAATAAAAGTAATGTAGAGCGATCGGATCACATGAAATCGCTGGCTACTACTCTTACCCAACTCAGGAAATTTTCGAATTCCATCTTGTTTGAAGCGATTCGTTCTAGGAGTCAGTTTTCTGAACGCCTGCCCTGCTGAATCGCTCTGCATCCGTCGAAACTAGCAGTAACCGCAAGGAACGTTCTCCGGAGAGTATGTAGAGTGCTGTAAAGTACCTCATTTAAGAATTTTCAAATATATATTTAAGACTTTGGCGACATGACGCCGACCGTTGCAGAAGAAAAGCGTTGTCATGACCTTGCTCGCATTCCGGCTGTTTTTCTTGTAATGTGAATTATTTATAGCCTATACCGATAGCCCTTATTGGAATCGCGAGGAAGCAGTCCAACGCTTTTGATCCCACAACATACATATTGTAGTGTTTGGGACGATAGGCAAGAGCGTGTGATGCGAACCGACGCAATCGCGGTTAGAATCACTAAAAGATAGAACCAAAGGTCAACGCATTAGGCCACTGCCGCGTGTACGTATTCGATTCCTACACTCAAGTACACTCAACTGATGTGGAATTGTTATGTTATCGCAATGGTATACGGCTCTGATGCTTTTGCTTATTCCAATTTTCTTCCGGTGTCCTTCACTATTTGCTTGCATATTCTGTGTGTATCTGTTAGAAACGCCACAATATCATAACCGGCGAACCATGAGTTCTCGGCCTTAGTATTGATGATGAGGTCGATGGCAACGATTGATAGTTGATTAGCGATTAGTCTTCTTGGGGTTGTCATAGAATATTCATTCCTCATCCCCAGTCACAATCAGATCTAAAAAAAAAAACAGTAAAAAGCTAGGTAAAACCAATATGGACTGAAGATTAAACTTAAAGCGAAATAAACTGAATATTTTTGACTTTTTGACTTCATTGGTATTCACAATAATTAACTTAAAGTTGACTCTGCCCACACTAAATTCAGTGTTAAGCAGTACTCGTATTTTTGTCATATTTTGTATGAATACCAAATCTACATTACTCGGCATAGCTATTGAATCCTTGCTTACGTTGCTATTCTCACTGACTTCGAATATACTCTATGTGGTTGGTAATTGGTGAAATATACCCGGGTAGAGGTCTGTTTTTCTGTACATTATTAGTGCACTCTCTATAAAATAAAAATATTTTTATATATAATATGTGTATGAAATAATAAAAGAAAAAAAAATATATATGCATATATACGAGTACATGGGTGAGCTGAAAAGTTTCCGACCTCGACGTGAAGATAGCAGCACTCGTCGATAAAAGATAGTGAATGTAGTTGTGCATCTTTTGACAGTTACTCACCAAAATTTCGGCCGTTTTAGACGCGTAGTTTTTATTTGACAGTCGTTTGAATGAGTCGATGTGAGTATTTTTGGGAAAATGGACAAAATTGGGTATTGAGCTGTCGTTAAATTTTTGTTTTTGAAAGCCAACACGCCTACGCAAACCAGAGATGAATTGGACTCAGTGTATGGGGACTCTCCACCATCATTTTCCACAGTGAATTTTTGAGCAGCTGAATTTAAACGTGGCCGTGAGAGCTTGGAAAACGATATACCTTGGGGACGTCCAAAAACTGCAACAACTGACGATAACATCGCTAAAGTTCACCAAATAGTGCTAGACGACCGCCGAATTAAAGTGAGAGAGATAGCGGAGGCTAGAAAATGTCGAAAGAACGTGTTTGTCACATATTAAATCAAGATTTAGGCATGAGAAAGCTGTCCGCACTTTGGGTGTCCCATTTGCTCAAGTTAGACAAAAACGTGTTCGAATAAACATTTACAACGCTCTCTTGGCGCAGTTTAGGCGCAATAGATCCGAGTTTTGGCGCCGATTAATTACTGTCAATGAAACATGGTTACACCATTATATGCCCGAGAGAAAAATACAGTCAAAACAGTGAACTGCAAAAGGGGAATCGACTCCAAAAAAAGCAAAAACTGTTTTTTTGGCTGGGAAAGTGATGGCGACTATTTTTTAGGATAATCATGGAGTTATCTTAATCGATTATCTTCAGAAAGGAAAAACCATTACAGGAGTATAGCGTTTGGGAGGATAGTGAAGAACGTGTGATTCGAGCTGACGCTATGACAGTTAGAACCACCAAAAATTCAACCAATGCGTAACACATCGGGCTACTGGCCGTGTTTAAAATTCGATTTTTAAACTCAAGTATAGTCAACTGATGTGAATTGTTATGTTATCACTATGGCTCTGATGCATTTTCTTATTCGATTTTCATTAGGTGTTCTTCACTATTTGCTTGTGTATTGTGTACGTATCTGTTAGAAACGCCACCCTACTCCCCCGTCAGTAACTTTGTTACAATCAGCTTCCTGTGCGAACGACGGAGCGAACGAGAGAACGCCGGAGCAGGCGAGTGTTCCAGTGCTCTATGCGGAAGTCGTGATCGTGTCGTGAAGTTCTGTTTACTATGGGATAGTGTGTGCTGTGTGTACAGTTCACGTCGGTGAGTCACCAATTATAGCGTTTGGGGTGATAGTGAAGAACGTGTGATTCGAACTGACGCTATGACAGTTAGAACCACCAAAAATTCAACCAATGCGTAACACATCAGGCTACTGGCCGTGTTTAGAATTCGATTTTTAAACTCAAGTATATTCAACTGATGTGAATTGTTATGTTATCACTATGGTATACAGCTCTGGTGCATTTTCTTATTCGATTTTCGATCGGTGTTCTTCCCTATTTGCTTGTGTGTGTATCTGTTAGAAACGCCACAGAGTATACTATGCATCATTACTTTACCATCTGAAGGCAGAAATTGCAGAAAAACGGCCACAATTGTTTCACCAAGACAAGGCACCGTCTCACGCCTTAGCGGTTGCCGTGACGAAAATCCACGAATTACGGTTTGAACTGCTTGGTCATCCGCCT
Organism: Microdon myrmicae; assembly: GCA_963931805.1. Classification (NCBI taxonomy): domain Eukaryota; kingdom Metazoa; phylum Arthropoda; class Insecta; order Diptera; family Syrphidae; genus Microdon; species Microdon myrmicae. The sequence continues at coordinate 47,191,889 of OZ007497.1, read as the reverse complement.
TACTCACCAGATTCAGCCCTATTATATAATAAAAGTACCCCCTAAAAAGAGTAAAACCCCAGCATCTGCATATCCTTCCCCATTATCAAAACATCACATCAAAATTACAATAGAATATTCCCACCATACAGTAGATAAATAAATAAATTCAATTAACATCCCTAAAATTACTAAATCCTTATACCAGTGTATAATATTTGGTTTGACCTTTAGAGTCACCAATGTTATATACTGAACACAGCCAATAGTTTTTCACCAATCACTCCTCCTGTGTGTACTTCCGGTGAAAAGGAAGCGAAGCAAGGAAGAGGGAGAAAAAAGGATATGCAGACAGCGACACGAGGATGAAGTTTCTGGTTCGTAGTGCCTTGAGTGAAGTGCTTCGGTCGCCCCGCACAAATATTTAAGTTAGGTTCGTCCTGTTTAACTTAATTAGCTCGCTTGAAATCGAATCATGTGTGTGTGTGTGTGCGGTTGTAAATAGTCTATACTTGTAATTATTATAGATATGTCTTTTTAAATTATTAAATTGTTACCAAGTACATCACAATGTAAGAATATATAAATGAAGAAAAATATAACACGTCGCCAAGAAAAAGTAATTGATTTGAATGGATAATAAATATAAGAGATTCCATTCCTGTACGCAGCTGGAGCAACAAAGGCCTATGTCTTGTGTGTTTTCGTAACATATGCAGATCCACTCAAGACAAACTCAAGGTAAGCCTGAAAATTGGTTACAAAAATTAATATAATAATTGTTAAAATATCCTTCAACAGCCCCAAGCGACTTCTTTTTGTTCCCTAATCTAAAAATTGCGCTCGGAGGACAGAAATTTTCGTCAAATGAGAAGGCCATCACCTTCGTAAACAGTTGTTTTGCAGAGAAAACCACCGAGTACTATTTGGATGGGTTAGAGAGATGGAAGCATCGCTGAGAGAAGTGTGATTAAACATAAATTCAAAAGTTTTTAAATTCCTTTAACACAAACGGAGCCAAACGATGTTTACATAGAAATTTATTATACAAAATAAAAAATTATAACTATGGTAAACCCCTTCAGGGTATTAAGTAGCGCACAACACTTTCCCGCACGCACACGACTCCTGTTGACAACACTCGACTCTCTTCAACCCCTCTCGACTCTGCTCGACCCCCTTCAGGCCCCACAAACATACAACTCCATACGATCAATCTTTTCTTGATTTCGTTCACAAAAATGCTCGGCACATTTCAACACGTCTGGTCCTTCTCTTACCATTGGCACACAACGCCCCCATTTAACTACTTTTCGACCCCATCAGTTCCCATTCTTTTTGACTTCGCTCGACTCTTTTTCGTCGTCATCCGACTCCATTTTCCCACAACACGCGACTTACTTTCGACCGATCAACCATTTAACTCTCTCGACCCTGCTAGATCTCTTTTAGACCGCTTTCTGCCCCGTCTTAAATTTTGGCACACTATTCCCCATTCAACTCTCTCATCATTTTGGCGCAACAACATCCAACAATGTAACTCCTTCAAACCGGTTCCTCATCACACCCTTCGGACTCTTCGAGTTCAAAGTGATGACCTTTGGTCTTCTTCAACATTTTGGCATACAACGCCTCTATTTCTACTTCTTCTATTTCGGCCTCTTCTTATTATATCGGCATACAATGCCTAGCATCTGAGTTCATGTGACTTAGCTCGCCTTTACCTTGACGCCCCCTTTAAACCTTTCCGCCGCGTCCACAAATATTGGCGCCCATGCTCGCCAAATGCAGTTTTACGCGACTCTGGCCGCCCCTGCACGACACCTTCATTTACAACTCCGGCTCCTCGCTATACATTAGCTACTACGCGTAGCATACAATTAGCAGGACGTCCGGTTTCACCTCACTCTCTGACCAATACCAGTTATTAGCCACCATGGCTCACCTTAGGCGGCAACCAATGGCAATAAACGCCCCTCTACGTCGCCTCACACTTATCAGGTGCGTCAACTGCACTTCGGAGCGCGCATCTATTCCTCTAGGGCGCCACTTGGTGGGACGCAACCAACCACACCAGGAGCCCCCATGACCTAGGTCGCCTAATTTTATCCCAAGTGCGACTGGCCGGCACCTACTCACAAGTTGCCGTTCGGTCGAGATCGCAGCTACCGTTTATCGAGCTCCGTCGTCGACACCGGTGCCGAAATACTCGTCCTCCCTCTATCGGTAAGCTGCACAACTGGAGTGCCCGCCCCCCTTTACCAGTCCCAGCGGCAAACAATTCGCCATACAAACGTATGGACGAAAGCCACCGACTCTGGACTCGGTTTTCTTCAATTTTATCCACTGACATGTCGTAGCGCGATGTCAGTGAGTCACCAATAGGTCCCATCTCCTGGCACTTCACCACGATGTCAGCGAGCTCCTAATGGGATTATACCTATTAGATGGGTACAAGATGTTGGCAGGCACGGCCAACAACAGGTTAACACCTCCAGCGCCTTGTTTTCTGCATCTTCCCGCACACGCTACTTCGTGACTGCGGACGCGAGCAGATTTCTGATAGGCTCCGACCTACTCGGACGATAAACCTGTTGGTCCAAGCGACCCACAACAGGCCTATGGACCACGCCGCACACTTTTGCCCTTGATGGCGCCAAGCGGTAACATCCGCGTTCACCTTATTTATCGACAAAGGCCCATACTATAACCTGGAACTAGTCACCACGACAGTTCCCCCGATTTAATCACAGCGCCTCCCGAAGTACGCAGGGCCACCTTGTTCGCCAAGCGTTCAGCACTCCGTCCAGCATAGCACCATCCATTCGAGCACCCCTTCGGCCCTACCTCCTTTATTTCGTGACTACGTCACTGGGGGGGGGGGGGGGGGGGGGTAGTGGTGGTTCCCCCACATCCCACGGTTCGCCTTCCTGAAAAAAGACCCAATAACTGCTACCCAGTCTGCATAAGCGTTCGCTAATGCAATTGCATTAGCATCTTAAATGGTTTACGCATTATATAGATCGAATCTATAATCTAAAAAGTCCCTGTGAAAGAAAACTTGCCTTCATGCATCGCTTCGCATATAATTTCCTGTAAGAATTTCTCTTCTTTCCCATACCTGAAACATTTCCTTTTCCAAAGACAATTAATGCATACAAGCATTACCCTAAAACTCCTAAAAAGAATTTTTTTTCTACAAGGGCATTCATTCATGTATCATTTCATTCATTTTCGCATAAGCGACTCTTCTGCGGCTCGATTGACTGCGACTACCTCCTTAACTTAACACCTCTGAATTCAAACCCTTGTAACACGCGTAATCCCCGCCTTCTCTATATTCCTCCCGCTTCAATGAACACCTTTCATGGATGCTTAGAAATGTAAACTCCAACTCCGCCGTGTTCGACATCCACATCACTATTCATACTCTCAAGTACCGCCTCCTAAACCATTCACACCCCTAATCTTAAACAGAGTTTGTGGTGTAAGATTAGTCAGTGCGTCGACACGGACGCGGGATTTACTAATTTCCACTACTTCGCAACCGCGGGTCCTCTGGAATCACTTGCGATTCTGCGACGCCGTCCCGAGCGGAAAAAGAAAATGAAACACTCTGGTTTTTTTATTGCATTTAATTCCGTTACTTTCTATTTCCACTCACACAGTTCTTAATTGCAAAAAAAAGAGTAAAATCTATTACTAGGGAATATGTCTTAACTTGTTAGTTAACCACTTATTTCGGTTACAAATAATTTTCCGCGCACAACCTTTAAATAAAAACACGAATCAAAACGCCTCGACTCACGAGAATGGAGCTTCCCGCGCACAGCTCCTTGTATGAGAAAAAAAATGTACTTTTTACTACGCGAACTCCTGTACGTCCTCGCTGGTGGTAACAATCTGACTGGCTATTTAACGCTCACAAAAGAAAAGGGACACCTAAAGGAAACCGCAAAAGGGGAGGAGCCACACGATTAACTCAAGGTAGTTAATCGTGATTGGACCGGGGAATAGGCATACATTATGCATGTGTGTGTATGCCTCGCATACGATCGGTCCGGCGACCGAGGATGGATGCCAGCATCGCAACTGCATCTTCCACGAATGCAAACAATGAATATCTGGGGTGAAAATGACACGAACCGAAGATCTGGTCATCCTATGGGAGGCCATAAATCAACATTTCGGTTGATGGTGTGAATTCCCTTAGGTCCGCCGACGGGTGGCGGCCGTTAATAGGGAATTGTATATTCATGACACTCTGTGGTGCAAATGCGTTGTTTAGATATTGCAACGAATATAGGGTGCAGCCGTTGCCAGATGTTAAAAGTAAACACTTGCTGGCTGCATCCAATTCGTTTCTTGTTTGCGGTCCCTGATCGGTGGGGACCGATGATAGGAAACCAGCTATTGCTGGTAATTAGGGAAATGTTTGGTTTGCCTCAGCCGAAACCTTGTCGGCGGTGGCAAACCAATGGGACCTAATAGCCGCATGCTAGGGGTGCCATGGGCAAACAAGAAAACGAGTGATCAAAGAAATCTTTGTTGATGTTGTTTCCATAGCGTAAGGCTATGGAAACGAGATACCCTGGGTAGAATGTATGACTGAGGATGAGATTTCAAATGCCACGGCTATGTGATAATTTTTGCCGTGGACTTAATGTTTTTCAGATATCTATGCCTGCCCGAGGATAAATTTTCGATGCCACGGCTAAGTGATAAGCTTTGCCGTGGACTTAATGTTTTTCAGATATCAATGCCTGCCCGAGGATGAATTTTCGATGCCACGGCTAAGTGATAAGCTTTGCCGTGGACTTAATGTTTTCAGGGATGGTGAAGGGTGAAAAGGGGGTTTGGAAGGAAGACCCCCACAGAATAGGTAAGCTGCCTAACGGATATTCATAACAGTTATCCGATTGGGTAACTGTATTAATTCCAGCGATTTGGCTGGGGGTAAATGCCGTAGCAAGGTTACGCAACCTTGCTGAAGTTCGACTTAGTGGTGAGTCGGTTCGCCTGGAATAGTGGGGATCGAATGATGTATGGCTCTTCGGACCCTGAAAAGCCCCACAAGTTTCCTACACGTTCCCCTCTAATCTGCTCCCCGCGGCCCAACCCCCTTGCTGACATAGCAAATTCTGTTCATCTTATGTTAAGCTTACTTAAGTTAGATTATACATTTTAGTTTGTAAAGTTATATACAGTTTAACTTGTAAGTAGAAGTATTACTCATATAAAGCCAATTAAATGGGGCGGCAGTCCCATTAAACTAAACTCGACTAATGATGTCGGATGTGGAAAATTGCACTTCAGGGCGCCGAGTCCACGCTATAGGTTTGCCTTCCTGAAATTGAAGAAATCTTTCCCCACAACTAACTCTTTTAACTTATAAGATTATAACATACTAAACGTTACAACAACGTAACCACGTAAAATGTGGATATAATACGTATCTTCTATTAAATGTCCAATAAAAAAATTTATAATATTACTAATACACTTACAATAGTTTAAAATTCACGATGGTCCTTTGCACTAAGATTTTGATCCCACCTTTAAAAATTTAGACAAACATTCTTCCCTCACCGACAGACAAAAATTTTCCAAAATAAATTTGTATTATTTCCATGAAGTTTTTCAAGCAGTTGTGGTATAACCCCAAAATCATCAAAACGAAACAGTAATTATTATCATTGCTTTTTATTTATAGAAACCAACAATGACTGGTATTACAAAAAGCCATTGATTCTCCTTCTCACTCTGAAGTTTTTCCTAGTAGAAGCAAGGTGCACATTCGTATGCAGATGCAAACCGATTGGCATTGCCATTACATCCATTGTATCTAAAAGGTATGCACCTATTAATTCTTGCATCGTAGGACCAGGAAAGAACAGGGGCGGAACAGGACGCGGATTCCGGGCCGTTATAAAAGGGTGTTAAAAAGCAGCTCGCTGTAGACGATTCAAATAATATACATTTATTCACTTTTATCTATAGGCGACACCGAAACACTTACCTGGTCTCAAAGCTTGAACCATTCCATACCAGCTTAGTACTAAGAGCACTCCTATGAGGACTACCTTCATGTTAATTCGGGTCTTCTTGCTTGATTGCTAAAAACTACGCAAATGGTACCTGCTTACCGAAGTTAGAACTATTTAAGAACAAGCTTGTTGACGAGTGTGCCATCCGCTATCTTATAGATTGGAAACCATAACATATAACTTTGTTGTCTCAATCTTATTAATTGGGAACCATAACAAAGGGATAATAGTGCTGAGTAATTCTTTGTTCTCTGCAGGTGCTCGTTTCATTTTTTCAGACTCGAAGTTCACACTCTAACAAGTCAAGTGATGGTAATTTAAATGTAGTCCCAGATCGATAACACAGATGGTGATAGGAAAGAATTAACTGAGAGCTCGCAAAGCCCGTTTCTCCAACCAAAACCTACCATGTTGTTAAATGATCGATTTGACATGTGTTTTGTGATAATAATTGGCTTAAAGTTGATTTTGCCAACTCCAAAGTCAGTGATTAAAAGTATTACTGGTACCCGCATCGCTGATTAGTCCTTCCCTTTTATCATTTGACCACCAAAACTACGATGCTCAGTACAGCTATCGAACCTTTACGCTTCCAAATTCGAGGGATACTCCTGTCGAAATAAACGTGAACGTCGTGATATTGGTGACCAGTAATCTACTTCTAGGCAGAGGTATTTTTTCAATTTAGTTAATAACGTTTTGAGTATTAAATAAGGTATATGACATTTTATAGTATTGATACTTGAGATGGGACGCCTTCAAACCTTTCTCTTAAAGTAGACTGTATTCTTTGTCTGAAAATTGTCTTTCCTTGATGTATTTAAAAAAATAAAACGATTAAAAATTATTCTGTTTCCTATCAAGTTTTCCCTTGACTACCCTCCGTTGTGAACTCAACCGGCAAAAAAAAAGTGTCAGGAAACCGGACTTGGGAGACAAGAACTGCACCTTTCGTCGTCCTCCCTGCTGCCTTACGAGTATAATCATCACCGACATATAAACGTTAGGCTCGGTCTTGAGATTTACGGAAATTGCTCACTTCAAATGGAACCGGTTATTACTTAATTCATGGGGAACCTACTATCTTACTCTCCTATCTAGAACTGGGGTAGTCCTGAGTGCTGTTCCGAAGCAGCTACTGTTTCCTGTCCCCCATTGGTGTGTTGGATAGCCATTCAAAGATCGATTTCTCCTTTTAGATTTTATGACCGTGGGCTTAGCCGCCGTGTCCCAAGAAGGTTGAGTTAACGATGATTTGTGTGAAAGGGATTAGATATTCTTCTCTCAATAGTTTATTAAATTCGCTCGCAACGAAAGCACATGTTTGTTTCAACGTTTATTATCTGTTCTCAGTTTTCACACAATTTACATGAAAAACTATGTTTGACACCATCCGTAATAAGAGATCCTTACAACAGACTTCCGGCAGACAACTTACACTAAAAACTAGGTTCAATGAGGTGAGAATTAAAAGTTCTTTCTTTCTTCAACTGATTTCCATACCGCTACCCTCGCCAAACATATTACTTAACTCCCTCGATTCAATCCAATCACTTAACTTTCTTCTATTTGACCATCAACATTTCGGTGCCGCTTCGCATCGTCCTTGGTCTTCTCGTGTATTTCACCCAAGATCGTTCTTTTTTTCATATGCTTTGTTACATCTGCCATGTTTGTGTATTTTATCTCGGATCGTGAATGTTTTCAATTGCTGAATACCTCTTGAAATTTAAAATATTTTTTTTGTTACTCTTGGATTTTGCGTAATTCTATATTGATGGACAAGGTTATCAACGATATTTTTGTGAATGTGTATGGCATCGTTACCACAAGATTGTTTATTGATGGGCACTGTTTGTTCCGTTCAGGACATATTTCCTGGAATGCGTTTAGGTGGTGCCATCGCGGATATTTCGTCCCAGTGATTTGCCTGGTTTGTATTGTTTTATTGCCGGGGAATTTTATTTTAGGATTCGTCAGTTTTTATTTGTGAACAAGGGTCCCAAAAGGTTTAAGGGAATTTTCATGAAATTTGAATCTTTTAAAGCCAATGGTACAATATATTTTATTACAATTTTTTTTCATCACCAGCTTCGCTTTTCGCCTTTGATGGATTCTTTTCGAGCGTAAGAACGAATCGAGCCAATTTTTGATGCCTCCGATTGAAGTGAAGCTTATTTCAGATAGGGCTCATTCAGAAATTTGGTAGTCAGAAGGCGCCAGGTCTGGTGAACATGGCCAGTGGCCTATCGATGGTTTGAACAGTTCTCAGCAGCTTATTGTAAATTACTACATACAGACCATTACCTTGACTCCACGGATAGTTTTGTAGGGAACGAATTCTGAGAACCAGCATGGGCGAAGGGTTCTACTTCCCACAACTTTTCGTTAATACTTCGATTGTTCTGTGGCGGTTCGCCAAATCCCACGGTTCGCCTTCCTGAAAAAATCCCAATAACTGCTACCCAGCCTGCATAAGCTTTCGCTAATGCAATTGCATTAGCATCTTAAATGCTTCACGCATTATATTGATCAAATCTATAATCTAAAAAGTCCCTGTGAAAGAAAACTTACCTTCATGCATCGCTTCGCATATAATTTCCTGTAAGAATTTCTTTCTGCCTCTTCAAGAATCCCAGGCAAATTCCAATTTCCCATACCTGAAACAATTCCTTTGCCAAGGACAATTAATGCATACAAGCATTGCCCTAAAACTCCTAAAAAGAATTTTTTTTCTACAAGGGCATTCATACATGTATCAATACGGTTTTGCATAAGCGCCCAAAACTAGAATTTCCAATCAGTGTAGCTTTTCACACTAACATTCGACACTGGCGTCGCCATAGATACCATGTTCCATTGACACAGATGGTATGTACATAATCTGCCTTGCAATGGCTTGCAACTATCAATACAGCTGCAACCACTTTACCCAGAATTGCTTCTTTATTTGATTCTCCAAACAAGCATCGACTTCGCGCATAGCACCTTTCCCAATGTCTATTCGTATATTTACACAAGGGCATCATTCATCTAAGACTTTTATTATGCCCTCGTCCCATCTTTTCTTTTGCCACATTTCTTCGCTGTATCGTCGTCTATTTATTTAGACGCGATACACTCCATAGACGACGATCTTTTCGATCCCTTTGTCTTTACCGCCTGTCTGCTTCGTTTACCCATTGCCCTCAAGCACGTGTAAACCACACAGATCTGAACGATCCCACACATACCACCATGATCTGCATTACGATATCTGGTTCTCTGTGCACACGAGAGAGACTTTACGTTACTCTGGTGGTAGGCAAATAGTGGAGGGAAATACTTTCTCTCTCAGGGAAAATGCCCCTAAAAATTTCCCTCGTAGCGAATCATCTCTGCACGAGATGATTATCGCTAAGTCGTTTTCCATCTGCCGACGACAATAGTCGTGCGGACTTCCGCTTCCGTTCCGCGGACGGGAGGGATAATACCTGGAGCGGAGTAATTAAACAAGTAACAGTCGTGTGTGTAATAATTTAGTAACAAAAAGGAACGATTTAATAAGTAAAAATCATGTGCCACATAGACAGAAGTGTTTGCGCCCGCAAAATAAAGTTAAAAAGTAACTTATCTGGTGCCTTCCGTATTAAACCATACCGTACTTGTTTAAAATTAATTAAATATAAGAACCTTTTATCGCCCGTAAAATAAATTAATAATAAACGGAATCAGTGTGTTATTCTTTCCTGTGTTGATGTCGCGAAGTTTCGCTTTGTGTTTACCTCTCGGTGCGCCTATTCTCCCCTCGCTGACATTTTGCGGTTTTTTTCTTTCGGCCTAGGGCAGACGATTAGAATTGTCGCGACCCCGCCCCCGCAGTTCCACCGCAGCAACAACAAAAAAAACTGTTCACCAGGAGAAGACGGAAATACACACAAACCCTCAGAAACTGAGGGCGGAAAATTAAACGCACAAAAACTATAACTTTTGTTATATTAGTCCTTATCCTTATATGCGAGTGTTTTAATACAACACTTAAAACTTATTATTACACATTAAATTGATCTTATAAATTTTTACTCAACTACCCACTCGACTCCGGGAATTTTATTTACGCGTCTCCGCTGCCGGCGTAGAGCGGGAGTGAACCGACCGTCGCGGACGGTGGTTGTAATAGGGCTCTCCGAGGATGGAACTCTGACATGAATTCCATCCTAGGTTAGGGCTAAGAAACAAGGGAAGAGAGAGAAAAACTTTTCTCTTAAGGGTGCGGCCGCTGTAGAAAATGCACTCTCTCGGTGCAATGGTGTGTGTGCATTCATAGGATACGATTTCGTTAAAGCAAATAAAACCGAAATCGTTGGATGCTAATGGGACCTTTGTTGGAACATGTGCGTCGCGGCTAAACAAAGAGACGATGATACGATGTGGAAATGTGCTAATTGGTTTTAGCTAGATTACTGGGAAATGATGTATATGGCTTCGCTAGTAAGGGCAGGTATTGAATTATTTGCGTATCGCCGGAATGTCTGAGGACAGCGGTCTTTTATTTGCACTTAGTGTATTGGTATGGCATTAGTCTCAACGCAGATGGTGCTAATTACATGCATCTGCGTTTGGCTGTTTATCGCTGGCTAAAGCGGGTCGCCAGCCGATGTGTGTGTAGATAGTTTATTGTACACACATCGAGGCTGGGAAAATAGACGGCGCTATATTTACGATCCCTGTCATGAAGGTTACATTGTATGTAAACCGAATCATTTGTTTACAGGAATTCGTCTAGGGGAATTTGTCTGGCAACATAGATGCCGAAATAGGTTTGGAATTCATGATAAGCCAATAAAGAAATCTTACAGAGAATTGGTATGCAAAGAGAATGCATGAAAGGTAAGTTTTCTGTACAGGGACTTAAAGATCATAGATTTGATCTCTTTAATGTGTGAAGCATTTTCAGGTGCCTAATGCGATTGCATTGGCGAAAACTTATGCGTCTTGGGATTTGGTAATGGGAGTTTTTAGGCAAGTGTACCGTGGGGTTTGGCGGCACCGCCACAGTTTGCCCTGGCGTCGCTTTGCCTTTTTGTGTGGGCTGAACCCTTGATCGGATTGTAATTCATACAACACCCAATTTGGTTGTTTGTGAATCATCCACAATGATGTTAATCCTCTAGAAGCTGATGTTTGAACAACATTTAATGATTCTGAAAGTTTTCTTGTATTTTATATGGCTATTCATTGAGGAGAGCCTTGAAATCTTCCGGTTCAAGCCCTGTTTTGGTTGCCCTAAAAATTCTTATTTTTGGTCTCAAAATCACAACCTATAAATCGACGAAACCAATCGATGGAGTATAATCACAATAAGTTTCCAAGAGCAATCAAGGACATTCGCCAGCACTTTTGTTCGAGTTGAAGAAGAAAGGTGAAATTTCCCACAAATGCTCCTTTGTTGGCATATACTTCAGCACGCCAAATTACATTTATAAAAACTATGGCCATGCAACGTAGCTTATATATCAAGTTAGTGACAGTTTGGTCAGGTGGACTACAATAGAAATTATGCAATCTCTTATCAATCACTCATAACTAATGCATGTACCCTCATCGCCTTGTTTCGATAAGTTTTTTTTATTCGCTCCATTCACGACATGTTTTATGGAATAGGGTTAAATTAAAATAATTTTCTTGCTATAAAATAACTATTTGATGGTTGTTAGTCAGTCTAAGGGAATTTTGGTTAATTGATTTATAGAATTATGGAACTCGGCCAAAGTAGAGAAATACCTGTAGGGCGGGCGGTTTTATCGTGTCTCAATAAGAAAGGATATCTACATTGATAAATAGTATCGAGTTAGGGCAGAAGAGATTTTAGCAGTTAATGTGGTCATCGCCATTAGGTAAAATAACCTGAAGCTTGTTTATCTTTTCACCTATTAGCCTGAATTCCACTATATAGTTGTCATCTTGAATATTATACGAATTGGTTAATTGAAAATTATCGATCCATAACCCTAAATTTTCTTTTTTTTTTTAAATTGTCGAAGCGCGAAACATCTCTACCTTTTCTTCCTCTTCCACAGTGCTCTGACATTTAAATGTGCTTTAAAACCCCGATCGTGCGTGCGTTAGTGTAAAAAAATAAATAAGGACTGTGGTCGTCGTTACTCTGTTAGTGTTTTCTGATATAGATATTTGTTGCTTTCGAAGTTGGCTCACATTTGTCCGAGCGTTTGTTACAAAAGCTTCGAAAGTAGCGTAGTTCGGTGTCACCACAATGTAAAGATGGAAACAAGAAAATCTTTCAAGACATAATTTGGCCCGCATTGGGTCTATCGTGAGCAACGAAAAATATAATTTTCAAAACTAGAAGTTATTAATTGTAAAGATTATTACGCTATCTAAAACATATGTTGGGGATGTGACCGTTAAGAGATTGCGTCCACTGTGTGCAACTTCCAATAGTTGTCGAACGAGCGGAGGGGCTGTCCAAGCGGGGACGACTAAAGGGCTGCCAGCCCAAGTGGTGATCGCTGACAGGAGTAACAGTCCAAGCGGTGATGGATAGGCGATGAGGCGGTGTTCGCAGGTTGAGCTGAGCAACGAGCGAATGTGCCCACAGAATGGATAGCAGGAATAGCAGACCAAGCGGTGATGACTGGTCGGTGACGCGACGTCCACAGATCGAGCTGGGCAACGAGTGAATGTGCCCACAGGATGATATAGGAGTAGCAGTCCAAACGTTTGTGTCTTTGTTTTTATAAATAATTAATAAATATACCAACAAGTCGAAAAGATATGAAGTCGAAGGGCAACAACCGATAACAGTAGGCACCTCAAATTTAATTAATAAAAATATCGTCAAGCCGAAAAAATATATAGTTGAAAGGCAACAACCGATAACAGTAGGCTCCTGAAATTTAGCTTAGAGTGTCCGCAGAGAACCAATAAGTTAGAATATAATATAGGTAAGCTTGAATTTAAGCATTTTTGTCTAACAAGTAAGTTAAATATAAGAGAGAGAACAAATTAAACAAATGTATATCAAATGAAAATAATAATGTTCCAGCTCTTCTGCGGCTCGATTGACTGCGACTACCTCCTTAACTTAACACCTCTGAATTCAAACCCTTTTAACACGCGTAATCCCCGCCTTCTCTATATTCCTCCCTCTTCAGTAAACCCCTCTCACGGACGCTTAGAAATGTAAACTCCAAACTCCGCCTTGTTCGACATCCACAATACTATTCATACTCTCAATTACCGCCTCCTATACCATTCACACCCCTAATCTTAAACAGAGGTTCCTACACGTTCCCCTCTAACCTGCTCCCCACGGCCCACCCCCCTTGCCGACATAGAAAATTCTGTCCATCTTACGTTAAGCTTACTTAAGTTAGATTATACATTTTAGTTTATAAAGTTATATACACTTTAACTTATAAGTACATGTATTGCTCATATTAAGCCAATTAAATGGGGCGACTTGTTAGAGTGTGAACTTAGAGTCTGACAAAATGAAACGAGCACCTGCAGAGAACAAAGTATTACTCAGTACAATTATCCCTTTGTTATGGTTCCTAATTAATAAGATTTCCAATCTATAAGATAGCGGATAGCACACTTGTCAACAAGCTCATTCTTAAATAGTTTTAATTTCGGTAAGCGGGTGCCATTTGCGTAGTTGATAGCAATCAAGCAAGAAGACCCGAATTAACATGAAGGTAATCCTCATAGGAGTGTTCTTAGTACTAAGCTGTTTGGGAATGGTTCACCTGGTACCAGGTAAGTGTTTCAGAGGCCCCTATAGATAAAAGTAAATAAATGTATATTATTTGAACCGTCTACAGATAGATGCTATCTAACACCGTTTTATATGGGCCCGGGACCCGGATTCTGTTACGCTTGTATTCCTTCCTGGTCCTACGTATCAAAATATAATATATGCGTCTCCTGGATATACTATGGATGTAATGGCAATGCCAATCGGTTTGCAAGTCATTCCGAATGTGCGCACACTTGCAGCCAGTAGGAAAACTTCAGAGTGGGAAGGAGAATCGATGGCTTATTGTAATACCAGTCACTGTTGGTTTCTCTAAATAAAAATCGAATGATAATAATTACTGTTTCGTTTTGATCATTTTTTGGGGCAGTTGTGGTAACTGCTTGAAAAAGTTCATGGAATAATAAAAATTTATTTTGGAATATATTTATCTGTCGGTGAGGGAAGTGAAAGCTAAGTTTAATATATCGCTGAAGAATGTTTGTCTAAATTTATAAAGGTGGGATCAAAATCTTGGTGCAAAGGCCCATCGTAAATTTTGAACTATTGTAAGTGTATTAATTCTATTATAAATTTGTTTTTTTTTTATTGGAAATTTAATAGCAGCTACGTATTATATCCAACACAACTAACGTTCGAAGGATACGGATCGTTCTAACGTCATATCCCGCGTCTTTCTAGTGTGTACACCTGTGTGCGAAAGTGTGAAGTGTGCAAACAGTGTGGCCGTCACTGAGAACGGCTTTATAGTCATTGAACTCGTAGCCAAAGTGTTGTGCAAGGTGCGCGTAAAACATATAATAAATATTAATTAAACCCAAAAATAGGGTGTAACTTGAATAAAACGACAATGTGCCAAGTCCCCGTCTAAAACTCTCGTTGAAAACACATCGTTCGTCGCTCGTCCACAACAAATTTACAGTATTGTCGGGTACACGTGTGTGCTGACGTGTCTACCGCTGTGTATATACCGAACGGCCAATAAAAAACTGTGTGTATGTTAATGTGTATGCGTGTGAAAGCAGATGTTCTCTGCATGTTGCTTCACAAATTAAACAATTGAACTAACGGTGGAAACAAATAATGGAAAAAAGAAAAGCAATGTTAAAAGTAATTTCAAAGAGGAGGCCCAAAGCCCAGCCAAACCTCTTTGCCAAACGGCAAAAGCTAACCCAACCAACAAAGAAAAAACTCGCAGAGAAGGAATTACCACTCCTGATAAGCCACATTATTCCGGAGAAGGGAATAAATTTAAAGAACTGGCAACTGAAGACCACAAAACCAGCAATACTGAAATGAGTGACATAGATGTCGAACGTGCTCAATTTATTGCGGAGCTATATAAAAAGAAAGAGGAGGTCTCCAAAAAGAAGAACGATTTAGAGCGACAAATCAAAGAAGCCTTATCGGAAAGCAACATTCAACAGCAAGAGGAGAAACAACAACAGCAGCAGTAGCAACAGCAACAGCAGCAGCTGTTGTAGGACCGGGACGCCGTGCTTCCTCGTTTGAGGGAAGTGCGTGGACCTTATATATATATATATATATATATATGTGTGTATGTATATATATATGTATATATATATATATATATATGTATGTATATATATATATATATATATATATATATATATATATATATATATATATATTATCAATCTCAGACTTCAGTCTCTCCCCCGACGTAATTGAGGAGGGTAAGACGAATATTCTAATAACTTCTGTTTATTCTTTTCTTTTTACAACTCTGTTCTTTCTCTATTTCTTCTTTTACTCTTCTTTTCGAATTTAATAATTTTAATTCTCTTCTTTATTCACTATTCTTTATTTCTATTCTAATAACTTCTTCTCTATTTCTAATCTATTCTTTTTCTTCTGTATCTTTTTTTCTGTCTTCACAATGAAATTTTCTCTCTTCTTATACAACTTAGTGTTCTAATCTACTGTAAATTATTAGTTGAACAAAATCAATTTTATCAAAGTATTACTTAATCTACTGTGACTTTTAATTCTGAACAAACTTTGAACGAAAATCAAAGAGCAATGTTTCGAATGAAAAA
Organism: Microdon myrmicae; assembly: GCA_963931805.1. Lineage (NCBI taxonomy): Eukaryota > Metazoa > Arthropoda > Insecta > Diptera > Syrphidae > Microdon > Microdon myrmicae. The sequence goes on along the minus strand of OZ007497.1, from coordinate 47,176,044 downwards.
AGGAGCATGTATGAAGTGTACTGAAACTGACTTGATATAGAATATTGTGGATCTTTATTTAGGATATATATTAAATGAGAATGTTAGATATGTTAGGAGAATGTTTTATGGATGTGTTAGATAAATAATGAGATTCAGTGTTAAAGTTAATAATTATAAGGACAGTAGTATTCTGGAATACTACACAGCAACAACTGCTGGAAAAACAACAAGCAGCAGCCAATAAGAAGGAGAAAGTGCCTCCCATCATAGTTAGTTAAAAAAAAAAGTTAAAGAGGGGGAAGAAAGAGAGAAAATTTTTTGAGTTAATATATATATTGGAATTTTTTAGAGTTAATATATATATTGGAAATTTTGGAATTTTTAACAGGGTTATATATATTTGAAATTTGAAATATATATTCGAATGGAAAAGAGAATTTTGAACATACAGGAAACATACTTTTTAAAAGATTAAAATTTTTTGGATGAGAAAAGAAAAAGTTCCAAGGAGAAATATTTAATTTTAGTTTATATATATAATGTAAATAGACAAATTTTCTAGTGTTAAAAACTTTTTCAAATTTAATTATTGTAACCGTTGATGGAAAATTAATTTTGAAAACCAATTGTAATTGAACGAAAACCCAAGTCCTTAATTAAACTATAGTTATAAAGAAAATTATTCTCTTCAAGGATAATTTTCTTTCTCGAAGAAGGGTGGGATGTACTATTCCAGAATACTACTGTCCTTATGATTATTAACTTTAACACTGAATCTCATTACTTATCTAACACATCCTTAAAACATTCTCCTAACATATCTAACATTCTCACTTAATATATATCCTTAATAAACATCCACAATATTCTATATAAAGTCAGTTTCAGTACACTTCATACATGCCCCTTTTTTCATTTGAAACATTGCTCTTTGATTTTCGTTCAAAGTTTGTTCAAAATTAAAAGTCACAGTAGATTAAATAATACTGTGATAAAATTGTTTTTGTTCAAGTTATAATTTACAGTAGATTACAACACAATGTTATATAAGAAGAGGGAAAATTTCTTTGTAATGTTAGTTGAGATTAAACAGTTGAGAAGAGTTGAGAAATACAGTTGAGTTGAGTTGAGTTCAGTTCAGAAAAAGAATTTTAGTTCAGAGTTCAGAATAAACAGGGATTCAAGTTGAGAAATAAATTAGTTCAGAAAGAAAGAAAAAAAATTGAGTTAAGTAGTCGAGAAGAAATAGTTCCGAAACAATAGAGCGGAAATATAGAATAAAATAAAAGAGTGAATAAAGAAGAGAAATAAAAAGAAGAAGAATTTTAATATTATTATTCGAAATATCGGATTGAAATTTGATAATTTATATAAAAGGTCCACGCTCTTCCCTCTAACGAGGAAGCACGGCGTCCCGGACATACAACAACCTAATTAAATTGGGTAAGTTAACATGTAGAAATTTTAAAACGAAAAATTTTAATAATAATAAAATAAGTTTTTTATGTGATAGTTTAGATGACTATAATAAAATTAAATCTGCTCTAAGCGAAGCAAGTAGTGAGTACTTCACGTACACACCTAAATCGGAGAAAACGATCTCCATGTTACTTAAAGGAGTTGATCCTTCTTTTTCCGCCTAAGAACTCCCCTCGGAACTACAAACCGTCGAAAATGACAGTTTAAAATTCATTGATGTGAAGACATTCTCCACTTCTCTCTCCCGAAGTCGCAACCGCAAGTTGCCGGTCTTCATTGTCTCCCTAAGTCCCAACAGCAAAGTCAATGCACTTAGGAATATTAAAGTTATTTTCCACCAAAGAATAGTTTGGAAAAAAATAAGGAAGGTTGACCGTGTGTTGCAGTGCATGCGGTGCCAACGATTCGGCCACGTTGCATCTAACTGCGGTATGGAATTTAGATGTGTAAAGTGCCAAAACAATCATACCGTAGGAGAATACCCCTTAGGTAAAGAACAGGTTCAGGATAGGAGCAAACTATCTTGCATCCTGTGCAAAAATACAGGTCACCCTGCCAACTTTAGAGGTTGTCCGAAGTTCCAACAACTAAAAGCCAAGTTGGAATTAAAAAAAAAACCACTTGAAGAAGAGAAACGAATGAAGGTTCGTTCTTATAATAACTTCGTTGCACCTAGTGTATCATTCGCTCAAATTGCCGGTAGTCCGTTAAACCCAAACTTCGCGGCACAAGGAAGTAATGTCACAAAACCGTCCACAACTAGCATATCATTTTCTCAAATGGCTAGTAATCCATTAATACAACGGTGGCGGAACTTTCACGCAACGTCATAAAAGCGCCCGCGACAGAGGCAAATTCAGATATAAGAGCAATCCTGTTAGCCATACAAGGACAGATTGCTGGATTTGAAAAAAAAAAAACTGACTGAACAAGCGGACCGAATAGATATTATTTATTCGTCCTTGTTCTCAGACAACTCAACATACCACAATGAACTATACAACTAATTTAACTCTAAAAATTATTGCTGTGAATGTGAATTCACTAATCCACGTGGAAAGGAGGGACAATCTAGGTAACCTGCTAGAAGCCGAAGGACCCGATGTGCTTCTAGCTAGCGAAACCAAGCTAAACCAGAGGCACAAATTGGGCTACAAAAACTATAAAGTCATTAGACGAGATCATCCACACGCCACACAAGGAGGTCGAGTTGTTGGCTTAATTAAGATAGGCCTTCACCACAAGGTCATTTACAGCACAGCTGTACACAAATTTCAGCTGCTGGAAGCTCGCATTATAGATATACCTTTGAAAAGTCAAATGCATTGTGGGGTTTTAAGTCATGTGTGCCGGCGTACGGCGCTTATTCACTTAATAAACCATCGTTCTTTCACGTAGACAATTGTTCACAAAACTCCGATGTCCGGTAAAGGGAAATGAAACACACTGGAACCTTTTTATTTTCGACCAAAATATCACTTCGTTATTTTAATATATCGGTTAACATTTGTACCATTTGCATAGGGTGAATTTACCGTTATTAAATTTCGCGAACGAAACCAGGAAGGAATTATTTTTCACTACACTTTGGTGGCGACTTTCTCAACACCGATCAGGGAACGCATGTACAAAACGCCAATTGTAAAATTAACTAAGATACCTGCGCAGAGACGTTCTTCGTTTTAGGTGTGCCCACTTACGTGAATTAAATCTGACTCAGATGATGCAACTCATATCCATCTGTTCGATGGCCGCGAATTGCATAGATAAGGGAGGATTATATATGTGGGCGTATAGGAAAAGTACAATGCTATGCGATGAGGACGATGATCGGTGGACACCTGATCAAACAGAAGTACATCGTTGGTGATGTATGCCAGAGATCGAAATAGATTTTTGTTTCAAAGTAAACAAAAACGCTATTTCACAGATCAATGGTGTATATCATGATGATGATGCATAGATAATGTATATGATGTGCCTATGATACAAAAGGGGTCGTCATGGTATTTGCCCAAGATTCCTTGGAAACACCGATGTAGGCAATATCCAATCTAGTCATATGGCTCCGGTGCACAAGGAGGCAAGTTATTTTGTTGACATAAGTCAGCAGGAACCTCGTCAACGGCGGCAAAGGGTCAGGCTGGATGGCTATATGTTTGATAAATATACGGGTAAGCAAAACGCACAGTGAGATTTTGGCGTATTTAGCCTTAGTCGAAGTGTTCCACCGAACACTGTTCACAAACAAAAGGAACAACCTGTTCACCAACCGACACGGAAAGAACACAACCATACAATAAAAACACTGCGAACATTTCCTTTTTATTATAATTTTAATGTTAGGTATGTTTTAAAATTTTAGCTTCTAAGTACAAAATCGATTCATTCAACCACTTAATTAATTAACTTATTATATAGCATGTACAGTTGATAACTCTTAGTTTAAGCTGCCTTTAGTAAACCAGCGCAGGTATTTCTCACACAAATGTTTCGTTTCGTTGGATTTCTTTTGGTCTAATTTATTTTAGTTCGCCACTATTACAATAAGATATTTTTACCCGTATATACTGTCTGTTTCTTTTAGAAAAACATCCGATTTTAAAAATATATATCATTCGTTCGGTTGTAACAACAGAAAATTCAAGGACTTAATACACTTGAACGCGTCTTAATCCCTGTACGTAAAATCAAACCTTCTCGTCCTGTTTCTGTAGCGAAATATTGCGCGGCGCGGACCGACCTCCTCGTAGGGTTTCTCTGGGTCGACCTTCTGGACCGATGCTCGATATCAAAAACTCCTCTCTTGCAACCTATCGGATACTGTTTTTCCAGTATCTGTGTGTTTTGTATCTGCAGTTGTGCAGACACAATTTCCTGTAAGGAGAAAATTCTCACGCATACATATGGAAGCTTCACCGTCGTTGTTGACGGTGGATTCTATTCCCACGCTGCTTGGTTAGGTCGACCATCTGGTGTTGACGATCGCCTGGACGTCTAGTCCGCTGGTATCTATTGGATTTGAAATCCAAGAGAGTTTTTCACATGGTGTGAAAAACAAACATTCCGCTGATGCATTTCTGCTTGGCGGACAGTGGCAACGGCGCAATGCTGTGCCGTATTTATTTATTGCAGCTGGCCTTCGTAAAACTCCAAACAAAGTCTTGTTTGGAGTTACGTGGTGCTTGGTTTCTCGTGCCATCTGGGTGTTTACGAGGCTAAGGAATGCGCTCCTTTGTTTGCGGTGAATATTTGGGTGATCTAATGTTTAGATCAACCGCACCACGTCCGTTGGTCGGTTAATTGTTTTGATTGCAATTCCCTGCATCCCGTGCAGATGTTCAGGGTTGCCGACTTGTGGTGCTGGCACTCACTCAGCTTGCGATTCCACACGTCGAAGGATGCATGGATGTTTCTCCTTGTTTCAGGTCGTAGGTTTTAGGTATGGAGCGTTTAGCTCGGTATTAGAGGGTTTGGGGACGTTAAGTTCCTTGCCTTCTGGTGTCGACTCAACGTTGGGTTACTGGCGGCCCCCGCTGGGCTTGGGGCCGCGTCTGTGGACGTGATGTTGTCCAGGTAAGTGCGGTACCTCAAGTTGGTCTGGACTTTTCCTGTGGGGAATTTGTACGTTCGCCACAAGATACTGTATGTTTAATCTAGATCTCAGGCGGGTCATCGTAGGCATGGCTGGGGTATAATTGTTTATGGTGAATCATATTAGTGCCCAAGTCCCATGATCGGTAGATAACCGATAAAGAAAATTGGTCACAAGTGTTGCGAACCTCGGGACTGGGGCAATAAATGGTTATGAACCGTATCAAAACCCATCGCCTACGACTGTGTCAACAATTACCTTGGTCAACAAGTATTTATCTATTATAATCGCTGACAAGCCGAGCCGATGGAGATATGGTACGGCTCATATAATAATTCACTGTGATGCATGTCTTGATTTTAACTTTCAGGTGTGATGTTGCAGGGGAGCTTACGCTGCCCCTAATTGCAGGTAAGTACTATGGGTTTGGAAGGTGGTTAATTTAAGAGGATGGGCGGTTCTTTGGGAATGTATTAAAGAATCGCCACAGCATCTATACGTGGTATCAGTGTATGCACCTGAAGCTCCTGAGTGTTCGCAATTTATCCGCGAACTGGATACCCTTCTTCGTAATCTCAAGTTAGACTCGGAAAACAATTATTTTGTTCTGGCGGGAGATTTAAACTCCAAACACAGTGCTTGGGGTGATATCACACCGAACATATGGGGTAATGCACTATTCAACTGGTGGCAAACAAATGCAACACGGATACCACGTATAGATGCTATGGTGGTGACAACTACAAATCAGTAATTAATGAAGAATGGAAACGTAAAATTCTCTCCATTAAAACCGCTGGTGGGAATATGTTTCCGCAAATAAATAAAGTATTTAGAAGAAAAGATCATAATGACATTGTAGCGATTCTAACAGATACACACAATTCACAAGCAAAAATAGTGAAGAACACCGAACGAAAAAAATCGAATAAGAAAAATACATCAGAACCGTATACCAAGCGATAAAATAAAAATAATTCATACCAGTGGAATGTAGTCGAGTTTGGAAATCAAATTCTAAACTCGGTCAGTAGCCTGGTGTGTAACGCTTAGGTCAAATTTTTTTCGTGATTCGAGCTGTCATAGCGTCAGTTCGAATCACACGATCTTCTTCACTATTATTTCAAACGCTATAACATTCCCTGCCTTCGAGTCCCGAGGTCTCCCGAGAATTGTCAAATATTGTTGAACGCAGGACTCACCCCTGAACATATCAACTCCAACGAAGAACTAATAGTAGTCGAGGATCCGCAAGAGAAAGCGAACTCCATTGGCGCCTGTTTCGAGGCAGTACACAAAGTGAATGAATCCATTCATTCTAATCTCGATATCGAAACAGAACTATCCAAAACCATATTTCGCTGCACAATGAACGGCAAAGTTGGCATTCCGAAAACAAAAGTTTCACCATCTTCAGTGAAAACAATAGAGCGGATGCGCCCCTTAGAAATTTGCACACAAATATATTTGTGAATAAGAATGAACTCATGGACATCCTTAGATCCATTAAAAAAAGAAATCCTCTGGAACAGATGGTATTCCGAATACAGTTCTTAAACATCTTCCTACGGAAGCGGTGAAAATTTATACTACCTTGTTCAATAACGCTCTAAATAATGCATTCTTCCCAAGACGTTGGAAAATAGAAGTAGTTCATCCCATCCCCAAAAAGGGCAAGGACAGGAGCAATCCCGCTAACCTTCGCTCGATTCGTCTGCTTCTAAACATTAGCAAAATATTCGAGAAAATCTTAAATAAGGCATTGATAAACTGGTGTGATGAAAACGACATCATTCCGAACAACCAGTTTGGCTTTAGAGCGGGGCACGACACAGTTCATGCTGCTACAAAACTTGTTTCCGATATACAGTGGAACAAGGCAAAACGACAATGCACAGGCGTATGTTTGGTTGACTTTGAAAAGGCCTTCGATACCGTAGGGTTAGAAGGACTTGTATATAAGTTATCAAATCTAGGTTAGCCCGAATATCTGTTATACATCATTTACGATATGATAATGGATAAGCAATTTGTGGTAAAATGTGGGGACAAAATCTCCAATAAAACTTTCCATATTCAAAATGGGTTACAGCAGGGAGCCGTGAATTCTCCCATTCTCTTCAATATTTATACTAGTGATCTAGTTGGGTCTCTTAATCATGCTATTGCATATGCCGACGATATTGTAGTGTACAGATCAGAAAAAAATGTCGATGCCATTAACAGACTTCTTCAAGAAGACTTCAATAAAATCAAACGCTTTTGTGACGATTGGAAATTGAAAATTAACTTCCAAAAAACAGAAACCATCCTTTTCAGAACACCTCTTTCTACAGCTTCAAGAGATACAAGGAATAATTGGAAAAACTTTTCCATTGTAGGAAGCAATAATCTTCCGCTGCAAATGAAAACTGTTGTCAGGTACCTTGGTATCTGGATGGACCAATACCTATACTTTGATAAGCACAAAGCAGCTGCCCTCTTCGCAGCTAAAAATGCATATGCAATGACAAGAAGTCTGCTTCGAAATAGTCTCCTAGATCACAAAGTTTAAATAATTTCGTACTCAGCATTTATTCGTTCAATATTAGTGTATGGTTGCCCGGTATGGTTTAACGTTTCCCCATCCTACATGGAAAAGTTTCGCATGTTCGAGAGGCAGTGCTTGCGTTCCTGCCTCGGATTACATAGAACACCTGAGTCTCAATACAGGAAATTCTATCCTAATAAGACACTGTATGACAAATCAGGACTGACTAGGATAGACAATTTCATTATAAAAATGATTCGTGGTCACACTGCAAGGGCAATGTGCAGCGAAAATAATCTCATCTCGGGAGCATACTACCCCAATGACATGTACCTGGAGAATACACTTCAAAATTGGTTTATCCCACCAGAAGCGTTCCCTCTCTTGGATAGAAAAGGTCTTATCCAAAACAAGCACGGAGTCCCTATTATTTACCATGCTTTTCGTGGTGCCAGGGGCAAACGGATTCTGTATAACAGTGGTATATCAAATGCTGGAGTTCACTTGCGATTTAGCATGCCAAGAGGCGATCGAGATAAATCTATAAATGACCGATCCCATCCCAACTGGTGGTGGATTGACAATGAAGAAAGGATTTAATATCCCCAAAGATAGAAAGATCTTCAGACGCTACGCCTTCCCTTCCCATTCCTCACTTCCCTTTTCATATTTATTTATTCTTCCTTTTCATTTCCATTTTTCATTTAGATTCCTTTTCGTTTTAAAATTGCTTTATGTTAACATTTTTGTTAAGATGTTTGTTATTAATTTTTTTGTAAACTTTTTTACCTTATTTTATTAAAAAAAAAAAAAAAAAAAAAAAAAATGAATAAATAAATAAAAAAATACAGAGAGAGAACTTCTTCTTCTAAAATATTCGGGTAATAGAAATATATAAAAATATAAAAATATAAAAATATTATTGTACGCCGAAAGGCATTACACAAAATTGTATCGTGCAATTTAGAGTGTTCGTGTAGAGCCAGTAAATTATTTTAAGAATAAGAAAAGATTGTAAAATAGGATTTAGCATTTTAGTCCTAAGTGAACATTTGTTAAATTATTGTACAATAAATGCGTTATTCAACAACATTAACAACGTATTATATCGACATTTTTCGTGGTTACGTTGTTGTAGCGTTTAGTACGTTATAATCTTATAAGTTAAAAGAGTTGGTTGTGGGGAAAGATTTCTCCAATTTCAGGACGGCAAACCTATAGCGTGGACTCTGCGCCCTGAAGTCCAATTTTCCACAGCCGCCTCCATTAGCCAAGTTTAATTTAGTGGGGCTGTCGCCCCATTTAATTGGCTGAATATGAGTGTGGAGGTTATATTTTTAAGTTAATTTTAATTCTTACCTCCTTTGGGGAGATCCTCCTCTGGGGAGATCCGATTGCTTCCGGGGTCCAATATTGAAAAACGATTTTAGTAAGTTCTTTTATTTATTATTTATTTATTATTTGATCTCTTAATTTTACTTTCAGCGGCTAATTCCTTTTTAGATTTATTAAAGTTTCTATTTTAGAAATAGGTTGATTGGCGGCCAGGGGTTCGGCCTCTGGAATCTTACTGATCACGAAATTGAAAATTACCACCCTTTTATGCTTTTTCTCGTTGAGATTTGTCAACGTTTTTAATGTAAAAATTCTAAGAAGCACACACAAGAATTTGTGTGCTTCAATTGGAACTGTGCTCTGAGAATTGACTAAAGATTTAGTTGAATAGGTTCCTGGAAGGGAAATCATGAAATGCGTTTTGAATTAAGCATTTCATGATTTCAGGACTCTGGGAATTGATTCAATGTGCGACAAATTAACTTTTGGTTTAATTTATCGCTCATATGATTCAATATGGAATTTGGATTTGGATTATGGGAGGTATTGGGGATTTGGATGCGATTATTGGTGATATCGGGGATTTGGATGGGAGTAGTGATTTAGGATCGGCTGGAAGAGATTAATTTTCTAGAACGGGTGAAAAGCAAAGGGTGGTGGCCTTTCGATTTCGCGATAGTTTACATTTTGGTTCCAGTTTGGTTTAATATTTCTTGCATTAATTGGTTATATTTACAAATATTGTTTAGGTATATTTTAAGAATGGGCATATGTGTTATAAAGGTAAGTAGATAAATTTTAAATTAGTAGGGGTTTTATTTTAATTTTTCTAATGTATGCTTAAGTTGATATTTATAATTTTTTGATTTGGACGTAATGCTAGATTAATAACTTAATAGGTAAATGTGTATTTGCTTTTTTTGTTTTAAAAGGTCTTATTCTAGTTTTTTTAAAAGGTCTTATTCTAGTTCAAAACTGAAGAAAGCACCCTTCCCAACAACATTCTCCTCTATAATAGAGGATTCCTGGACCCATCCCTTAGGGTCTACTGCTGACACACTACAAACACGCACGCACAGTACAAGACAGCACAAACACACACACACACACACCGACCATAGCGCAGATTATCAGACGCCAAAGACGTGATCTGCGTTTATTACCGCACTCAAGACCCACTGGTCTTGTACGATTTCTTTCCCACCATCCCTCTATACAAGTAGTTAAAGCACCCTTCCCAACAACATTTTCCTCTTTAATAGAGGATTCCTGGACCCATCCCTTAGGGTCTACTGCTGACACACTACAAACACGCACGCACAGTACAAGACAGCACAAACACACACACACACACACACACACACACACACACACCGAGCAAAGCGCAGATTATCAGACGCCAAAGACGTGATCTGCGTTTATTACCGCACTCAAGACCCACCGGTCTTGTACGATTTCTTTCCCACCTCTATACAAGTAGTTAGAGAACACCTGGACTAACACTGTCCACACTATCCCCAGATACTTCCTTTCCTTCCCCTTTCTTTTCAGATATCTTGAGGCCGAGCCCAACATCCTCACGGATGTGGGTGATTCTGCTTATCGCAAGATGACCAGAAGCCAGAGAAAAGATGAAGGACAAATTTGTCCTTGTCTCCCTAAAGTCGGCCTCTGCCAACCAATTTTTTTTTTTTTTTTCTTTTTAAAGCAGCAGAAGTTGCCACTGGGGCTCCGAGTTGTGAAGAGGTAATTTACAGTTTCAGTGCACATGATTTACTCTAATGCGCTCCATAGGGCCTCAATCGAAATCACTGCATAACGAGTAATAAAGGTTAGGTAACTATAGCAGCGGTGTTTTATTTGGAGAATACAAGAAGTGTCCTGGGCAAGACTATAACGCCCTTCGTACAGAACAGAGTCCGGCTCTGGAAGTACGGTACGTTAACCAAATAAATCGTTTGGCCGGCCAGCGCCGGAATACAGTCCACACTGAGAGAAGGAAGCTGAGGAAGTCCAATCCACTGCTCAGTTCGTTTTTTTATTTTTTTGGTAGAGATTATTGAATGATCCCACCACTGCCACCAAAATTTGTAGTGCGGTTAGCTTCCGTGCTTCTCGATCAACGAAGAAGAGAAACGAACGATGGATCCTGAATGGATACTTGTTGTTTGCTGTTGAGTCCTAGTCCCACTATGGATACGTGGGTACACGACCGCGTCCTTGGATTTTCCAGATAGCCACTATGGGTGCGCCGTCCATGTACACGTGAAACGCAGGGTAATGCCAGTATGGGCGCAAGTGCCAAAGCAAAAAACAAAAGCTCCACATCACATCCGAAAGCAAAAACTGATTAATTTCAGAAAACTAATTTAATTTACGATTAACTTCTCCTTACACACGCTACCCACTCACTACTTTCAAATCTACTTTTCTTCTTCCTCGAAGTCTCAGACACATCGCCCCTTACCGCAAATCCTTTTTGATTTTTTTTGTTATCAATTAGCGTGTCTGGTTAATGCATTCGAGGGTTTATATTGGACTTTAAATTGGGTCAGAGTCCATGGAAAATGAGTGAGAATGTGGATGGGATTTTTTTATTTTTATTTATTAGACTTCTCTCGGGAGAGGCGAACCTATAGCGCCGCATGGGCGCCCCGATATGCCATCAAATAACTGTTGCAGTTCTTTTTGAACAGTTGCAGGTTGTAACGCTCCGGGAACACTCACGTGGGAAGGGAGCTCCACACACACACAACGATACACACTGACCGAGTGCGGACGTGTTTTCAATTCGCCGATCGAGATAAATGTAAAAGTTACTTTTATGAGTCGCGAGTGAAATTTGAAATAATAAGACTATTTATAAATAAATCAATTCTAGTGACAAGAACAGTCAAAACAAAGTTATTATACATAAATATAAACAAATAAAAGAGAACGAAGCCACGTGGTTTGACAGTTAAAACAAACACCGTTTAATACTAATCAACTGTAAGAGTGTATGTGAGCACGTGTTTAGCGACAAAAGAAAAAAAAATTAAAGTAAAAGAAAAATAAAACAAAAACAATAAATATAAATAAAAAAGAAACAAAAGGAACTAAAATATACAGTGAAATTACAAAGTGAAGCCAACCTAAGAACTGGTTTCAAACAAAGACTGGCCTGCTATCTTGGATGCAACAAGCTCGGTGTATGGACCCTCAGCATGCAGAATGGCAGACAAAAAACAAAATATTAAAAAATTAAAACCGAAGTCCGCGTTAATAAAACGCCCGGCGAGCTCCCCACTAACACGAGCTGCAACAAAAATAAACAAGCCAAACGAGGCAATAGCAGACTTGCTCGAAAAGGCGCACAAAATGGAAGAGCACAATCTATTCCCCCCGGTTCCATATAATGACGGCCATCTCACCAATAACATGTTTGCATGTTTAGCGACTACCGACACTGAGGACGAAGAAGACGAAATCAGCGATCTTGAAACAAGGCTAGCCCGAGCAAGGGCGCAATTAGCAGAGAAGCGTCGCAGGAAAAAGGAATTCGCTGAAAAGGAGCAGCTAATAACGAAACAACAGCAGAATCAGCAACAATGTGCACAACAGAAGCCAAGCCAACAAAAAGAATGTCCACCACAACAGATGACGCAACAACAACCGCAACAAGAGCAACAGGCAGCAAAAAGGAAAACGAAGATGCCACCCATCAACATTACAGATATGGACTGTAACGAACTGGTAAGTCTATGTAAGCTTTCTATTGGGGAAGATTTTTCAATTAAAAGACTGACAGGGAACAGGTTGGCCATACAGACAAATTCGGTTAAGGATTTCGAAAAAATGAAAAATGTGCTAAAACGGGCCACCGCGGAATTTTATACGTACACCCCGAAAGAAATAAAGAATATAACGGTTCTACTAAGAGGCGTTGACCCTGAAACAGAACCAGACGTTATATTACAAACGCTGCGAAAGCTTAACTGTAATGATATTGAGTTTATCGCAGTAAAACCTTTCAATACAGCTAGGGCTAGACGGGAGAATAGAAAATTACCATTCTTCCTGGTGCAGCTGGGCCCTGGGAGCAAAATTGGTGGACTTAGGAAAATCGCTATCCTGAACCATCAAATTGTCACATGGGACAAATTGAAAAAAAGCAGAGATATAATCCAATGTCTTCGCTGCCAACGGTTCGGGCACTCAGCAGCAAACTGCGAAATGCAGTATCGATGCGTAAGATGCGGACAGGACCACAGCGCAGAACAATGCACGTTAGGTAAAGAAAGGGTAGTGTTGTAGTCCGGACGCCGTGCTTCCTCGGTATGAGGGAAGAGCGTGGACTTATTATTTTTCCTTTTCTTCTTTTGCTGGTCCTAAGAATTCTCCACGTATTATGATCCGCGTCCCAGGCGGACCTTCCTTTGGTGAAAGTCCAGTTACAACTGGCTGAGGCGCCATTAACAAGAAAAATCCTTTTTTAAACTCAACGGCTCTTAAAGGGTTTTAGATGATATTAAAACTCATATTATTATCACTATATTTAATATATTTATACCAACTTAGGGTTTCTTAACTCAACTTTCCAGACTCACAATTCAACTTACAATCTCAAACGAACTTTATGAACTGAATTTTTTCTCTATTATCTTTTTTCTTCTGTGACTTTTCACATTCAATTCGGACGAAAATCCAAGTTGCTATGTTTTCAATAAATAAAAAGGTGCAGGTTATTAAGTGTGCTGTAACTGGTAATATTGTGAATGTTTATGAATGGTATGTATTAAGTGAGAATGTAATATATGTTAAGTGAAGTTTTTAAGGATGTGTTAGGAGATTCAGTGTTAAATTTAATAAGGGTAGTATTCTGGAATACAACATCCCACCCTTCTTCGAGAAAGAAAATTATCCTTGAAGAGAATAATTTTCTAGTAACTATATATTAAATTAAGATTAATTAAAAACTTGGATTTTCGTTCAATTACATTACAAAGGTTTTCAAAATTAATCTTTCATCAAAGGTTACAATAATCAAAAAGTTCTTAATACTAGAAAAATTAATCTATTTACATTATATATTAACAAAATTTTTCCAATACTCAAAAAGTTCTTAACTCTAGAAAAATAGTCCAAAATAGTCTATTTACATTATATATTAACTAAATTTAAATATTTCTCCTTGGAACCTTTTCTTTTCTTATCTAAAAATCATTATTACTTATTATATTAAATATATAATATTAATATTATTGTTTCAAAATTCTCATTTCCGTATATATATTAATTCCAAAATTTCTAATATATATATTACCAACAAAATTTTCTTTCTTTCCTTTTCCGTTCGAATATATATTAATTCTAAAATTTCCAATATATATTACCTCTAAAATTTTCTTTCTTTCGTCCCCCTCATTAACTTTTTTTTTTTTTTTTTTTTTTTTTTTTTTTTCATTTCCGTCATTTCCTACAATTGTTAGATTATTTCATATATATTGAATAATAAAACAAAGGCCATTTGTTATGTGTTTATCTTTTCCTTAAATTTATGGAAAAGTTTCCAAAACCTTTCTGGGCCTATTACTATGATGATTGAATAAAGATGATTATTACCAAAAATCTTCTTGAAAAATGATCTCAAATAATTTAAATGACGGTGTAACCTTTTATTTTTTTGTATTTTGCATTGGAATAAATTTTTATTGTTGAAAAAAAAGACTTGTAATGTATTTATATAGTTACTCTTTACAATACCTATTTTAGTTAAATTATTATTTTCATTTTTTATTATTTCGTGTTTGAGTAAGTGTTTGTGTTTGTTTTCGTTGTTTAAAATATTTATTGTTTTCGGCTTAGTGTTGTCATTGTCCATAGCTTTAACTGCTGTCGGAACGTCTACCTTTTCAGTCTTACTCACTGCTGATGGATCGTTTAGTTTCTCAGTCTCATTTACTGATTCGAATAGTTCTTCAGACTTATTAGCTGTTAGAACATCTTGGTTCCCAGTCCTATTTGCTGTTTGAACTATTTCTTCAGTTATATCTGCTGTAGAAACATTTAATCCGTCAGTCTTTGCTGCTGAAAAGATTTGTTCATCAGTATTAGCTGCTGAACTGACTTGGGTTTCGAATTTTATTGCAACTATTGGGTCTTCAGTCTTTAACACTGCTGAATTTTCAGTCTTTGTTGCTGAAGTGCCGTGGTTGTCTATTGGGATAGCCGGAATATTAGGGGTTTCTGTTTGTATATTTTCTGCAGGATCCGAATTTTCAGTCTTTAATACTGCTGAGTTTTCAGTCTTGGTTGCTGAAGTGTCTGCGTTGTCAATAGGGATATCTGAGATATTAGCGATTTCAGTCTTTAATACTGCTGAAAATTTCGGATTTTCAGTCTGTGTTGCTGAATTGTTTTCCAGAATGGGAGTATGAATCGGAGTCTTTATATTAGGGACAGGGTTATCTTCGTTTATATGGCTTGGTTTATAGGAGTATGTGGGCTCAGGGTAAATTTGGCTAGGAGCTTCATTAAAATGGTCGTTATCTATTTCCAAAGATCTAATGCTGTAAATAGAAAACTTTGGTCTGTCTTCCATAAATTTTAGTTGGCGTCAGGCCTTGTTTTCCGACTCTTGCACCCGATAAAAGTGAACATTTTGCCGATCGTTTTGTCTATTGGTGCTCCTAGAATTTTCACCAAAACGATTTTCAGAGTTTGTAGGATTATTTCGGAATGGGTTACGCGTTGTTGTACCTTGTTGGTAATTTGTTGAAGCCGATCCATTCCTAGATATCTTGTATCTACACTCATTCTCTGTGTGATTATTCCGTCCACAGAAATTGCATACACTGTTATATTCCCTTTTTATGGGTTGTCTATTCGGAAAAGTGGACTGCATGTTTCGATAACATGTGTCTTGAGAATGCCCTGGCTTACCACAGGTTTGGCAGACTATACGATTGAATGTAGGTTTTTCATTATATTGATATGACCTGGGAGAGTTGTCCATTCGAGCACCATGTGATACTACATGTGCAATCGACTGTTTTAAATTATTTCCCCCATGGACTTTAGCTAGTATCTTTAGCTGTTCGTTCATTAGTCCATCTTCAAATGTTTGTACGGCCAATTTTTTGTTTTCTTCCATTAAGAATTCCCTAACCACCGCGTCTGCTGTTATTTCACACGTGGCAGAGTTTAGAGTCCTTAGAGCATTCGCGACTCTATCGCCGTATTCCCGGACGGTTTCTCTGTAGCGTTGTTTCAGAGAAATCAACTCATTGTGTGCCGTCGACCGAGATTGCTCCTCTTTATATTCCGATTCGAGTTTATCTTTTAAATCCTCCCACTTAGCGATTTGGCTATACCTAATCAGATCGTAAGCATGACCCTCTAGTCTATTTTTGACTAGATCTAAAAATGTCTCGTATATATCCGGGTCTGCCTTCTTTAGGGATCTAAATAAAACGTCTCCCCCGGAAATAAATTTACCTAAGTCGCAGGGTTTCCCGTCAAAGGTAGGGACGATTCTGAAAACATCAGAAATTCCGACAGAGAGAGCCATTTCAGGGGGTTTAATGTGTATCGGTTGATAGTGGATTTGTTCTTCCCCCTGCCTAGCCGCCTGTCTCGTGTAATATGGACTCGTAATAGTGAAAGTTTAAAATAATGTATGGCGAAAATTCAATTCTTAAAATATGGTTAATTTAAAAATATGGTTATGGAAAAATTGGCCTTTCTTTTGGTTATTCAATATATATATATATAGGAAAGAAAAATAAATTGGTCCCAAAACTGAAAAGAAAGAAAATTCGACGAGAAAGAAAGAAAAGAAACGGAAATGTCTTCGAAATACTGAAATGAGAATTTGCAAATAATTTAGATAGAAATTTCTATCCAAAAAATATTCTATTGGGATAAGGAGAGCTTCCAAGTAGAAAATATTCCTAAAAAAAATAGAGAGAAAAGTCGCAAAAAAAATTCTTACTCTACTAAATGTTGTCGTTGTACTGTTGATAGCAGTCTTGAGTGTTGCTGTTTTGTTTTTTTTTTCTTCAGTTTTCCTTGGTTGTATCCCACCGCTGCCACCAGTGTTGTAGTCCGGACGCCGTGCTTCCTCGGTATGAGGGAAGAGCGTGGACTTATTATTTTTCCTTTTCTTCTTTTGCTGGTCCTAAGAATTCTCCACGTATTATGATCCGCGTCCCAGGCGGACCTTCCTTTGGTGAAAGTCCAGTTACAACTGGCTGAGGCGCCATTAACAAGAAAAATCCTTTTTTAAACTCAACGGCTCTTAAAGGGTTTTAGATGATATTAAAACTCATATTATTATCACTATATTTAATATATTTATACCAACTTAGGGTTTCTTAACTCAACTTTCCAGACTCACAATTCAACTTACAATCTCAAACGAACTTTATGAACTGAATTTTTTCTCTATTATCTTTTTTCTTCTGTGACTTTTCACATTCAATTCGGACGAAAATCCAAGTTGCTATGTTTTCAATAAATAAAAAGGTGCAGGTTATTAAGTGTGCTGTAACTGGTAATATTGTGAATGTTTATGAATGGTATGTATTAAGTGAGAATGTAATATATGTTAAGTGAAGTTTTTAAGGATGTGTTAGGAGATTCAGTGTTAAATTTAATAAGGGTAGTATTCTGGAATACAACAGTAGACGACAGATCTCTTTTAAAGTGTGCAGTTTGTAAGAGTGGGGGACACCCCGCTAATTATCGAGGCTGTCCTAAGTTCCACGAACTACAGGAAAAAAAGTGTTCACAGCAACGAAAATCAGAACGCCCGATAGTTCAAGGCCGACCAACACTAAATGTAACACCCCAGTTCTCGTATGCTCAAGTAACAGCTGGCAGGAGAAACACGCCACAACCCACCACACGGGTACCGCCGCAACATACTGTGCCTCCAGAAACAGTAACACTAGCAGATGTGCTCACAACCTTGCTCGCTATTCAGACGCAGATGACACAAATGCAAAAACAAATAAAAGAACAGGACACTAGACTAGACTGGGTCTATTCGCAGTTGTCTAGCCAGCCGTCAATATAAACCCCCCAACAGAAAGCACAATTAAGGCTTTAGTCGTGAATGTAAATTCACTTATCAGAATCGAGAGAAGAGCCGTTCTCTTTAAACTGTTGCAAGACGAAAGTCCTGACGTGCTTCTGGCTAGCGAAACTAAGCTGAATCAGAGGCATAAACTATGTCACACAAACTACGACATTATACGAAGAAACCGACCCAACTCCACACAAGGAGGAGGGGTGGCAATCTTTATTAAAAAACAACTTCAACATAAGGTAATATATAGTGGTGAGATTCGCAGATTTGAGGTGCTTGAAGCGTGCATTATCCGCATACCCCGCCGACAAGGTAGGGGGATGTATGTGATATCTGCCTACGCACCAGAAGCACATCAACAAAATCAATTTATAATGGAACTAGAGACTCTTTTCCAATGCTTACAACTTTACTCGGAAGGGAACTATTACATCATGGGTGGCGATTTGAATGCTAAACACCCAAATTGGGGAAATAGCATATCCAACACGAAAGGAAATCAACTAGTTAGTTGGCTAGATCAACATCACATTGAATATAAGGCTGACCTGCTAGCTACAGAATATCCTTCTTTCCCCAAAGGGGGATCGTTCCTCGATATTATGCTTATTGACACACGCCTTAAACATACACATACTAACAGACAAAATATAAACTGCCTACGCACAATTGAGTATGACAGCGACCATTGTGCATTATCAATCGTGATAAAAACACCAAGCGAAGTTGTGGAACTCGGTGAATGTATGATACCGCAACCCTATAACTATTGGGGTATGCGATGGACGCGTTTCACGAGAACCTTAACAAGAGAAATTCGCTTAAAAGACATTAACCCTCCTACCAACAGAAACATACCCAACGATGACATCGACAAATACATACAAAAAATGGACGAAACCATAAAACAAACTATGGACAAAACAATACCAAAAACCACACCTACGGACAACATGAACATGTACCGAAACGCCACAATCAACGCACTCCACAGAAAAAAAAAGTAGACTTCTGTCGCAACTAAAACTACGGTACAGACGATTTATTGATAGGCACGACCAGGAGATAATATCACTGAAGTCCAGATTAAAAAATCTCCAACAGCTGATAAAAGCCAACTATAGGCTATCAGCAAATTTGTATTGGAACAACAAAGTTCGGGCGGTAAAATCCAACAACCCTAGTATGTTTCCGCAAATTAATAAAATATTTAGACGGAGTAATGAAAACGAGATTCAGTGTCTCCAAATACCACGAACTGACGAAAACCAACGAATGCTGGCAAATATAGGCATAGACACAAACAACGCCATCCTAAATGATGAACTTTTTGTGTTTGAAGATCCCTTGGAAAGATTGAATGTTGTAGGGGCCGTCTTTCAAGAACTGTGCAAGGCAAATGAAGTAATTTGCCGCAACCATGGCTTGGAAGATAGAGTATTACTGAATTATCGTCATCTTCGAAATGACATTTCACAGTGACGAGCAGAAAACCGTGGTTTTAACGAATTCAATAATGAAAATACGGCAAACGCCGAGATTACTGTCGAAAGCGCCAACTGTCTTTTGATCACTAGTGAAGACATCCATGGCGTCTTTGCATCATTAAGAAACAAAAAATCAGTTGGAATCGATGGAGTACCCAATATCGTACTAAAACATCTTCCTCCAATCGCAATGGACATATATGCAGTCTTGTTTAACAACGCTCTGAACAACGCACACTATCCAGTACGTTGGAAAACGGCCATCATCCAACCGTTACCAAAAAAAAGGGAAAGATAGAACAAACCCAAAAAATCTGCGATCGATCAGTTTGTTACCGAGTATCAGTAAAGTATTCGAAAAGGTTCTAAACAAGGCTCTACTTAAATGGGTTGAGGACAATAATATTATTCCAAATAACCAGTTTGGTTTTAAAGCTGGTCATGAAACCACACATGCCGCAGCTAAACTGGTTTCAGACATTCAGTGGAATAAAAATCTGAAACAGTGTACAGGTGCCTGTTTGATTGACTTGGAGAGGGCCTTCGACACCGTTTGGTTAGAAGGGTTATATTACAAGCTAATGAGACTAGGCATTCATAGACCACTACTGTATATACTATACGACATGTTGAAAGAAAGGAAATTCATCGTCAAAAGTGGCAATGTGACCTCTAACATTACTTACAATATAGAAGACGGCCTGCAACAGGGAGCGGTGTTATCTTCGATCCTTTTTAATATTTACACTAGCGACCTGGTAAGGTCTCTTCATCAGGCTATTGCGTATGCAGACGATCTGATAATATATAGAACAGCACCAAAAATTGAAATCATTAACGGATTATTACAAGGAGATTTCAATGATGTTCAGCGATACTGCGACAACTGGAAAGCCAAATTAAAATCCAGAAGTGTGAAACCATCCTCTTTGGAACACCACTGGCTGAAGCTACCAGAGACACCAGGAAAAACTGGCGAAAGCTAGTTATTATGGGACCACACCAACAAACACTGGAAACCAAAACCGTAGTCAAATACTTAGGCATCTGTCTGGATCAGTATCTATATTTTAACAAACATGTGGAAGCTGCCCTAGCCAGGGCAAAGAAGTAGAGTACATATGTAGTGATTTAGGATAACGCAAGATGGGAAACGAGAGCATTGTCAGAGAAAGAACAATTGACGAAGAAGTTTTGATTGATTTTGTCAATAAGGAGCTCTACCGGTTTAATGTTAGCGTTTTCATGTAATTCATGTGTCGAATAATGCCATGGCAAATTCAGCAACATTTTCAATATTTTATTTTGACACCTTTGCAATTTTATTTTGTGTGTGCGAGCACAGTTACACCATACAGGGGCCCCGTACAGGAGTATAGCTTGAAAAATGGTTTTAAATATTATAATTTTATTTTCAATGCTAAGCTTTGACTTTCTACACACTAATGGATACATAACTCTTACGACTTTGTTTATTTTGTCAATTGTGGTAGTGATGTGTTTTTGAAAGATAAGTTTTTTATCTAGAATAATACCTAGATATCTACAGTCTTCGGACCAATCAATATCAACTGCACACATACTGAGTTTAGTGCCATTTGGTAGGTAACAGTGTTTCCTACATCTCGAAAACCAGACAGCTTGTGTTTTATTACCATTTATTTTTATTTTCCATTTCCTGTAATATACTGCTAGCTTGTCAAGAGCTGCTTGCAAAGAGTTGTAGACATTAGTGAATAAGGCACCCGAAGAGAAAATGGCCGTATCATCGGCAAACATAGCTACCTGAATGTTTTCACCTAGACATGGTAAATCTGCGACAAACAAAGTAAATAATATGGGACCAAGGACCGAGCCTTGGGGTACACCATGGTGGATTTGGTGAGTAGAGGATATGTCGGTTCCTAAACTCACAACATATTTTCTCGAACGAAGAAAGCTCTGGATAATTTTGATAAGCGATATTGGCAGCTTATGTTTTAGTAGCTTATAAATCAAGGCATCGTGCCATACCGTATCAAAAGCTTTTTCGATGTCTAGAAGAACCAGTCCCGTTGACTCCTTGTCGATGAATTTACCAGCTATGTGGTTTTTAATGCGCAAGACTTGGTGGATTGTGCAGTGACCACTACGGAAACCGAACTGAAAGTTTGGTAAGATGTTATTGTCTTCCACAAAACGATCAATCCTTTCCTTAATGATTTTTTCTAAGAGCTTACTCAGACAGCTAAGTAGACTAATAGGTCTGTGGCTTTCGAGGCTGTTCTTCGGTTTGCCGGGTTTCGGGATAGGTATTACTTTTGCTGTTTTCCAACAGTCCGGAAAATAACAATTCTTAAGACAAGCGTTGAAAATGAACGTTAAGTAGTTACTTGCAGCAGGTGGAAGTGCTTTGATTAATTTGTTGTTAATATTATCGAGACCCGCAGCCTTTTTTGATATCGCTTTTTTGATCAATTCTTTAACTTTGCTGATACTAGTTGCGTAAGTACTTTCAGCTGGTGTTTGAGAAAGTACATGGATAGTGTTAGCAACTTCAGCTTCAGTATACGCGTCGCTTAGATGCATAGATATGGAGTGGTTCTTACTAAACGTGTTAGCAAGTAGGTTCGATTTCTCCACTGAAGAAATAAACAACTTGTCGTGAACTTTAAACGGAGGAATACTGCACCCTCTCTTTTTCATAATTTTTGATATTTTCCAGAACGGTTTGCTTGCTTTGTCAAGAGAGGAAAGGTGTTTATTCCAACACTTGTTCCTATATGTTGAGATTTCGTTTTTAATGATATTATTTAAGACTTTAACATTAAATAGAAAACAATCGATTCTATAACGTAGCCATTTTCTTCTTTCAGAGTTTCGTAGCCTAATCAGATGTAAGATATTTTCAGGAAGCGGTGCCTTATCAACTGGAGCAGTGGAACATTTAGGTATCGCAAGATCGGCCGCTCTATTGATAACAGAAACAAAATTGTTGCATAGGATATAAATGTGCTCGCTGCAGGTTATAGAATTTAGGCTGGTATCACCTAGAACCAAGTTCGTGTTTATATATGATTTATAACAATTCCAGTTGGCGGCGGAATAGTTGTGGTATAAACTGGTACGATTTACAACTACTGTATGATTCACTGTGCGGCTGATCGGAAGGTGGTCTGAACTTAACGCATTTAGAGTTAATGGCACTGGGCAGTAATTTGGAATATTATTGATATATAGATCGAGTTTGAGGGGTTCTTGTTAGCACTCGCTGGGATATAGGTGGGGAGAAGTGGATAAAGTATGGAAAAACTTGGGCTGGATTCTGCAACATCTAGTAAAATGTTACCCCAGCTGTTTGCCCTAAAACAATTCCACGACTGATGTCTGCAGTTTAGATCACCACCAATAATTACCTTGTTTCGAGTGTTGACTCTATACAATTTTTGCAGATCCCGCTTAAAGTAAGTAGATTTCTCAATGTTTCTATTTCCTCCAGGGAAATAGACAGAAAAAAGACTCACCTTGGAGTTGTCACTTAATGTTACATCTATACTAATTTCCTCA
Source organism: Microdon myrmicae (assembly GCA_963931805.1). Taxonomy (NCBI): domain Eukaryota; kingdom Metazoa; phylum Arthropoda; class Insecta; order Diptera; family Syrphidae; genus Microdon; species Microdon myrmicae. The sequence continues at coordinate 47,153,017 of OZ007497.1, read as the reverse complement.
ATTAACTTAAGGTGCAATGAAGGACGCAAGGAACGTTCTATACATTTTTTCACAGCAATGGCGACACCCCCACCACTAGCATGTACCCTGTCTAGGCGATACCATATGTAATTTTGATGTGAGAAAGAAATGTCTTGTTTGAGCCAGGTTTCTGAAACAAGTGCAATGTCAATATTAAAATTTATCAAGAAACTAAAAAATGCATGCTTTTTGTTTTTGATGCTTCTCGCATTCCAAGTTATGATGTTAAGAGCGTTTCTTAACATGTTTTTCCCGAGTATATGTACTTAATAGCTAATGAAGTAATGACGTTAAATTGGTCAGCTTTAGTTTGACAAGCACTAAGCTTGGTTACAACTTTATTAAGAAGAGAGTTTATCTCGCTAAATGAGAACAAGTTATACTCCTGTACGGGGCCCCTGTATGGTGTAATTGTACCAAATGGAGGAGGACAGAGAGCGCCTCTCCCCCTACAATTTTAATATGTATGGGGCAAACAATTCGTTCGCTTCTCTTGCATCCTCAGAGTCTGAGGATGAAGAAGAGGAAATTACTGAATTGGAGGCGAAACTTGCGATGGCAAGATCCCGTCTAGAAGAGAGACGCCGAAAGAAAAAAATAGCGGCACTCGAAAAAGAAAAAGACACCGAACAACAACAAAAGCCGAAGCCAAAAGTCGGCCAACAGCAACAGCAACAGCAACAGCAACATCAACAGCAACAATCAACACAAAATCGACCACAGCAAGCAACACAACAGCAGCAAAGCAACAATAACAACCAAAAAATAAAGATGCCACCAATCAACACTATAGATATTGAGTGTAAGGAATTGGTAAGTCTTTGTAAGCTAGCGATGGGAAACAATTTTGTAATTAAAAGACTGGCTGGTACCAGGCATGCCATTCAAACCTATGCGGTGGCAGACCACGAAAAAATTAAAGAGGTCTTAAAAAGGGCCACCGCGGAATTCTACTCGTTCACGCCGAAGCAAACAAAGAGGGTAACGGTTCTATTAAAGGGTGTCGACCCTGAGGTGGAACCGGAGGCTCTGCTCGAGATGCTTCAAAAGTTGAGGCACGACGATCTCGAGTTTATCTCCGTAAAACCGTTCACCACAACCAAGGCAAGAAGGGAAAACCGCAAGCTACCCTTCTTTTTGGTTCAACTAACGCCCGGCAGCAGAATTGGTGGTCTAAGAAAGATTACAGTCTTGGACCATAAAAGTGTCACGTGGGACAAGTTAAAAAAAGGCAGAGACATCCTGCAATGTGTCCGCTGCCAAAGGTTTGGTCACGCGGCGGCGAACTGTGAAATGCAGCACCGTTGCGTAAAATGCAGAAAAGACCATAAGGCAGAAGAATGCCCTCTGGGAAAAGAAAGGGTAGAAGAAAAAGCCCTTCTAAAGTTCGCAGTGTGCCGGAATGAGGGACACCCCGCTAATTATCGAGGATGTCCTAAATTCCGTGAAATAACGGCAAGAAGTGTGACCCGGCAAAAAAACACAGAGCCAGCTCGTACTACAACAATGCCCGTAACATCGCAGCGGTCGTACGCACAAGTAGCGTCGGGTGGGAGACCATCAAACCAGGCTACAACATTGGTAGCCACAAATACTCCCACACAGACTGAAACAACATCGCAAGCAGACGTGGTCACGGTTCTGCTTAATCTGCAGAGGCAGATGATACAGCTGCAAAATCAAATAATCGAGATCTACTCGTACTTGCCCAATCTAAACAAAAAGTCGATATAAACCCTCTAACCACAACATCAATAAAAGCTCCTGTCGTGAATGTAAATTCACTAATAAGAACTGAGAGAAGAGCCAATCTTTTCAACCTGTTGCAAATTGAACAGCCTGATGTACTTCTGGCGGGGGAAACAAAGTTAAACCAGAGACACAAGATATGGCATAAAAACTACGATATTATACGAAGAGACCGACCTAACTCCTCTCAAGTGGTGGGGGGGGGGGGGGGGGGGGGGGTCGTGGTCTTTATTAGAAAAGGGATCAATCATAAAGTAATCATAAAGTAATATAAAGAAGTGCGCAGGTTCCGGGTGCTGGAAGCCTGTATCGTACGCATACCCCTTCAGCAAGGAAGGGGTTTGTATGCGATTGCGGTCTACGCACCTGAGGAGCACCAACAAAACGTATTTATAGCAGAGCTCGAGACTCTCTTCCGATGCTTACAATTGCACCTGGACAAAAATTACTTTATCCTAGAGGGAGATATGAACGCCAAGCATAGAAATTGGGGAAATCATATATCTAATGCCAGAGGAAATCAGTTGGCTGGCTGGTTAGATCAGTTTCATACTGAATATAGAACTGACCTGCTAGCTACGGAATATCCATCGTTCCCCAGAGGTAGATCGTTCTTAGATATCTTGCTAATCGACTCACGATTGAGATTACTTAGCACCAACAGACGAAACACAAACTGTTTACGGACAATTGAATACGACAGTGACCACTGTGCATTCACGGCAGTAATAGAGCTTCCGAACGAGCTCGCAGATCTGGAGGAATTCGTGATCCCGCAATCCTATAACTACGGGGCAATGCGATGGCCGCGGTTCACCAGATCATTAACAAGAGAACTGCGTTCGAATGACTTTAATCTGCCAGTAAACAGAAACCTGACTAATGTCGAAATCGACAAATACATTCAACAAATGGACGAAACCGTAAAACGAACAATGGACAAAACAATTCCCAAAACAACAGTTACAGATCACATTAACATGTACAGAAACGCAACAATAAACGCACTCCACAAGAAAAAGAGCAGACTGCTATCGAAATTAAAACAATTACACAGACAGTTTACAGACAGACAAGACCAGGAGATAATATCACTGAAATCTCAATTAAAAAACCTCCAACAATTACTTAAAGCTAATTATAGATTAGCAACAAATTTGTATTGGAACAACAGAATTCGAGCTATAAAAACTAATAACCCGAATATGTTCCCACAAATAAATAAAATATTCAGGAGAAATAATCAAAACGAGATTCAGTGTCTCCAAATTCCACGTACCGAGGTAAACAAGCAGCTGCTAACCAACATTGGCATAGATACAGAGAACGCTATCCTCAATAGTGAGCTCTTCGTGATCGAAGATCCTTTGGAAAAGGTGAACGCTGTGGGAGCTGTCTTTCAGGAAATGTACAAGGTGAATGAAAGCATTCACCGAAATCACGACCTGGAGGACAGAGTTCTACTCAATCACCTGCACCTCCGGAATGAAATTTCACTTTGGCAATCGGAGAATCCGGGTTTTACCGAATTCAGTGAAGATAATCTGTTAATTGACATTAATGCCAATGGTGTAGTGGCTAATGGCCTTCTAATAACAAGGGAAGGAATCCAGAGTATCTTCGACTCATTAAGGAGCAAAAAGTCAGTGGGAATAGATGGAGTACCTAACATCGTAGTCAAGAACCTGCCCCCAACGGCAATAGATATATACACGGTCCTGTTTAACAACGCGTTGAATAATGCATATTATCCCACGCGTTGGAAAACGGCTATCATTCAGCACATCGCAAAAAAGGGCAAAGACTGCACAAACCCAATGAACATGCGTTCGATAAGTTTACTCCCAAGCATCAGTAAAGTATTTGAAAAAACCATTAACAAAGCTCTGCTAAAATGGCTAGACGACAACAGCATTATTCCAAATAACCAGTTTGGCTTTAAGGCGGGTCATGAAACCACACATGACGCAGCTAAACTGGTCTCCGACATACAATGGAATAAATGTAGGAACCAATGCACAGGGGCCTGTCTGATCGACTTGGAGAAAGCCTTTGATATCGTCTGGATCGAAGGGTTGTATTACAAACTGGTCAGACATGGCATACATAAGCCTTTACTATATGTACTTTACGATATGTTAAAGGACAGGAGGTTCGTGGTCAAAAGTGGTAATGTGACCTCTAATAAAACGTATAATATCAAGAATGGCTTGCAACAGGGCGCGGTACTCTCTCCGATTCTTTTTAACATTTACATTAGCGACTTATTAGATGCAATCCCGCAGGCTATTGCGTACGCAGACGAGCTCATAATTTACAGAACAGCTCCGAAAGTTGCGATCATAAATAGGTTAATACAGAGAGACTTCAACAACGTGCAGCGCTATTGCGATGACTGGAAACTTAAGATCAACTTCCAGAAATGTGAAGCCATCCTATTTAGAACTCCATTATATAAAGCCACGTACGACACAAGGAAAAACTGGCGAAAGCTAGTTATCGTGGGACCGGCTGGAGATAAACTGGAAACCAAGAGTTTAGTTAAATACCTTGGCATCTGGCTAGACCAATATCTGTATTTCAACAGACATGTAGAGGCTGCTTTGCTCAAAGCGAGGAAAACTTTTGCTATGACAAGGAGGCTATTTCACAGTAGCCAACTTGACAGCAGGGTAAAAGTCATATGCTACATGACGCTAATCAGACCAATGCTCATATATGGTTGCCCAGTATGGTTCAACATAGGTCCAAATTTGATGGAAAATATTCGGGTGTTCGAAAGAAAGTGTCTCAGAAGTTGTCTCAGATTATATCGGACACCGGAATCGGACTATAAAAAGTATTACTCAAATGAGACTTTATATAATGAAGCGTACATAAATAGGGTGGATAATTCTATGATTAAATTAATCAGAGGACATATTGCGAGAGCAATAAGCTCGACCAATGACCTAATTTTCGGGGCCTATTATCCCAACACCTTGTACTATGAGAGCGACCGTCGCAACGGCTTTGTTCCACCAGAGGCGTTCCTTGACTTGGATATGAAAGGGCTTATACAGGATAGATCCGGAATTCCGCTGATCTATCATGTAAGTAGATCATCTGTAGACGGGCGATTGTGCTACGACCGGGAAGTAACGCGCACCGAAGAAGAGCTCCTGCGCTTTAGTAGGGCTATCTCCTAGATAGATATTGAAAATGTTGCTAAATTTGCCATGGCATTATTCGACACATGAACTACATGAAGACGCTAACGTTAAACCGGTAGAGTTCCTTATTGTCAAAATCACTCGAAACTTCTTCGTCAATTGTTCTTTTTCTGACAATGTTCTCGTTTCCCGTCTTGCGTTATCCTAAATCACTACATATGTACTCTGTCTATGAAAATTATATCGAGGTCATTACTATATAAAATAACCGGAAGCTCGTGCAATATTAGTCTTAAGATTCAAATAAGGGTTTTTTATTGTAGTTTTCCCTTAATTTATTATTTGTTATTCATTAAAATTGTGCTATTGTCGTTATATAGATTTAAGATTATAGTTGTAAAGAAATTGCTATCCTAAATCTCTTAAATACTAGTTGTAAAATATAAATGTACCATATTACCTACCAAATAAAAAGTTGAATTGAAAAATTTATTTTATTTTATTTATTTATTATCAACTATTTAGTAATGTAAAATTACATATCAATAACTTAACATAATGAGTCTAGCAGCGAGGACTATTGGCTCTGTATTTTTAATTTACAATTTAATCTTAATGCTATTTACAAATTTATTTATAATTTCGGTAGTGGGATCTGCTAGAATTGTATAAATATCTGTATTGCGAAATAGTTTGTCTTTTAAGGGATTTAGGTGGACAGTCTTTCAAAATGTGAGTGATTGTGAATGCTGTGTTGCATTTTGGGCAAATTGGGGCTGTAGCTCGATGGAGCAGGTGGAGGTGGGTAGCAGCTGTATGGCCGCATCGCAGCCTCACAAAGTTTGTGATTTTGAATTTGGTCAAGTTGGTTGGGTAAGAAGGGTGAGTTTTGAATGGGTTTACCATTTTATAGGCATGGTGGTGAGTATCCCAGTTTGCTTGGTTTATTTGTTTTTGTTGATTGCTGATAATTGCCAGTGGATCGGCTTTTGTGTAGGTGTTGAATTTATGTACTAGAGCTCTTTTGGCTGAGTTGGCTGCGGCGTCTGCATTCTCGTTACCGCTGATGGCGACGTGACTGGGAGTCCACATTAGTTTTATTTTATTGCGATATTTAATGATATTATTTCGAATATTGGAAATGATATCATCAGTGTTGTTCGTGTTCCGTATTGAGTTGAGTACCGACAGGCTGTCGGTGCAGATGACATATTTTTCTCGGTGGTTGGTGGCGAATGTTACGGCTTGTAAAATCGCGAAGGCTTCCGCCGTGAAAATAGAGCAAAATTCGGGTAATAGTCCGATTTTCTTTACTGCACCTTTTTCGGATGTGACCGCAAAGGAAGTATAGTTGGTTGTTTTGGATCCATCTGTGTACAGAAAGCGCCATCCGTTGGATTTATATTTTGAGGCGACTGACCAGAATAGTGCACCGTATATTTCCTTGTTTGTGTTTGTTTTTTTAAATGTTGAGAGTGTTGTTATGATATTATTATTATTTAGAAGCCAGGCGGGTAAGTTGCGGAGTATTTCAAAGTTTGTTTAATATCCAATTCCAATTGCTTGGCTTTATCTAAAATGCGGTTTATAGCAGATGGGATTCGGTTGGTGTTTTTGTATCCTACTGTTAATTTGATGTCTTTGTCGATTATGGAATTTCGTGAAAATGCTAATTTAGCTATTAGTTTTAATGATACGATTTCCATCCGGTTCTCGATTGTGGGCAGCCCAGCTTCAGCCAGTATATTTTTTATTGGTGTCGTTCTGAATGCAAAGGTGCTTCTTCTAGGGGCTTGGTGATAGGTGGGTTTTATTATATTTGGAGTAGTTTTTGGACTATTACCATAGATATAGATCCTGTAGTCTATTCTGCTTAAAATTAGAGCTTTAGTAATTTTAGATAGAGTGTTAATGTGTACGTTACTTTTCTTGTTGCTTAAGTATTTAATAAATTTGAGCCTCGCTGCTAATGATGCTTTGAGTTCTGAACAATGTTGTTTCCAGGTATACTTATTGTTAAATGTTATTCCTAGGATTTTGAGGTTGGGGACATTTGGGATTGTTTTGTTGTTTATGTTGAGGTGTATTTGGGGACAAAGTCGTCGTCGGCACACATGAAATAATTTGCATTTGTCTACTGAGAGTCTGGCACCTGAGGAATTTGACCATTCTAAGATATCTTTCATTGTTTCAGTTAAAATGTTTTTGCAGAAAGTTAGATCACTGGATTTACTTAAGATGTATATATCATCGGTGTAAATGCTATGATCTAGATGTTTCTGTTTGTGTTTTATTGTACTTATGTCGTCAAAGGCGATCATAAATAGTACAACTGACAGTGGGGATCATTGAGGGATTCCGTTGTGTAATGGAAATGTATTGGAGTAAACGTGGTTGGCTTTACATTGCAATTTTCTATTGCTTAGAAATGATTTAACGTACCTATATATATTGTTGCCAATTCTCCATTTTAACAATTTATTAAGTACGGTATGAGCGCCTATTCTGTCGAATGCTTTCTCAAAACCAAGAGAGAGTATTGTGACCTGATTTTTGGCGGATAGAGCCTTTGAGGTGTAGTGGTCAATGTGGAGTAAGGCGTCTGTGCAACCTCTGTTGGTTTTGAAAGCTACTTGGTTGATGGATGTCAATTTCTTTGTTCGGTTTGGGAATAGGTATTAGGACCGCGGTTTTCCATATCTGTGGAATGTGTGATGTTTCAAGTATTTTATTGTATAAGTTTATAATTCTTTGTTTTGAATAATGTGAAAGGTTTTTCAACATTGGGTAAGAAATTCGATCTCTCCCTGGAGTTTTTCCCTTAGTTATATTAAGTGCTGACTCGAATTCGATTAATGAGATGGGTTGTTCAATGCGTAGAGCTGCAGAGTTAGGAGTTTGCAACGATAGAGGATTGTTAACCGATTCAACTTTTTTACGATTGAATTCGGGGTGAAAATTATTGTTGCCTGAGAATTGCGACCAGGGTTTGGCGAAGAGTTGGCTTATTTCTACTGTGTCTGAGATTGTAGTATTTTCGGAATTAAGAGAGGAGATAATTGTCGGATTGTGGTTACCACTTAAGCTGCGTATTTTATGCCATATTGTGGTTGTGGAGGATGTTGGATTGATTGAGGAAGTGAATTGAAGAAAGATTTTTGCTTTGCTTTCTTTCATCTTCCTACGAAATTGTGCATTCGCTTTTTTGTATGCAACAAAATTAACCTGCGTTGGTCTTTTTTTAAATTCAGAGACGGCTGACATTTTGCTTTTTCTGAGAAGCGTTAGGTCGGAGTTCCACCAAGGTACATGTTGCCTGATTTGGTTGTGATATTTGTTTGGGGCATTGAGAGATTGGCAGCGGATCTGATTGCTTTACTGATTAGCGCAGCTTCGTGATTCGCGTCAGGTGTGGAGGAATAGCTTGAAAGAAATTCGTCAAGTTTTCTTTCAAAAACTGTCCAGTTTGCAGAATCGGTTTTGTATTTTGGAGATCTGTTGTGATGGGTTATCGGTTGCTGATTATTTATTATGCTTATAACGGGGAAATGGTCACTATTGTAGAGGTCATTTAGAACTTGCCATGAAGTTTTCGGAACCAATTCTGAGGTGCAACAAGTGATGTCTATATGAGTGAGGGTATTGTGTGTAGAAAGGTGAGTAGGCGAACCGTCATTCAGTGGGGTCAGATTGGAGTTGAGGAGGAGGTTTTCAATTACTTCCCCTCTTTTGTTTGTGGAAGGTGAACCCCAGAGTGTACTTCAAGCATTTATGTTACCTCCAAGTATTCTGGGCTCATTTGTTTGGTTGAGTATAGCCTGAAGATCATTTTTATTTAATGGCTGATTTGGGGGGAGATATAAGGCAATGTAGGTAAAATTTAAAGGGTGTTGTTTCTACAACGAGAGTTTGGATATTTGTAATGATGGGGAGGATTTTGTGGGAAGTACCTTTCTTGATTAGTAATCCTACTCCTTGCTTGTGTGATGTGTTTGCAGGTGAATTGTAGAAGTAGCCTACATAGGATTTAGGGATGAATGGTGTGGTGTTGACTGGACAATGTGTTTCTTGCAGTGATATTATATGTGGGTTATAGTCGTTAATTAGAATGTTAAGTTCGTCAAAGTTGTTGGTATAACCGTTCATGTTCCATTGTAGAATAGATGGTTTTTGTTTTGGAGCGAGTTTTGGGCGTTCAGCCGTGCTAGTGTGCTTAGGTCTTGATTTTGCAGAGGGATGGGGTTGTATATTCTTAAATGTATTAAGGTGTTGGAAGGAATGGTGGGCGCGATGTGTGTTGTTAGGATCAAGACTCCGCTGTTCCGGATGTTGGGCACTTGGACTCTGGATTGAGTTCAACCTCAGGAACAGCAGAGTCAGGGGCTTGGTTGTTAGTTTTATAGTTACATTGTGATATCATCATCTACTAAGGTGTGTACATTTTTATTAATTTTTATGTTAGTGAGAGACGGTTTACTTTTTACCTTTGTTTTGGGTGAAGGGGTGCGTTGCGAATGGCTATTAGCAGAGCAGCTTGTCGTGGTTTGTGGAATGGTTGCAGTTTGGTTGTTTGTTGGCGAACTTGTTTGTAGTTGTGAGGGTTCGAATGTGGTTAGTTGAGTTGATGATGTTTGTTGAGTTGATGGCGTTAATTGAATTGATGGTGTTCGTTGGATTAGTGGTGTTATAGACAAAATTGGTTTGGTTGGGTTATGTGTTATTGACTTTTTTGGCTTGGGGCAATGCAATTTGGATACTGTTGATTGTAGCAAATGAGGAGGAGCTGGTTGGAAGGGATTCCTTGGGTGTAGTTTTTTGTTTGTTTTGTTCCGTTGAGGGTCCTTGTAATTGGCTCGATTTTAGTGTATCTGCAAAGCTTCCTGAAAGTTGGACAGGTTTGTGGATATTTTTTTCCTTATAAATTCGTTTGGCTTCGCCCATTGAACATTTGTTTGTGGTTTTTATTGTTAAAACTTCTTTCGCTTGGATATACAAAGGACAGGTTTTATCCGCGGCCGAGTGAGGGAGCGAGCAGTCTGCGCACATAGTGCGACTGCAATTTACGGGGCTATGAGGTGGCAGATTACACTTTTCGCACATTGTGGTATTGGTGCAGCGTTTTGTGGTATGGCCGAGTCGTTGGCAATTGCGGCATCTCATGGGGTTGGGGATATAATCGCTGACCTTAGCTTTATAAAAACCGATGTCAACCGACTTCGGTGGTTGGAATAGGTTAAAAGTAAATAACATAAGTCCGGAGGGTCTTTCCACTTTACAGTCATCTACTTTGGTAAATTTGTACACATCTGTGACTTTTTGTTGACCCATTTCGGCTATTATTTCCGCTTCCGAGATGTTTATGAGACAAGGGGCGTACACTATGCCTTTGCATTCATTTAATTTTTCGTATAATTTTACAGAAACGGGACACACGTTGCCAAAGTTTGTTATTTTAAGAAAACGGTCTGCGATTTTTTGACAATTAGCTTTTACTAATAATTGTCCGTCTCGTAGAACCGTGATTTGTTCATACTCTTTGCTAGCATCGTCTATCACTTTTTTATTTAAAAATGGGCTTAGAGATGAAATAGGCTTACCATTCTCCTTGGATGATATAATTAGAAATGTTGGATCTTTTGTATTGTTCATTGTTGGTAAGCTAGGAAAAAATTCCTCTGTTTTCATAAGTGCCCTTTTCATTTTGTTTGGTCGAATATCACTATTTGTATCTTCCGTAAGATCGCTAAACCGATTACTATTTACATTTGGCCCGCAGGCCATTTCGTTGCAATTGTTTTACACTACTCTTTTGTTTTATAAACACAGCACACTGCACAAGGGTCTGGTCTGTTTTTTTTTTTTTTTTTTTTGTTTTTTGTTTTTTCTTTTTTCACTGCACTATTACACAAAGGGGATGTAATATAATTTTGTAACGTAGGACTGATGTTACACGTACTGAACACAATTCGCGACGAACTAAACTCGACGACGGTTGGAAAGGGAATCGTTTACAAATAAAAACAATAACCCCTCCCCCAACTTGTTTTTCGTTTACCGTTAGCTATGAAACTAGCATAGGATGGGAAATGGTAAATGCAGTTGATTTCCACACAATTGCAGAGAGTCAAATAACGCCGAATTTGGAACAAATTGGAATCGAAAAAGGATTATGAGTTGGTAAGGGGTTAAAAAATAGTTAGTACGTTTTGAGCAATCAAAGGAGTGAGTCGTCTGTGGTCGCTCTGTAAGAAAAAAGAAAAAATTCAATGGAAGTCGTTGATGTCGTGCGTTCGTTTTGTTAAGTTAGTTAATGAATTTTCAATTTTCGCTAATGAAACACTACAATGTGTTGAATCAATATATGTGTATAAAGAATGTGTCTTTAAGCTCATAAATTAAAAAATATAAATAATAAAAAATATGTTTTCTTGGTTTCAAATAAATCGTGCTCGTGTGTAGTGATTTTAAATTATTAATCCGTGGACCCCAATGTTCGCCTACCGTGGTTGGGCCCTCCTTCCTGTGCCTTTCGTTGTTGCTGTTTGGTGTGGTGATCAATTAACTCTTTTTATGTATTTTCAACAAGACAACAAGTTCTTAAGTCGCGAGAGTAAAATACTAATACGCAATTTTGATTTTGTTGAAAACTACAAGCAACATTGCAAAGAAAAGGATACACTTTCCGCCCACAAAGTCGTCAGGGGAAAGTAAACATTAACAACAATTTTAAATATATATAAAAATTTGGCACATACATATTTAACAACGGGAAATATCAAATAATAGTTATTAGAAGCTCAGAAGACGAATAGGAAGGTAGAAGATGCCGCACCTCACGATGTGTCGTCTACGGACAAAATTGGCATTAGAGACAACAGGAATACAAACCAGAAGCTGGATGATCTAGCTGCTTCCCAAATACAGGAACTAGTGACCAAAGATCGTATCCACCAGTCAACGGATTCAGGTTTGTCTATGAGCAGGATCTGATGATTCGACTAAGACCCCTGAACGTACTACCCTAACACCTCCCTCTCCTTTCATATTCTTAAATCCCACGACTTCTAGTAACAACACGTCTAAGCTCCTAGAGCACAAACAGAAAATCCCGGCAAATTGTAAGTCTGAGAAGCAAGAAATCTCAGCAGACTGTAAGCCCAAGGAACAAGAAATTTCAGCTAAGTGTAAACCTACGGAACAAATAATCCCAGCAGAAAGTAAGACTGAAAACCAACATTTTTTCTCTTAAATCATTCATTTGGCCTCACCCTCTCCTTCGTTTTAAAATGGATACAAATAAAATCTAAAGAATCCCAGATAATCAAAATCCAATGTACGAATAAAATAAATTTTCCAATCTTAATTTCGAAACTTTATTTTCTTAACATATTACCGATCGATTGTACTATTGTCCAAAGTTTGAACTTTGTTACACAGTCTAACCCAAGGACAGTATGGACAATCTTCCCCAAATTTAAGGACAAAACTTAAAGTAAAACCAATGGATTATTCGTTCACTATTCAAATATATAAATACTTATGAACATATAAATAAATACAAATTCTTGCATTCAAAGATTAAACCAATTAAAAGACAGAGTAAATATATATTCAATAATATCGAATTCCCCGTTTAAAAATATTATGCATAATAAAATATATACACGTCAATTCCCGGGAAAGGCAAGGCAAGCGCCAGCACACAAGTTCCTGGTAAACAACAATCAGGGGCGCACCGATTCCAGGAAGCCACTAAGGATACCAGCACCCAGAAAACGACCGAACGAGAGGACGGCTGCAGTCCTATGTAAGGCGAGCACATCGGCAGAGCAGCAGGAGTTGCCACTAGATAACAGATAACTGACAGTTTTAGTGCACATGATTTGCTCTAATGCGCTCCATAGGGTCTCAATCGAAATCACTACATAACGAGTAATAAAGGTTAAGTAACTATAGCAGCGGTGTTTTATTTGGAGAATACAAGAACTGTACTGGGCAAGACTATAACGCCCTTCGTACAGAACAGAGTCCGGCTCTGGAAGTGCGGTACGCTAACCAAATAAATCGTTTGGCCGGCCAGCGCCGGAATACAGTCCACGCAAAGAGAAGGAAGTTGAGACGTCGCCGAGGAAGTCCAATCCACTGCCCAGTTCGTTTTTTATTTTTTTTGGTAGATATTAGTTGAATTATCCTACCGCTGCCACCAAAATCTGCTTCCGTGCTTCTCGATCAATGAGGAAAAGAAACGAACGATGGATCCTGAATGGATGATTGTTGTTTGTTGCTGAGTCCAGTCCCACTATGGATACGTCCTTGGACTTTCCAAGTAGCCACTATGGGATGCGCCGTCCATGTACACGTGAAACGCGGGATAATACCACTATGGGCGCAAGTGTCAAAGCGCACACTCCGAGTTTTTACAAACACCGAGAACAAGCAAATCACGATACACTGGAAACGTAGCGACAAAAACTCCACATCACATCCGAAAACAAGAACTGATTCATTTCAAAAAACGTATTTAATTTAGAATTAACTTCTCCTCACACATGCTACTCACTGACTACTCTCAAATCTACTTTTCTTCTTCCTGGAAGTCTCGGACACATCGCCCCTTACCGCAAATCCTTTTTCAGTTTTTTTGTTATCCATTAGGCTGTCTCAAGAGTTTATATTGCACTTTAAATGGGGCCAGAGTCCATGGGAAATGAGTGAGAATATGGATGGGAATTTGGGTCTATTTGTGCATGCGATAAAATATTTGGTTACAATGGGTATGCATTGTGATGTTTAGATTGCCGGAATTGTGTGCCGGCAGATCAAATGGACATGGGTTTGTTTGGACACGTGTTTGATTGTATTCAATCACATTTAAACATTCACATGTTTGATCACATTCAATGCATGTGAAAATATGCATTGTGATGTTTGAATTTTTGGAATTGAACTCAATGTTCGACAATTAAACGTTTGGTTCAATTGCCTTGACGTTGAACTCAACATAGATTTGGGGATCCGATTTATATCCATTATGGATGTAGGGCAAAAGGAAATGTGGGAGGAAAATGGTTAGGCTTCATGAAGTACTACATGACGAGACAAATATTTTGGGTTTACTTGCATACCATAAAACATCTGGGTACAATGCATATGGAGATATGCATTGATGTTTAGATTGTCAGAATTGAGTGTATGCGAACCAAATGGAAATTGGTTCGTTTAACATGTGTTTGTTTGGACATAGCGCGCATATGAAGATATGCACACTGAATTTTGGATTTTAGGAATTAAATTCATTCTTCGACAATTGAATGTTTGGTTCAATTTGTTTTACATTGAGTTCAACGTTGGTCTGAGGATATGGATGCTTTGTTCGACAGGATATAGTTCGTGTATGAATTACGGGGTAATTGCGTGTGCGGGGGAGCGGGGGTAGATGTCGACCCAGGCAAAATACAATATTTTTGCACATACCGTAGCTCTCTTAACGCAAAAATCACCACATTTTTGAAGCACAGTTTTAGAAGTGTAGTACTGTTCTTAGTATCGTCGCTAAACTTGGTATTATAACAGTACAGTCAGATGTATAGTACAAGATAATTAATAGTACGCATTTGCCTACAACGACACTAGTCTTTTGATACATCGATATTTATATAAAATATTTATTTAACTGTCAATAAATAAAATGAAATAAAGACATTTTCAATCTCAAGAAATCAACAATCTGTTTTAAAGAAAACGTTTGCGGGCGTCCCGTCTCAATTCTGTGGGACGCCATCTACTTTGACATAAAATTTATTTACCTTGATGTAAAATATATTTATATAAAATATTTATTAATAGTCAAAACCTTATCAAATAAATTCTAGTAAGACCTGGATTACCGATCACCAAGATTATGACGTGCACGGCCGTTTATATGAGCATCACTCTAGAATCCTTCTTAGTCAATCAAAACAAATTACATCGAGGACAAAATTCAAAAGGCATTGCATAGAGATTCGATAGCTGTACTGAATAATGTAGTTTTGGTAGTCGAACGACAAAGAGGAACAACTAACCAGCAATCCAGATACTAATAACACTGTTGATCACTAACCTTGAAGCCGGAAATGTTTTCTTTAAGTCAATTATTATCATGGAACGCGTGTTAAATCGATCACCTAATGACGTGATAGCTTTTAGTCAAAGAAGCAGGTATCATGGGTGCTCTGTTATTTGTTCCCTATCGTCAAGTAGATTACCTATCTGTGAATAAAGTTCAATTTAATAATACTTAATGATATAGAGTGTGAAAATGAAATGTGGCAATATGAAACGCAAACCTGCGAAAAGAACAAAATGTTACTCAGCACTGTTACCTCTTTGTTACGTTTCCCAGCCAATAAGGTTGAGGCTGGCACATTCGTCAATAACCTTAAATTACGATACGCCTGACTTCGGCTAGCGAGTATCGCTTGTGTATTTGACAGCAACTGAACAAGAAGTTCTGGCTTAACATGAAGATAATCTTGATAGCAGCGCTTTTAGTACTAAGCTATTGTGGAGTGGTCCAGGCTCAGAAACCAGGTAAGGTTTATAGTTCCTAGTTCATATAAATAAATAAATTTAAATGATTTGAATCGTATACAGCGCTATGTTATTTACAACCCTATTATAACGGCCCGGGACCTTACTACTGTATGGCATACTTCCCTTCCTGGTCCTACGATGCAGTAAATGATGTTTGCGGCTTTTTCGTATACGGTGGGTGTGGTGGCAATGCCAATCGATTTGGATCTCAACTCCAATGTGAGTATACCTGCCGCCTATAGAAAAATAACTGCCACAGTGGGAGAGAGAATCTAAATTCCAAATGTCTTTTTGTAAAACCAGCCACTGTGGTTTCTATAAATAAAAATGCAATGATAATAATTTCTATTTCGTTTTGATAATTTTTGGGGCTATAATATAAATTTATTTTGGAATATTTTATCTGCCGGTGAGGGAAGTGTCAGTCTGAGTTCAGAAATATTTCCGAAGAATATTTATCTAAACTCTAAACAAAAACTTAACACAAAGAACCAAACTTAAGTCAATTTTAGAGTAAGTGTATCCATTTTTTTACAACTTTGCTTTTGGACATTTAATAGGAGCTATCTATTATATCTGGGGGCTTGGGAGCGAACATTCAGGGCAAAGCCTCTAATTGCTTTCAACCCGGCGAAGGCCAGGACAATCCGCGTCCCTGTTCAATCCAAGTTGACATACAGTCTCCACGTGCCACCCTTGGATAGCTACTTTGGTACCCACCAAGTAGTGAATCAACGCATGCAGCGACATGCTGAGAAAGGTTAGCGCAACCTTATCTAATATAACAGATTTGCTTTAGAGTGAACGGTTACTGCCACACACAATTGATTTATATTTATATTTTCGATGCGTGGCTGCCAGAGCGTGCCCCATTGATGCAAAAAGGTGATAGTCAGATGACGCCAAGTCTGGGGAGCGCGGCGGGTGCAGGAGGCTGTCCCATCCAAGCGGCTTCAAGGTGTCTTTCATTAGTTTTGCCGGGTGCTGCGTACTTTTCTCTGGCGCAATCTCTTAGTTAAACCAGAAAAAAACCGTATGCATTCACCTAGTATTGATCTTCCCATTGCTCGTAAATGTCTGCTGCTTGTTTCTTGTGACAAATGTATTGCTTCTGCTAATTGCCACGAGTTTGAGTTGCGTCATCATCCAATAACTCCTGCAATTGCTCGTCTTCACATGTTTGTGGTCTACCAGAGTGCTCACCGTCTTTCGCATAGAAATCACCACTTTTATATTGTCTGAACCATGTCTCACATGTTCTAATTAATGGAGCGTGTTCACCATATTTTACTACCAGCAAGCCATGACTTCAACGACCTTTTTCTTTTGATCAAATAAGAGAAGCAATGGGTGCCGCAAATATTCTTTTTCAAGCACAAAACTCGACATGATCACTGAACGATAAAACAAAGACGCTAGTTTTTGGGGGACTCAACTTGTGTGTGTTTGTAGTTAAATCTCAGAGGAACAAAATGACGTCTGTGTCAAATTAATACGCTGCGTACTTTTCGCTGGCGCCATCTCTTAGTTAAACTAGAACACACCTAGTAAATCCTTTCACGGGTGAGGAATCATAATCTACATTTTAAAAAAAGACTCCAGCACAAATCACACATAGTGTGATATTTCGCGGATTCCAGGTACTGAGCGGCAAACCTCGTCATCTGGGAAGGGGGTTGTGGATGATCACGGTCTACACACCTGAAGCATTACAACTCAATCTCTAGCATAGCCCAACTTGAGACACAATTTCAATGCATACAAATTACTATATCGCAAGTAGAGACTGTGAAAATAATCACAAGTCCAATACTAGAGGTTGACTAGGTTCAAATTACGTTAAATACAACATTAAGTAATTGACTTTGGAATGTGCACCATTTCGCAGAGGTAACTCCTTCATAGGCATCATATTTATTGACTGTTGACCGAGAGTTACAAATAATAGCCTATGAAATCGAAACAAAAACTAAGATCATTGGAAATTCAACGCTTTAATACGCTAATCCAGCTCCCGATCGAACTTGTGGGGCTTGAAAAATTGGCAATTTTATAATCATGAAACTACGAGGGAGTGCAACAGTCGCAACTTACAATACATTTCACAAGATATCTATGTTTGAGCGCATTTAATCGTCTATGGTGTTTTAAAAAACCCTATCACTCCTTCATCAAAACTTCTCCCAATATCCAAATCCATAATTAATAGCCCATCCAATTAAGTAGTCCTTAACCAAAATCAATTGAAATAAAATTAAGAGATCACGAAATGTCTATCTTTAAATGCATTTCATGATCATCTTTTTCTGATATTCGTTCACCAAATTCAATGTTCCAATTTCTCAAATATTCTATTCAAAGTGCCCGACAAAATATCTTGTCGGGTCTTCCATTTTCAAATACTATTGTTTAGATAAATCTCAACGAGATTTTGTACGAAAGGGCTATGATTTTGTTTCCGATTAGAAATCTCTGGATTGGCATCCGAAATTCTGGACACCCACAAATCATACATTAAATTAAACCAGCCGCAGGACCGACGATGTGATCGCACATAAATAAAGGTATAAATTTAAAGCATGAAATTCAATCAACCTCAGAGTTGGATAGCGTGAACGCCAAATTCAACTACAGCTATCATTAAAAATCAGAAATGAACTAAATAATAAGAGAATCGTCCCAGTCTTTAAGTCAACCTGGACTCCAGTCTTCAATCAATCTCAATCAGAAATTCTTTCCACGACGAAACAGACAGAGCTGGTAGCACGGTGATCACAGGCAGGCTAATTGAATTATATCACTACCAAGAAATAGAAAACTGACGAACCTGACATCTACGAATGCACCCAACCAATGGAGGAAGCCATAAAACGAACGATGAACAAATCAATCCCCAGAAAAACCCTCACTGATAATTTAAGCATATTTCACAACATACTGTGTAATAGAAATGACGAACGTCAATATGAGATAAACTTATAGTTTCCTGACAATGGAGACAAGCTGAATTTTGGTTAGTTCTACAATTCACAATCAATCAAAGCATGGCATTCTTGATAGGGTGGGCAAAAGAATAAAAGCGTCAGTCATGAAAAGTTTAACAAACTGAATATTTGTATCCCAGAATACCAATTAATGTATTAGAACTCTTAGAGAAAAGATTTAATGACAAGCACGACCAGGAAATAATATTACCAAGGCCTAATCAAAAACCTCTAAGCTTAATAAAAACTAACTGTGGGTTGGCAACTAATTTATATGGAAACGACTGAATTCGGTGAGTAAGATCCAAAAATACGAATAAATAAAATATTCAGAAGAAAAACAAAGCGATATTTAGCATGTACAAATACCACAAGCCGACGACATATACGAGGGTTGTCTGGAAAGTCAACGTGAAGATAGCAGCACTCGTCAATAAAAGCTAGTAAATGTAGTTATGCATCTTTTGACAGTTACGCATCAAAATTTTAACCATTTTGGACTGGTAGTTTTTATTTGACAGTCGTTTGAGTGAGTCGATGTGAGTGTTTTTGTGAAAATGGACAAAAGTGAAATCTTAGACAGCTGAATTTAAACGTGGCCATGAGAGCTTGACAGACGACGATCGATCAGGACCTCCAAAAGCTGCAACAAATGACGATAACATCGCAAAAGTTCACCAAATGGTGCTAGAAGACCGGCGAATTAAAGTGAGAGATTGAATGGAAAGAAATCACCGAAAGCTAATACTTACGAGGGTGAATCAAATTTAAACCGAAATTATCTTTTTTAATTTTTTTTTTTTTTTTTGTATGTATTTTTATTCATCTGGACACAAAAATGCAAAGGTTTCCAACTACTCTCTTAAACCTCTCAATTTCGTGGCGTAGTGTTCCCAACGAATAGGTAATAATTTGTATCCATTATCGTGAAACGAATATAGTTACCCCACGGGCCAATTGTGCGTGAAAGCTTTAACTCCGACTTTGTTATCCGAAACCTTTTTTCATCACAAGGTGATAAGCCCGGACTATAGGCAGAGTGCTATAGTGTAGTACTGTAGTGTTCCAAGAACCCCTGCCATTTTTCTCCCACATTACATTTTTCTCCCACATTACATTTTCCTCCCATATATGCACAAATCCTACCTATAACAAAATCCATTTCATATCCCCAACATAACATTGAATTCAATGTCAAACCAAATCGAACTAAACGTTCAAATTCTCATTTATTGAATTCAAATCCATTTATTCAATTCAATGCATTTGTTCGATTCAATTTCCTAAAATCAAACAGCATAATGCATTATATTCCCATACATGCTATAGGCGATTAACGCCTAAATTTCCTACAAGATCCAGTTGATCCGCCAAGACAAAATGCATACACATTGTAACCAGATGTTTTATAATATGCACAAATAGACCCAAATTCTCATCCATATTCTCACCCTTTGCCATGGACTCTGACTCCACTTAAAGTCCAATATTAACTCTTGTTTGCATTAGTCAGACACGCTAATGGATAACAAAAAACCTCAAGAAGGATCTGCGATAAGGGGCGAAGTGTCCGAGACTTCAAGGAAGAAGAAAAGTAGGTTAGAAAGTAGTTAGTATGTAGTGCGGCTGGTGTAAAGACACCAAAAAAAAGTGAACAAAATTTATTAAAATAATCAGTCTCGGTGACTGTGTTAGTTTCGGGCGCTTCGCATTGATAGTTGAGCAGTTTAAATGTCGATATAGAAGAGAATTAATTACCGATCACGTTAAGGGATTCCATCGTTCGCTTCTCTTCCTCGTTGATCGAGAAGCACGGAAGCGAACCGAACTACAATAGAACAATAGAATTCTTAAATTTTTATTCAATGCATCATAGGGCAGACGTATGGAGCCGGACATTATCGTGCAGCAGGATAACGTCTCCTATAAGAAAGTAGCATCTTTTCCGACTATATGCCGGTTTTATCCCGTCCTAAACTTGGCAGTGGTAGGTAGCATTTATAATTCGATCTTCATGGAGAAAATGAATATGTAAGACTGTGGCGTTTCTAGCAGATACACACGACCAATAGTGAAGAATAACACTACCAAAAGCACATCCATTATAGCCGAATATCATAGCAATAATATAGCATTTCCATCATCTTCATCTAAACTCAAGTACATCAGTCGAAGGTGCTTGAGTTTAGAAATCGAATTCGTACTCGCGGCAGTGGCCTGATGCGTTGAACTTTGGTTCTATATTGTAGTGATTCTAACCATGATAGCGTCGATTCGAATCACACGCTCTTCGCTATCGTCGCAACCGCTATAAGACTCCTTTAAAGTCAAAAATCGCACGCTCAATCTTGGGTGACGTTGGCGAGTCCCATTATCTACCGCTTCTCGCCCTTTTACAATTTGTACACGAGCATTCACGCGGTGTATCGTTTTAAGTGTGCTATCCCTGACCCATACCTCAAACCCTTTCAAAATTTCGAATGGTGTTATGCCCTTACGTAAGGCCAAATTTCATGATCATCATCATCATCATCGGAACTACAACCGGGAACCGGTCTTGGCCTTATTTAGCAAGTCCTGAGGCTTGTTAAATTTTTCCATAATGATTTGTTTTTTCCGGTCAAGGTCATTAAGTCTTGCGCCAGAGGCTCCCCGATGGGGAATCAAACCCCGGTCTCCCGCGTGACATGCGGGAATACTAACTACTATACTATCGAAGAGCCGTGGGACAAAAATACCTTTTGGTCAAAGATATCTCCCAACTATTTAGGACACCAGATTACATGTATGCTGTTGAACAGCAACAGAAAATACCCATGATCTTATGCAAAATGGATGACCTTTTCCATACAATATTTTACTTCTTATTTAACATAATTTATATTAACGCGCCCCTTACTCATCCTCATTTACCATAATCCATAGTTTTATCAGGGATGATTAATCGGTTTAATTGGAAACAGACTAATGATACTATAGCCAAATATTGAATTTCAACAAAAAGAAACAAATTGTTTGAAGATTTGAAAACCTGATCAAATATTATTATAGTCTAATTTATATTAGCACAAGTGATTTTGCGCTATTGTTTAAAACCGCAAATACAAGCTTAAATTCATTAAAACAGAAACGCACTACCAATCCCGATGAATACGTAATTATCATAATATTACCTTAATTGCTAAACGTCCTTGATCTATCGTTTTAAAATGTGCCACTAATTTGCAGTTTCAAATGTTTCTCTGACAGAAGTTTCTGTTTATAAAAGCAATATGTAAACAACGAACTTAGTCAAAAAATCCAAAACTCTTAAAAGTGAATAGATCAATCAACTGAACAAACCAGGCCAGACTATTGTGAGGAAGAATGTAATATCAATTGCGCTCCCTAATTGGATAAATGTGTTTGGTTAATTTGTATGTTGAAAGTTAATTTATAATGAGACGGGTTTCTGTCAGGATATTATTTTGAATTTTCTTATAACTTCTCTATTGATTCGTTATTCCGCAGTACATTTGAGTCACGGGTAAAAGTACGTGAGCCACCATATCAACACCACTCAATCGAATTTTGCATTTATAGGGTAATAGAACCGCTGTCTTTCGTTACTTTTTTTACTATTTATTAAAAAATATTTTAACCGCTTGGGCTAATGTCTTTTTTTTAATCTCAATTCTATTTTATTTTTAATAATCTGGACTCAAACTTTAAAACTTCTAAACTAGCTCGTGATTCAAACTAATTAACAAGGTTTCAACGGAACTACACCCGCTCCTTTTTTTTGTTCAAACATAATGCATCAGTTCCCAATGTTTCCGTATTTTTATAATTTGCTCCCTTTTTAATCGACAGTTACTTAAATTTTAATCTTCAAATCAACTACAGAAGCGTGTACGATGTCCAATAATCATAAATCTTGTAGTGATCCTAAATCAGTTCTCTCATCCAACCCCCCATTATAATAGAGAAAATCAATCATCCATACCCGAATATCCTACCGATAACCATAACACCAATCGTTGTTGTATATAACGCGCAAAACGCCGTGGTTCCTCGTTACCGTGGAAAGATCGTTGAACGCGGAGTTTTGAAAAATATTAAACACGAAACACGAGATTAAAATATATATTTTGTTTTTAAATTTATTTATTTCCTCCTCTCTTCGGGACCTTCTTCTCATAAACTGATCTTAATACTATGGAACGAAAATTTTAACCTATCGGGTCAATAAAGATGACCCATTTCGGACATTAAAAAGATATTATGGAAAAACGTATCTGCAATGAAATATGAATTCTGCCAAGGTCTGTCGAAATATTTGTCAGATGCCAAAATCTGTAGATTTCCCTCATCTGGGCTTTTTAGTCTTATCCTAAAGCAATTAAGGTAAGATATTTCTCGACCGTTATTTGCTTAGTTTCCTTAGTATACTTCTGTTTAGGATTTGGAAAAAGGACTCTGTTTATCGGAAAAATAAATCAAGACCGCGGTGATGCACGTCCTTGGGTTTTGGTGTAGTTATGCTGAAATGGATTTTTAATGTACTCATTGTTTATTATGAAACTGCAAAAGAAATGCCAAAGTTGCACTTTTTGTCGCAGACATGATAATAACATTCTTTTTGGCGGTTATAAAGATAAGGGGAAACAAATTTGAAATTCCTAAATGAATGACGCGTAAGACTGGCTTGGGGAGGTAGCAAATGATGCAGAACTTTCTGGGATAAATGTAGGGATTCAATAACACTACATCATTACGCCCAAATGAATCATATGCGCGACAAATTAAACCAAATGTTCATTTGCCGCACATTGATTCAATTCCCATTAATCCCAACATCATCAAATGCCTATTTCCAAATGGATTTCATGATTTTACCTTCCGAAATTTGTTAAAACAAATTTCCATATCCTTCTTAGAATTCTATTCCAATTGAAGCACACATAAAATCTTGTTTGTGCTTCTTGGAATTTTTATGCTTTTTTCTTCAAGCAAATCTTTCTAGGTAGATACTACAAAAGAGCGACACACTTTTGTTATCAGATCAGTACACGCTACACACACGCACGCACAGCACAAGACGGAACAAATACATACACACATACACACACCGACCACAGCGCGCATTATCAGACTGTGGATTAGGGGTATATTGGGCCAGACATGAGCACTCGATTCACTCCTATCCCCATCCGGCTGTCACTAAGGTTCCAAAAATGTTCCGCCAAACACAGAAAGAAAACTGTTCACCCGGAAAGTCATCACCCGCACAAATAAAACACTGACGCACGTTGTTCGACGTTAGTTCTTTATTTAAACATTTAATTATTAACATGCACGTTGACCATCGTATTGTGTTGACATGCAGAACTAATGATGCAGCGAGAAAAATCGGAATTAAGATTAATTTATGAAATCACACGTTTCTGGTTGATGCGCACTGTTTTTATGTTGAAAAGTACAAAAGATCGTTTACTTTATCCGCTACCCGTGTAGCCAATAACGGGATTTAAATTAAATCACTTAAATTAAAGCGCGCTTTTCCGACTCGACTTCGGATATATGCGTCCCCGCGGCGCCATGGGAGCAGGAGATAGCACGATCGTGGTGGTCGGCGGATGTAATTGGACTCAGCGTAAACGGCTCGTGTAGAGCCGACTCGCTAAAGGGGTGAGTTTCTCCGTGAGAGAAAGTGTTCCTCTCCACTAGAGATACGTTTTACCTACCACAAGAGAGACGTAAAGTGTCTCTTTGTGGAACAGAAAACCAGATCTCGTAATGGAGATCATGGTAGTATGTGTGAATGGGTGATCGGGAGGATCATAATATCCAACACACGCGCGAAGGCGATGGATAAACGAAGCAGACAGGCGGTAGGGACAAAGGGACCGTGAAGATCGTTGGTAGTACACATGTATGTGTACATGGCTTCTTTCATGGGACAAACCATGAGAATGAACCTGAAACCACGAAAAGGGCATAGGGTGTATCCATGAGATGATGTGAGTTCGGTAAAGCAAACAAACCGAATCTCTTTGGATGTTAATGGTTTTTATTTGCTCATGCTGCTGCTGATGAGAAGCAGATCCCGAAATATGACAAAATTAAAGAGGTCTTAAAAAGAGCCACCGCGGAATTTTACCCGTTCACGCCGAAACAAACGAAGAAAGTAACGGTTCTATTAAAGGGTGTCGATCCGGAAATGGAACCGGAGGCTCTGCTCGAAATGCTTCAAAACCTGAAGCACGAAGATCTCGAGTTTACCGCTGTAAAATCGTTCAGCACATCCAAGGCAAGAAGGGAAAACCGCAAGCTACCCTTCTTTTTGGTTCAATTAACACCCAGCAGTAGAATTGGTGGTCTAAGAAAAATTGCAGTCTTGGATCATCAAATGGCCACATGGGACAAATTAAAAAAAGGCAGAGACATCCTGCAATGCGTCCATTGCCAAAGGTTTGCTCACGCGGCGGCGAACTGTGAACAGCAGCGCCGTTGCGTAAAATGCGGAAAGGACCATAAGGCAGAAGAATGCCCTCTGGAAAAAGAAAGGATAGAAGACAAAGCCCTTCTAAGGTACGCAGTGGGTCGGAATGAGGGACATCCCGCTAATTATCGAGGTTGTCCTTAATTCATCCATTCAGCAAGGAAGGGGTCTGTATGCGATTGCGGTCTACGCATCTGAGGAGCACCAACATAACCTATTTATAGCGGAGCTCGAGACACTCTCTCGATGCTTAAAATTGCACCTGGACAAAAACTACTTTATCCTAGGGTGAGATATGAACGCCAAACATAGAAATTGGGGAAATTATATATCTAATGCCAGAGGGAATCAGTTGGCTGGTTGGTTAGGTCAGTATCATGTTGAATATAGAACTGACCTGCTAGCTACGGAATATCCATCGTTCCCTAGAGGTAGATCGTTCTTAGATATCTTGCTAATCGACTCACGACTGAGACTACTTAACACCAACAGACGAAACACAAACTGTTTACGAACAGTTGAATACGACAGTGACCATTATGCATTCACGGCAGTAATAGATCTCCCGAGCCATCTCGCAGATCTGGTAGAATTCGTGATCGCGCAACCCTACAACTACGGGGCAATGCAATTACCACGGTTCACCAGATCATTAACAAGAGAACTCCGTTCGAACGATTTTAATCTGCCAGTAAACATAAACCTGACAAATGACGAAACCGTAAAACCAACAATGGACAAAACAATTCCCAAAACAACAGTCACAGATCACACTAACATGTACAGAAACGCAACAATAAAGGCACTCCACAAGAAAAAGAGCAGACTGCTATTGAAATTAAAACAATTACACAGACAGTTTACAGACAGACAAGACCAGGAGATAATATCACTGAAATCCCGATTAAAAACCTCCAACAACTACTTAAAGCTAACTATAGATTAGCAACAAATTTGTATTGGAACAACAGAATTCGAGCTATAAAAACTAATAACCCGAATATGTTCCCACAAATAAATAAAATATTCAGGAGAAATAATCAAAACGAGATTCAGTGTCTCCAAATTCCACGTACCGAGGTAAACATGCAGCTGCTAACCAACATTGGTATAGATACAGAGAACGCTATCCTCAATAGTGAGCTCTTCGTGATCGAAGATCCTTTGGGAAAGGTGAACGCTGTGGGAGCTGTCTTTCAGGAAATGTACAAGGTGAATGAAAGCATTCGCCGAAATCACGACCTGGAGGACAGAATTCTACTGAATCACCTGCACCTCCGGAATGAAATTTCACTTTGGCAATCGGAGAATCCGGGTTTTACCGAATTCAGTGACGATAATCTGTCGATTGACATTAATGCCAATGGTGGGGCTAATAGCCAATCACAAGGGAAGGAATCCAGAGTATCTTCGACTCATTAAGAAGCAAAAAGTCAGTGGGAATAGATGGAGTACCTAACATCGTACTCAAGAACCTGCCCCCAATGGCAATAGATATATACACGGTTGTTGCAGCACAAAGCAGCAACATTTAAAAAAGGAATGAATCGATCTCTCAGCAATGCCACTCAAGTAGAACCGATTCACTACAATATTTAAATAAGTCAAGTCACCCACCATCGAAGCGACAAAAATTCAACACGACAACTCCATCGCCGAAGGGTATACTCCGTTTCTTTGCTCAATGATTAATATCGACACTGCAACGGAAAAAGGCACTCGTACGATACAACCGTTTCTCACGATGATCTGCTGTTCGATAGCACGGGGCTTTTGATCGGATGACAGTAACGGGGAAATATGGAGTACCAAGTATATTAACGGGCGCATGGAGACAATTCTTCCTCGTTCTTCGTTGTGTTTTGGTGCAATTGAAATCAAATTTTGTTGTGTTAAGCAAAGTGGCCGTTGAAGTGGCAAATTAACTAAATAAATGTAAAGTTTGAGAAATGTATTTTTAAATTAAGTGAATTGAAAGTTTGTAAATTCGATTGTTAGAAAGTGTAAATAAACATATATAAGAATAGCTGCAACAAAACCTTTTTTTGGATTAATTTGGCTGTCCTGGTCGAGTAAATGGAAACCCCTTTTGATTAAATGAACTTTGGCTGTCCTTGTCGAGGAAAGAACGACCACGGAGTAACACCGGTCCTGTTTAACAACGCGTTGAATAATGCATATTTTCCCACGCGTTGGAAAACGGCAATCATACAGCCCATCCCAAGAAAGAGCGAAGACTGTACAAACCCAATGAACATGCGTTCAATAAGTTTACTCCCAAGTATCAGCAAAGTATTTAAAAATACTATTAACAAAGCTCTGCTAAAATGGGTAGACGACAACAACATTATTTCAAATAACCAGTTTGGTTTTATGACGGATCCTGAAACTACACATACCGCAACTAAACTGGTCTCCGACATACAATGGAATAAATGTAGGGAGAAATGCACAGGTGTCTGTCTGATCGATTTGGAAAAAGCCTTTGATACCGTCTGGATTGAAGGGTTGTATTATAAGCTGATCAGACATGGCGTACATAAGCCTTTACTCTATGTACTTTACGATATGTTAAAGGACGGGAAGTTCGTGGTCAAAAATGGTAATATGACCTCTAATAAAACGTATAATATCAAGAATGGCTTGCAACAGGGAGCGATACTTTCTCCGATTCTTTTTAACATTTACATTAGTGACTTATTAGTGGCACTCCCGCAGGCTATTGCGTACGCAGACGATCTCATAATTTGCAGACCAGCTCCGAAAGTTGAGACCATAAATAGTTTACTACAGAGAGACTTCAACAACGTGCAGCGCTATTGCGATGACTGGAAACTTAAGATCAACTTCCAGAAATGTGAAGCCATCCTATTTAGAACTCCATTATATAAAGCCACGAACGGCACAAGGAAAAACTGGCGAAAGCTAGTTATCGTGGGACCGGCTGGAGATAAACTGGAAACCAAGAGTTTAGTTAAATACCTGGGCATCTGGCTAGACCAATATCTGTATTTCAACAGACATGTAGAGGCTGCCTTGCTCAAAGTGAGGAAAACGTTTGCTATGACAAGGAGGCTATTTCACAGTAGCCAACTTGACAGCAGGGTAAAGGTCATATGCTACATGACGCTAATCAGGCCAATGCTCATATATGGTTGTCCAGTGTGGTTTAACATAGGTTCAAATTTGATGGAAAAGATTCGGGTGTTCGAAAGGAAGTGTCTGAGAACCTGTCTCAGATTATATCGAACACCGGAATCGGAATACAAAAAGTACTACTCAAATGAGACTTTATATAATGAAGCCTGCATAAATAGCGTGGATAATTTTATGATTAAATTAATCAGAGGACATATTTCGAGAGTAATAAGTTCGTCCAATGACCTCATTTTCGGGGCTAATATCAAAATACCCTGTACTACGAGAACGTGCGTCGCAGCGGTTTTGTTCCACCAGAGGCGTTCCTTGATTTGGACATGAAAAGGCTTATACAGGATAGATCCGGAATTCCGCTGATCTATCATATAAGTAGATTATCCGTAGACGGGCGATTGTGCTACGACCGGGAAGTAACGCGCACCGAAGAAGAGCTCCTGCGCTTCAGTAGGGCTATCTCCCACAGAGACCGGGACGATAGTATTAGACAGCGTCATCAGTTCTGGTGGTTGAATGGCATATAAAGACCTGGATACCAAAGTCGGTAAAGAATAACAGTTTTATCAGCCAGCCTACATAGACTTAGCTTTTCTAGAATTAGGGTAGTATAAGATTTAAGTTAAGTTAAGTTAAGTTTTTTTAACTAAAATTATATCAAAAAAAAAAAGTTACATTTTAAGAAAAAAAAACAAAAAAAAATGTCGACACAAAGTTTTCAAAATTTTTCTTTGTCATTTAAATAATTATAAGTACTCCCACAAACAAAATTCTGTCGCCGAAAGGCAAATTTTACAATAGTTATGTAATGTTTAGCTTAGAGCGTCTGCGTAGGACCAGTAAGTTATCATCATCATCATCGGCACTACAACCGGGGACCGGTCTTGGCCTTATTTAGCAAGTCCTAAGGCAGTAAGTTATAATATAAGATAATTAAGCTAGAATTTAAGAATTTTGTGTCTAGCATGTAATTTAGAAACTATGAAGATAAAAAGAAAATAAAAAAAATGTTTTAAAAAAGAAAATGAAAAAGTTACATTAATGGTCTGGATGGTTACATTAATGTGCTTCACTGCCTTCTTCATTACCGCAATCTGTTGAAATCGTCATATTGTCGCATGCACTGCCTATATGCATTCGTTGATTACAATTCTCCTTCTCAAGTATTTTCATATTCAACATTTAAAGTTCTACGCTATTCTGGTACCGTATAGTTTTGTTTTATTATTACTATTATTATTTTTTTTTAATTTCACACAAAGGCTTCCTATTTTATTTTTCCTTCAAGATTATCAGTGTGATAAGTATTAAGATAAATGTATTTCTCTACGAAGAATATCTTACTTGATTGGATGTTAGATACGACGTAACTATACCCGCACTTTAGCCATACTCCTGTGGGAACTGATAATAGTATTGTCGGCGTACGACACAAGAGCATTCTCACCCACCAACGATTTCCTCACAAAAATTGTCTCCAAAAACTACGCACCGAGAGGAAAGATAAATAAAAAGGCACTGATGAAGCGAGGTTGGATAAAGTCTTCTTTATTTGTCTTATTCTTCACACAATGTTTCCTTAGATTTTACTTTATAAATATCCGATTCTTCACACAATGTTTCTTTAGCTTAAACTTTATAAATTTCCGAATTCTTGTTTTTCCACGCTATGTTCTTCTTGGATCAAAGTTTAGATTTTAGTTCAATAAGTGACACAACACAGCTACTCCTTTAGTTTCTCTGGCGCACAAACGTTTAAAACAAATCTAGCTGATTAATGAGCCACTGGCAGCGATCACTTTTAGACAACATCCGTATTACGTCCCAAGGATCTAATTGATAATTCTGCATGTAAACCGACAGGAACAAAAGACACTTTTGACACGCGTGTACACTTCAATGCAGAGGAAGGCTTTACTCTCAGCACAAGTGCTCGCGACAAGGGATGCAATCTGACTCTCCGTGTTGTCGCCGTCAACATCCACGAGCTGCAGAGGAGTTGAATTTCCCTCGATCTGGGAGGAGCTACTCCGATCTTTTCATTGGCGTCGGTCAATGGGCGATCGGTTTGATTTTGTTGGCAAGTTTCTATGGAGGACCGTACAGGTCAGGATAAACACCCATTCGTTGAAAACCAAGACAAAGGAGATGCGAAGGGTGCATAAAACGAAATTCAAATATCCGGCTGATCAAATAGATGATCACGAAAGGAGGCTGACTGTATTTTGCTGGTGAACGATGGAGGATAGATATTTTTGTTGACGTTAAGTCAACAGAAACTTCGCCAACGATGGCTAGGTTTGGTTTGGGCAAGCATCATAGGGCATGCCCATGAATATGTTAGTTTAAATAACAATCATGAGTCGTGTGAAACTCGATGATCGTTTGTCGGATGACCGATCATGAGGAATTTGCCGTGCAGATGTGCAAGCATACGACTTACCCAAGGTGGCCATGGACCAACGGATGGTTGGTAAAATAAACACAGTGAGGTTACTCTGTATTTGGTTTGAGGAAAACCGATCGTGGGACACGACTTTTGATTGAATTGTTTAAACAATCAATTATGATCGTGTCCAACTCGATGATCGGCTATCTGTTTAGGCGATCATCGTTGGAAATTTGGCTTGCGTATGTGCAAGCAAGCAAGTTGCCCGGAATGGCTTTCTTGTGGACCAACGGATTGTTGGAACAAGAATACGCTGACAGATTGGCGTGTGTTTACCAATCATACTGGCAGACGAGCTGAGCCAATCGGGTTAGCATATGGTTCATGTATTATGAACGGAATAATTTAATTGGTATGCATGCCTCTCTGCTGTATGCATGCCTCTCTGCGAAGAGAAGACCAAACGTTGGTCAAACTATCAGGGTAGTGGAGCACGAATTTGAAGTAATGCAATCCTTTAACTACCTTGGGTCAATAGTATCAGCCGATAACAATATGGAAGAAGAAATACGCGAACGGCTGATTAAATCCAACAAAGCCTACTATGGTCTATCAAGGCTCTTTAAATCCCGAAATTTATCCAGAACATCCAAGCTACAACTGTACAAGACCATGGTCTTACCAGTACTCATGTATGGATCCGAGACCTGGGTGCTTAATAAAAAGCACTCTGAACTCCTGGCCGCGTTCGAGAGAAAGGTCTTAAGGAGAATTGTTGGCCCCGTATGTGAGGGAGGACGATTCCGGAGACGCTACGACCATGAGTTGTACGCAATCTACCTTGAAGCTCATATTGTAAGAAAAATCAAGCTGGGTAGACTCCGGTGGGCGGGACACTTAGCTCGAATGAGCGAAGAGGACCCTGCCCGGAAAGTCCTTTGTGGCAGGATGTATGGAAGGAGACAGCGCGGCAGACCTTGTCTGCGATGGAGGGATGGCGTAGACCAGGACGCCCAGAGCCTGGGAGTGCTAAACTGGATGACATCGGCACGAAATCGGGACCGGTGGAGAGATTTGTTAAATAAGGCCAAGACCGGATCCCGGTTGTAGTGCCGATGATGATGATGATGATGCATGCCTTTGGTGAGGCTTTACTTTCAGGTGAAAGCTAATGAAAGGTAACTTACGCTGCCGATTGCAGGTAAGTATAGTGGCTTGTGGAGTGAGGGGAAGGCAGATTGATTTAAGGAAGTGGGTGGTTCTTAGGGAATGCTTTAAAGATCTCCACACTCCCAATTCGTCTATTTCTAGAATTAGAACACCAACAGTTAAGGTTTATCGTACCAAGGGACTAAAGTTCTAGTGGAAATGTGGTTTTACTAAAAACATCGAAGACGGTAAAACCACCAAGTAGACGGTTGCTCAACTCACTCTGCCGTTTAGGCAAACAAACACTTGTGGCATCGTGGTTGAAAACCTGTATGGGATGCTTACCTTCGTCGAATATTCAGAACGAAAACATTATAACTCTTACTCTTTTTTTTTCTATCCGTTAGCGACTCAGCATTCAATTTCCAAGAAGGCGCTATCAGGCCTCAGTTTCCTAGAAGATGCAACACACACAGCGCTAGCACATACTGCGGCAGTAAACACACGACATCGATGCCAGCGCGGCGGAAAATGAAAACGCGGATGCATGGCAAATCAGTTCCGCATACGAAGATGTTTAATTAGAACAGTAGAAGAGTAAATTAAAAAAATTACTATATGTATTTTTAACTACAGTTGGAAATTCACAGGGTTGTTTAATACACTAATCGGAACGGGCAGTCTGTTGGCCAGATTGTGCAGGAAATGTTAATGTATATATATATATATATATATATATATATATATATATATATCCGTTATATATATATATATATATATATATATATATATATATATATATATATATATTATATTATATTAGATGTTTGGCCGTTCTGGATGATTATGTACTAAGGGGATATGAATAATACGCTTAGGGTGTGTACATTTAAATAAATAATCTCACCGTTATTACAATAATTAAATAGCACTATTAACTTACACAATTTATTGAACACTATATTACTAGTTTGAATATGTTTACAAGTCACTTGACAGGGATTTCAATGAGAAACCCTCGGATTGATTCGTTGACGCCTTCGGCGTTTACTATTACATATCCGTTCACATTCTTCAAGTGTTGAAAATGTCCGCCTGTTAGTGCTGCATCCCAGATATTTACAATGTTCCGTTTCAGGATCATAATATATGGTAAGGGTTGACATTACACACAAACCTCTGATTGTTGGCTTCATTTCACAGATTTCTAAAATAAACTTATTTCTCCTACTTCATAAAGTATAATGAGGATACAAATTCTTACTTGTCCTCCGTACAGCTGTTGCCCAGCATAACGTGCAAATAATGATAATTACCAGCTTCATGATTTTGGAAACTTTTTAATGTTGAATACGTGAATACGATGGCAATGCAAATCGTAAAATACACGATTTTTTCCCATGAATTAACAATAAAATACCACTAGGCAGAAAACTTGCTAGAAATATGAGTATCTCTCGACTTCAATCAATCCACTCCGTCGTCGACAGTCAGCACAAAACTGATGCTCCGTATCAGAGTCCGACAGTCAAAACAACGCCATGTTCATAATTTCCTATCACTGGCTACAACTAGTGATTACTCGACCACAAACCGAATCGTAGACGCGCATCTTTCAGTCCTTCTTAGACTGAAGGAACAAAAACATTTTTATAAATATACTCTACCCTTATCATGTTGAAAAAGATTAGGCCACATCTACCCCTGCCGCATCGCACTAAAATTTATTTAAGCAAACACACTTACATATAACACAATTTAATAGATACATTTGCACACACTATCCGATTGCTTTCATTCTTTGGCATACAAGTCCTGAATGCGACGCGTATGATATACGCACGTTGCCAGACACGCGTCACGTGATCCAAAACTTTGCCCCGGTATAGATCGGCATCCACCAACTTCATAGCGTTCGCAATCATTCGTTCGGGGATCATAGTAGAATCCTTCGATGTCAATAGTGCAAAGACCTTCCGATCTAGGCGGAGGTTGGAAACAGTACCCTAGGTATTCGAAAGCATTAGTTAGTGAATAGTTTTGATGATCGTGTCACTGATTACCAGGAACCCGAGTATAAATAGCATTGCTGATCACTGACAATGGCGTCAAGAGTGTCAACATCAAGACAATTATCATCACGGAGCACGTCTTTGAACCGATCATTGGGCGAGGTGATAGGTTTCGGTCGAAGGAACAAGATTCACTAGCTCTCTGTCCATGTTTCCCTTTCGCCATTTGGGTTGGGTTGACGATCTGTGAACGAGCGCCTCATTATCAGCAGTTCCCTTGATAAAGCTTATCTTCGGGTCTAGTAATATGTTTTTGCATATGAAATGAAATAAGAACATGCTTGTTAACTAACGATGGGAACCCTGGTTTAGTCACAGCTCTGAAGTATTATGGTAAATTGCTATTTATTAATCGCTGACACACTGTGCAGTGGTATTGTAGTGGGACTACGTTTATTCAAGTAGTTTGCTCTAGTTAGTGTACTAGTTCTGAAGTACATGGTGACTTCACGTATAAATCTGGATTAGACCTTCGAGTTGTCCAATTATGAGTATTTTCCTTTTTTTTTTACTTTTTTTATGAATAGTAGGCAGACAAAATGGAAAACATTTGAAGAATCCTTGAAAAATATTTAAAACATGCTTGATATAAAACATATATATATATTGTAGCGAGCTTAGGGTTCGGTGGATTAATTATTTTCATAAAATATGAGCCGTGAAATCGATTTTCTGTTTAAAACTTTATTCGTCTCTTAATGACAACCGTTCCTCACTTTTTGCTAATCATTCACGTGACTCTTCTGTCACTGGCGACTTATCGTTTTGTTTTTACTGCTCATAGTCTCCAGTTTTCCAGTACTTTGTTTTGGAGACCTGCCAGATGCGTCACACTACCCTCCGCCTAGATTAGTTCGTTCCGAACTAAGTTCACTGGTCTACTGGGTTAACAAAAAGTCACCAGTCGGTCACGATGTACCACCTTCATCTTGGAGGTCGGTCTTCGCTGAATCCTATAGACAACGTCTTATACGGTCCTTCCCAATGTTGCTGAAACTTCGGAGACCTTCCTTTTTGCCGATGAGGGTTATAAAGCCGCATTAAATCCGGAAGCATTGGCTCGAATGTCGTACCTTGTTTTCATCCTGTCACTTGATACCTTGATTTGCTTTCGAACCAAATGATGAATCTCATCGAGGCGATTTCTCAATTCGGCTACGTAGTCTTCAGTCTTATCTATGTCGTCTGGCTATATTCCGAATCGCAGATCGGCCTGTAATCGTATCTCTCGTCTAAATATAATTCTTGCGAGAATGGCCTGCCGTATCGTGATTAGCCGATCTATAATTCATGAGAAAGGTTTGTATATATTTATCTCAATCTCGTTGGTGATCACTAACGACCTTCGATAAATGCTTTTTTATTGTTCGGTTGAACCTTTCGACCATTCCGTCTGACTGCGGATGTAAGGGTGTGGACCTGGTTTTCCTTACGCCCAGTGCCGCACAGATGCCTTGAAATATCTGTGATTCGAAGTTTCGGCCTTGATCGGAATGAAGCGCACAGGCAACTCCATATCTGCTGATCCAATTATTGATAAGCTGCTCAATGACGATTGTTGCTTCTTGGTTTGGAATTGGAAGGACTTCCACCCACTTGCTGAAGTAATCCATGATGACCAACATGTATTTGTTGTTGTAGTTGGTTTTGGGAAATGGTCCTGAGATTTTGTGGCGGTTCCGCCAAACACCACGACCCACTTACCTGAAAAACCCCCATAACTGCTACCCAACTTCCTTAAGTTCGTTAATGCAATCACATTAACACCTTAAATGCTTTACGCATTAAATAGAGCAATTTAGAATCTAAAAGCCCCTAGAAGAGAATTCTTACCTTTCATGCATCTCTTCGCATACAAATTCTCTATAAGAATTCCTTCCCAACTTATCATAAATTCCCTGAAAGAAAACAATTCGGTTCACATATCATGTAACCATCCCAACCAGGGATTATGATCATTGCGTCACCTATTCCCAGCTTCATCATGTGTACAAGAAATCCCTTTTCATACACATTGGCTGACGGGAGCTTCCTACCGTAACCCAAAAAAAAAAAAAAAAAACACACACACATTGGCTGGCGACCTTTTCTCCCAACAATAAACAACCCAAGCAGATGCGTTCAATTAGCGCAGTCGACGCTGCAACCAATTTCCCAACTCGCACCATGTGCAAAAAAAAAAGAACGCTGTTCTTCCGCAGGCAGTCTGGCGATACGATAAACAATCTATATGGTTTGAAGTATCCCAAATGCATCTCCCATCTAATGAGTTACAACTTGTTTACTCAGTTGAACTCTCAGGTCGTAAATTCCCTTTGTCCTACATAGTCCTGGATCCGTTTACCAGTGACCTTCCCACATAAGCAAACACAAACCCAACTAGTGTAACAGAGTGAGTTGAGGGAAGCCGGAATTAGCCGGTGGAAGTTAGCCAATTGTCACAGAATGAGTTGAGGTGGGTTATTGTTCAATCTCGTAATTGTAGCAGAAAGATATATGGATGAATGCTGTTGGCCAATCCTCCGTAACAGAAGGTGAAGCTGTCGGTGGGCGTTGTGAGGTAAAAAATAAATGTATATTTGTAGCAGTCGAAGCCGGTGGTGGTGTAACAGCATATATATAGATGATGGGTTATTAAAAGTTATAGCTGCGCCAGTTGTAATGTACAACAAGATGGAAATTTAAAACGATTGTCAGGTGTTGCTTAACGGTGCCACTTTCTTCTGCCATGCAACCGTAATCCTTTTGTTCTCTTTCTTCTTTTTGGGTACGGTTTTCCAAGTACCGCTCTAAACAGTCGAGTGTACCGGTGTTGCGCTGAAACAGTTGTGAGACTCTACGGTACCAAAAACAATGTTATATCTTTATTACGGCTTACCCTCAATTTTCCGCCTCAACTTCATCTACAGGAACT
This sequence comes from Microdon myrmicae, assembly GCA_963931805.1. NCBI lineage: Eukaryota > Metazoa > Arthropoda > Insecta > Diptera > Syrphidae > Microdon > Microdon myrmicae. The sequence goes on along the minus strand of OZ007497.1, from coordinate 47,116,375 downwards.
GCTCCAACCCAGCCTCGGGAATACGATTTTGGTCCACCATGGATTTCCTTTTAATTCAAACCATTCCATCAGTCTCAACTCAAGTCAGCCAATCTTTTCTATATTTAGCAATTCAACAAAATCGCTACTTCATGGCCGTACTTTTACAATACTTCCATTAATTTAACACATTTCAAGGCAAATTAACAAAAACACATTCGGTCCTTCTTGGCCGTACTTTTACAATACTTCAATTAATTTAATTCATTTCAAGGCAAATTTAACAAAAAAACATTCGTTCCTTCATGACCGTACTACTTCAACTACTTCTGATCACGACTCTCTAATCCGACTCTACTTCTTGTCTCCGTCACATAGCTCAATCTTTTTTACTACTTCTGTCTCTCTCTTCATTCACTCCGCCACTACTCCGAAGAGAAACTCGCCGCGGCTGCTTCCGCGGAGTCCACAACCCAACGAAAACAGGATCGAGCATTCGCTTTCAACGAATGCGGATCGCGATCTACAACCTCCTAATTTGCCGTTTATATTTTGTATCTTTATATCAACATTATATTTAGATTATCTTAGATTATAACCAGCCTTAACCACGCAACATTAGCATCCAATGAGATTCGGCCTGTTTGCTTAGCCGAACTCACATCTCATGTATACACATTTTCCCTTTCTTTGTTTTAGATTCGTTCCCATGGCTTTGGTCCATAAAAGAACCAATCTACGCACTAACATGTGTACCGTAACGATATTCTCGATCCCTTTGTCCTTGCCGCCTGCCCGCTTTGTTTTGCCATTGCCTTCGCGCATGGGTAAACAACACAGATCTAAACGATCACACACATAGCACCATGATTTTCATTAAGAGATCTGGTTTTCTATTCCACCAAGAGAGACTTTACGTTTCTCTGGTAGTAAGTAAAAACATATCCTTAGTGGAGAGGATATCTACCACCGCACCACAAACTCACATCATTAGCGAGTCGGCTCTGCGCGTTTATTGCTGAGTCTAATTCCATCCGCCGACCACGCCCGTCGCGCGATCTTCCGCTCTCCGTCGCGCGGCGGAGAAGCGTAGATACACCGAAGTCGTGTCGAGAAAGAAGTGTTTCATTTTATAAAAATCAATTTAATATTAATAATAAGTACTAAGTAAACAAATAAAAAAAACGGTGATCACCAATAGACTGTGTATTTAATTTTCCGGGCTGCAGTGCCTGGCAGTTCCTAGATGTGTTTACCTAATCGTTGTTCCCCTGGTGTTTTACGCAGAGTTATGGACAAACGTGGCGCAGTTTCAACAATTTCTTGAAGGAACATTATGATGGAGGAGGAAGATGAACGGAGTGTCCGTGTTTGGCAGAATACTTCCTCCCCACAATATCAATCGGAATTCGCTCGAAAGGGGCACCACGTTGTACTGCTCCTTGGTTTTGCTGTTGGTCCTTCGGTCGCAGTGCAAGTTGTGCACTTCGTACACCAAGACTCGACGTCATCTCTCATGTGAAGCCTGTAGAAGCGAGATCTTAATTTGGAAAGTGTCTTATTAACTCCTAGATGTCCACCGGAGGTCCCGTTGTGTATTTCTGTTAGTACATCCTTCACTTTTGATGGTGGGACTAGAATCTGCATTCGATGGGATTTTCCGTCCGCGGCTTCCCATTTACGCTTTAGAATTTCATCTTCCACCAGCAAGGAATTCCATTGTGCCCAATATGCCTTAAATGTTCCACTCTTGTCGGAAATATTGTTCCAAGTTGGCCGCTCGTTCTTTTCTTTGTGTTCCAGGATTAGGGACATATCTTCATCCTGAAGTTGCGCTGCGCGTATAGCATCACTCGTCCACACATCTAGTACTTCTACTTGTACATTTCAAAGGTCGTACGTCTCTTGTTTTTCTTCCGCTCTATGACAATGTTTACAATCTGGTTTACATGGTCTTCTTGATAGAGCATCCGCGTTATTATGCACCTTCCCTTGACGATGGGAAATTTGGAAATTGTACGTTTCAAATCGTTCGATCCATGGAGCTATTTATCCTTCCGGATTCTTAAAATTTAGAAACCATTCCAGGGCGGCATAATCCGTCCGAAGGTGGAATCGACGTCCGTAGAGGTACTTATGGAAATTCTTAACGGCTTCTACGACAGCCAGCAGTTCCTTTCTTGATGCGCAGTAGTTTCTCCCTGGCTTAGATAGAACTCGACTATAATATACGACAGCTCTCTCTTTACCATCGACTTACTGTGTTACTTCCATCAGTATTCAATATAAATAGGCGATCCGATCTTGAGAATGCCAATGTTGGAGTCTTATACTCGTATAACTCGGCCATCAATGTGTTGAATGCTGCCTCACACTTCTCTGTCCAATTGAATTTCTTGTCCTTACCCGTTAGTTCATGTAGGGTTTTAGCCACGTTGGCGAAACCTTTAACAAACCGTCGGTAATATGTGGCTAATTCCGTAAAACTTTTTAACTGTTGCTCAAACAAGCGTTGAACACACCCTCCACTAACACCGAGTTCTTGTTGTGTTGTGGGCTGGGTGATTGCGTCAGGAACACGATGATGTTTCCTGGCGTGCAGTGATGGTTCTGAAATACTGAGAAAATGAACAAGTGAAAATAGCAAAAGAATACCTCGTGGAGGGTATCGGTCAAAATGTAGTTCTCCTGAATTGTAGCAGACACCTTGTCCTCCTCCTTCACTTCCACTTGCCAGTAATCGCTTGTTAGGTCCAATGTTGAAAACTGAGCTCCACAAAGGGTATCTAGTATGTCGCCGGTTCGAGGAAGTAGGTAACTGTCCTTCTTCGTAACGTCGTTAACCGGCGGTAGTCGACATAAAATCTAGTTGTCCCATCCTTCTTCTTGACGATCACTAGCGGCGAAGCCCATGGGCTCGATGATTTCTCGATGACTCCTTGCTCTCCCATCTCTCGCATCATGTTGCCGACTTCTGATTGTTTGGTCGACGAGCTGGCTGTCTTATAGGTCTTGACTCACCCGTGTCAATGTGATGTTTAACTATACCGGTGCGTTCGAATTTAGCATTTCCTGTCACAAAAATATCAGAAAAATCGTTCAGGAGTGATTTAACGCTTGCCTTTTTGCCATCTGTTAATCCGATTTCCTGGGGCATCACCCTAATAACCACAGAGGATCCACCAGAGGGCCGTTGAATTGAATGATCCTCTCCCCTTGTCTGAATTGGGCTTATCATTGATACGGGTGCACATTCTGCGATTACCTCTCCTTTTCTTATTGCGACCGGCTCCTTGGATGCATTTAGTACTGTGGAGTACGAAGTCGTGGTGTCGGCGCACGACACGGGGTTCTACTTCGTCCCACCGTCACTAAAAGGTAGTTCTGTGACGGTTCCGCAAAACCCCACGGTAAACTTACCTAAAAACCCCCATTACCTCACCCCAAGACACATAAGTTTTGTCCAATGCAATCGCATTAGGCACCTGAAAATGCTTCACGCATTAAAGAGATCAAATCTATGATCCTTAAGTCCCTGTAAAGAAAACTTACCTTTCATGCATTCTCTTCGCATACCAATTCTCTGTAAGATTTCTTTCTTACATTATCAGGAATCTTAAACCAAGAACCTGAAAACAAGATGATTTGGTTTACATATAATGAAACCATCATGACAGGGATCATAAATATGGCGCCGTCTATTTTCCCAGGCTCGATCTGTGTACAAAAAACTATCTACACACACAGGCAAAGCCTTTCAGCCAGCGATAATCGGTCTAACGCAGATGCATGTAATTAGCACCATCTGCGCTGAGACTAATCCCTTACCAATGCACCAAAGTGCGAACAAAAGATCGCTGTCTAACAACAGGCATTCTGGCGATACACAAACAATTCAATCACCAAAACGTACCCCAAATACGTATACCATTTAATAAGTTGCAACTTGATTACTCAGTTGAACTCACAGGTCATAAGTCTCTTTTATCCTACTTAGTTCTGGATCCGTTTCCCAGTAACCTTTCCACATAAACAAAGATCTGTACGATCCATTTCCCTTTCTTTGTGTATCAGGTTCTTCATCATGGCTTCGATCTATGAAAAGAACCGACGTACACACACACAAGTGTACTGTGGCGATCTTCTGTATGGGGTTTCTTGTATACCCAAAAGAGAGACTTTACGTCTCTCTCGGAACAGAAATTGCACCCTTAATTTAAGAGAGCCAAATTCACTGGCTGAATTTCCTTAATAACGATTGAATATCGTCGAGTCGTTTACCATTCTTTGACCGCCATGGTCACGCGTCACTGCCGCTCTCCGTCGGCAGCGGAGACGCGTACATACTCGAATATACCTCGGAGTCAGTGTCGATAATAAGAGTAGTTGTGCTTGAATTAATTAAAACCAACGTGTGTGTCGTGATTTCGGTGAAGCTGTGACAATTATTATGTTTAAAAAAAACCATCTAACTAAATTAAATAAACGGTGCTCCTGAACATTAATAATAACAAACCTGTGTGTTGGTGTTTTATTTCTCGCGGCCGGCATCTGCGTGTCTTGCTGCGTTTTGGACTTAATCCTTGACAATTCGGTTTGGCGGAACCTTGTTGGACAGTGGAGTGAATGATGGAGGAAGAAGTGAATCTAGTGCCCGTGTCAGGTAAATACTTCCTCCACACAGTTCCACTGCTGAACCGGATCCGTCGAAAAAAAAAACACAAAAAGGGACTCCACAACACTCTGTCCACAAATGTAACACAGAAACACGCTCAGGAACTGCAGCACAGAAGAAGAGTCAAATGAAACACGCGGCTTATTAATTAATTAATCTTCATTGTTTTCGGTTACATGTTGAACAGGTTTATTCATTTATATTTATTCAGTCAATTTATTCAATTATTAAAAGAAAAGTTCGCTTGCAGTTTATTTAATTCCGAACACTTTAGTCTTCACTATAGCTTTAAATGTTAGAGGAGCTATCAAGTCAACCAGCAATTCACAAAACGACCCGTGTATAAACGCATCTCCGCAGCCGGCGGAGAGCGGAAGTGAACCGACCGTCGGGAACCGTGATTGTAAAAGGACTCGACGATATTCAATCGTTGTCGAAAGAAATTCACCCAGTGAAACTGGCTCTCTTAAATTAAGGATATATTTCCTGTTCCAAGAGAGACGTAAAGTCTCTCTTTGAGGTAACCAACAGATCTCGTACAGAAGATCGCCACAATACACATATATGTGTGTACACTGGTTCTTTTATGGATCAAAGCCATGGGAAGGAATCTAAACAAAGAAAGGGAAGAGGTGCATTCATGAGATGCGAGTCTGGTAAAGCAAACAAAACCGAAACTCGTCGGATGCTAATTGGATCTTTGTTTGAGATGTGCGTCGCGGCTAAATAAATAGACGCGGCGCAACGAAGAATTGGTGTTAATAGGTTTTGGCTAGATTACCAGGAAATGGTGTTTATGGCATCACTGGTAAGGGTAAGTAATGGGATTTAATTGGTGCCAAGAGATGCGTGTATTTGTTTTAGTCCTTTGGGTGTAGGTCGCCACCCAATGTGTTTGTCCGGTGATTTATGATACACATGATGAAGCTGGGATAAACCAACTCAAAGGTAAGGTTTCCTGATTATGCGGTTGTATTATATATGAACCGATGAATTTTCTTTCAGGTATTTTAGCATAACATAAGAAACAACTCTTATAGGGGGTTTTAAATGAGAAGTTATGCACCCGCATGCAAGAATTCTTTTGCATAAGCTTGAAAATAAATAAATTCGGTAAGCTTAATGTGTGCAGCATTTACAGGTGCTAATGCTGTTGAATTAGCGGAAACTGATGTAGATTGGGTTGTAATAATGTGGGTTCTGCCTGATAAGGTAAAGAAAGGAATCTTACGGAAAATTATATGCGAAGAGAATGCATAAAAGGTAAGCTTTCTTTGACAGGGACTTTAAGATCATTGATTTGATCTATATGATGCGTGAAGCATTTTCAGGTACTAATGCGATTGCATTAGTGAAGTTAGGAAATTGCAGTTTGTGTTTGACAGCCATTGAAAGCAGACAACCTCGTGAATTCGCTACCGTTGTCGTGTATTCGGATATCATAAATGAATTAAGTACCCTTTGCCAAGTATAGAAATGCCGTCAAACGGACAACCCAGTGTTAACAAATAGAACACATTAAATAAAAGTTCTTTTAATAAATCAAGAAAGATAATCGTGCACAATTATGTATTCAGTGAATGTCTGTACTGAGTTTTAAGGATTAATATAAACACAAATTACAATAAACATAGAGTACAATAAATCAATAAAACAACAAAAACGAAAGTTAAAAGTGACGAATCAGTATCTCTCAGTGCATTAAATAAAATCAAAAAGAAGTGCATATAAAAACAGTTGAGTGAGGCGCAAAAAGTGTTCGAGACAATAAAAACAAAAACAATAAAAAGATAACACTGCGGTCGCAAACGTGAAAATTAAAACAAATAATATATTACTCGTTAAGAAACGAATTTTTAAATCATCGTTTGGCGCGAGTGCAAGCTTACTGACTCGTATTCGACGGTAGGCGAGTCCGACTCAGCCTACGGGAGAAATCGAGTTGCCATGGTTCAACAGGTCGCCTTTGTTTTTTTTTAATGAAAACAAACTGGAAAGAACCAATGTGAACACAGAGGACGATAAAAACGCGACAACACACAAACGAAAAGGTGCTCCGAAAAACTCCATTGTGACGCGAAGCAAAACCCCGAAATTGACAATGGATAAAGGAGATCAACAATTGGCGGACGACAGTGAGCTCCCCTTCCCCTCCAACTTTAACATATATGGGGCAAATAATTCATTCGCTTCTCTTGCATCCTCAGAGTCTGAGGATGAAGAGGAAGAGATAAGTGAATTGGAGGCGAAACTTGCAATGGCAAGAACCCGATGACAAGAGAGACGCCGAAAGAAAAAAATAGCGACGCTCGAACAAGAACAAAACCCGCAACAACTACAAAAGCTAAAGCCAAAAGTCGGCCAAAAGCAACAATTTCACCATCAACAGCAACATCAACTTCAACATCAGCAGCATCAACAGCAACATCAACAGCAACAGCAACTACCAGCACAAAAGCGATCAACGAAACAGCAAGCAACACAGCAGCAGCAAAGCAATAATAACAGCAGAAAAATAAAGATGCCACCAATCAACACCATAGATGTTGACTGTAAGGAATTGGTAAGTCTTTGTAAGCTAGCCAAAAGTAACAATTTTGCAGTTAAAAGACTGAGGGGTAACAGGCATTCCATTCAAACACATACGGTGGCAGACCACGACAAAATTAAAGAGGTCTTAAAAAGAGCCACCGCGGAATTTTACTCGTTCACGCCGAAACAAACGAAGAGCGTAACGGTTCTGTTATAGGGTGTCGACCCTGAAATGGAACCGGAGGCTCTGCTCGAAATGCTTCAAAACTTGTAGCGCGAAGATCTCGAGTTTACCGCGGTAAAACCATTCACCACAGCCAAGGCAAGAAGGGAAAACCGTAAGCTACCCTTCTTTTTGGTTCAATTAACACCCAGCAGTAGAATTGGTGGTCTAAGAAAAATTGCAGTCTTGGATCATCAAATGGCCACATGGGACAAATTAAAAAAAGGCAGAGACATCCTGCAATGTGTCCATTGCCAAAGGTTTGGTCACGCGGAATAGGAAGATAGGAATTGTGGTTGGAATTGTGGGTTGTTTCTCCGATAGAATAGAGAAACCCCCACACTCCCTCATGAAATCCATTACAAGAATGTATTCGTCTGTAATATCAGCAACCAAAAATTGGTGGGAAATGGAAATATTGCGCAGCACTATTATGCTCTCGACTTCTCCGTAGACTGTAGAACATTCTCCTGTGGCAGTCTTCAAAGAGTATCTTCTATTTTTATCAAGGGCTATTTTGGCCACGACATCAAGCCGAATTATGGATCTCGTTGCTCCGGTGTCGATTGTCACTGTTGTTGGCCTTGCATTAACAAACGTAGTTATAACCAAACTTTTGTTATCCCGTTGGAGTTGCTGGGGCTGCAAATTCCACCAGGCGGCTTTCGCCCCATAAAGTCTGCCCTTACAAGTTTCCCGAGCTATTGGCCTCAGGTTGGTCCGTTGATAGTCTCCTCTTATGATAAGCGCATGAACAACAATTCTCAATTGATGTTTCATTCATTTGTCGACGTTTCCTACAGTCAACTGATATGTAACACTTCATATCAGGTCTCGAGGTTCTCCGTTGTACATGCCCGAATCTTTGGCAGGAACATTCCTGGGCGGAAATTTCTCAGACTCTATATGTATTCCTGGTAGCCTGTTTAGCAGATTCATATGCCAGTGCGAGCGCCAGTATTTCATTAGTCGTCTTCTTTCCTGCCAAACGAACGGCTTGTTGCAAGTCCCGATCTTGGAGTGCATTTATGAATGCATCCATTGCTACCCCGTTCAGGAATTCCCTCGTGATATTTGAATAAGACGATATTAAAAGAAATTTGCGCATCTGAAAATTATTACAAAAACTAGAAATGTTTAATTTCATAATTCTTATAATTTCATTTTACCATCCCTCTAAATTAAATACAACTACTCGTATTACAACAAAATCTGCCCAAAATTGCGAAGATAAGTCGATATCCTATTTCCAGGTGACGAAAAAATGGTCAGTTTAGTAATAAGCAATGTAAAGAAGACCAAATAGTAAATTAAGAAAAGTTAAAGTAGTAATAGAAACAAAGGAATGACTGTTCAAGTGTTTTAAGCCGCATGAAAACGATGATGGGCTTTAATTCATGTATCATATATTACTACCGAAAATGCCCACTATAACAACAACCAACCACATAACACTTCATATCAACACCCCTAAGTAAATGAGGCAGGTGAAAATATCGTCCAATTTTCAAACAAAAATTATCGCAAATGCCTTAACGTTAAAACTAGATGGCCTTCATATAAAATAAACTTGCTTAACCTCTTATTTACCATCAGATTGGCGTAATTTTGCCAGTTCAAGCCGAAGTCTATTGAAATAAACATGAAATTAAACGGTTTAAATAAAATGCAAGGTTATCTTGCGGCGGTTCCGCCAGATCCCACGGCTCGCCTTCCTAAAAAAAAAACCCCATAACCACAACCCGGTCTGCACCAGCTTTCGCTAATGCAATTCGCATAAGCATCTTAAATGATTCTCGCATCAAACGGATCCAATTATTATAACCCAAAAGTACCTGCAAAAGAATTCTTACCTTTTCAAGCATTCCTTCGCTTACAAATCCCCTGTAAGAGTTCTTAATTTCCTCATCATAAATTTCCTGAAAAGAAAAACCCCGGTTCACATATCATGTAACCATTCCAGCCAGGAATAATTACCATTGCGTCGCCTATTCCCAGCTTCATTCATGTATACGATAAACTTCCTTATGTATACATTTAGCTGGTGACGTTTTTCTTCCAGCAATAAAATTCTCTGACTCGCACAATGTGCAAACCAAAGCAAATACGCATCTCGCGTCTTAAACCTATTAGCACCATGTGCATCGGCATTGCGGCTATCGTAACAGCTGCAATGCATACCATAGACAATTCATATCGTTTAGGTTTTCGAATCACATTTTCTATTTAATGAGCGGCTGCTATTTATCTAGCCAACCCTCATTACCGAACTATGCATTAGGTCATATTTCCCTTGTCCTTTGATTCGCCGAATATTGTCCCTTACGAACAAGATGCATAAACAATACAAAGCCATTAGCATCAGTAGAGATGCGATTCGTTTGTGTCAACAAACACACATCTCTTGAATGCCCGTTATGCCCCGTCCTTGGGTTTCAGGATTATTCCTATGGCCTTGTGTATGAAAAATAAACCAATGTGATCTTCACTCACACATACACACTCATTGCCAAGTCTGTCTTCCTTGTTTCCACCACAGAGAAACATTTTCGTCTTGGGCAACCTCACCTCAAAACGAAAAATATCGTGGAGTCGAATTTCATCCAGCGATCGAGACGGTCGCTCCGCCATCCACCGTGCCGGCGCCGGCACGGTGTGACACAAAAGTCGGAGAGTTAGAGTCGAGCGCGTCGAAAATAAAAAAATAATTTTTCTTGTGCCCCCCCAGTATAAGGCAGTTTTAAGTTAAATAATTGTGAACCAGTTAAATTACAATATATTAAATAAAATAATAGAACTTTTAGACAGACAACCAAACCGCGTTACATTTTATTTGTTTCCTGAGTGTTTATGTGTTCTTCCGTTTTATCGACGAACAGTTTAGTTTACGGCGACGAAATGGACAACGATAATCAGATGTTGGCGGAGGAAGGGAACGGAGTACCCATGCTAGTACATACTTCCTCCCCACATTGGTGACCCTTAAGGTCAGAACACCGCGACCTTCAAACATTCGCGTTTTAACAACGGTCGAAATGGTTTTTTTTTTTATTTAAACGGTGCAAAAGTGCAAAAATAAAAAAAATATCACCGGGAGCAGCCATACCACCATCAACGGCTAGTAGCAATGTTTCAACACGCACCAGACACCAGCACAGAAACAACAACATCAGTCACCTCAACCACTACAACCAGGTTTGGTAAGTTCATTTCCTTCCTTTTCCTTTTCTTTTTCGAACGAAAAACAAGGTGCAACGTCAATCAACTGGAATAACTCATTGGCGGATCAGTTATTACCGGCTGCAGCCAAGCAAAGCGTAATCAATTCGACGCCAAGAAATTCACCAACTAAGCCACGTGAAGGTTACATCGCTATGACGTATCACCAACTCGCAGCAACATCCTGACGCACATAGTTCGAGTTCGTCCACGAATATTTGGGTCCAAACCGGGATTCAAACAACACTTCCCATCGCATTAGCAACAGTAACGCAGAACAACACTCCACAACTCGAAAATGATCCAAGGCATCTGGCACCACCGTACCTAAGTTACTAATTTTTTTTTCCCCTATAGAAATAAATTCCTTCATTTTAAAATTTTGTGAAATGTATTGACTGACTAAAAGCATGATTTTAATACAACCAAATTATTTCTAAAAAGCAAAACATCCTATTAAATGGACATAAAGACCAAAAAGAAACAAAAACCAACTTTCTCTTTTACTATTTGGTGATTTCTTTAAACAAAAATAATTTGCAAACAGGCAACAGTCAGTTATTCAGGAATCGTACAGTTACTAAAATGACAAATGGATATTTTAAAAACTTCGTGTTTAGTTTTTGCCTATACCAATAAACGATTTATGAATTATATGAGTGCCGTTAATTCAATTAAATTCTTTCTTATTATTGTTAAGTCGTACCATATTTTGAAAATCTTGATTACTTTAAACAAAACTGTGTCAAAAAGGCAAATGCCATTTTCATTTTGATCAGTGTTTTAATAACAATTTTGTAAGAAGAAATTAAAATATTCAATGTACAAAAAATGATACAAAAGCAAAAGAACCAAAAGTGTAAACAGCAAAATATTTTCAAACTTAAAATTCTCAATAATTAAAATTCATAAAGTATTTATAAATGATAAAACCATTTATATGGATGGATATATGTCCGGAAATATATGCATTTATATAGGTGTGTTTTCTTTTTGTTTTGTAACCTTTTGACGACGGTAAATGATCGTTATACTTTCCGATATATTTTGTTGTACATCGTATTCCCAGGTGGTGCTTGTCCAAAAGTAAATCCTCTTTTAATACATTTATATAGAATATTAAAACGTTATATTTCTATTTCAATTTTTTGTTGTTGTTGGAATATTTAAAAGAAGTAAACTATTAAAGTAACTTTAATACACTTTTACATAAACATATATAGATACAATAGACAAATGGTTTATGTCTTAATAGCAATAATTACAAGCACATTATATATGAAATACACTATAAGAATTACTTGCACAATTCTTGCCCACAATATAATATTTTCAAATTGAACGAAATATAATATATCTTTGAGCAAAATATTTGCTAAGAAAATAAGAAGGAACCCAATATTAAACGGAAGTGGTCTAACAAATATATACACCAAATCAATATACATAATTTTTTTTGAATATCTTAAAAAAAAGAATACATTAATATATCTCGGAAAAAGAAGCATTAAATCAATAATAATCTACTATGAAAGTCCTAGTAATTCGATAGCTGCTATATACAATGTGAAATACTTATTATTCAACCTTTACTTCAATATTTTAAAAAAATCAAAATTGACGCATAATTTTAATGAAATGAAGTCAAAAGACATCTCTGATTTTTGTTTTCAATACTCAACAACGATTTTTGTTCGTACGTCATATAAGCAAAACCAAACGAAACTTTTAAAGATCGTTAATCCATGGAGAACCTTCTTAAAAGAATACACATAAATAAAGCAATAAGGGTAAATTGTAAAATTAAGCAAAATCCCACATAATGACTAGTATACAGACGTAATATGACCGAAAATACGCATGATCGAATAATTATTATTGCAGAAACCTGTAAAAGTACCATATAAAAATTACCTATTGTAAACCCCTTCTGGGTACAGATCACCACACGACTCCGCTTACTACTTTTCTCGACTCTTTTTCGACTTCACATGACTTCACGTCACCCACGTTTGACGTCTTTTGACTCCGCTCAACTCCATTATTCGACTCCTCCTTTTCGACGTTTTTCGCCTACACGCCATCCACACTCAACTCCACTTGACTCCCCGGGACACTTTCAACCTTTTCGACTCCGTCGACATCGCCCAACATTATGCGACCCTTTTTAGACTGCATTTCTACAGTCTTCCCAAGATATTGACGTATAAGCCATCACAAACACCCGACTTCACCTTAGACTCCATACAACTGTTTCGGCATTTTTCACCCCACCGACCCCATTGGCATCATTTTCAACCCTCTTGACGTCACTCGGCTCCTTGAGTAACAACAGCTACTTCACGTAGCATATAATCTATAGGACGCCCGGTTTTGTCTCGCGTGAAACACTCTCACCCTTTTCTGTCTCTTTTCTGAAGATTGGCGCTCACGCTCACCAACCATAGCCTCACGCAACCCCATGCATCCCTTCTCGACTTTCCTTGACCGCTAACAACTTGTTATGCCCCTGTTCAAATATTGGCGCCCATGCACGCCAAAGACAATTTTCACGCGAAACCGTTCATCAATGCTCGATTTTTCTACTCGATTTCAGCAAGCCAGCTCCCCCCGTTACCACAGCTACTACGCGTAGCAACACCCGGCAGGACACCTGGTTTTGCCTCTTTATTTAAACGTCAGGACCTTCGTCCTGAGATCTTTTAACGTCTCCCAAATGTCTCAGCAACACCGGTCCACAAATTAAACCGATACCACCGGACTGAGACAACATATCTGGTTCCCCAATCTTTAGCCACCATGGTTCCCCTTTAGCGGCAACTAAAGGCTATACACGCCCCTCTACGCCGCCTCAAATACCTAGGTGCATAATACTTCGGAGCGCACATCTAATAACCCTAGGGCGCCCTGGGGTTGGACACAATCAACCACCCACCAGGAGCCCCCTAACCAAAATCCCCTATTTTTTTTTAACAAGCGCGACGGCCGGCACCTCACAGCAAGTTTCCATTCGATCGAGGTCGCAGCTACCGCTATATTGGCACCAATGTACCGGTCCTCCCTCGATAGGTAAAACGTGCAATTGTGGGCCCGCCCTCCTCTACCAGTCCCAGTGGCAAACAAGTCGCCATACAAACGTATGGAGAAAAGACACTGGCTCTGGACTTGATACCTTTCCATTCCGCACACGGCAACCTCTCACTGCGGATGGGAATTACCATGGGATAAGTTCCCCTCCATCTCGCACACGCTATTTCGTCACTGTGGATGTGAGCGGATTTCCGATGGGTTCCGACATATTCGGGCGATAAGCCTGTTGGTCCATGAGACCCATAACAGGCCTATGGACAACGCCGTACACCTTGCCCTTGATGGCATCAAGCGGTAACAACTGTGTCCATCTTATCGATAACGGCCCAAACAATAACCAGGAACTGGTCACCACGACAGTCCCTTAACATTACCACAGCGCATTCCGAAGCAAGCTCCCTATCATCACAGCACCCACCATCGAGCATTCCTTCGTCCCTACCTTTTTTTTCGTGACTACGTCACTGGGAGGAGAGTACTGTGGCGGTTCCGCCAGATCCCACGGCTCGCCTTCCTAAAAAAAACCCCCATAACCACAACCCGGTCTGCACCAGCTTTCGCTAATGCAATTCGCATTAGCATCTTAAATGCTTCTCGCATCAAACAGATCCAATTATTATAACCCAAAAGTACCTGCAAAAGAATTCTTACCTTTTCAAGCATTCCTTCGCTTACAAATCCCCTGTAAGAGTTCTTAATTTCCTCATCATAAATTTCCTGAAAAGAAAAACCCCGGTTCACATATCATGTAACCATTCCAGCCAGGAATAATTAGCATTGCGTCGCCTATTCCCAGCTTCATTCATGTATACGATAAACTTCCTTATGTATACATTTAGCTGGTGACGTTTTTTTTCCAGCAATAAAATTCTCTGACTCGCACAATGTGCAAACCAAAGCAAATACGCATCTCGCGTCTTAAACCTATTAGCACCATGGCTATCGTAACAGCTGCAATGCATACCATAGACAATTCATATCGTTTAGGTTTTCGAATCACATTTTCTATTTAATGAGCGGCTGCTATTTATCTAGCCAACCCTCATTACCGAACTATGCATTAGGTCATATTTCCCTTGTCCTTTGATTCGCCGAATATTGTCCCTTACGAACTAGATGCATAAACAATACAAAGCCATTAGCATCCGACGAGATGCGATTCGTTTGTTTCAACAAACACACATCTCTTGAATGCCCATTATGCCCCGTCCTTGAGTTTCAGGATTATTCCTATGGCCTTGTGTATGAAAAATAAACCAATGTGATCTTCACTCACACATACACACTCATTGCCAAGTCTGTCTTCCTTGTTTCCACCACAGAGAAACATTTTCGTCTTGGCAACCTCACCTCAAAACGAAAAATATCGTGGAGTCGAATTTCATCCAGCGATCGAGACGGTCGCTCCGCCATCCACCGTGCCGGCGCCGGCACGGTGTGACACAAAAGTCGGAGAGTTAGAGTCGAGCGCGTCGAAAATAAAAAAATAATTTTTCTTGTGCACCCCCAGTATAAGGCAGTTTTAAGTTAAATAATTGTGAACCAGTTAAATTACAATATATTAAATAAAATAATAGAACTTTTAGACAGACAACCAAACCGCGTTACATTTTATTTGTTTCCTGAGTGTTTTCCGTTTATCGACGAACAGTTTAGTTTACGGCGACGAAATGGACAACGATAATCAGATGTTGGCGGAGGAAGGGAACGGAGTACCCATGCTGGTACATACTTCCTCCCCACAATCTAATCCAATGTTTTTGGAAACGATTAACAATTGGTTTTAGTCATCTTTTATGGCATTCTAAGTGGGGCTGTATTCTAATGGGGTGAGGAGTCTCCGTTCAACTGTACATCCTCTGTTACGGAACAGAACTCACTCTCAGTTTGCCGCTGTCACATCTCCCCCCCCATACTCAATCAAGCAGCATACACTCACATTGCATATTTTCAAGCAATTAACCTTTCTTCCCACTCATTAACTAATTAACGCCTCTTCCCACGGGCCATTAGTGTTCATATCGCAAACGTTGCGACATCCATTCAAATACCCCTTCAAACCCAGAGCTACACGCTCATCGTATCATATATGAATACTCGTGTTTAACGCTCGCCTTGTCGGGTGATTAACTAGCGCCTAGAGCCACGCGCCACATGGTATCAGATTGCATTAGCGACGACTTTACGTCCACCTCTGGGACCTACGTTGGACACATGACACCGACAGCATTACCGTAGCAATAGAAACAATAAAGCAAACGCAAAACCGACCCTGCCGGTCGTGTTTGACGTCGGCCCACTGCCCAGAGCGGATACAATTTATCATATTTCGATTTGCCGGACACAGTTAACATATGAATGATGCGAATGGCCGGAACAAGGTAAATCGTTTAAGCAAACATTTAAGCGGATGTACCTGGCGAAGGTCAATTATGTTTAAATAATAACTGAGCCATATTGAGTGCTCGTGCGGGAAAACGGGGTCAATGAGAGTCATGCATTCTGGGTCAAAGTCCAGGCTAAGGGAAATGCATCGTTTGCCGTTCTACACCCGATTTTGAGATATATAAAGAGTGGTTGCAAAAGGACTATGGAAGCAGTCTATAATAAGAGTAACAGGCTGTAGCCTCGCCACGAAACAGCGAACCTGTTATTCGCAATAAACTAGTGTAATAGTTTAATTTAATTAAAGATAATAAAACTTAAATAACCAGTTTAGCTGACAAGTTTTTAGTTTGTTCTTTGATTGGAAACACCTCAACTTAAATACCACCAAGCCGAAACAGGTAATTAAGCGAAGGAAGGCACTAGCGGGCCACACTCAGAAGTCGGATTGGAAACCAGTGGGTAAATATGAAGTTGTAATCTCAGAAGAGTATCCTCCGAGTATAACTTAATATTTGCATTTGGCGCGGACGGCGGGAAACTCCCGGCGCCAAAATTATATTAAATAATAAAATAATGAATGTTGCCGTTAAATATCCATTGGTGTTACACCTTTCATTTCTGCTCATTCTTCCGAAGAAGTGCTCCTGCGAAGCTTGGTGTTCCAGTAGCACGTTCTTCCTGGTTTAGTCTTTAGTGCAATGTTCCACTTGAATTGACTCCTCTGCTTGTTCTTGCACTTTGATTGGTGTCGATATCTAGGGACTTTTTGAACATTTGAATTGTAATATCGCACTTTACCACATTACCAGATGTCATGAAGAATAAAAACTCTATCAATAACTCTGCAATATTCATTAGTTGATTAGCTAAGATTGTCTAAAGACAACTCGATCAATAACTCTGCAATTTTCATTAGTTGATTAGCTAAAATCGGCTAAAGACAACTCGAGGGGATACAATACTGGGCAAATTCTCGAAGTTGTTTTTTTATGTTATCAACAGCCAATACATGAGCAGCCATGAGGTCTCCCAGATGTTTAAGGTGACAAGTATACTTAACTATTGTTTGAAGTAAGTATGTATTTTAGCTCTATGAGAATAATCTTTTATTCTCTTAATAATTCAATTTATAAAAAACAAATAAAAAATTAAAAAAACATAGAAAAGATAAGAAATGAATGATTTTTACGAATACGTGATTTTCCTGATGAGATTAATTTTTACTCGTTACTAACGTCCGTGACACAAGACGAAGTTTATCAAGACTTTCGATTTCAACTTTTCAAAATACACTTAATCCGAGAGCCTAACTTACAGTCACTTACCCTCAAGGCAATTTGTCAACTTTTGCAATGCAAATTTAATTTTTTCTTGTCGGTGATAAGCTCAATAATTACTAGATGACAAAGACCTTCAGAAAAGAGGCGCGATAACGTTCGCGTTTTTGATGTATGACCTTTCAGGTAAAAGTTCATTAATCCATAGATAGCCAAGTTCGGAAATGTGAAATGCAATCCTATTGCAAGTGTTTTAAAAAGTTCTGCAAATTTCCAATAAGACGGAGAGAGGTTACTCAACAAGAAATTCTCTATTTTATGTACATAAATAGCTGAACATAAGGCATTGTATTCATTGATCGCATGAAAAATGCATCTAGAAACCTTTCATTTCACCAAGACGGTCCCGATGTCATTTTCATTTTTTTAACATTTTTTTATTTTCTTTTTATATTCTTAGTTTCTAAATTAAAGGCTAGACAAAAAATGCTTAAATTCTAGCTCAATTATCTTATATAATAACTTATTGGTCCTTCGCAGACGCTCTAAGCTAAACATTACTTAATATTTGTATAATTTGCCTTTCGGCGACAGAACTTTGTGGCAACACTTATAATTATTTGAAAGACAAAAAAAAAATTGAAACACTTTGTCCGTTTTTTTTTGTTTTTTTTTTCTTAAAATTTAACTTACTTAACTTAGCTTTTTTTTTTTTTAATGTAAAATCACTTAGCTTAACTTAACTTAAATCTTATACTACCCTAATTCTAGAAAAGCTAAGTCTATGTAAGCTAGCTGATGATAGTGTGATTCTATACCGACTTTGGTATCCAGGTCTTTATATGCCATTCAACCACCAGAACTGTTGACGCTGTCTAATATTATCGTCCTGGTCTCTGTGGGAGATAGCCCTATTGAAGCGCAGGAGCTCTTCTTCGGTGCGCGTTACTTCCCGGTCGTAGCACAATCGCCCGTCTACGGATGATCTACTTACATGATAGATCAGCGGAATTCCGGATCTATGCTGTATAAGCCTTTTCATGTCCAAATCAAGGAACGCATCTGGTGGAACAAAACCGTTGCGACGCACGTTCTCATAGTACAGGGTATTTGGATAATAAGCCCAAAAAATATGGTCACTGGACGAGCTTATTGCTCTCGCAATATGTCCTCTGATTAATTTAATCAAAAAATTATCCACCCTATTTATGCAGGCTTCATTATATAAAGTCTCATTTGAGTAGTACTTTTTGTATTCCGATTCCGGTGTTCGATATAATCTGAGACAGGTTCTCAGACACTTCCTTTCGAACACCCGAATCTTTTCCATCAAATTTGGACCTATGTTAAACCATACTGGACAACCATATATGAGCATTGGCCTGATTAGCGTCATGTAGCATATGACTTTTACCCTGCTGTCAAGTTGGCTACTGTGAAATAGCCTCCTTGTCATAGCAAACGTTTTTCTAGCCTTGACCAGAGCAGCCTCTACATGTCTGTTGAAATACAGATATTGGTCTAGCCAGATGCCCAGGTATTTAACTAAACTCTTGGTTTCCAGTTTATCTCCATGCGGTCCCACGATAACTAGCTTTCGCCAGTTTTTCCTTGTGCCGTTCGTGGCTTTATATAATGGAGTTCTAAATAGGATGGCTTCACATTTCTGGAAGGTGATCTTAAGTTTCCAGTCATCACAATAGCGCTGCACGTTGTTGAAGTCTCTCTGTAGTAAACTATTTATGGTCTTAACTTTCGGAGCTGTTCTGTAAATTATGAGATCTTCTGCGTACGCAATAGCCTGTGGGAGTGCCACTAATAAGTCACTAATGTAAATGTTAAAAAGAATCGGAGAAAGTACAGCTCCCTGTTGCAAGCCATTCTTGATATTATACGTTTTATTATGTGTCATATTGTAGCGTTCTACGAACGCACAATTCTGCGCAGGTAAGGTTCCTACCTTCAAAGAACTTACTTACCTGAGAGCGTTGCACGCGCCCACAGACGCGTGCCCCAAAGTCCCACGATAGGGCCTGCAACTCGCAGCCAACGTTGAGACCGACACCAAAAAGCAAGGAACTGAACGCCCCCAAAGCTTTTTAGGTCAAGCTCAACAAGTATAACTCTTCATGCTTGAAACAAAGGTATAAACATCCATGCGTTCTATTCCTAAAAAAAAACAATTCCCAAAATGCCATACATGCTGCCTGCGCCCAGGAACATCTCATCGAACCGGCAATTCCGAAATTCGATACAAAAGAAGTGCGGGTAATCTAACGCAAGGACCACCCAAATCCGTTGAACAAGAGAAGGCAGCCACGACCTATCGCAATCGAATATATCTCAACGAGATATCCGATAATTTATGAGGAGTTAAGCCAACAAAGGCAATACTCCGGTCCCACGGCCACGCTAGAATTTCGCGCCATTATAAAGATCTAATGGATTTCGATTCCGGGTACCAAGTTCAAATAAGACCCACGGACTGCACGTCAAATATCGCCGAATATCTCTGGTCTGGGCGCCAGATGTTCTGTGCAAACAGAAGGCTGTGGAAATGAAATTCTATCAGCGATAATAATGATGTATGCAAAGATGATGAGGAAACTACAAAATATCCCGGGGGATGTGATAACATGCTGCTAACAGAAATTCGGAAGTTCTGTTAGCAGAGCAAATAGGGAATATTTTCCGGATAGATACAGATACCAGTTTTGAATCTGGGTATCTGTGTGAGCAGGATATGGTTGAGGGCAGATAGTTAGTCTGATTTTGATCGTCACCGAGACGAGTTTTCGTCAAGGAGCAGCGGTAAGGGCGGAGAGAAAGATATGCGAGCTTGAAGAAGTAAAGAAACGTTTCGAGTGTGTCGGAAGTTTAGTGTTATCGTAGATTCGATTAAAACTTACGCGTCATTTATACCATAACAAAATATAATTGTGCAACAGAAGGACGAATTCCAACAGTAAAATAAAAACCACGGAAAATGAACAAGGAATACAAGTGTTTTAATCGTCGCTATCATTTGCTCCGGTTTCGTTTTGTTTTCCTGCGAACAGTGTTCGGCGGCACACTGCATCGTCGAGTATAGACCAAGAATCCGCCAAAATATTACCATTTTTGACCACGAACTTCCCGTCCTTTAACATATCGTAAAGTACATATAGTAAAGGCTTATGTACGCCATGTCTGATCAGCTTATAATACAACCCTTCGATCCAGACGCTATCAAAGGCTTTTTCCAAATCGATCAGACAGACACCTGTGCATTTGTCCCTACATTTATTCCATTGTATGTCGGAGACCAGTTTAGTTGCGGTATGTGCAGTTTCAGAATCCGTCATAAAACCAAACTGGTTATTCGGAATAATGTTGTTGTCCTCTACTCATTTTAGCAGAGCTTTGTTAATAGTCTTTTCAAATACTTTGCTGATACTTGGGAGTATACTTATTGAACGCATGTTCATTGGGTTTGTACAGTCTTCGCTCTTTCTTGGGATGGGCTGTATGATTGCCGTTTTCCAACGCGTGGGAAAATATGCATTATTCAACGCGTTGTTAAACAGGACCGTGCATATCTCTATTGCCAGCGGGGGCAGGTTCTTGAGTACGATGTTAGGTACTCCATCTATTCCCACTGACTTTTTGCTTCTTAATGAGTTGAAGATACTCTGGATTCCTTCCCTTGTGATTAAAAGGCTATTATCCACTACACCATTGGCATTAATGTCAATTGACAGATTATCGTCACTGAATTCAGTAAAACCCGGATTCTCCGATTGCCAAAGTGAAATTTCATTCCGGAGGTGCAGGTGATTCAGTAGAATTCTGTCCTCCAGGTCGTGATTTCGGCGAATGCTTTCATTCACCTTGTACATTTCCTGAAAGACAGCTCCCACAGCGTTCACCTTTCCCAAAGGATCTTCGATCACGAAGAGCTCACGATTGAGGATAGCGTTCTCTGTATCTATACCAATGTTGGTTAGCAGCTGCTTGTTTACCTCAGTACGTGGAATTTGGAGACACTGAATCTCATTTTGATTATTTCTCCTGAATATTTTATTCACTTGTGGGAACATATTCGGGTTATTAGTTTTTATAGCTCGAATTTTGTTGTTCCAATACAAATTTGTTGCTAATCTATAGTTAGCTTTAAGTAGTTGTTGGAGGTTTTTTAATCGGGATTTCAGTGATATTATCTCCTGGTCTTGTCTGTCTGTATACTGCCTGTGTAATTGTTTTAATTTCGATAGCAGTCTGCTCTTTTTCTTGTGGAGTGCGTTTATTGTTGCGTTTCTGTACATGTGAATGTGATCTGTAACTGTTGTTTTGGGAATTGTTTTGTCCATTGTTCGTTTTACGGTTTCGTCCATTTGTTGCATGTATTTGTCGATTTCGTCATTTGTCAGGTTTCTGTTTACTGGCAGATTAAAGTCATTCGAACGAAGTTCTCTTATTAATGATCTGGTGAACCGCGGCAATCGCATTGCCCCGTAGTTATAGGGTTGCGGGATCACGAATTCCCTCAGATCTGCGAGCTCGTTCGGAATCTCTATTACTGCTGTGAATGCACAGTGGTCACTGTCGTATTCAATTGTCCGTAAACAGTTTGTGTTTCGTCTGTTGGTGTTAAGTAATCTCAGTCGTGAGTCGATTAGCAAGATATCTAAGAACGATCTAGCTCTGGGGAACGATGGATATTTCGTAGCTAGCAGGTCAGTTCTATATTCAATATAAAACTGATCTAACCAACTAGCCAACTGATTTCCTCTGGCATTAGATATATAATTTCCCCAATTTCTATGCTTGGTGTTCATATCTCCCTCTAGGATAAAGTAATTTTTGCCCAGGTGCAATTGTAAGCATCGAAAGAGTGTCTCGAGCTCTGCTATAAATACGTTTTGTTGGTGCTCCTCAGGTGCGTAGACCGCAATCGCATACAAACCCCTTCCTTGCTGAAGGGATATGCGGACGATACAGGCTTCCAGCACGCGGAACCTGCGCACTTCTCCACTATATATTACTTTATGATTGATCCCTTTTCTAATAAAGATTGTCTTCTACCCTTTCTTTTCCCAGAGGGCATTCTTCTGCCTTATGGTCCTTTTCGCATTTTACGCAACGGCGCTGCATTTCACAGTTAGCCGCCGCGTGACCAAACCTTTGGCAACGGACACATTGCAGGATATCTCTGCCTTTTTTTAATTTGTCCCATGTGACCATTTGATGATCCAAGACTGTAATTTTTCTTAGACCACCAATTCTACTGCTGGATGTTAATTGAACCAAAAAGAAGGGTAGCTTGCGGTTTTCCCTTCTTGCCTTGGATGTGGTGAACGATTTTACAGCGGTAAACTCGAGATCTTCGTGCTTCAGGTTTTGAAGCATTTCGAGCAGAGCCCCCGGTTCCATTTCAGGGTCGACACCCTTTAATAGAACCGTTACGCTCAGTTTGTTTCGGCGTGAACGAGTAAAATTCCGCGGTGGCTCTTTTTAAGACCTCTTTAATTTTGTCCTGGTCTGCCACCGTATGTGGTTGAATGGCATGCCTGTTACCCGTCAGTCTTTTAACTGCAAAATTGTTACCTATGGCTAGCTTACAAAGACTTACCAATTCCTTACAGTCAACATCTATGATGTTGATTGGTGGCATCTTTATTTTTCCGCTGTTATTATTGCTTTGCTCCTGCTGTGTTGCTTGCTGTTTCGTTGATCGCTTTTGTGCTGGTAGTTGCTGTTGATGTTGCTGTTGATGCTGCTGATGTTGAAGTTGATGTTGCTGTTGATGGTGAAAGTGTTGCTGTTGGCCGACTTTTGGCTTTAGCTTTTGTAGTTGTGTTAGTGTTGCGGGTTTTGTTCTTGTTCGAGCGACGCTATTTTTTTCTTTCGGCGTCTCTCTTGTAATCGGGCTCTTGCCATTGCAAGTTTCGCCTCCAATCCACTTATCTCTTCCTCTTCATCCTCAGACTCTGAGGATGCAAGAGAAGCGAATGAATTATTTGCCCCATATATGTTAAAGTTGGTCGGGGGGGGGGGGGGGGGGGTTCACTGTCGTCCGCCTATTGTTGATCTCTTTTATCCATTGTCAAAATTTCGCGGTTTTGCTTCGCGTCACAATGGAGTTTTTCGGAGCACCTTTTCGTTTGTGTGTTGTCGCGTTTTTATCGTCCTCCCTGTTCACACTGGTTCTTTCCAGTTTGTTTTCATTAAAAAAAACAAAGGCGACCTGTTGAACCACGGCAACTCGATTTCTCCCATAGGCTGAGTCGGACTCGCCTACCGTCGGATATGAGTCAGTAAGCTTGCACTCGCGCCAAACGATGATTTAAAAATTCGTTTCTTAACGAGTAATATATTATTTGTTTTAATTTTCACGTTTGCGACCGCAGTGTTATCTTTTTATTGTTTTTGTTTTTATTGTCTCGAACACTTTTTGCGCCTCACTCAACTGTTTTTATATGCACTTCTTTTTGATTTTATTTAATGCACTGAGAGATACTGATTTGTCACTTTTAACTTTCGTTTTTGTTGTTTTATTGATTTATTGTACTTTATATTTATTGTAATTTGTGTTTATATTAATCTTTAAAACTCAGTACAGACATTCACTGAGAACAAAATTGTGCACGAAACTGTTTCTTGAGATATTAAAATAACTTTTATTTAATGTGTTCTATTTGTTAACACTGGGTTGTCCGTTTGACGGCATTTCTAAACTTGGCAAGGGGTACTTAATTCATTTATTATATCGGAATACACGACAAGGGTAGCTTATTCGAGAATTCACGCGGTTGTCTGCTTTCAATGGCTGTCAGACACAAACTCCAACGGTCCCGATGTAGTTCATTCTCAATGCATTTTTTCTTTATCTATAATTCGCACGAGTTCTAAAGATTATTAGTAAAGTAATGGCAACAAACGTGATAGGGCAGACTACAAAAACACTGGGATACTTCGAATGTAACGATGAAAATAAAAGCGTAGATCTCAACAAATGTGTCACACGCCAGTTTGAAAACTAAACATTATAAAAGAAACGTTCAGCCAAAAATGTATCAGCTCTCCAACACTTATACACACAATACTACATCTGATTTGAATTACTGTCAAAAATATCCGTGTTCGACCTAAAAGCGCAAGTTATTTTTATTTTTCAACAATGTTAAAAATGTTTCTGCCATTTCTTTATACGCTACAAAAGTACTATTTGTCATTTGACACCCTTCTGACTCAGCACTAATCTCTTCGGTTAGGCAAAATGTTCCCCCGAGTAAATAAAAACTCACAGGTCGAGCGAATATAATGGATGCAACAGTATTTGTAACGCAGATCTTGCAATCTTGATGCGACAAATTTGAATGAATGTGCTGGTGTGTAATCGTGGTGAAGCAGTATGGCGGTACTAAACTGTGCTACGCCCGCTCTGAACGCAACATACTACATCAAACTTACGTATTGGTTTGAACGACGCCACTTTCGAATTTTTCGTAACAAACGTTCAAAGACATGTGAGCGAACTTCGAAAAAGGGAAAAATAAACAAACAATAAGATCGGGGAAAAAAGAAGGAGGTCTTTCTTTTCTTCGAAACAAATTAATTAAGAATTACGTAATAAAATCGAGAGTTCTGGTCTTGTTGATATGTTTCAAGATGTTACAAACTTCTTGGAATTCTTTTCTATAGTGTAATTATTTTCGATGTACTGTTATATATCCATACGCCGTGCTTCCTCGACACGACCGAGGGAAGAGCGTGGACGTTTTTGTGAGCATGTTTAAAAGAGAGAATTGCGTTATAAACAATACCGGGTCGTATAATAGGGTATAAGATATTGGTAATGTACGAAAGAGTGCTTGTTAATTAAAAATACTTTTAATAAAAACGCGGCATTTTACTTGTAAAATAAATTCTAAAACAACGAAAACTATCTTGCAAAATTCTAATTACGACTGCTAGACACAAATGGTCCGCACACGTCTGTGGTTTTTATTCTTCTTCCACTAAGCAACGCATGCTTCTTCTTTGAAATTGTAATTCTTACTCTTTTACGAAAGTACAAAAATTTCCATTTACATTTACTTCTTCTACAAGTTTCCTTTTTTGTATCAACGAAATCAAAACTGTTACAGTTGGTTATTCAGTTTCGCTTGTGCGAAACATACATGGGGATGATTCTGTTGTATTCCAGAATACTACCCTTATTAAATTTAACACTGAATCTCCTTACACATGCTTAAAAACTTCCTTTAACATATATTACATTCTCACTTAATACATACCATTCATAAACATGCACCATATTGCCAGTTACAGCACATTTAATAACTTGCCCATTTTTATTTCAAAACAGAGCACTTTGATTTTCGTTCAAACTTTATTCAATTTAAAAGTCACAGAAACTAAAGGAATACTTGGAGAAAATTTGTTTTGTTCATATTATAATTTACAGTAAATTAGAACACAATGTTCTATAAGTAGAGAAAAAATTCAATTGTAAAATCAGTTCAGTTAGTTTGAGATTGTAAGTTGAGTTGTGAGTTTGGAAAGTTGAGTTAAGACCCCCTAAGTTGAAATAAAAATATTAAATATATTGATAATATATGAGTTTTAATATCATCTAAGAGCCGTTGAATTTAATAAAGGGTTTTTCTTGTTAATGGCGCCTCAGCCAGTTGTAACTGGACTTTCACCAAAGGAAGGTCCGCCTGGGACGCGGATCATAATACGTGGAGAATTCCTAGGAACCAGAGCGAGTGACCTAATTGGTTTAACTATTTGCGGATGTGACTGCCTTCTATCAGCAGAGTGGAAAACTTCTAATAAGATTGTTGCGCGTACAGGACCAGCAAAAGAAGAAAAGGAATAATAAAAGGTCCCCGCTCTTCCCTCAACCGAGGAAGCACGGCGCCGGACTATTACAATTCATATGTCTTGTTAAGCTGAAACTATTGCAGCCGCTTATATATTTTATGATAAGGGAAATGTGATGAATGGTTGGATTATGTGTTATTATATAAAGGATAGTTTGAATTAATTTTGTATGTGCCTGTTATGTTATATTAAGATATGGATTTTGGAAATGATGAAATATATTGTTATTAATTACTGATTAAGTTATTAAGTAATGAATGATGAAATGTATTTATAATATAAAGGGATTTGATTAATATGCAGATAAATCTAATGTAGTGAATATATATATAATATGGGAAATCAATAAATAGGTATATTGTAGGTAAATAGGTATATTGTATGGGATTAATGATTATAATGATTAATATGAAATGTATATATATAATATGAGAAGGAAATGGATATATTGGGATTGTGAGAGGACGGTAGGGCTCCCGGAGCACTACAGTACTCTTTCCACAACAGAACAAGCTGTCAAAATGACAAACTGTGATGGTGTTTCTGTTCGGAATATGAGATTTCAACATTTTGTTGAAATCAGTTACATTATGAAAATCATCATTCTACGAGAAGAATGTTTTGCGCGCTTGGAGCAACTGCGATCTACACAATCGGTCTGGCAAACGAAACATTCAGTATACCATTAAAATATTTATAACACAGTTCTTATATTGTACAATATGCGATCAAATGGACCACAACCACCACGATGTTAAGAAACCATATCGGCGGTAGCTGTGTTCGTCAATAGCCTCTCGAAATACTCGGACGCATCATCGCAGATTGGAACCTCAGAATTGATCGTACTAAACGCAGATACGACAGAAAAATTCTTTAAACACAAATGTAAGGAATGTTTATTTTTTGTTACAATAAATAATACAGTGTACCCAATACAATACGTTTTTGCTAAAAAAAATATCTATAAACGTGCCATCCTGTTAGTGCCGTAGCATTTAATTCTCCGGAGAACGACACAAACCACAGCGTACTAATTCCTGGAAGACACCATAAGCCACAGCCTGTCAATTCTTGAAAAATGCAATAAGTCAGAGCGCATCGAAGACACCCTGAATGAACTAAGTGGAAATTGTAAACGCTTCGTAGCAAAAACTCTCCTAAGACTTAAGTTCAAACATCCATTCTATGGCAGCTGTGAAACAAAATATATCAATGCTATAGGTGGGAGGAGGCTAAAGATTCTATTAAGGGGACATTCCGGTTTGTTCGGTTCAAAAAATAAATATTTTTTTTTGCTTAATCGATAGTTTTATCCTTCAAAAATAATATGTTAAAATTTGGAAACGAAATCTTAGGCGGTTCCAAAGTTATAGGTCATTAAAGGGTCGGGTCTCCCGCGGATACAAATTCGTATCATAGGTGGCAACTACCGTGTATTTAGAAAGATGCAGACTATCCATTTATGGGCATTAATTTGCTTCGCTGTTGGCTTGGGCCAACTGCTTCTTCCTTGAATATGTCGCTATCTTGTGCGACTGAACAACATGTTCATAAGCGGTAATGGATAGTCGCTCCTGTGTATGTTGTTTTTACATTCCGGCGTACTGTGGGTGACCTGCGATTGCCTGAGTTTTAGTTAGTTTCATATATATGAAACTAACTCGCCCGTTGTACAGTGCTGGTGGTTTTTTCTTGTTTGGTGACTATGGAAGATGTTCCTACCGGTGACATCGCGGGGTCGGTATTTTTGATGTTTCTTTGTTTCTTTTTCATGAGGAGGAAAAAGTATTTAGTGTAAACGTGGTCTCAGAGCGTCAGTGCTCGCGTTTAGGCGCCCGTTTCATACGTTTTTCAACGGTAAATTTTTCTAACATAATGTTTAAAAACGTTAAAGGTTCGCGTAAGTCAGGGGTACGTCCAGGGAGTCGATATACAAAACGAAAAGCATTTATGGGAACTGTAAATGAACTGGAAACGGAGTATGCGACTACATTGGCACAAAAATTGGCTACATCGCCTGACTTCGCTCCAACGGTCACCGTGACGGCAGCATACGTGATGTTACATTTTTTCAGTTTTTTCCGAACTTTCAAACATTATAAAGTGTAAAAACTGTGACGGTTCGACAAACTTTTCAAAAAAATCTGAGAAAGGCCTAGGATTCAAACTGATCGTCGAATGCAACTGTGGTGAGAGGGTCATCGAGTCCTGTCCGCGAATCGCCAACAAAGCTTACGAAATTAATTGTAGAATAGTATTCGTAATGCGCATATTGGGTGTCGGGTTAAATGGATTACATTGTTTCACTTCAGTGATGGATATTGGCGAATTTACGAAACACATCTACTATGTTTTTTTTTTTTTTTTTTAGTTTTTAAACCACATTTATTTTCCTAATTCTTTTTACATGTATAATATTAGGGGTAAATGTTAAACCCTTTTCTACTATCACAGTCCTTAAATTAACTTACTGGCTCTATGCGAGCGTTCTAAATTACATATTACAACTTGATTTTTATATATGCCTTTCGGCGTACATCTTTTTTCTTGTTTTTATATATATATATATATATATATATATATATATATATATATATATATATATATATATATATATGAAATAAGTCATATATTAGAGGGACTCCTCGTTTACATCTATATGTATACATTATTATTACAATTTTTTTTTTTTTTAATTATAACAAACAAGACACATCTACTACGCTGCTCTCGATAATGCTCACGCCGCTTGTATCGGCGTTTTTTCTTCCGTGATAAAAAAGGCTAACAAAGAAGAAAAAGAAAAAACTGATGAAAGTGAAGATAAAGAATGTACTGCTTCTGGAGATGGTACTTGGAGCAAAAGGGGTCATACTGCTAATGATGGCGTTATGACATTGATCGGCAACAAAACAAACAAAGTTCTTGATCTTACTGTGAAATCGCGTTATTGCCAAGGCTGCAGCCTTATGAAAACAAAGAAAGGCACCCCTGAATATGATACTTGGTGGGATGAGCACGAACCAGTTTGCACATTGGATCACAATGGAAGTTCAGGTAAAATCGAGCCTGACGGAATGTGGGAGATGTTCGAGCGCGCTTTTGATCTGCACGGCCGCATTTACGAAAGGTACGTTGGAGACGGGTATGTAAAAATAATGAATGCGTTGCAGAAATCATTTCCAAATGTTGTAAAGGCCGAGTGTATCAATCACGTGGGAAAGCGAATCGGTTCGCAATTACGCGGTGTCATAAAAAAAGCAACAAAAAAAAAAACAAACCAATTAGGAGGAGCTGGTCCTGGCAAACTTACGGGAAACATGATAACAGATCTGACGACTTATTACGAACTTGCGATTAGACGCAATGCTCACTCTGCTGAAGAAATGGCGAAAGAAATTTGGGCAACATACTACCACAAAATATCCACCGATGAAAATCCGCAACATCAAAACTGTCCAGAGGGCCCGGAGTCATGGTGCAAATGGAAACGCGGGAAAGCTGCGAATGAGCTGTCAAAGTTCCACCACGACAAACCTCCCTTGGATCCTAAAGTACGAACGGCTATTTACCCCGTTTACGTAAAACTGACAGCTCCCGATTTGTTAAAAAAAATGCGAGGGAGGTTTCACGCAAAATAACAACGAAAGTTTCAATGCTACTATCTGGCAAATGGCGCCAAAACACACATACAGTGGTAAGAAAATCATTGAAGTTGCGGCTCTTACCGCAGCTTGTATGTTTAATGAGGGGTTTTTACCCGTATTGCTAATAACGCAAGTCAAGGGCATCAAAATTGGGTACGCTGCGAGAGCGTTTGCGAACGAGAGGGACAAAGATCGGCTGCAAGACGCTGACCGCAGCCTAGTCTACAACTCACACGAGGCACGAACAGCGAGGAAAAAGGCGAAAATACAACTGGAGGACCAATTCGAAGTCGTGGAAGGAATTGTTTATGGTCCAGGAATAGATGTCTAGCTGTTTGTATAAAAAATCCCAATGATTTCATAAAAAAAATCACTTTTATCTTTTGGCTAATTTATCTCCAAACTTTGAATGCGTTTTTCTCGAAACGACTTAAGCGATAATATGAAAACGGTGCATACGATTCTTATGAAAGTTCGCACGCATATTTTTAACACATATAAAAAAACACGCAAATTGTGAGTGAATTACTTTTTTATTTATTTTAGAGTAAAAAAGGGCCGAATTTTTTTTTCAATAGCCCGCCATTTTGTTGTTTTTATCGATTTTAATATTTTCTTCACTCACATTTAAGTTCAATAAACTTTTTGCATTTTTTGTATTTTGTCGCCGGGGACGAAAATAACCCTTACACGAGCAGAACGGGGGGGGGGGGGGGTTCCGGTTCCGGAGTGACTCGACAAAATTTACAAACGTAGTCGAAAGATGAATAAAATGTTTACAAAAAAGTTGTTGTTATGTCTTTAATACTTTCTATTAAAAAAATCATGAAAATAACCTATTTTTTGACCCGACAAATCGGAATGTCCCCTTAAACTGGATGAGTTAACCTGCAATAGATTTAGAACAAAACAATTAAAAACCAACAATATAAGTTTCTTGTACGATAATTTGAAAGACTATCACATCATTAAAGATGCGTTAGGAGAAGCATGTAGCGAGTACTACATGTACACCTCTAAATTAGAAAAAAAAGCTCTCCCCATGCTCCTCAAAGAAGTTGGTCCATCCTTTGGCTCGAGAAATTGCTGAGAACAGATGTCTGATATATTGGGGGTGTTGTTCCTCGGACGGATTGTCCTCGGACATGGGCTTACTCGATTCGTCATCAGAGTGAATTCCCATCAACGTGTTTACTCGTGTCTCCAGGGGAATGATTGCATAATCCACGGATGGGTCCAACTCCGCCTTAACTCGGTCGATTGGCTGCGGATAATTTAGGACATTAAGCGCCGCTAGTTTGGCACGTTCTTCCCTTTTCCAAACACTATTGGAGAGTAGTATCCCTTCTTGTACATCATTGGACGCCAGAATTACCTCCTCCCGCATTTTTATGGGTAGCACAATTGTCCTTCGTGAGCGCCCCTGTACTACTACCGGTTTGCTTAGAACGATTTCGACCTCCGAAGTTTTGGTTGGTAGGAGTTCTACCAACTCTTTGCTTTCATAGCACTTTTCGGTTATCGGGGTGTGGGGTACGATGTAGATGTACCAGCGTATGGCACCGGTTCACTATCGCCCCACTAGAGAGTTGTTCGCCAGCGCACTGTCCACAGACGCAAGAGAAAATGAAACACACTGAGTTGACCGTAAGGGTCTTTTTATTACACAAGGTGAGACGAATATCGTTTTAATTTTTGTACACTGTAAATCAAACATGTCCATCCCACTGACAAGCACTTAACCGGTAAGGTTGTACCGAATACCGGTTTTGAATAAAATTAGGATTTTTCTATTCACGAACTGCGACCGAATGTTTCTTTTTTTATTTCTCTCTGACGCGGTGCCCGCAGCAATTGAAAGGGGACCGTTCGACCCTTTACTTTATTTGGCACGCGGGGGCGTGCGTGCCCCCCTGTGATCGCGGCGGTTGTCAGGGGACTCTCGACGCGCGCCTGTTGGGAGTTGGATGACGACTGACTAATGAAGGTAATAATTTATTCTAATTTCGAGTAGAATTGCTATGCTTGCATAGGAATTCAGTTCCAGCGAATCCTGGCCGTATAAGCTGAGTTGGATTCGTTGGTTGTGTATACTGGGAAATTGGTTGGGCGGCATAGCCAACTATGATCAAGGGCCTTAGTTGTTGTGTTTGTTTCGTGGCAAATTGGCTGCCGCTTGGCCGCAAGCGAGAAGTATAATTTAGGGAGGAAATGAACCGAAGTGGTTTTCGGGGAAAATTGGAATTGCTTGGGTGCGAGCATAGAATATCGTTTAGATAATTTCGGGGAAATGTATGCAGGGTGATGTAATTGGGGGAGATGGTCGGTATTCATTGTAGGTTGGAATATGCGTTTTATTATGGCTTATGGATTGCCGGGGAAATTGAGATTGCTTGGTCGCAAGGAGGGAATGTGAATTCAGTAAAGGATTGACCGAAGCAATTTTGGGAAAATGAATGTGGGGATGATTAGAATATATTCTGTTGAATTATATTCTGTTGAAGGTTTGGAATGTGTTTTATTGCAGCGTTTAGGGATGTATGCTATTGCGGATTTTGCATGGGGAGTTGGGTTACAGGTTAAGGTAAGGTGGGGCGCTGTTAGCGGTGAAGGTTAGTTGGCATTGTGGGTTGGTTCTCCATGTGGTGTAGAGAACCCCCATAGAGGTACTGTACATCGGGGCAAGGGGGTCCGGCATTTTTTCATGACCATCCCCCGTGTGGGTAGGACCTCCCGGGAATACCGACCGCGGCCTGGACCTTTCCGGGTCCTCTTGGGACGATTCCCCGTTCGGTTTCCTTGTGCGCAACCCTCCCTGCCTTCTTATTTACAAATTCAACGCAAAAGCTTTCGGGATTTATGGTTGTTCGAGGAAACTCCAGGCAACCACCCGCTCCATTGACCCTGCAATTTTTCGACAGGAAGTCATTGCCCAACAACCCGTTTCCCGCTAACTCCAGCAATGTGTCCATTACTTGGAAACTGCCCATGGCAGCAACCCTCTCGATTCGCCTTTGCCAAAAAGCGTCTGGGGGGCGGTAGACTTTTGGGCATCCACAACATGTATCGGGTGGAGTGGCTTCAGCTTTAAGAGGCTGATCTCAGCGCCGGTCTCCACGATTAGGCGCGTAGTGCTTCTATGGCAATGTCCAAGCGAAATTGGACAGTCGGGACTTTGTTTAGCTAAAACTGAGAACAGCTTTTGGTGAGTTGCGAGTTTAGTGCAGACGGTTTGAGGTTTCCCGACCCGACCTCTGGGGGTTTTCCGGCGGCTTCCATTTTCCTTTTTGTCGACACACTGCCGCCGTATGTGTGTGTCGGACGCAAGTTCCACCGTTTTCCGCTCTAAATCTCATGATCGCTCTGCTTTGGAGCCTCCGTAGACTCCGTGCTAGCAGAGCTATCGCGGCGCTGGCCTGGTTTGGGCCGACGGTACTGGGGTCGGTGCTTCCGACTCTGTGAGTCCGTTTGTTTGCTTGCAGTCTGGTTTTGGGCCCTAGTAGGCTTAGCACTGCCAGAACTGGTGCGGCTTTCATGGGGCGCTGCATGTAGCCCTCAGAACATACTGGGGTTGACCTGTCCATGGCTGGGTAGCGTCGGAAGACCTACCAAACATATCCCCAGAAACCTTACTCGCCCCATTCACTGGCAGGTATTGCCTGTGAGGCGAGTCCTGTGCGAACTGACTGTCCAATGCGAATGGCACCGGGCTATCCAATTGTTACGCGCGGCTTCCGCCACCCCCATAATTTAATTGCTTTTAATATAATTTGGTTTTTAATATAATTTGATGGTAAGGTGGTGGGAAAAACACACGATCCACATGTTGAGTGTGCGAACATACTCCTGTTCGAGTGTGGATCGTGTGAAAGTTTGATTTCTGTTTTCGGAGTGGAGGTTGAGAGGGAGAGAGTTTCGAGGTAGTCTTGTGCTAGAAATAAGAAGAAGCAGTTGTGGTTGCGCAAAGAAAAGGAAAGAAAAAAAGCGAGAACAATTAACTCGAAAGAAGAAAACGCGATGCGAGAGGCTAGAATTTTTAAAACGCGAATTTTTGTACAGTGAAAAGTAGTAAACAAATGTTAATGAAAGCGTCTTCTGTAAATATATTTATATAAATTAAATCAGGAATATTCAAATAAAACGCATGTACATTGGAGTGAGGCTCGTTTGTTTGGCTGTTGCCTGGGTCATCCTGAGTGGTTGGAGTCGTTGGTTGGAGGATCATCCTCAGCAAGAGGAAATGGTAACATATAGAAGCCTTTAAATTTCCGTTTCACAGATGCTGAAAGACCGACCAACAACTGCGTGTGTGTGCGTCCGCAGAGACTACCGTTGGAGTTCCTCGAGACTTACCGTTCAATCTAAGATGAACCGTATCTGGTGAATATAGTTGAGTGTACACTGCAACGGAGAAATCAAAGAAAAGCAGCATAACGGGCGCAAGCAAAAAGATCAACATCCCGTGAAGAGGAGCGCAACTTGTTTATGAGCGATTGCAGCGGCTGGCGCAAAAAGCCACTGACACTACTGGGTGACCAAAGTACTCTTGACGGAAAGCCCGCAACCCTAGGAAACAGCTAGTACATAACCACTTGGCACCATGGACAGGGAACTCGGTGCATTGTAGGCCCTTCTGTGACAACCGACTATATTACGATTGCCGCAGACCGTACGATAATTGGATTTCGGCATACTACGTGTGATATAATATACTACACAGTGGCTTTCCGCTGGGGTAAGACTTCAAATGTGTATTCGCAGAAATAGAGTACCTATAATATACTTCCTGCGAATATACTGATGGATTAGTTGAGTGGGCAGGATCGACGGCCCTGGCATGCTCTGTGTATGGTGATAGTCTTGTAGGGGGAGTGGAGCGAAATATGACAACTGTGGGACCTGTACGAAAGGAGCGGCGTGTGGGTTTATGGTCCTCTCTAACGGCACTCATTATAACGGACTTGGCCACCCTTTCATATCTGGATGACGAAAGCGCTCCCATTCGCCTGTCCCTATGAACGTCCCTCCACCTCCCTGCAACCCACAAGGGCCTGTGGCGTCTGTAACAGATACACATACAATACACGCAAATAGTAAAGAACGCCGAACGAAAATCGAACACGAAAATACATCACAGCCTTATACCGTAGCGATAATAAAACAATTCACATCAGTGGAATATACTTGACTTTAAAAATCGAATTCTAAAATCGGCCAGTAGCCTGATGTGTTACGGTTAGGTTCAATTTTTGGTGACTCTAACTGTCACAGCGTCAGTTCGAATCACACGTTCTTCACTATCATTTCAAACGCTATAGGCCTTCTTCACGCGGGAAACAAAGCCGGTGGTATCTTCCGCAGGGACTTGTCGCATTACGGAGAGCTGTGCACACAACTCTTCGTAGGACACTTGCGGGTGGAAGGCGTTCCATAGGGGCTGGCCTAGTTCCAGGGATGCCCTCGGTGGCCCCTTACTTATCAAGCGGTATGGTTTACCGCCTAACCTCGTGGCCAACACCTAAGGAAGCCCTCGTCCTCCTCCTTCGCCAAACAACGAAGGGTCCTTTTGCAGCTATCTATTAACATGTGGAGTTCACTAGCCGCGTTTGGACCCTTTTGCCCCGAGAACACCGGTATCGCCTTTAAGACGAGATCAAAAATGTCTGTCCAGGCTTATCCTTGCCGGTGGAGAAACTGACTAATGGATTGACTCCAAACTGTCAGGTGTGCCTCGTGTATTTGGGGGAGTGGGCTCGTCCCTTGGCGTACTTTTAGGGAGCCAAGGAGGTAGCAATGCCGGCGGGGGAGTGCTCTGCTGGTTTCCTTTCAGCTGATTCCTGGTTTTCATTAAGCTATCTGTCCTTACCTTCAATTGTTTGAAGCAGGAACCTAGCGCTAGCAAACACTTGAGAGTCGCAAAAAGAAAAATGTGAACGGGGAGAGGAAAAACAAAAGAGAAAGTTAAGGGCTTGGCAGTCCTTTGGGTCCGTAGGGAGAAGGGACCAAAATCAAAGAACTGGGGAACCTCTTCGGTTCCCAGGCTGGGTAGCAAAGAAAAGCAAAAGAAGTAAGTAGAGGAACAAACTTGATTCCTGATTAGGTCTTGTTTCAAAATTTGTTTGAGAGTAATTACTTTACGGGGGGATATTTACAATATCCGACCTGATCCGGTTTGAATCGGAATCTTTTGATTATAGGAGACCTCTTCGATTCCCGTGCCGTATCGAGGAGAAAAATAAAAGAAATGGAGGACCTCGTCAGTCCTCTGGCCGAGAAAAAGGAAAAAGAACACCCCACGAAAAGAAATGTAAACCGAACAATACCAAAACTCTGTGGAACCTGGTCGATTCCCAGACTGAATAAGAAAGGGAATAAACAAAATCCAATAAGTGTAGGACTTCGTCATTCTCTTGTGCAAACAAAGGAAACGACCCACAAGAGAACAAAGTCCGAGAGAAGACAACAACCATGCTAGGGGACTTCCTCAGTCCCCAAATTGTAAGCCAAACAAAAAAAGCGAATGGGACACCCAAAACCGCAAGGAAGCACACAAAGAGAAGCAATAGCCAGAATAATAAAGAGAGTATTAAACCAACACCATATGTACGCAAAGAGAAGCAATACCCAGAATAATAAAGAGAGTATTACCAAGAAAAAGTGATAACCAAGAAAAAGTTTGATGAAGCGAAAAGATAATAATAAGAATCATGAAAATAGTAATATTCAAAAACAAAAAATGCGAAGCTAAAAAAAAGGTTAAATAAGAATAAATAAAAATTAGTAATTATAATCAAAAAGTCCGAGAGAAGAATAAGAAAGAAAAAGTATTCAATTAAAAAAAAAATTAACAAAAGGGATATAATGAAAAAATCCAAATTAAAAGAAAACTAATAAAAACAATTTCTTTCAATTAAAAAAAATATTCAGCTCTTTTTTATTATACTACTCTCCTTACACCATTATCCTTTGTGGTTTTATTTCTAAGTCTTCATCTTATCGTATGAGTGTGGCAGTTGTTGTAACAGAAAGTTTTGAATTGTGATCTTAAAATATCTACTTGCCTTCACATGCACTTCCAAGGTGTTGGATTTTAGGGTCGCTTACAATCCTGTGCACTCCTAGATGGTGGGAGCCGGTTCTAAGTTCTCACGGTTCCAAGTTGATCCAGATTTTCTTACCTTTTCCAGTGATATCTCATTGATCACAATCTTATTGTTGCAATAAAGTATTAAACGGTGTTTCTTTACAATTGTAGTTTCTTTAATTAAATTCAAGTTCGATAGACACTGGCTAACCAACGCGAATATTATTTATCACTCGCTCGCCGTTATTTTATAAAAGAAATTACACTTAATTTATCATTATTGTTCTTAATGGGTTTGTGGCGGTTCCTTTGAACGCCACTACCTACCTCCCCATTATAGTTCGAAAATTTCCACGTAGAGCGGCCGAAAACCGATAAAACAAGTACTGAGGCAGTTCCGTTGCTTGCCTAGCAATTAAGAATTTTCTTACCTTTTCGTCACCCACCTAAGGTGTCTCCTAAACCATATTTTCGCTAAGTCAATAGCAAGAACCACAAGAGACATTTTCCTCATGGGCATCATGTGCTAGAAATCGTCAGATTTCCTAGTAATAAAGTATAACATGCGGCATACACCAAGGAAAACCATTTGGCGCTACGTATAAACATATTCACCCTGCCACACACGTGCAGGGGATATTCTTTTATTATTTTACTACAGCACATCGATCGGTATACCGACCGGTAAGCCAAAGAATTAGCATCCATGGCCATGTTCCATAAGGGCAATTTGGTTTCACAACCAAGCAACCAACATGTCCCGACCACCGCCGTGCACATATCCATCGAATTTGCAGCATACAAGCAGGAGATACTCTTGCCTTACTTCCATGCTGTAATCATATCGGTCGCTAAACCAATCGACATGAAATAGGTAACTCGCACTTGGCCACAAAAGGGAACCGAGTTCTCGTTGGTGTAAATACACAGACGAGAATTCGACCCTTTGATGACGCCAGCAACGTGGGCCCGATCAGCAAAGATGCCTAACGCAGTGCCGATCGGGTAAACATTTCCTTTTATGGGATTACAATATCCACGGTTCGCATGGTCACGGACACACGACATGAACGTGCGAGGTAAACACATCTGTGTGAGTGCACATCCTCACCATGTCCAGGGCATCTGAAATCATCCCTTATGGGTCGCCGAAGCGATGGATGGAATTTGATATTCTGTCATTTCGGTGGCAATCTTCAATCGTAAAACTGATTCCGTGGAGGTAAGTCGGGCTTCCACTTAAAACGTCGAGTTGAGTGGCGACGCGTAGTGTTGTGCGTGGGATAACGTGATGCGCTGTGTATTACGTGAACGTAAAATCACTATTTATTTATTGTGCCGTTTGTGTTAAAATCACCAAATTAGTAATCATCATTAAGTGTCAAAATAGCATACAAACGTGACTAATAAACAATGCCGTCAATTAAGAACAATAAAACTCTTTATTAAAAATAACCAAGAGAACAATAAAAATAAATAAACAATCTGGTGCGTTTCATTTTTTTGTGTAGTGGAATTCTGGGTGTTTTATTCTTCCCTTTTTTGTGAACTGCTTGCAATGGAACAATATTTCAGTTACCCAAATGGTGTTTCTCTTTTCCCTTGTGAGCTGCTTTAGGTGTCATCGTTCGGAGCGAACAATTTACAGTGGTGTTATGATGGGGAATCTTCGTAGAACCTGTGCCAATGCCGGCACCAAGACGAGGAAATTTCCCATAGGTTAATCGACCGACTCCTTCGCGACAACACTCAAACAAAACTGTCAATCCTCTGTATTTTTGAACACCGACTGTCAAACACCAACTACTCAAAAGACAACCGTACCATCCTACTCGCTCTTCTTTGTTTTTTGTTTTCACCCACAGTTATCCCGGCGAGAAACCTGGGTCATTTAAAATGTGTGTTTAAAATGTGTAATTGTACATTGTATAAATGAATGTGTTTATTTTATGTTGTAAATGAATGTCGTTGTAATTTGTATAAATCAAACAGTACTGAGGAAAATTGGAAAAGATTTAATAGAGCCAGTGTAGGGCTTTTCAGGGCCCGAAGAGCCACGCATCGCTTGATCCCCACCATTACCAGCAATACAAGTTTGTATCCTTAAAGTTGAAATTTCGGCAAGATTGTACAATCTTGCTAGGGCATTAACCGCCACCCAATTAGTTGGAATCGTTTCGGTTATCCCTACGGATAACCGACATAAATACATATTAGGCAGTTTACCTTTTTGGGGGCTTTTCCAAACCTCTTCCCCACGGTCATTCCTGAAAGCATAATTCATGGCAAGATTATCAACTTGCCATGACATCAATTCATCAACCGAGATTCCGCCACCGAACAATGGATGGCACATACCCACCAACACACGCTAATCTTTCCGTGTGTTATCTTTGTACCCATCCATTGTCCTAGAAGTCATTTCGGGTGGCTTGCACATGTGCAACCCATATTTTCGACGGCATGTTCTATGATCTATCTTTCCTAAAGTAGAGAAGATCAAATTAAACATTGGCCTTTCAGGCGCGCATATTTGCTTGGTTACCAGCATGACCGATTTTATGATCCGTTGCCGTTTCTTGGAACGATCACCAGCATCGGTCATGACCACCAATTTTAGTTTACACAAAGTAAACATTCAAGCGGATACTTTCGCCTGACAGTACCTTCAACGGGATTAACATATCCCTAAGACAACATGCATCGAATCATACATGACCGAAATATGTTTATTTTAAATGATCTAGCAACGGCCATACCCCATTGCTGGGGTACGCGAACGTTTTGCATTGAAGTTTCATTTGAAAATTTGATAATTGTTTGTAATATATGTTTAATTAATATTTGGTAAGGTAAATGTATAATTTAGGAAGGTAAATGAATGTTTTGGGGGGATGGGAACGAACATACAGGGCAAAGTTAGTGATTGCTTTCAACCCGGCGAAGGCCAGGACGGTACTTGTCCCGGTTCAATCCAAGTTGACATGCAGTCTCCACGCGACACCCCTGGATAGCTACTTTAGCACCCGCCAAGTAGTGAACCAATGTATTCAGCGATATCCCGAGAAAGGTTGGCGCAAGGCTAATAACCATGCCCGTAAAAATGAATTATTATGGCAAATTTAACAAGCCTCGGATATGGACCGGATACACGACGACGACCACGGAAACGAAAATCGCTAAACGATTTAAGAATTTTTCATGGAACGTCCCAGAGCTCGAGCCGCACAGCAGCTAGCCGATGCTCTGTCCGAATATAAGGCTGACATAACAGCATTACAAGAAATAAGATGAACGAGAAGTGGTGTTATTCCAAGAAAAGAGTATGAGATTTATTACAGCTGTCATGCAAAACACCATGTGCTCGGGGTAGGCTTTCAAGTCAGCCAAAACCTGAAGGCTGCCATCATCCGCTTTAATGCAATAAACGAAAGGCTATGCACTCTTCGCGTGCGAGGCAAGTTTAAGAACATAACCCTCATAAACGTTCACGGACCTACAGCGGAGTCCCCTGACGACGAAAAAGAAGAATACTACGAGAACGCCGAACGGGCCCTCAATGCCTGTCCGAGATACGATGTGAAAATCGTTCTTGGTGATATGAATGCAAAAATAGGTCGGGGCCCGGTTTTCAGGCACGACACAGGTTCCCATATTTTGGATGAGAACGCTAATGACAATGGACTACGAGTCATCGAACTGGCAGCATCGAAACTTGGTCGTTCCGAGTACCAGGTTTCCGTGTAAAGATATCCACAAAGCCACCTGCCACCTGGGTATTACCTGATGGGGCCACTCGCAACCAAATTGACAACGTGTTGATAGATCGCCGCCACTCCTCGGGCCTGATGACGGTGCGAACGTACCGAGGTGTCAACTTCGACTCGGATCACTTTTTTTTTTGTTTTAATAGACTTCTCTCGAGAGAGGCGAACCTATAGCGCCGAGTGGGTGCCCCGAGATGCCATCAAATAACTGTTGCAGTTCTTTTTGAACAGTTGCAGGTTGTAACGCTCCAGGAACACTCGCGTGGGAAGGGCGTTCCACAGCTTCTCCGCTCTGTAGAGGAACGAGTTCTGATGCAGGGATATTCTCGCCGTCGGGTTGTTGGTACAGTTTTCCGAGCGCGGATTGCCTTACAGGGACGTACTCGTATTGCATCCGCGGATCAGGTCGAATCAACACGGCTGCCTTACGCAATCAGAATACCAGAATACACCTTTGATCATGCGTTAAGACTCGCCATCGAAAAGCTCGACGGAGGGAGAGTAAGTCCTGGGGCCAGAATGCCGGGCGTAGAAGAGAAATGGACACGCCTTATGAATACTGTCATTAGTACTGCCAACTCCATCTTAGGCAGTAGTCGTAGAGATCGGAGCGACTGGTTTGATGATGAGTGCAAACTAGCGACTGAACGTAAGAATGCTGCATACCGGGCAATGCAGCAGTCTCATAGGATGCGGGTACGCGAGGAGAAATTTGTATTCAAAAAGCTCAGAAGATCTGAAAAAAGACTTCACAGATAAAAGAAAAGTGCCTGGGAAAAAGACCTTGTCTGTGAAATAAAGAAAAGTAGAGAGCGAGGTCCGTACAAGGCGCGGAAGTTCCATCAAATAATCCGCAGTATGACGCAGTACACGCCACGCTGCTCTTACTGCAA
This sequence comes from Microdon myrmicae, assembly GCA_963931805.1. NCBI lineage: Eukaryota > Metazoa > Arthropoda > Insecta > Diptera > Syrphidae > Microdon > Microdon myrmicae. The sequence continues at coordinate 47,074,727 of OZ007497.1, read as the reverse complement.
GGATAAAGAGGGAAATCTGATCACCGATCCTGAACTGAAAGCATTGTGGAGCGATGGGAAGTGCACCTCAATGAATTGCTAAATGGTCGGTTCACATAAGAATTGGAGGCTCCACCAATGCAAGATCAAGACCAAATGCTGCCGCCACAAGCATTAAAAACATTAAAAGCCATTAGACAGCTCAAATCAAATAAAGCCAATGGAGCTGATGGCATACCAGCTGAACTGATCAAACAAGGGGGGGCAGCGTTACATCACACAATTCATGAGATCGTGGTGCACGTATGGGAGCAAGAGGAGATGCCGGAAGATTGGCGTCGCGGTATAATTTGCCCCATACATAAGAAAGGAGATATCACACTGTGCAGCAACTATAGGGGTATAACATAGCTGAGTACCGCCTATAAGATACTCCCCACTACCCTACAAGATCGGATAGCCCTATACACTAAAGTCATCATTGGTCAATATCAGTGTGGCTTTATCCCAGGCAAATCAGCAATTGATCAGATATTCACCCTTAGACAAGCGATGGCAAAATGTCAGGAATTTAAGATTCCATTATATCATCTATTTATAGACTTTAAGGCCGTCTACGACAGCATAGCCAGGGTAGAACTATATAATGCCATGAGGGATTTCGACATTCCAAACAAATTGATACGACTTTGTAGGTTGTCCATGACCAATGTAACTAGTCAAGTCGTTTGCTGTCCAAACCAATAAACATCTTTAATGTACTCCCACAAGGGGACGGTCTGGCCTGCCTCCTCTTCAACCTGGCGTTGGAGAAAGCAAACCGTGACTCTGGCGTTACAACAAGAATGACTATTGTCACCAAATCCAGCCAGATCGTTGCCTACGCAGATCCCATCGACATCATCGGTAGAACCGAATGGGCTGTACGGGAATCCTTCACCCAGATCGAGCAGGCGGCACAAAAACTGGGACTGTACATTAATGAGGGAAAAACTAAGTACATGGTGGCAACTTCTGCAAAGAGAAAACCTAACGTTGGTCAAACTATTACCAGTACGCATGTATGGATCCGAGACCTGGGTGCTTAGGGGAAGGTCTTAAGGAGAATTGTTGGCCCCATATGTGAGGGAGGACGATTCCGGAGACGCTACAACCATGAGTTGTACGCAATCTACCTTGAAGCTAATGTTGTAAGAAAAATCAAGCTCGGTAGACTCCGGTGGGCGGGACACCTAGCTCGAATGAGCGAAGAGGAGCCTGCCCGAAAAGTCCTGTGTGGCAGTATGTGTGGAAGGAGACAGTGTGGCACATCTTGTCTGCGATGGAGGGATGGCGTAGACCAGGACGCTCAGAACCTGGGAGGGTCAAACTGGATGACATCGGATCGAAATCGGGACCGGTGGAGAGATTTGTTAAATAAGGCCAAGACCAGATCCCGGTTGTCCTTTATTCTCGGGACTTATCGAAGGATGTGTTATATTAGGGGTATTAGAAAGAAATCCATTATTTTTCCAATTAATGGCCTTAATAATCCATATCTGGCGTTGTGTAGGTGCACTCAGGTAACATTAGAAAGATAATATTTCATATTAAAAAAAACCTTTCAGACAGTTTTGTGTGAGCGTGCGTCAAATATGGACACCAGCAAAGAGAAAATATGCCATGGTTACAGTTTTTTATCGATAAAGGCAAAAACGCAATGCAGGCGGCTGAGAATTTGAATAGTGTTAATGGTTCTGATACCGTAACAGTCAATCTTGAGCAATCTTGATTTCGTCGATAGGTGACAGCCGGATGGCGTCCTTAGATGATGACGCATTGTCAGGTGGCGGCTGACAGGCGTGGGGTGAATATACTGGGTGTTGAGTGTACTAGACGGTGAACGTACTAGATTCTCCCCGCTATACTTACTTGCCAATCCGCAACACCGATCATCACGTAAGTATTGTTTGAATAGCCTAGGAGCAAAACATTGCACAAAAAACGTTTGGGCCAACTTGAATAAGGCTGGATACAAAAAGAAGCTCGATGTATGAGTTCCACACGAATTAATGGAAAAAACCCATAGACCAAATTTCCATCTACGAATCGATGCTGCATCGCAATGAAATCGACCCATTTCTGAAGCGGGTGGTAACGGGTGATGAAAAGTGGGTAACTTACGACAGCTTCAATCGAAAACGGTTGTAGTTGAATAGCGGCGAGGCGGCGCAATGTATGGCCAACCCAGGATTGACGGTCAGAAAGGTTTTGCTGTGTGCTTGTTGGGATTGGCAGGGATATACATTGCTCCCCTACACGCAATTTGTTAATTCGGACGTGTACTGTCGACAATTGGACCATCTTAAGGAAGCAATCGCCCAGAAGGGGCCAGCTTAGGGCAATATGGGAGGAATCGTGTCACATCGCGACAACGCCAGACCACACACATCGATAGTGACTCGCCAGAAGTTCGGGAGCTTGATTGGGAGGTTCTTATGCATCCATCTCATATTACGGACCTGGAACCGAGTGATTATCACCTGTTTCGTCTACGGCAAATGATTTTGCTGATGAAAAATTCGCTTGAAAAGGAGCTTGTAAAAATCTACTGACGCGGTTTTCCCCAATGGAAACGAAGGTTTCTATGAGAGGAGTATAATGAAATCAAGTTATTGAACAAGTTATTGAACAAAACGGTTCATACTTGACCTAAATCGGATCGTTCGAACTATGCTAAATTAAGCCTTCAATTTCATGCAAAAATACTGAATTTCTTTTTACTACAACGGTTATTTTAGATTCTACAACTGACATCTGAAATCAAAAAACTATCAGGGCATTTTTTTTAGAGCCGAATGTGACCTTTCCAACGAGTTCATGTCTGAATTTCTTTCAACAATAATTTACGAAGCTTATATCACTACACATATCTAGTGAAAAAATAACGACTTTTTTCTTTCACCTAATATACGGGGTGCGTTAGGAAAGTAATGAGACTATTTGTAATAAGACTTTTTTTTTAATCATTGTAATGAGACATCTTTGTATCTATGCATGTTATTCTATTTACACATCAATATTGTCTCCCCCAAAGTAATTCTCTTCCGTAGTTACCTAGCATCGAAGCAACACCTCCGTTAGTAATAAAAAGAAGAAACTGGGTTTTAGATCCGACGAATAAGAAGACTGAGGAACCAGCGGAGTGCTATTTCTCATCAGCGTTATATGCAGCAGAACTAAGTAATTATCCGACCTATCCGAAGGACGATGATGGATAGAAAATGAAAAGTAAATCTTGCTATTTGTGCGGTATTAGTTGGGTCCAAAAGGGAACTTTTCTATTCTTCAGGTAACATGATTAAAAATCCAATTTCTTAGGGTTCCAATTTCGTTTATTTCGTGAAACACTGATTATATTAACTATAAAAAAATACGAGTTATAATATATATTCAACGCTGTAACCCCACTTTTGCTTGTTCAGTTGGCCTTTTACATGTCTTAATACATTCTCGTTTTGTCCGAAAAATTTTTGCACTTCCACGTTGCATGTAGCATCCGCCGATTACAAATGTTGTACATTTTCTTGTCTCCATATTGAAGAAATACCCTGAAAATGTCTTCCGGCAAACACCCACTGCATACGGTTCCAATCCCCCACAGTTTGCTGGAAACAAACACGAAAATCAAAACAACCTTCAAAATTGCTAAATAATAATGCTCACGGAAGTCCAGACAATATCCTAGTCCAAGGAACAGTATAACGAGTGCACAGATTCCTCTCGCAGCCATTGGATTTGCAAGATGCTGTAAGATTCAACAGTGTATGCTAAATGCAAAAGATGCCATGTACTGGCAACAAGAAATCGCATCTTGATTACAATATCAGAACAGAAGCACTGAATGGGTCATGAAGAGTCATCCCTTGATGTGTAGACCCCTATCTCAGCCTTTGTATCAACGAACTTGAATTCACACAACACATGCGGTTTTTAAATGTTTTTTATTTATATTGCACAATATTCATTAAATGAAAACATTTTACATTTTGTATATCGAAATTACAATATTTTTTTAGACACCATCTGGGCATTTCTGGTTACAAAGATCTTTTGTGAGGAAATTGTTTGCATTTCCACCACATCCGGTATAGACAAACGGCTCACATACATGTGTAAGGGGATTATGCCCATAACGGGGATAGCTTCCGAAACACGTACCTACCTCTATTGCTAGATGGCATATATCTAATAACAATTAAATAATAGTTTAACTGTTGCCAAGAAAATGTATTATATTTCCCTCTTAGTCTGCTTACCTATTTCAACGGCATTAACTGGAGAAGTGAATCCAAAGATCACTATAACTCCTAACCAAAATAAGCAACCAACTAGCTTCATCGTGTACTAATCGAAGATTCAATAATTGTGGCAAAAATCAAATCAATTTATACTCTTTGATCAAGTGAAACACTGTCATATTAGCTAACGTGTTTTTGTGACTGTCTTTTTGACTATAATACAATAATTAAACTTATATACAGGTGCAACACCATTGTGGTTTTCTGCTTATATAACCAACCCACAACAATAGTAATTAAGTGATGTTTTATCATTGCCTTAGCAACATTCGAGGATGTTAAAGTGCGTATAATATTTTCTGCGTCAACACCAATATTTCTTCAAACTATTGTGTACATTTAATGAGCCCAAAATCAGTTCATTTGTATACAATATGTGTGTATTTACTCAAGTTGATATTAATTGCGTTTTTGATTTAATTACCATGTGGCGTCGATAATTAAGCCGCCTTTAAAGAATCAATAGAGAGTGAGTCAACATTTAGGAAACCAATGATTATAGCGTTCCATCGAATCTGTATTCAGATGATACCACTTCTAGATCACAAAATAGGCAATTATTTTGTGTAATAATTTGAAAAGCTAGTTTCAGTTTTAATACGCACCTTTCTACCATAAATTTTTACAATTCAGGTGGTGTTACGCCGTAAGCCTAATTTCAATATAGAATAAAAAAGAATTACGGCACATTATAAATATTATATTTATATTTTTTAAAACTGTAAAAATGGACATTTTAATCATATATGATATTACAAAAATTATCTAGTTCAAAAACACGCGATTAACAAGTTGCTTTTTTTTTAAGTTTATTTATTTCACTTAAATACTATTACATTCATTTTTCTTAGTCTAAATAAACATGAAACTATAATATCTTGTTGTTGTTTTTTAAGGAATAAGGCACGCAGCGGCACGCAATACTCATCATTTTTTTTCTTGTCCTTACAAATCGTTTTTACATGAGTGTTTTTTTTTTTAATATTATTATTATTATTATTATTATTATTTTTATTTATTAGACTTCTCTCGGGAGAGATGAACCTATAGCGCCGAGTGGGCGCCCCGAGATGCCATCAAATAACTGTTGCAGTTCTTTTGGAATAGTTGCAGGTTGTAACGCTCCGGGAACACTCGCTTGGGAAGGCAGTTCCACAGCTTCCCCGCTCTGTAACGGAACGAGTTCTGATACAGGGATGTTCGCGCCGTCGGGAGATGAACCACAAACGGGTGCGATCCGTCGGATTGTCTTGTGGAGCGCATATAAACCGAATTGCGTGGAACAATACCATGATTCTCCGAAGAACAGCACCCGTGATAATATCTGTAAAACAGACAGAGGTCGGCTACGCGCCTTCGATGTGATAGCGACTGTAGTCCCGACGTCAGCGCCGAGTCCCCGATCAGGCGGATCGCTCGTCTCTGTACGCTCTCAAGTAGGTCGAGGGTATGTTCAGGACCCGAGCTCCAAACATGAGTCTAATGGGATTTTTATAAGAGAAGAAGTTGGGACAGAGTAAAATATTTCTTGCCTCTAAAAAGATATCTCAGTTTTCCTGAGGCTGATCTGGCGATACCGGATACGTGTTTATGCCATGATACATTCCCACAGACCGTGACGCCGAGCAATCTCAAATTTTCCCCAGCCTCGAGGGCCCGGCCATTCATCATCAGCTGTGGAACCGATGATCCACTTTTCTTTGTGAATGTAGTATACTGGGTCTTCGTTGCGTTGAAGTCGACAAGATTGGCCTTTCCCCATTGCAGGACCTCATCCAGATCCTGATTCAGAGAGTCAATCTGTCTACATCTCAGCTGAAGCGACGTAGATGCACCAATCGGCCGATCACTCGAAAAAGAGGAAACAAGCGTACTATCATCCGCAAAACTCAACACTTTGTTATCCGTTGTCTCCAACAAATCATTTATGTGAAGCAAGAACAAGGTTGGAGCCAAAATAGAACCTTGGGGCACCCCCGAATTAACAGGATACAGATCCGAATACTCGCCGTCCACAACAACCCGGATCGATCGCTCCTCGTCCAGTCGCAAAGTTGTTGAGAAAGTCCATATGAACGAAGTTTGCTCAGCAATGCCCCATGCCAGACGCGGTCAAAAGCCTTGGAGATATCCAATGCGATCGCCCTTGACTCACCATGCCGTTCAATCGCAGATGTCCATATATCGGTTATACGTGTCAAAAAGTCTCCTGTGGACCGCCTGCCATGGAATCCGTATTGACGATCATTCAGAAGTCCGTTGCACTCCAAATACTTAAGCAATTCTGTATTGATGACTTTTTCCATTACCTTAGATAAAATAGACAGTAATGCTATCGGACGGTAATTTTGTGGGAGACACTTTTTTCCCGTCTTTGGGATTGGCTGAACTCGAGCGATTTTCCAGCAGGCAGGAAAGGTCCTCCGTGCATAAGATAAGCGGAAGAGTCTGCCAAGAACCGGCGATAGTTCTGGAGCACAGTTCACAGGTATTACGTCCGGGCCGGTTGCCTTCCTACAGTCCAGTTCACGTAGAATGCGATGAATAGTACGCGAGCGAAACTTCACATCTCGCATGCAACACTGTACCAGCGCGATCACAGGTGGCTCCGAAAGGCCGGGATCGAGGTTTGAATTCGCTGAAATGAAATTCGCGAACACATTAGCTTTATCCTTCGGATCCGGGACTAACGTCCCGCCGTCTGTCACCAACGGGGGAAAGAGGAGGATGCGAGTTACTGCTGACAGCCTTTGCCATTGAGCAGAAAGAGCGCGAACCAGTTGGGCACCGAAAGAGCTTATTGATCACCCTGTCGTTGTGAGCCTTCTTCGCGGTATCAATCGCCTGGTTGCACGCGTTTCTGATTCTAACAAAATTTGTTCTGTTAACATCGGTGGGATTGGAGTGCCATTGCTTAAAAGCTTTATTTTTTGCCGCTGTAATCAGCTCGCATTTTTTGTCAAACCAAGATTTATCAGACGAACTTCGTTTGATGGAATGTGGAATATACATCTCCATCCCCAGAAGAATAATCTCTGATACCATCTTCGCGCAAGCGTTAACATCGGAGTTTCCGAAGCACACCTCCGACCATGGAAAGGATGCGAAGAAATCTCGCATATCGTCCCAGTTAGCAGCCCCATACTTCCATACATGGCGAAGCTGCCTAGCCCGGTTATTCGTTTGATATGCAAGTGCTTGCGCGACAGATACCAAGCAGTGATCTGAGTTTCCCAGTGGCGCAGAAACCTCTATAGTATAAATACTCGGTTCGGATGTCAAAAACAGATCCAGGGTGTTCGCATAATCGCCTCAGACATCCGGGACTCGCGTTGGCTCGCCCACGAGTTGAGTCAAGTTGTGGCTTATAGCAAACATCTCCGCCAGCCTCCCAGCCTCGTCGGTTCTGTTAGAATGTAACAACCAGTCGGAATTGTGCACATTAAAATCACCAAGGAAAACAATTTCAGAAGTTGGGTGGTTGATCTGTATCCATTCGACGGTATATGAAAGATATTCGAAAAATGTCGCCGGTCGATCGTCATTCGGGGAGCGGTAAAGACAACAAAGGAATTTAACGGAATTCCTCAGCACGACCCTCAACCATATGATGTCCATATTATTAGGTTCCAACGCCTCCATCTCGAATGCAAGTCGTATCCTGAGCAACGAAGATATGTCGAATCAGTTGACGAATCGAGCTGGGTCTCAGTTAGGGCAAGGATATCAGGTTTCGTTGTTTGCAATTATTGGTGGACGGCGTTTACATTGGTATTGGTGAAACCGATGCCCCTGATGTTACAAAATGCCGTCACCAGTCGAGCGTAGGCCGAGCCTCGAGAGCGAGCCCGGTTATGCGATGACGAACCTCTCAAAGTTCCATTATTTATCATGATATCTGCATGATGTTCCCCCTGACATTTGCGAAAAAATCAACAAAAAACCCTTCTCAATTGTCGTATATATGAGTTTTATGTATAATAAAGCTATTTTAACCTAGTAGACTAGGGTGAAAGGTCAAGGGTCAAGGGTCTAGGGTCTATGGTGATGATGTGAGAGATGTTTAGTCAGGGCACCGACATGGGCGATAGGTTCGCTAAACTTCCACTTAAAATTGAGGCACTACGATTGACTGTGGCCCTTGCGATTGAAGACAACTTAGTTCGTCGTCACTATAGAATGTCAAAGGATCAGTACACACCAGGGATAACAGGAACAATTAAAACGCTAGGAGATTGCTGGTGATCACTGCTTTATTGTTATTAATTTCTTTTTTGTTTTATCCTACACAAGTTTCTTTCAAATATATTTAGTTCCACAATTTTAGGTCCATTAATTTAGTTTCAACTAGATGCTACGTTTAATATGGTGCTCGCACTCCTTGCCGTACCGGAGAGAATATTACATTCCCACTATTTATTAGGCCGAGAACCAAGAAACCGAATTGACAATTTGTATGAACGACTGTGGAAGAAAATCGAAAGTACAATTTTAACGACAACCGACGGACTGGATGCGCTTCCACATGATTTTGAATACATATGATTAAATGAAATGGAAACGTTTTTTTGCGATGTTTCGAATATACAACTAATTAGTTTAATTACAGCTGTTCTGGCTATTGTTGTGACATTGTTTTTCTAATTTCGTCCAAGAAACAAAATACTAAATTATGTACCAAAGATTCATCGATAAAGGATGAGGGTGAGGACTTCGAAAATAAAATCGACAATGTTCTACGTGTAAAGAAGGCGCGTTTGGTTAAATATGATATACAGCTTACAGAGGACCAGATGCAAAAGCAAATAGAAGTAGAGCGGGAACAACTTAAAGCCATCTATGAACTCCTTAAACAACAAGAACTAACCGCGCGAATTAATCTATATCTTTTATAGAGCTTTTAAGCAATGGCGCTCCAATCCCACCGATGTTAACAGAACGAAATTTGTTAGAATCAGAAACGCGTGCAACCAGGCGATTGATACCGCGAAGAAGGCTCACAACGACAGGGTGATCAATAAGCTCTTTCGGTGCCCAACTGGTTCGCGCTCCTTCTGGTCAATGGCAACGGCTGTTAGCGGTAACTTCGCATCCTCCTCATTCCCTCCGTTGGTGACAGACAGCGGTACGTTAGTCACAAATTCAAAGGATAAAGCTAATGTGTTCGCGAGTTTATTTTCTGCGCTTTCAAACCTCGACCCCGGCTTTTTGGAGCCACCTGTGATCTCGCCGGTACGGTCTTCGATGCGGGATGTGAGATTTCGTCCGCGCACTATTCAGCGCATTCTACGTGCACTGGATTGTAGGACGACAACCGGCCCGGACGGAATACCAGCAATAGTCCTTAAGAACTGTGAACTTCGTTCATATGGACTTTCCCAAGCTTTGCGACTGGACGAGGAGCTTCCTCGAGAATCGATCGATCCGGGTTGTTGTGGACGGAGAGTATTCGGATCTGTATCCTGTTAATTCGGGGGTGCCCCAGGGTTCTATTTTGGCTCCAACCTTGGTTTTGCTTCACATAAATGATTTGTTGCAGGCAACGGATAACAAAGTGTTCAGTTTTGCGGATGATAGTACGCTTGTTTCTTCCTTTTCGAGTGATCGGCCAATTGGTGCATCTACGTCGCATCAACTGAGATGCAGACAGACTGGCTCTCTGAATCAAGATCTAGATAGGGTCCTGCACTGGGGACGGGGCCAATCTCGTCGACTTCAATGCAACGAAGACACAATACACAACATTCACAAAGAAAAGTGGAACATCGGTTCCACAGCTGATGATGAATGGTCGGGTCCTCAAGGCTGGGGAAAGTTTGAAATTGCTCGACGTCACGGTCTGTGGGAATGTATCATGTCATAAACACGTCTCGAGTATCGCCAGGTCAGCCTCATGAATACTGAGATATCTTTTTAGAGCAATATATTTTACTCCTTCCCAGCTTCTTCTCCTATATAAATCCCAAATTAGACCCGCGCTCGAATATTGCTCTCATGTTTGGAGCTCGGCTCCTAAACATACCCTCGACTTACTTGAGAGCATACAGAGACGAGCGATCCGCCTGATCGGGGATTCGGCGCTGACGTCGGGACTACAGTCGCTATCACATCGAAGGCGCGTAGCCGACCTCTGTCTGTTTTACAGATATTATCACGGGTACTGTTCTTCGGAAATTCATGATATTGTTCCACGCAATTTAGTTTATGTGCGCTCCACAAGACAGTCCGACGGATCGCACCCGTTTGTGGTTCATCTTCCGACATCGCGAACATCCCTGCATCAGAACTCGTTCCGTTACAGAGCGGGGAAACTGTGGAACTCCCTTCCAACGCGAGTGTTCCCGGAGCGTTACAAACTGCAACCTGCAACTCGGCGCTATAGGTTCATCTCTCCCGAGAGAAGACCAATAAAAAAAAATAACAAAAATATCGTTAGTGGAAAAATATACATTAATGTTTTAAAAGACTAGCATCATAATATCAATTAAATTTGTCAATTTGTCCACATGTATAAACACCTCGGGGAAATGAACTTGACATTTTCTTCGTGTGTGGACACGATAGGGGGTGATTTTCGACTCCCCGGCAACGTCCTCGACACGTGTGGTCTGGTGTGCGATTCAAATCTGACTCCCCGATGCCATCCACATCCGTCAGATTCAACGGTGCTGGATCACATCGATGTTGGAGGAGTTAGGGGTTAAATGGGAGGATTCCCCGTGTGTATAGAACAAGTACGATGCCCCTTAGCCTGCAATACGGACAACGATCGCCGACACCTGATCAAACAAATGTACGAACATCAGAGGCTGCAGCCAATGTGGTCATAAATCATCGATGATCCACGCCTGAGAAAGAAATAGGTTTTTCGCTTCAAAGTAAACAAGAACGCTATTTGAAGGGTCAAATGATGAGATGTACTGGATATGCTAGGTCAACCGGAGGTTTGGGTTACGTTCGCTTTAGCTGTATGGCTCTGGAGTGGAAAATTATTCATGGTGGTGAGGGATTTGACCTGCAGATGTGCAGGCTAACGTCTCACCCAGGGGAACCATGGACTAGCGGTTAGTAAACAAAACAAACGCAATGAGGTGCTGTGTGTTTGGTTTGATTTGCTAGTGGGTCATCATAGGGCATGGCATGGGTAAGATTGTCTAACCGATGATCATATCCATGCCCAAATTCCACGATCGGTTGATAACCGATGAAAGGGAATTAGTCGCAAGTGTTGCGAACCTCAGGATATGGGTGCAAAATAAGATTACCGTGGAAGGGAAACTTTCGGCTGCAGCTGTATCTGGGGAGCATGGAGGCAGTGTTTGTTTACACTTTTGCCATGGTGTGAAACGTCACTTCGATTCTACTCGAAATGTAACGTCTCCTAGGTCGATGGATCGAGTGTGTGTTTACTTTAACCAGCGTGGTTACTTTATAGCCAGCGATGGCTATACTGTATATTGTTGATAGGACGATCGGCCGATGGGTCTGCCGATAAGGCAAGGGTAAGCATGGCATTCCGAATATGGGGAAAATGCTCCTCAGCCAAGCGCATTGACATGTTCGGATGTTTATGTCGGTTACACGATGGGAAAACCGAATTGGATTTTAGGACATAGGCGATAGCAAAATAGCAAACGGTAATTGTTCTAGATGATTTTGCCACGGCTAAAGTCTTCCAGGTAAGTATTGTTGCAGAGGGGCTTGACTGCTCATCTGGAAGCAAGCTGCTTATGGTAGGTAATGATATTTGCAGGTAGAGGGAAGAGGAGTTGGGTAAGGCCGATGGGAGGTTCTTCGGGCGCCTTAAAGAACCCCCACAATGATATCCCTTGTGACATGACAGGAAATCCCCAGGATGGTGTCACTTCCTGACCCGAAATCCCCTGATTCATACTACTCTCAAGGTCAATTTTTTTTTCTTTCCTGTTATTTCCTCTTTTTTTTTTTTTTTTGTCAAAGTGTTTGTTTTAGAAATACGTCTCAATAAATCTTTTCCTTATATTACCCAAGGACAGAAAAACAGTGACTTCATCGTCTGTCTTCCGTTCTAGTCTTTCATTTGTTTATTTTAGAAATACGTCTGAATAATCTTTTCCTTATATTACACACCAAAAAAAAAAAAAAAAACATTTTACGTTTACTTTTTGCTTCTCGTTCCACATTCATTTTAGGTTCTATGTCGTATTCTTCAAATGTCTTCAAATTGGCCTCTTGTTTATCATAATTGGCTGTATTAGTGAAGGAATGTGAGAATCAATTTCCAAGGCAGTTAGAAATCAGTGAGTCGGGTTAAGCTTAATGGCGTTAGAACGATAAGATTCCGTTCAAAAAACCTTTTCAGACAGTTTTGTGATTGGTTGACTCAATCATATTTAAGCGTACTTCAAATGTGGATACCAGCAAAGACACAATACGCCATATTTTAGAGTTTTCTTCGATGAAGGCGAAAGCTCATGCCATGCGGCTAAAAATGTAAATAGTATTTATGGTTATGACAATCATGACAATCGGACCATAACGTAGTGAGTTATAGTAATATAAATGACGATATTTTTACAACTGTTCGCTCACAATGGAACAAGGCATCGATGATTCAGTGCGGTGTTTGGAATTGTTTACTTACAATAAAAGGGATTTTTTCGCCGGTATATGGATGGTGTAGCGCAAAAAGGGCCAATCTGATATCGATCGATATGACAATAGATAAAACATGGATTCACTATTTCAGTGGAGAACAGCCGGTGAGAGCTATGGGAAGCGTACGTTCATTGTTTTCAATATTTTAAAAATAGCGTCACTCAAATTATTCTAACTCCGTCCGATTGGCATGACATTTTTACACATATCGTTTGAAAGTCAGCACTTCCTAAAAGTCATAAATATTTTGTATAACAGGCGCCATCTCTCATTTATTCTCGGGACTTATCGAACGATGTGTTTTATTAGGGGTATTAGAAATAAATCCGTTATTTTTCCAATTAATGGCCTTAATAATCCATATCTGGCGTTGTGTAGGTGCACTCAGGTAACATTAGAAAGACAAGATTTTGTTGTATTCCAGAATACTACCCTTATTAAATTTAACACTGAATCTCCTAACACATCCTTAAAAACTTCACTTAATATATATTACATTCTCACTTAATACATACCATTCATAAACATTCACAATATTACCAGTTACAGCACACTTAATAACCTGCACCTTTTTATTTATTGAAAACATAGCAACTTGGATTTTCGTTCGAATTGAATGTGAAAAGTCACAGAAGAAAAAAAAGAGAAAGAAAAAATTCAGTTCATAAAGTTCAGTTGAGATTGGAAGTTAGTAGAGTTTAGTTCTGGCTGTTAGAAGAAGAAGTTTAGTTTGAGAGTTCTAGTTGGAGATTACAGTGGAAGAATTGTTTGAGTTAGCAATTGAATTGTAAGTTTTAGTGTGAGTTTTGTTATTTAAAAAAAAAAGGAGAAGCTGTAATAAAAATAAACAAAGTAACACACAATAAAAGAAAAGAAACTATAGAAACCGCCCACATAATCAAACGATTTTTCAATTCAAAAACGGACAACTTTATATCAAGAATTGAAATCAAACAAAACATGAATTGATGAAAGAAGATTAAATAAAGGAATAATAAAAGGTCCCCGCTCTTCCCTCAACCGAGGAAGCACGACGACGGACTTCAACACTGGTGGCAGCGGTGGGATGCAACCAAAGGATCCCAAATAAAAAGAAGAAAATAAGAAGAAAAAAAAAACAAGAAAAAAAAAATTTTTTTAAACAAAACAAAATTTAAAACAACAAAAAAAAATGTTTATAAGAAGAAGAAAAAAGTAAACATAAAACAACGAAAAACAAAGTAAACAAAAAAATTTAAAACAAAAAAAAAATTAAAGTGAACACAAGAGAAATAACCAAATAAGAAGAAGAAAAAAAAATTTTTCAAGAAAAAAAAAAAAAAACCAGACAAAACTACGAAAAAAAAAACATAAAACAACGAAGAAAAAAAACATAAAACAACGAAAAAAAAAAATCCAGCAAAAGACCAGGATATTCAACTTCTAGGGCGTGAAGTCTGCCTGGCAAGAATAACAAAATAATATAAAATAAAGAAAGGAACACAAAGAGGAACTCTACGACACAACAAAGAAGAAAAAAAAGGGACAACAATAAGAAATTCAACAAGACTTCTATCAACATCTAGAGTAGTAAGAAATTTTTTCAATATTTTGTTTTTTCTCTCTAATTTTTTTAGGAATATTTTCTACTTGGAAGCTTTCCTTTTTACTAACATACATTTTTTTCGATAGAAATTTCTATCTATATTCTTTGAAAATTCTCTTTTCAGTTTTTCGACGACATTTCCGTTTCTTTTCCTTCTCGTCGAAAATTTTCTTTCTTTTCAGTTTTGGGTCCAAACCATATCGTTTCCATATATATATATATTGAATAATAACATAAAGGCCATTTTTTCATAAACCATATTTTTAAGAATTGATAACAAATTTTCGCCATACTTTAATTCAAATTTTCAATATTACGAGCCCATATTACACGAGACAGGCGGCTAGGCAGGGGGAAGAACAATTCCACTATCAACAGATACTCAGTAAAACCCCTGAAATGGCTCTGTCTGTCGGAATTTCTGATGTTTTCAGAATCGTCCCTACCTTTGACGGGAAACCCTGCGACTTAGGTAAATTTATTTCCGGGGGAGACGTTTTATTTAGATCCATAAAGAAGGCAGACCCGGATATATACGAGACGTTTTTAGAGCTAGTCAAAAATAGACTAGAGGGTCATGCTTACGATCTGATCAGGTATAGCAAAATCGCTAAGTGGGAGGATTTAAAAGATAAACTCGAATCGGAATATAAAGAGGAGCAATCTCGGTCGACGGCACACAATGAGTTGATTTCTCTGAAACAACGCTACAGAGAAACCGTCCGGGAATACGGCGATAGAGTCGCGAATGCTCTAAGGACTTTAAACTCTGCCACGTGTGAAATAACAGCAGACGCGGTGGTTAGGGAATTCTTAATGGAAGAAAACAAAAAATTGGCCGTACAAACATTTGAGGATGGACTAAACAACGAACAGCTAAAGCTACTAGCTAAAGTCCATGGGGGAAACAATTTAAAACAGTCGATTGCACATGTAGTGTCACATGCGGCTCGAATGGACAACTCTCCCAGGTCATATCAATATAACGAAAACCCTACATGCAATCGTATAGTCTGCCAAACCTGTGGTAAGTCAGGGCATACACAGGACACATGTTATCGGAACATGCAATCCAACTTTTTTCCGAATAGACAACCCATAAAAAGGGAATATAACATTGTATGTAATTTCTGTGGACGGAATAATCACACAGAGAATGAGTGTAGATACAAGATATCTAGGAATGGATCGGCTTCAACAAATTACCAACAAGGTACAACAACGCGTAACCCATTCCGAAATAATCCTACAAACTCTGAAAATCGTTTTGGTGAAAATTCTAGGAGCACCAATAGACAAAACGATAGACGAAATGTTCACTTTTCTCGGGTGCAAGAGTCGGAAAACGAGGCCTGACGCCAACCAAAATTTATGGGAGACAGACCAAAGTTTTCTATTTACAGCATTAGATCTTTGGAAATAGATAACGACCATTTTAATGAAGCTCCTAGCCAAATTTACCCTGAGCCCACATACTCCTATAAACCAAGCCATATAAACGAAGATAACCCTGTCCCTAATATAAAGACTCCGATTCATACTCCCATTCTGGAAAACAATTCAGCAACACAGACTGAAAATCCGAAATTTTCAGCAGTATTAAAGACTGAAATCGCTAATATCTCAGATATCCCTATTGACAACGCAGACACTTCAGCAACCAAGACTGAAAACTCAGCAGTATTAAAGACTGAAAATTCGGATCCTGCAGAAAATATACAAACAGAAATCCCGAATATTTCGGCTATCCCAATAGACAACCACGGCACTTCAGCAACAAAGACTGAAAATTCAGCAGTGTTAAAGACTGAAGACCCAATAGTTGCAATAAAATTCGAAACCCAAGTCAGTTCAGCAGCTAATACTGATGAACAAATCTTTTCAGCAGCAAAGACTGACGGATTAAATGTTTCTACAGCAGATATAACTGAAGAAATAGTTCAAACAGCAAATAGGACTGGGAACCAAGATGTTCTAACAGCTAATAAGTCTGAAGAACTATTCGAATCAGTAAATGAGACTGAGAAACTAAACGATCCATCAGCAGTGAGTAAGACTGAAACGGTAGACGTTCCGACAGCAGTTAAAGCTATGGACAATGACAACACTAAGCCGAAAACAATAAATATTTTAAACAACGAAAACAAACACAAACACTTACTCAAACACGAAATAATAAAAAATGAAAATAATAATTTAACTAAAATAGGTATTGTAAAGAGTAACTATATAAATACATTACAAGTCTTTTTTTTCAACAATAAAAATTTATTCCAATGCAAAATACAAAAAAAATAAAAGGTTACACCGTCATTTAAATTATTTAAGATCATTTTTCAAGAAGATTTTTGGTAATAATCATCTTTATTCAATCATCATAGTAATAGGCCCAGAAAGGTTTTGGAAACTTTTCCATAAATTTAAGGAAAAGATAAACACATAACCAATGGCCTTTGTTTTATTATTCAATATATATGAAATAATCTAACAATTGTAGGAAATGACGGAAATGAAAAAAAAAAAAAAAAAAAAAAAAAAAAAAAAAAAAAAGTTAATGAGGGGGACGAAAGAAAGAAAATTTTAGAGGTAATATATATTGGAAATTTTAGAATTAATATATATTCGAACGGAAAAGGAAAGAAAGAAAATTTTATTGGTAATATATATATTAGAAATTTTGGAATTAATATATATACGGAAATGAGAATTTTGAAACAATAATATTAATATTATATATTTAATATAATAAGTAATAATGATTTTTAGATAAGAAAAGAAAAGGTTCCAAGGAGAAATATTTAAATTTAGTTAATATATAATGTAAATAGACTATTTTGGACTATTTTTCTAGTGTTAAGAACTTTTTGAGTATTGGAAAAATTTAGTTAATATATAATGTAAATAGATTAATTTTTCTAGTATTAAGAACTTTTTGATTATTGTAACCTTTGATGAAAGATTAATTTTGAAAACCTTTGTAATGTAATTGAACGAAAATCCAAGTTTTTAATTAATCTTAATTTAATATATAGTTACTAGAAAATTATTCTCTTCAAGGATAATTTTCTTTCTCGAAGAAGGGTGGGATGTTGTATTCCAGAATACTACCCTTATTAAATTTAACACTGAATCTCCTAACACATCCTTAAAAACTTCACTTAATATATATTACATTCTCACTTAATACATACCATTCATAAACATTCACAATATTACCAGTTACAGCACACTTAATAACCTGCACCTTTTTATTTATTGAAAACATAGCAACTTGGATTTTCGTTCGAATTGAATGTGAAAAGTCACAGAAGAAAAAAAAGAGAAAGAAAAAATTCAGTTCATAAAGTTCAGTTGAGATTGGAAGTTAGTAGAGTTTAGTTCTGGCTGTTGGAAGAAGAAGTTTAGTTTGAGAGTTCTAGTTGGAGATTACAGTGGAAGAATTGTTTGAGTTAGCAATTGAATTGTAAGTTTTAGTGTGAGTTTTGTTATTTAAAAAAAAAAGGAGAAGCTGTAATAAAAATAAACAAAGTAACACACAATAAAAGAAAAGAAACTATAGAAACCGCCCACATAATCAAACGATTTTTCAATTCAAAAACGGACAACTTTATATCAAGAATTGAAATCAAACAAAACATGAATTGATGAAAGAAGATTAAATAAAGGAATAATAAAAGGTCCCCGCTCTTCCCTCAACCGAGGAAGCACGGCGACGGACTTCAACAATTTCATACTAAAAAAACCTTTCAGACAGTTTACTTTGAGCGTACATCAAATATGGACACCAGCAATGAGAAAATACGTCATGGTTACAGGTTTTTATTGGTAAAGGCAAAAACGCAAGGAAGGTGGCTAAAAACTTGAATGGTGTTAATGGTTCTGACACTGTAACAGTCAATCTTGAGCACTCTTGGTTTCGTCGATTTCTTCCTGGTAATTTTGATGTAAAAGATGCACCACCTCTTAAAGACCTACTGTCAGAAATGTCGATAAAATCATGGAAATAGGTGACAGCCGGATGGCGTCCTTAGATGATGACGCATTGTCAGCTGGTGGCCGACAGGCGTGTGGTGAATATACTGGGTGTTGAGTGTACTAGACGGTGAACGTACTAGATTCTCCCCGCTATACTTACTTGTGAATCCGCAACACCGATCATCACGTAAGTATTGTTTGAATAGCCTAGGAGCTAAACATTGCACAAAAAACGTTTGGACCAACTTGAATAAGGCTGGATACAAAAAGAAGCTCGATGTATGAGTTCCACACGGATTAATAGAAAAAACGCATAGACCGAATTACCATCTGCGAATCGATGCTGCATCGCAATGAAATCGACCCATTTCTGAAGCGGGTGGTAACGGGTGATGAAAAGTGGATAACTTACGACAGCTTCAATCGAAAACGGTTGTAGTTGAATAGCGGCGAGGCGGTGCAATCGATGGCCAAGCCAGGATTGACGGTCAGAAAGGTTTTGCTGTGTGCTTGTTGGGATTGGCAGGGATATACATTGCTCCCCTACACGCAATTTGTTAATTCGGACGTGTACTGTCGACAATTGGACCATCTTAAGGAAGCAATCGCCCAGAAGGGGCCAGCTTAGGGCAATATGGGAGGAATCGTGTTACATCGGGACAACGCCAGACCACACACATCGATAGCGACTCGCCAGAAGTTCGGAAGCTTGATTGGGAGGTTCTTGTGCATCCATCTCCTATTAGGGACCTGGAACCAAGTGATTATCACCTGTTTCGTCTACGGCAAATGATTTTGCTGATGAAAAATTCGCTTGAAGAGGAGCTTGTAAAAATCTACTGACCCGGTTTTTCCCAATGGAAACGAAGGTTTCTATGCGAGAAGTATAATGAAATCAAGTTATTGAACAAGTTATTGAACAAAACGGTTCATACTTGACCTAAATCGGATCATTCGAACTATGCTAAATAAAGCCTTCAATTTCATGCAAAAATACTGAATTTCTTTTTACTACAACGGTTATTTTAGACTCTACAGCTGACATCTGAAATCAAAAAACGATCAGGGCATTTTTTTTAGAGCCGAATGTGACCTTTCCAACGAGTACAAGTCTGAATTTGTTTGATCAATAATTTACGAGGCTTATATCACTACACATATCTAGTGAAAAAATAAGGACTTTTTTCTTTCACCTAATATACGGGGTGCGTTAGGAAAGTAATGAGACTATTTGTAATAAGACTTTTTTTTTAATCATTGTAATGAGACATCTTTGTATCTATGCATGTTATTCTATTTACACATCAATATTGTCTCCCCCAAAGTAATTCTCTTCCGTAGTTACCTAGCATCGAAGCAACACCTCCGTTAGTAATAAAAAGAAGAAACTGGGTTTTAGATCCGACGAATAAGAAGACTGAGGAACCAGCGGAGTGCTATTTCTCATCAGCGTTTTATGCAGCAGAACTAAGTAATTATCCGACCTATCCGAAGGACGATGATGGATAGAAAATAAAAAGTAAATCTTGCTATTTGTGCGATATTAGTTGGGTCCAAAAGGAACATTTCTATTCTTCAGGTAACATGATTAAAAATACAATTTCTTAGGGTTCCAATTTCGTTTATTTCGTGAAACACTGATTATATTAACTATAAAAAAATACGAGTTATAATATATATTCAACGCTGTAACCCCACTTTTGCTTGTTCAGTTGGCCTTTTACATGTCTTAATACATTCTCGTTTTGTCCGAAAACTTTTTGCACTTCCACGTTGCATGTAGCATCCGCCGATTACAAATGTTTTACATTTTCTTGTCTCCATATTGAAGAAATACCCTGAAAATGTCTTCCGACAAACACCCACTGCATACGGTTCCAATCCCCCGCAGTTTGCTGGAAACAAACACGAAAATCAAAACAACCTTCAAAATTGCTAAATAATAATGCTCACGGAAGTCCAGACAATATCCTAGTCCAAGGAACAGTATAACGAGTGCACAGATTCCTCTCGCAGCCATTGGATTTGCAAGATGCTGTAACATTCAACAGTGTATGCTAAATGCAAAAGATGCCATGTACTGGCAACAAGAAATCGCATCTTGATTACAATATCAGAACAGAAGCACTGAATGGGTCATGAAGAGTCATCCCTTGATGTGTAGACCCCTATCTCAGCCTTTGTATCAACGAACCTGACTTCACACAACACATGCGGTTTTTAAATGTTTTTTATTTATTTTGCACAATATTCATTAAATGAAAACATTTTACATTTTGTATATCGAAATTACAATATTTTTTTAGACACCATCTGGGCATTTCTGGTTACAAAGATCTTTTGTGAGGAAATTGTTTGCATTTCCACCACATCCGGTATAGACAAACGGCTCACATACATGTGTAAGGGGATTATGCCCATAACGGGGATAGCTTCCGAAACACGTACCTACCTCTATTGCTAGATGGCATATATCTAATAACAATTAAATAATAGTTTAACTGTTGCCAAGAAAATGTATTATATTTCCCTCTTAGTCTGCTTACCTATTTCAACGGCATTAACTGGAGAAGTGAATCCAAAGATCACTATAACTCCTAACCAAAATAAGCAACCAACTAGCTTCATCGTGTACTAATCGAAGATTCAATAATTGTGGCAAAAATCAAATCAATTTATACTCTTTGATCAAGTGAAACACTGTCATATTAGCTAACGTGTTTTTGTGACTGTCTTTTTGACCATAATACAATAATTAAACTTATATACAGGTGCAACACCATTGTGGTTTTCTGCTTATATAACCAACCCACAACAATAGTAATTAAGTGATGTTTTATCATTGCCTTAGCAACATTCGAGGATGTTAAAGTGCGTATAATATTTTCTGCGTCAACACCAATATTTCTTCAAACTATTGTGTACATTTAATGAGCCCAAAATCAGTTCATTTGTATACAATATGTGTGTATTTACTCAAGTTGATATTAATTGCGTTTTTGATTTAATTACCATGTGGCGTCGATAATTAAGCCGCCTTTAAAGAATCAATAGAGAGTGAGTCAACATTTAGGAAACCAATGATTATAGCGTTCCATCGAATCTGTATTCAGATGATACCACTTCTAGATCACAAAATAGGCAATTATTTTGTGTAATAATTTGAAAAGCTAGTTTCAGTTTTAATACGCACCTTTCTACCATAAATTTTTACAATTCAGGTGGTGTTACGCCGTAAGCCTAATTTCAATATAGAATAAAAAAGAATTACGGCACATTATAAATATTATATTTATATTTTTTAAAACTGTAAAAATGGACATTTTAATCATATATGATATTACAAAAATTATCTAGTTCAAAAACACGCGATTAACAAGTTGCTATTTTTTTAAGTTTATTTATTTCACTTAAATACTATTACATTCTTTTTTCTTAGTCTAAATAAATATAAAACTATAATATCCTGTTGTTGTTGTTTTAATGGCTCTTGTCCTTACAAATCGTTTTTACATGATTGTTTTTTTTTTAATATTATTTGCGGAAAAATCAACAAAAAAATCTTCTCAATTGTCGTATATATATTTTTTATTTAAAATAAAGCTATTTTAACCTAGTAGACTAGGGTGAAAGGTCAAGGGTCAGGGGTCAAGGGTCTGGGATCTAGGGTCTAGGGTCTATGGTGATGATATCCCCTGTGTCATCACAGGAAATCCCACAGGAATTACCAACGCGACAACGGTTCCAGAAAACCAGGAATAACCTCAAGTTCCCTCTTAAATATCATTGTTTCCCTTCCTTTGGCTATTTTTAAAATATTCCTTGTTTTCATTCTTTATAAAACATATCTTCTTTTCCCTCTTGGTGAGAAATTGGACTAAATCGTTGACCACAAATTAGAATCCCAAAACAATCTAAGTTGGTCAAATCAAAAACAAATTACAAATTAGTACCTTCTAATAAGACTTCGGCAATAATAGCTATCCATTAAAAGAAACCCAAACTAATGTCTAAGATAACAACAGCAGTAAATATTTAAAGTATTACCAGTTTTTTTCCTTTTCCGGAACATATTTTTTACCTGTGTTAATTTTTTTTTTAACTATATTCAAAGAAGAGTAATAAATATGTATGGAAACTTTCTATTAACATTAAATTTGAATTTAGATTAAAAAAAAAAGAAATGAACCGAAACAAACTCTTTTCAAAGTATTCGCAAGCGAACGAATTTTTAACTAATCCATTTATTTACCACAGACAACTACAACCCACAATTCCCACCTCATTTTGACCGCTAACAGCGCGTCACCATAACCCGGCTCCCCCATTCAAAACTCGCAAAGAATACACTTCCCAATCTGCAACAGCATCCATTCCCAAATCTGCAATAGCATATATACCCCAAATCCTGCAACAAAATACATTTTAAATCATCTCCCTCATCCACATCAAACCGCATGCATTTTTCCAAAAAACCACTTCGGTTAATTTCCTACTTAAACCATATTTCTCGCTTGCAACCAAGCAGCATTAATTTTCCCCGAAAACCATTCCGGCTCACTTCCCAAACTACCCACCCCCACAATGTCATCCAACACCTGGGATGATCTGATAGCCATTGCAGCACTATAGTCGAATCGGTATATGCGAAGCATTGAACCTCGCTAACTTTAAGCGCTTTCTTCGCGAACGGCGGGCTCCACATGACTCGAGCCTTGGGAGGGACACCTACTTAACTGGGGCCACATGGGCCTTTGCCATGATGACACGCACCTGGAAAGCCCCCTACCTCCTCAATTCTGGGGTGGAGAACCGCCCAATACGCCTTCTCGCTCCCGTCCGAAAACACATGTAACTGAAGGGGCTTCGGATGTCCCAACCAACGTGGGACTGTAGCGATTCTAATAGATACACACACAATTCACAAGCAAAAATAGTGAAGAACACCGAAGGAAAAATCTAATAAGAAAAATACATCAGAACCGTATACAAAGTGTTAGGTAAAATGTTTTTCGTGATTCGAGCTGTCATAGCGTCAGTTCGAATCACACGATCTTCTTCACTATTATTTCAAACGCTAAAGGACCTTCACCTATTCCTTGACACCTTTAAGCCACAGCTTTTGCAGTACCAGCTTGGCAGGCACCACCACTAGAGCGGCCAAACCCAATGGATCATACAACTTGGAGACGTGTGACAGGACCTTCCTCTTCGTGAGCGTTGATACCTCCGGAATCGACAGCACCTTGTAGCTCAAATAGTCTGTCCTGGTATGCCAATTCACTCCGAGCAGCTTCGTTCCTTCGCTCGTGATGAACTGGTACACTTCTTCAGTACCTGGGGAATCAGACGACAGCCACTTCAATAACTTGTTGCAATTTGATTTCCACTTACGTAGCGAAAATCATCTGCTCTTAAAAGCTTCCGTCGGTTGACCCACCGGATTGCCGTCAGTTGACCAACCGTATTGCCCCCTCCACGCATTGTGCTCCGGATATACAATCGGCGCGAACGTCGTTCTGTATGCTACGGTTAGCAGCTTGAACGATTGGTACTTCTCCTATGGGTTGTCCCGCCAAGTAATTCTTTGGAAGTCGACACGACCAGGCTGAACATGAATTTGGTGAAACATCTTGGCGATATCCGAAGCAAATGCTATGGGGCGCCTGCGACACGGGGTCAATATTGAAATGAGGCCTGACTGCAAGGACGGTCCAACAATCAAGTGATCGTTAAGAGATGTTCCATTGCTGGTGACCCGAGCAACATCGAATACCAACCTGAGCTTGCTGGTTTCACTCTCGGCTTTAAGTACTGCATGGTGGGGCAGATAGCAGCATTGGTTGTCCGGTATTTTTGGGTCTTCTTCGACCATCCGCTGTTGTCCGGTATTTTTAGGTCTTCTTCGACCATCCGCTGCATGTGACCTATGTCCTGGTATTCTCTCGTGAATTCAGCATACTGATGACCTAGCTCCGCGTCTCGCCTGAATCGCCCTGTAATGGCCCAATAGCGGTGGGAAATGTTTGAAACACATCCCCATCTCGAAGCGTCCCTCTGCTGAACGTTGGTGCGCAAAATGTGTCATTGCTCTCCTCTCATCTTCCGTTAAACGCTCTTTCGTCTCTGGTACCTCCTCCATCCCCGAGCTCCAATAATGGGTCGATCTGATGGGTTGTTTTTTTTTTTTTTTTTGGTTTCCGTAGGAAGCTGGAAATCTTAAAAAGATACCTCTAGACCGATCCAGGGGCATGCCGGGTTTTTACCGACTAAAACCACCTCCCGCCAGTCTCATATTCCCGTTGATCCCCGCGGAACTTTCTTTTAGATATTCCATCGCGGGGCGGGACGGAGTTTACCTGTTACTCCGCTCGTCACGTCGCAACTGCTGCATCATTTCACAGAGAATACCACTGGTTACGGACCATGCCTGTTTTGAACTAAACATGTATTCTATTACTCCAGTCGGAGTAACTGTCCGTCTCGTGTGTCTCTCCAAAATCGTTCGTGCGGTCTCGAATCTCACGCACTCTGTGAGTACGTGTTCCGCATTCTCTATTTTGGCTTCGCAATACAAGCAGTATGGGTGATTCACGTGCTTATACTTGTGCAAATATTGCCGAAAGCATCCATGTCCTGATATTAGCTGAGTCAAGTAGTAATTCAGCTCGCCATGTTTTCTTTTCACCCATGTTTCTATATCAGGTATCATGGTGTGGGTCCATCTTCCCTTGGTGGAAGAATCCCACCTTCGTTGCCATTCTCTTAGGCTTGAGAGCTCTAATTGTGTCCGCATTCTCCAACGATTCTCTTGGGAGACCTTATGCCATGCAGCGTTTTCTTTAGCTGCAATGTCAAGTGGTGTCCTCCCGGCCAAAACATTTATGGCATCTTCGGATACCATTCGAAATGCACAACATACTCTTAGTGATGATAGTCTATGCGCTGAGTGCACTCCCCTCATGTATGACTTATACTGCGCGGCTCCTGCCCATATGTAAGCTGCATACATTATAGTGGAGTTGTTGACACTGGTTATGAGTTTCCTTGTGTGGGGCCGGGGTCCTCCAACATTGAGTAGCAGTCTCGCCAAAACTTTGCCTACTCTTGCCGTTTTTTCACTCGTTTTCCTCAGGTGTTCCTTGAAGCTCAACCTGTTGTCGAGTATAACACCAAGATATTTAATACGAGGGTTGCCTTTTATATTTCGGGATTAGAGAACAAAAACAAATATTGATCATCGAAAATCACTTTATTGTTTTTCAAAAAATTCCCCATGAAGATCTATACACTTTTGCATGCGTTTGAACCAATTGTCGAAGCACTTTTGCCACTCTGATTGAGGTATCTCCAACACATGCATTCTGAATGCAGCAACCGCTTCTTCAGGTGTCGAAAAACGTTGACCTCTCAGTTTGCTTTTTACGTACGGGAATAAAAAGAAGTCATTCGGTGCCAAGTCAGGACTATACGGCGGATGACCCATCAAATCGATGTTTTGGGTGCTCAAAAATGCAGTTGTCGCAGCCGATGTGTGAGAGCTCGCATTGTCGTGGTGAAGAGTGATCCGTCTTCGGCGGTTAGTTTTCCTGATTTCTTGGAAGACAACTGGCAAACAAATGGTTGTGTACCACTTAGAATTGACTGTTCTGCGTTGTTCTAGTGGTACGGTTGCGACATGTCCAGTTTTTTCGAAAAAAACAGGCGACCATTTGCTTGGAAGTGCTTCGTGCGCGAACAACTTTTGTTGGATTTGGCTCATCTTGAAACACCCAGACAGTCGACTGCTGTTTACTTTCGGGCTCATACGCGTAAATCCACGATTCATCACCTGTCACGATGTCATAGACGTGTTTCGAAGCACCACGACCGTATTTTTTGAGCATTTCTTTCGACCAATTGACACGAGCCTTTTTTTGGGCGATTGACAAATTGTGTGGGATCCAACGCGAACAATTTTTTTTGACAGTCAAATGTGTATGCAATATTGAATGTATGCTGGTCCCACTAACGCCTAAGGTTGTCTCAATCTCACGATAGGTCACATGACGATCTTCCAATATCAGTTCGCGCACAGCATCAATGGTTTTCGGAACAACAACTGATTTTGGACGACCTTCACGAAATTCATCTTGGAGTGAACTACGACCACGATTGAATTCACCATACCATCGATAAACACCGGTCCTTGATGGAGCTTCATCGCCAAAAATTGAATTAAGTTCATCCATGCACTGTTGCTGAGTTAATCCACGCCGAAAGTTGTAAAAAATAATCGCACGAAAATGTTGACGATTTAATTCCATTTTTGGGCCGAGATGAATCTTTTAAGTTACTGTAAACAACACAAATAGCGCTCGTATGTCAAAACGTTCTGAGTGCGTATAACCTCAAAAATGTCCAACTTTACGACAGAGCTGTCAATTGCCGGATTCCACCACTAGGGTTGCCAAATCCCGAAACATAAGAGGCAACCTTCGTATAGGGACTGGATCTGTCCTTCTATTTCCAAATCAAGGTGTTCAACTTTTTTGCGGCTGATTATTAAAACTGCCTCCGTCTTATGCCCAGCTAGTTTCAGTCCTGCCATATCTAGCCAGCATTTAATGCTCTGGATTGCTTGGGAGCAAATATTCTCCAGGTCATCTAGATCCTTAGCGACGGCTACTATTGCCAAATCATCTGCGTACCCAATGATTCTAACCCCTTCTGCTACATTGACTCTGAGCACACCATCATACAAGATATTCCATAACAGCGGACCTAATACAGATCCCTGAGGTACACCCGCTATTATTTTATATTCCTGTGGTCCCTCATCTGTGTCATAGAGCAGTCTTCTATCCGAGAGATAGTTTGCTAATACTCGCACCAAGTAGGGCGAGACTTGTAGATCGCCCAACGCTTCTAAAATCCGATTCCAATTCACCGAGTTAAAAGCATTTTTTACATCAAGCGTCACCACCGCGCAATATTTTTTGGTACCACCTTGCCATCGTGCTCCAGCTTTTACATTGCGAGCGATGTCACACACCACAGATAGTGCCTTTCCGGTTCTTCCAGGCGAGTGGCAATTACTCGCTCAAGCAGTTTTCCTGTTGCGTCCAGCATGCACAACGGGCGATAAGACGAAGGCTCTTCTGGATTCTTGACACCTTTTGGTATAAGCACAAGCCGCTGTTTTTTCCATCATTTAGGAAATTGTCCTGTTTGAAAGCAGGTGGTGAAGAGACTGCTAAAGACTTCTGGTTGTTTTGTTAGAGCAGTCTTCACTACAGCGTTAGGGATACCATCCAGTCCCGGGGTCTTGTTTTTTTTATAACCCCTGCAGCCAAGAGCACCTCTTCGGTGGTCACGGGAGGTATCTCTCCTTCAGTGATACTCCACTGCTCTTGCACTCTCAATACCTCATCACACTGCGGGAAGAGGACAGCAACGATTCTGGCTATATCACTTTTCCTTTTTGCGTTTGGCTACTGTTACTCTGTAGTCTTTTCATGACTATCCTGTAAGCGTTGCCCCATGGGTTGTTATTGAATTCATCTCTTAGGGAGCAGAACGCGTCATATTTACTTTTATGGATCACATTCCTCAACTCTTTCCGTTTGTGGACGAATCCCGCATGCAACTGTGGGTAGGTGTTACGGTTTCTTGCTCTTTGTTGCAAGCGTCTTAACCTGTTGCACTCCGATCGCACATGGGTGATTTCTGAGTTCGATCAATACACTGGTTTGATAGCCCCTGCTGGTTGCCTTTTTCGTGGCATAGAAGCATCACATGCGGTAGTTAGCCACTTCATGACTTTTCCAGCATGCCTGTTCACCCCGGCCTCTGCGGCAATCTGATGGGTGACCGTGCAGATATGTTGTTCGTGATCGGACAGAGCACCCCCCCCCCCCCCCCCCCCACACACACGATTGTTGCAGCAAAGAGTTGTGCCACCCGTTACACACTCGACAGTTACTTCTCTCACATTTGTCAATGCTGTTATCTGTGCTGAGGCAATTCCTACATAACTTATGCCGGCGAACAAACTAATCACGCTGTGGTATTGAGATACTCCTGAATGCGACACATGGAGCAATGGGTGCGGCCGCTCGCAGTTGAAACACTTCACTGACACTGATGTGATTTTCAAGTACGTCTTCTTGTGTGAACCGGCTGCTATACTTCTGTCCTGAACAAAGTAACCCTTGGAAATGTTCTTCTCTGTTGGAATGCTCTCTAGTTCGGTAAGTCGGGATTCCAGTCATCTCCTCGAATGTCCGCTTCTCGGTCCTGTTGGTTTCTCGAGTCCACAACTGCCTGGTCTCACCATCGAGGTACTCGACTGTAGTGAAAACGAGCCAACAACCCCAGAGCACACTGGCAGATGCAATGGCCGCAAAGTCCGAACCTGCTCGTTGATAAATCTACAGAACTCCGCAGCACCTAATGTCGGCATAGCCGGAATCGATATGAATGATCGGAGATGTGCCTCCACGATAATCTTCCTTTTATCATACCGCGAGACTAGTCCAGCCCAAGTCTCCTGATAGTTCGTCTCCGTGACCAGAATATTGCAAATGTATGATAATGCGTCCGCTCTCAAGGAAGTCTGGAGAAATTGGAATTTCTCTACCGCTGATAACTGGGGTTGTCGTGGATCCGCGGTTTATACATGTCCCGAAACGTTACCGACTGTTTATAGTCCCCATCGAACGTAGGCACGTCGACGTTCCTCAGCTTGATCGGTCGGGTTGCCGTTCCACCCATTCAGGTCCGCTGGCCGGGTAACTAGTTGTTCTACCAAGGTGTTCATTATTTTTTTGCTGGAATTAAGCGAATCAAGCAACCTCTCCATTCCCGGTTGCTCCGCAGTTAACGTTGGAGTAGTTGCCGGTCCCAGGGTATCTCCTGAATAATCCAATGTGGTGGCGCGCCTGTGCCTGTTGATGCGTTTAACCGCTGAGTGAGCCTACCTTGCAGCGAAAAGTATCGGTCCTCAAAGGCTGCTTGTTCCTCATTCTCCTTGTCGATGTTCAGGTCCGGATCCATCTCCTCGATACATTCCTGGAGGTGCTCAAAGGATTTAAATGCGTCCTCCAGTTTTCGCAATCTGCTTGCGACTTCTTCTCGTGAGGCCACCTCATTCGCCTTGTTTCCAAACTCCGAACAGTCTAATCCGCCATTGACGACTTGCTCGGCGAATCGCTGGTAGCCATTGCGAGTTAGTATGCCTTTTCGATGCTTGTGGTACGAAATTGCCCCACTAGCTACTGAACCCGATGCTTGTAGATCGGGTGTAGCTTGCGCAACTAAGTGCGCTGATAGTTGTTGATGGCCTTGATCGGCTGCAA
Organism: Microdon myrmicae; assembly: GCA_963931805.1. Taxonomy (NCBI): domain Eukaryota; kingdom Metazoa; phylum Arthropoda; class Insecta; order Diptera; family Syrphidae; genus Microdon; species Microdon myrmicae. Next base: position 47,044,872 of record OZ007497.1, on the reverse strand, counting down.
GACCATATTCCTTGCTACTTGGTCACAGCAGGTGCGCTTCACTTCGTTGCGGTTGAAACGCTTGGATCCCACACTGCACAGCGGCAGACGTTGTGTTGTCCAGTCGCCAGCTGCTGTCTTTCCCTCGATGACTTGATCAGACTCGAAGAACCAAATTGTTAATCCACTGTATTCGATTGGTTTATTAAACTTTAAATACAACTACTGGATAAATTCGGACTCTCTATAAATATTGATGGAGCAAGCCCCTTTCAATCTGCTAGGATCTCTTTGGTGGTCGTTTTAGCAGCGTTTGACTGCTTAACTTAGCGCACCACCAGAGCCGGACGCTGCACTGGACGAAGGGTGTTGTAGTCTTGCACCAGTGCGGTGGTTGTACTATCGTCAACTCCCTAACTGCCGCCGCTTATATACTCTCTTGTGTCCCTGTTCCCCCGTTCGCAAGTTTGTCACTGGAATAAAGAGAGCAATTGGTATAAATAGCCGATCCTCAGTCCGCCAGTCGGCATTCATTCATTCATATGACTATATGTATATACATACATATATACATTTCGGGGTAGTCACGTGACCGCTGTACTCTGCTACCTGATACCACTGCCGGATCCCAAGTAAGCAATGGTCCGGGTGACCGTTGGTCTCTGCCCTCTAATGCTACCACAGGAACTCTGGATCGTATGAGAGCCTGTATTTGCGGGGTACTTCCTGATGATTGTATCGAGATCCCAGCCTTCGTCTCAAGGAAATCGGGTGTAATCCCGTAAATGACTCACACGTTGGTTCATCTTGGGGAGGCGAACTAATTAAACAAACTTATTACCTGTATTCCCGTCAATTCAATTCCTTTGCTGGGACAAAAAAACTGTTCTTCTCAAAAACCATCACACCACAGTCAAAACAACCGTCAATCACCACAAAAAAGAGAAACACAAACTTGTCGCGGTTTCTCATCCCCCGTTACCTCCTAGTTCCCTGTCACCGTTGCCTCGGCGAAGAAACTTGGACACGATTGTCCCGAAACTGATCGAAAACGTCGTTGCCTAATCCAACTTATACAGGTTTGTGCAACTGCTGTTTTAGTTTTTTATGGTTTTAATTTTTTATACCAGATGTAATATATATTATGTATGTTTAAAATGTGGAATGCGCATCGTTTGAATGAATATATTTAATTTCTGTTGTAAATGAATGAGAGCCGGCTTATGTTTTATTCATTATACGTATAAATCACAATGTACATTGTGTTTTGTATTTAAGTTTAATTAATTTAATTGTTTCAACGTGATACATGAAATCTATGTCTGCTCATGTTTAATGTTTCCTCGCCGGGACAAGGGCAGTGTGGGAAGTTACCACATAACAATGGGATCCTGTGAGCGTGTGTCGATGTCGTAATGGGTGGAGGGATTCTTGAATGAAATCATGCAGCCCCTTGATTGAGCTGACATTATAACTAGATGTGGTCGGTTGTACCAGGGGTCTGGCGATTATTGTATTTATCCGTCTGGTAGCATATCTGCTCGCCAATATAGTCCAATCTGATTCGTAGTTGTATACTGTGGATGGCAGATGACGAATCAACCATTGTATCTCTCCGATGAGACTAACCTTAAGATGGGGCAGATTCTGTGCACTTGATATTCTTCTATTGCGCACATAAGTACTTGCTGACACGGATGCCTGCATGGGTCCTTCAATGATTGATTTATGATCATAAACGTTGCCACCAATTGTGACTGGGTTAAAGTGGTATTAAAAAGTCATCATCATCATCGGCACTACAACCGGGATCCGATTTTGGCCTTATTTAACAAATCTCTCCACGGGCCCCGATTTCGAGCCGATGTCATCCAGTTTGGCACTCCCAGTCTCTGGCCGTCATGGTCTACGGCATCCCTCCATCGCAGACAAGGCCTGCCACGCTGTTCCTTCCATACATCCTGCCATAAAGGTCTTTTCGGGCAGGCTCCTCTTCGCTTAATCGAGCTAGGTGTCCCGCACATTACAACATTAGCTTCAAGGTAGATTGTGAACTCCGTTTCCGGAATCGTCCTCCTTCACGTACGGGGCCAACAATTCTCCTTAAGAGCTTTCTCTCGAACGAGGCCAAGAGTTCAGAGTGCCTTTTATTGAGCACCCAGGTCTCGGATCCATACGTGAGTACTGGTAAGACCATGGTCTTGTAGAGTAGCAGCTTGGGTGTTCTGGATAAATTTCGAGATTTAAAAAGCCTTGATAGAACATTGTAGGCTTTGTTGGATTTGATCAGCTATGCGCGTGTTACTTCTTCCATATTGTTATCGGTTGATACTACTGACTTAAGATAATTAACGGATTGCACTACTTCAAATTCGTGCTCCATTACCCTGATAGTTTGACCAACGTTAGGTCTTCTCTTCGCAGAAGTTGCCACCATGTACTTAGTTTTTCCCTCATTAATGTGCAGTCCCAGTTTTTGTGCCGCCTACTCGATCTGGCTGAAGGAGTCCTGTATAGACGAATCGGATCTACCGATGATGTCGATGTCATCTGCGTAGACAAGTGTCTGTTTGGACTTGGTGACAATAGAGTCACGGATTGCTTTCTCCAACGCTAGGTTGAAGAGGAGGCAGGCCAAACCGTCCCTTGTCGAAGTACATTAAAGATGTTTATTGCTTTGGACGGCAATCCCGACTAGCTACGTTGGTCATGCTCAACCTACAAAGTCGTATCAATTGTTTGGCATTATATAGTTCTACCCTGACTATGCTGTCGTAGAGGGCCTTAAAATCTATAAATAGATGATTTAATGGAATCTTAAATTCCAGACATTTTTCCATCGCCTGCCTAATGCCTGGTAACAACAGCATTTGGTCTCGATTTTGCATTAGTGGAGCCTCCAATTCTTCTGTAAGTTGACCATTTAGCAATTCATTAAAGTGCACTTCCCATCGCTCCAGAATGCCTTCAGAATCTGTGATCAGATTACCCTCTTTATCCTTGCAGTAAGCGCAGCGTGGTGTATACCGCGTCATACTGTGGAGTATTTGATAGAACGTCCGCGCCTAATGCGCACCTCGCTCTCTTCTTTTCTCTATTTCACGGAGTAGAGTTTTTTCACAGGCAATTTTCCTTTATCTGTGACGTCTCTTTTCAGATCTACTGATCTCTTTCTATTTCGCTTCGCGTACTCGCGTCCTATGAGACTGCATTGCTCGGCATGTAGTATTCTTACGTTCAGTCGCTACTTTGCACTCATCATCAAATCAGTCGCTGCGATCTCTACGACTACTGCCTAAGATGGAGTTGGCAGTACTAATGACCGTATTCTTAAGGCGTCTCCATTTCTCTTCTACGTCCGGCATTCTGGCCCCAGGACTTACTCTCCCTCCGTCGAGCTCTTCGAGGGCGAGTCCTAGCGCATGACCAACGGTGTTACTGGTATTCTCATTGCGAAAGGCAGCCGTGTTGATTCGATCCTGATCCGCGGATGCAATACGTCTCTGTAAGGCAATCCGCGTTCGGAAAACTATACCAACAAGATAGCAATCCGAGTCAACGTTGGCACCTCGGTACGTTCGTACTGTCATCAGGTTCGAGGAGTGGCGGCGATCTATCAGCGCGTGGTCAAATTGGTTGCGAGTGGCTCCATCAGGTGATACCCAGGTGTCTTTGTGGATATCTTTACGCGGAAACTTGGTACTCGCAACGACCAAGTTTTTTGATGCTGCTAGTTCGATGACTCGTAGTCCATTGTCATTAGTTGTCTCATGCAAACTATTGCTCTATATGTGTCGGCACGTGTAGGTTGTGGCCAAATAGTAGTATATGAGATTGTAGTATTGCTGTGCTAACTGTGCTGATACTGATTGATCTCGTTCTGGAATCCAATGGTTCAGTACTTTATATGGATCGGTATCGCCTTCTTCTAGTTCTATCTTGTTGCGCCGCTTTGTGGTATTACTTTTTTTCTTCTTTACCACTGTGTTCGAATATCCTCTGCTGCCGCTTTTTCTTATTCGCCTAGCGTGGTTGCGAGGCACCGTTGTGGCCCTCTAGCACCTGGGTATAACGTGAATGCTAACTGCATCGCCCGGTAATAAAATCAGATCCTTGTGCAGCTCGACGGGAACCAGCCGACAAAAACAGACATCCAAATATACATCAATTTTATTTTGCCTCCTGTGGCCCAACCACGAATTTACAACTTTCTTTTACTTTCACAGATATTTTCTTCGTTATTCTCGCATCGTGCTAGTTTTCCCGTTTCTTTTTTAAAGACTGTGGGGCTTTTCAGGGCCCGAAGAGCCATGCATCGCTCGATCCCCACTTTTCCAGGCGAACGACTTACCTCTCGGTCGAACTTCAGCAAGGTTGCGTAACCTTGCTACGGCATTTACCCCCAGCCAAATCGCTGGAATTAATACGGTTACCCAATCGGATAACTGTTTTGAATTTCTGTTAGGCAGCTTACCTATTCTGTAGGGGTTTTCCTTCCAAACCCCCTTTTCTCCAACACCACTCCTAAAAAACATTAAGCCCACGGCAAAGCTTATCACCTTGCCGTGGCATCGAAAATTCACCCCCGAGGCGTACATCATTTCCTAAAAAAAGCATAAGTCCACGGCAAAATCATCACATTGCCGTGGCATTTGAAATCCTATCTTTAGGCATACATTCTGCCAGGGCAGCTTGTTTCCATAGCCTTATGCTATGGAAACAACATCAACAAAGAGTTCCTTGTTGACTCGTTTATTTGTTTGCCCATGGCACTTCTCGCATGCGGCTTTTTGGTCCCATTGATTTGCTATCGCCGACAAGGTTTCTGCTGACGCAAACCAAACATGTCCCTGATTACCAGCAATCGCTGGCTTCCAATTATCGGTCCCCACGTTCAGAGATCGCAATCAAGCAGCGATCAAGATGCAGCCAGAAAATGTTTACTTTCAACATCTGGCAATGGCTGCACCCTATGTTCGTTGCAATGTTTAATCATCGGCAACCGAAATGATGATTTATGGCCTCCCATTAGGATGACCAAATCATCGGTTTGGGTCTTTCACACCCCAGATGCTAGTATTTACATTCTTGGAAAATGCACTAGCGATGTTACCCTCCATCCACGGTCGCCGAACGATCGTATGCATGGCATACACACACATGCGTAATGTATGCCTATCTCACCCGGTCCAATCACGATTAACTACCTCGAGTTAATCGTGTAACTCCGCCTCTTTTTCAGTTTCTTTGAGGTTCCCTTTTCTTGGATGATTTCCATATGGTCAGTCAGATTTTACCGTTAAAGGAGTCACCCGCGTCTCTGTCGTTGCGCAAAGAGTCAGCCTTTTCCCTTGGAGGCAGTTTGTGTGTGGCGAGAAGTGATTTGAGTCGTGATATTTTATTCACGTCGACAGTTTAATTAATAGTTTTCAATTCCTTCTGATCCTGTCTTATCGTTAAATTACTTTTAATGCGATCAGCAATTTGAGTCGTGATATTTTATTCACGTCGACAGTTTAATTAATAGTTTTTGATTACTCCTGATCCTGCCTTATCGTTTAAATTACTTTTAAAGTGATCATCAATTTGAGTCGTTTAGTGCGTTTATTATATTTGACTTTAACGTTAATCTATTAACAAGACCGTCGGGATTTTGGTGTTATCGATGGTGCCTATTGGAAGCGGAAGATTATTTTGAATTAAACACTTACCTTAAAACAAAAGAAACTGTGCAAGTTGATTTTTTTTTATTTCGTTCACCATAAATAAATATTGTTCAGCCAGTGTATCATCAGTGCTGCGAAAAATCAATAAAAGAAGTTTAAAATGGACACCGCGAGTTTTATTTATTTTCCTCTTTCGGAGAACGTTGTGCGGTTTTTCTTTTCTTTTGGAGAGCTATCAGTGGTATATCAGTGAATTCCTGTCCTTGCTGACACACTTTACTGGTAAATACCCACATTGGTGACCACCGCGAGTCAACACGCTCCTTAACTAAATTCAGACATTTAACACCGGAACCGAGTGCAAAATTAAATTATAAAAGGGTACGCCCCAACGCCAGCCCAACAACAGCACCTGGCATAACATCAGTTCGCAGAGCTAACCAGTCCCCAACGCTCCGGTATCCAACATCTTCGGACAAGTAACAACACAGCTATAACCGCCGTCCCAACGACTCACCACTGCGGACCAGGAACTGCAGCCACAATTAGTCAACACACAGGTATGCACAATAGTTTGGTTTTCACTGCTAACTTAGCTAAACAGACTGGTAATGTCTAAGCAAAATAGGTTTTTGCATGCACGTAAAAATTAAATATTAACGTAATTCTGAAATTAATTACGAATAAACTGGCAAATAAACAGATATATACATATACGTTATATTTATTCATTTATTTATCATATATAGCACTAAAAGAACACACCACGAATATCAAAATATATTGTATACTTATGTGAAGAATGACATCTCTTTGATACTAAAAGTTACAAAGTTTCCCTCTCTTTATATAAAAGCGAATGTTCACCTACATTATTAACGAAATAAAAACTTGCTTGTTTTGTAAGCAGCGGTTTTAGTCCAACAAATTAAAAAATAATAATAATAAATACGCAAAAGGAAAAACGACATTAAAGTTGAAATTCGAGTGAAAAATTAGTACAAAATAGTCGTAAAGAACAATTAATAATATCCTTCAATTGTGAAACCTTTCACCTTCATTATTTTTTTTTGTTTCATTTCATTGTGTGTACGACAATACTCTTTAGTGACTTATTAAGAGTTGTTATATGGTCGACAGAATTGTAAGCCCCTTCCGGGTCAAGTCCGCGTACATACATCAGTATTTTTAAATATCTAATCCAATAAGTTTAATTCTGCACTAATAATACAACAGAAAGTAAGAAATTAAAGTACACAACCAAGCCGCCAAAAAAAATCAACTAACAAATCAACTTATGGTTCCCTTTTGAATTTTCTTAGTTTTCCATTAAAAAGATACAGACCTAATTAACATTTAAACCGCGGCAATACACCAGCATTTAATTGTAATCCATGTCAGTTTTTATTTTTATAACTTTATATTTTACATATCATTTTTGTCTTCATTTTATCGTATCCTTAAGATTTGTGCAAATAAGTATATGTACCTAATTTCTTCACATAATATTTACATTTACATACATATCCTACAATTAAGTGAACTTGTATTGTTAATAAAATTGAATTCACCCTAAAGAAAAATATCTGCCTGTTTAAAAACTTGAACAAAGAACCATATCGATTAAAAAATTACAAACGAAAACATATTGGTATTCTCAAACAGCAAGCAATAAAGGCAAAATTAAAACTAAATTTTGTAAGCCCCTTCAGGGTATAGATAACACGCAACTCCCGGTAAAAGCACACTCATATCACGACTCCCCACGACCACTTATTCGCGACTCGAAGCAAGCCCACGGCTCGATTCCCTCTTTGGCTCCACTTGACTCCACTTCCGACCTTCGCTCGGCTTATTTTGGTTAGGGAAAACCATTGTTTTAGGACATCCGTGGTTCTCTCAACGCCCTGCGACTCCTTTTCACTCATTGGCCTCCTTTCACCTTTCTTCGCGTCCTCTTACGCTTTTGATCACAGTTTCGCGTCACACAACCCATAATGGTCAACACGAGAAACACCGTGGCCAAAAGGGCTCAGGAACAATCCGAGCCTCTCGAATTCCACGACGCCTCCAGCGTCGATTTCCCCACCGAGCAAGTCGATGCTGACCTAGACTTGCCCGGACAATCTACACCTCTGGCACCACCCGTTGCCCCCAGCGTCGTGAACCGACCCCAGCCTACTTCCACAGACACACTCCCGACTGCTCCTAACGCCCCTGGTACCGGCCCTTTGGTAGATTCCGGCATTTTTATGCCCACAACTAGTGCCGGTATCTCACAACAAGCTCATAGGCACCCAGAGCCCCAAGAATTCCACGATGCTTCCAGCCTCGGGAATGGGACTCGTCCTGCTAATATAGGACTTCCCCCCTTCGATGAGGAGGACCCAGACCTTTGGTTTGCAGTGGCAGACCACATCTTCCAGGCCTCAGCCTTGCACGACGAACAACTTCGTGCAGTCGAGCTGTTGAAAGTGCTTGACCGCACTCAACGACCGCATGTTGCACACATAATAAGGTCGGCCGGCCGCAACCCATATAGCAACATGCGTGAAGCTCTGCTCGACGCTTTGGACGAGCCTGGAAGTGTGCGGCAACAACGTTTAGCCGCTGTAACCAACCTTTCTGGGATGAGACCATCTCTTTTCCTGACCCATTTACGCTCTATAGCGGGGACCAGGATTGGGGACGACCTAATAAAGCCTCACTTTTTGAGGTGTCTTCCCCAGCATGCCCGTTCGGCACTTATAGCCCAACCCAATCAGAGTTTGGGCTATTTATCCAAAATTGCGGACGCAATTATGGAAAGCTCAGATCAGTATTCTGAGCCTCCTGCGTACCAAGTAGCGGCGGTTTCTCAACACGCTGCCCGGCCTGCACGGCACCCTCGTCTGCCTTTCTCAGCCCATCAATTGGTCCCGACTCCCCATTCTCCTCAAGCTCAATTACCTCTTAGAAGGCCCGCCTCAACCAATTTCCCTCAGGGGAATCCAGAGGCAGGCCCCAACTTACTTAATCAAAGAAATTCCCCCACACAATTAACTCCTGCTGACCTTCGGGTGCTCCAAACCTCACTTCTCCGCGAGATAACTCAATTGCGTGCGGAGGTGAGGAGCAATCCTCGAAGCGTCCAGAATCGAGCCATGCCGAGCCGTCCTCTCAATCGGCAGAATTCCTACCAAACTGCCCCTCAGAGGGCCTATATCCCTCAAAATGCCCCACAGAGGGCCAATTCCTCTCAAAATGGCCCTCACCGGGCCAATCCCCAGCGAGCTCCGGCTCGACCTCCCCGTAACGGCAATGCCAATAGGCAGAATATACCAGATAATGCTGTTACTCTGCCTTGGTGCGCCAATCACCGACGATATGGTGATCGCGCATTTAACTGCAAGGCGCCTTGTGGTTGGACACAACCTTCCACCAACCAAAGGCGCTCTTTAAACTGATTTTGCCGACCGACACCCTCGCGCAATCGGCCGGCACCCATACTATAAGTCGCCTAACCACCCGGGATTCGAAACTGAATATCGCTTTTACTGTCGATACCGGCGCCGATATTTCAGTCCTCCCGCGATCGTTTGCCCCGCGCAACCGCGTGCCAGCCGCACTCAAATTGTCAGCCGCAAATAATACGCCGATACTTACGTACGGACGTAAAAAGCTGACACTTCACTTGGGTCTTTGTCGTCCGATCACTTGGCGTTTCGTCATTGCGGACGTAAATGAACCTCTGATAGGTTCCGACCTATTAGGTGCACATAATCTGTTGGTCGATTCGACCCATAACAGACTTGTGGCTCCAACCGCACCCCCCTTGCCCATGACGGCATCACCAGCGGCAAATCCAGGGGCCACAGAGTGCATAGACCCATTCCAGGTTATGGTACAGGAATTTGTGAGTACAACAATTCCTCTACCTAACCAACGCCGACATAAAGCCACGGTGTTTCATCATATAGAAACACGTGGTCCCCCGGTGAGCCAGCGTCCACGTCGACTGGCTCCGGAAAAATTACGTGCGGCGCGCGCGGAGTTCGAGCATATGATCGAACTAGGTATCTGCCAACCGTCGGACAGTCCCTGGGCAAGCCCACTCCACTTAGTGAAGAAACGTTCTGGTGAGTGGCGCCCATGTGGCGATTACAGGCTGTTGAACGCAGCAACTGTCCCGGACAGATACCCAATTGCACACCTCTACGATTTTTCGTACAAGTTACGAGGGTGCAATGTCTTCACTACCCTGGATCTCACCAGGGCATACCACCAAATTCCGGTGGCACCTGAAGACATCCCCAAGACCGCAGTCATTACACCTTTCGGACTCTTCGAGTTCAAAGTGATGACTTTCGGCCTCAGGAATGCCGCACAGACATTCCAGCGTTATATCGACACGGCTTTACGTGGTCTTAATTGCTGCCATGCTTACCTTGATGACATTCTCATCGCCTCCAAAGACCACGCCGAACATAAACGCCACTTACGTCAGGTCCTAGAGCGCCTCCGTGAATTCGGTCTTGTCATCAACCCAGATAAGTGTCAATACGCCAAGGAGCAAATCACCTATCTGGGTTATGTCGTTGACAACCAGGGCATTCGCCCACTACCAGACCGTGTGGAGGCCCTCATGAAGTATCCCCGACCTACTAACGTGAGTGAGCTTCGTCGATTTTTGGGCATGCTTAACTTTTACCGCCCAACACTGAAGAACGCTGCCCAAGTTCAAGCTCCCCTAAATGAGTTTTTAAAAGGAGCCAAGCGCAACGATAAGCGCCCCATTAATTGGACAGAAGACTCTGATAGAGCATTCCAACTGTCCAAAGAACAATTGGCAAATGCCACCTTACTCCGATACCCTCTCGAGGGAGCGGCACTTTCTATCCAATGCGACGCATCGGATACCGCAATCGGAGCCGTCCTTGAACAGGACATTGAAGGCCGACCTGAACCACTTGGTTTCTTTTCAAGGAAACTGAGCCCCACTGAGCGACGTTACAGCGCCTACGACCGTGAATTGCTCGCGATCTACAGCGCTGTTAAGTACTTCCGTCATATGATAGAGGGACGTTCGCTCTCTATTTTAACAGACCACAAGCCATTGGTCTATGCGTTCCGGAAGAAGTCGGGAAATGCCTCCCCCCGACAAGAGCGTCAATTAGACCTCATTGGGCAATATTCTACGGAGATCAGGCATATCTCCGGTAAACAGAATGTCACGGCGGACGCCCTTTCTCGAATCGATACGATTCACTTGCGTTCCGCCTTGAATAACGCTGATCTTGCCCTAGCTCAAGAGGAGGACGAACAGCTCAAGTCCCTCCTAACTGCCGATACGGCACTAGAGCTTAAGAAAATTACCCTTCGCGACCCTTTGGGCGAAATCTGGTGTGATGTCTCCACTGGAACCGCTAGACCTTACATTCCCGAGAAACTTCGTAAGGGCGTGTTCCAGGTTTACCACAACCCAGCCCACCCCAGCGGCCGAGCAACAGCCGCTGCTGTCCGTCGCAAATTCATTTGGCCCCGGATGAATAAAGATGTCACCGGTTGGGCCCGTGCTTGTCTCCAGTGCCAGCGCTGCAAAGTAGCGCGACATAATGTACTGGAGCCAGCGCAATTCAAGCTTCCCACGGCACGCTTCGCCCATGTCCACATAGACATAGTGGGACCGCTTACTCCATCAAGAGGATTTTCTTATATCCTCACTATGATGGATCGCTGCACGCGATGGCCAGAGGCGACACCTCTCCGGGCAGTTACTGCCGAATCAGTCGCCAAGGCCTTTTACTCAACTTGGGTCACACGTTTCGGTGTACCAACCACCATAACTTCGGACCGAGGTCCACAATTCGAGGCGACAATTTTTAGGCAGCTAACAAATCTTCTCGGCTGCCAAAGAAGTCGTACCACCGCCTACCACCCGCAATCAAATGGGATGATAGAGCGCTGGCACAGATCTCTTAAAGCCTCACTCATGTGTCATAATGACACACAATGGTTTGACGCCCTTCCAACCGTCCTCCTCGGCCTGAGGACAAGTATTAAGGAGGACCTGGGTGCTTCGGCAGCAGAGCTTACCTACGGTACCAACCTCCTTCTTCCAGGAGAACTTTTCCTGAATGGCGAAACACCGCGTGACCAACTTCGTGAATTGGGACATCTCCGTGACTTGCTACGTAAGGTTAGGGCAACCCCTGTAACCAGGCACGGCTCCAAAAAACTTTTCGTCCACCCTGAACTGCACAGCTGCACGCACGTCTTTGTCAGGGTGGATAAGGTCAAAAAACCCCTCGACCCACCTTATGATGGCCCATTCAAAATCTTCCGCCGCATCAGTGACCGCGTCTTCGAAATCGACATTAGAGGCAAGCGATCCACGGTCAGCGTCGAAAGGCTTAAGCCCTGTTTTCTGGAAGCTTCCGCTCCAGAATCACCTCCACCTACTGACACCGCTCCTACTCCACCAGCACAACCTCCCCGTACTCGCGCTCATACGCGCGCCCGTAACCAACTTACCACCCCCTAAACTGCCTTACCTGTTTCGTGACTACGTCACTGGGGAGGGAGTGATGTGGGGCTTTTCAGGGCCCGAAGAGCCATGCATCGCTCGATCCCCACTTTTCCAGGCGAACGACTTACCTCTCGGTCGAACTTCAGCAAGGTTGCGTAACCTTGCTACGGCATTTACCCCCAGCCAAATCGCTGGAATTAATACGGTTACCCAATCGGATAACTGTTTTGAATTTCTGTTAGGCAGCTTACCTATTCTGTAGGGGTTTTCCTTCCAAACCCCCTTTTCTCCAACACCACTCCTAAAAAACATTAAGCCCACGGCAAAGCTTATCACCTTGCCGTGGCATCGAAAATTCACCCCCGAGGCGTACATCATTTCCTAAAAAAAGCATAAGTCCACGGCAAAATCATCACATTGCCGTGGCATTTGAAATCCTATCTTTAGGCATACGTTCTGCCAGGGCAGCTTGTTTCCATAGCCTTATGCTATGGAAACAACATCAACAAAGAGTTCCTTGTTGACTCGTTTATTTGTTTGCCCATGGCACTTCTCGCATGCGGCTTTTTGGTCCCATTGATTTGCTATCGCCGACAAGGTTTCTGCTGACGCAAACCAAACATGTCCCTGATTACCAGCAATCGCTGGCTTCCAATTATCGGTCCCCACGTTCAGAGATCGCAATCAAGCAGCGATCAAGATGCAGCCAGAAAATGTTTACTTTCAACATCTGGCAATGGCTGCACCCTATGTTCGTTGCAATGTTTAATCATCGGCAACCGAAATGATGATTTATGGCCTCCCATTAGGATGACCAAATCATCGGTTTGGGTCTTTCACACCCCAGATGCTAGTATTTACATTCTTGGAAAATGCACTAGCGATGTTACCCTCCATCCACGGTCGCCGAACGATCGTATGCATGGCATACACACACATGCGTAATGTATGCCTATCTCACCCGGTCCAATCACGATTAACTACCTCGAGTTAATCGTGTAACTCCGCCTCTTTTTCAGTTTCTTTGAGGTTCCCTTTTCTTGGATGATTTCCATATGGTCAGTCAGATTTTACCGTTAAAGGAGTCACCCGCGTCTCTGTCGTTGCGCAAAGAGTCAGCCTTTTCCCTTGGAGGCAGTTTGTGTGTGGCGAGAAGTGATTTGAGTCGTGATATTTTATTCACGTCGACAGTTTAATTAATAGTTTTCAATTCCTTCTGATCCTGTCTTATCGTTAAATTACTTTTAATGCGATCAGCAATTTGAGTCGTGATATTTTATTCACGTCGACAGTTTAATTAATAGTTTTTGATTACTTCTGATCCTGCCTTATCGTTTAAATTACTTTTAAAGTGATCATCAATTTGAGTCGTTTAGTGCGTTTATTATATTTGACTTTTACGTTAATCTATTAACAAGACCGTCGGGATTTTGGTGTTATCGATGGTGCCTATTGGAAGCGGAAGATTATTTTGAATTAAACACTTACCTTAAAACAAAAGAAACTGTGCAAGTTGATTTTTTTTTATTTCGTTCACCATAAATAAATATTGTTCAGCCAGTGTATCATCAGTGCTGCGAAAAATCAATAAAAGAAGTTTAAAATGGACACCGCGAGTTTTATTTATTTTCCTCTTTCGGAGAACGTTGTGCGGTTTTTCTTTTCTTTTGGAGAGCTATCAGTGGTATATCAGTGAATTCCTGTCCTTGCTGACACACTTTACTGGTAAATCACCACAAGACCATTCTTTTTCTTTTTTAATCGCAACGCGCACCAGTTCTGTGTTCTTGTTTTTTCTTCTTCTTGACAACGACTGCTCTTTTTTACTTCTAGCACAAAACTCCTTCGCCACTGTCTCCCTCTCAATCTCCACCCACTCCGAAAAGGAAATCGCCTTCCACACGATCCACAATCGAACAAAGGTATGTTCGTACATTCAACATGTGGATCGTGTGTTTCTTCACGACCTTACCATCCACCATTACATTATATTCTAAAATGAAACTAACGATGGGGATGGCGGAAGCCGCGCGTAACAGCCCCCCCCCCCCCCCCCCGCTGCCTTCCGCGCCTATTCCTTGCGCCCCCCGAGTCTCCACCTGGGTGTCCTGCCATTCGCGCGCAGTCTGTGCTGCTCCGGCGTACCGCTCGCGGGGAGAAACCTGAGAACCCTGTTGTTGTTCCCACCTCTGTCTGTACTCGCACCCGCGCAAGCTATGGCTTTGTCGGCCACAAAACTCGCAGCAGCACCGGACGCTGGGCACTCTGGGGCCCGACGTTGCCGGCCCGCCACCCGCAGAGGGGGGCTGCGATTCCGGTACGGCTCTCCTCTGAGACTGCGGCCACTGATGGGGCGGCCCATGCGCGCGACTCCGCCCTGCTGTCCCCTGCCCCTGTATGGAGTCTGGGGTTCGCGCGCCCGTGTCGGACGATCCGGGCAGTCCACTATATCGTGGCCATACCGCCAGCACTCGCGACAGAAAGGATAGTTCCGTCTTTTCAGACATTCGTCATATACGTGACCCCTTCTTTTACAAAAACTGCGGGTTGTCTGGGATTCCAGGGGGTGCGCCGATCGACCAGCCGGATGCCGGGCCGGATTGGCCCACCCGATCGATCCCCAGGCACATACGCCCCCTGGGCCAAGCTCTGCGACTCTCCACCCCGGTTCGAGAAAGGCACGGTGTTTAACCACGCTCCCTCACCAGAGGAGGCCGGAGCATAGGCTCCAGCATCCCTTCGATAATCATGGGGCCCGTACGACCCCTCCTGAATGAAACTATCCTCCTCCCGTCGACGACTGTATTGCTCTTCGGTGGCAGGCAACACGAATGACGCCGCCCGGGAGTTAAGGTCCGACAAAACCGGCGCCGGCGCCGCGAGGTAATCCCTAAAATTGGAGGAAGGGCCATCTATAAAAGTCGAGGAGTTGTCCGGTCCGAAAGTCAATGATCCCGACGTCCGATCGGTGTTCCCGGGCCGCGCATCCACAAACAGGTCCTCATCCTGTCACAACATCTCACTCCTAGCACGCTCAAATCCGGTCAGGTGGTCCACCATGCTACGAAATGGGACATCACCCAACGTGAGTAGGAAGTGTCTTAGTCCTTCCTCCATTAAACCCCTTACCAACACCGGCTTGGCCATTCCCTAGAGCTGGCTGGCGAAGACGGACCTACCCTACCGACCATAGTAGCGTTCAGCGGCCTCCTCGCACCGTACCACGGCCCGCTTCACTCGGGAAACGAAACTCGTGGCATCCTTGGAGGGAAGCTGTCGCATTTTGGACAGTTGTGCGCACAACTCCTCATACGACCCCCTGGATTCAAAGGCCTCTCTGAGACGCTGTTCCGCTTCAAAAAAAGTCGCGGGTGGCCGCTCTCGGACATACGATAGGCCTCGCCGCCCAGCCTAGAGGGTAGCCACCGGAGGAAGGTATGTTCCTCTTCCACCGCCAGACCATCCAAGGTCCTCCTGCAGCCCTTGAGAAACAAGGAGAGTTTCTCGGCTGTATCTGGACCTTCCTGTCCCGAAAACATGGGGACCGCCTTCGATACGAGGTCAAAGACCCTGTCCAACATAGTTCGTATAGGACATGGTTGCGGACCCAATTTAAAATAAAACGTTCACGAACGAAAATAAAACGCAAATCATTCGAGATATTTCAAAAACTTTATTATCGGCTTGAAGTAAAATTAAAACATTTATGAATGGAACTCGACTTCGCCCATATGGCCACCGCGGGCACTTTGCAGCGGTCGAGTCGTTGGACCCATTTTTTGATGACTCGGTCACACATTTTGTGGCTCTTTCGCGTTCAATGTTGGCTCTGACCTCTTCCAGCGTGGTTGGCTTGTTGGCATAGACCAATGACGTGACGTAGCCCCAAAGAAAATAGTCTAGAGGCGTTAAATCACACGAACGAGGCGGCCAACCGACTGGCCCATTTCTTGAGATAATACGCTCATCAAACTTACTGTTCAATAAATCGATTGTATCGTGTGCTGTGTGGCTTGTGGCACCGTCCTGTTGAAACCACATGTCGCCCAAGTCCATAGCTTCCAATTCGGGCCAAAAATAATCGGTAATAATGGCGCGATAACGATGGCCAGTCACAGTAACGTGACAATCGTTATCGTCGACGAAAATATATGGCCCAATGACGCCGCCGGCATGCAAACCGCACCAAACAGTTATTTTTTGTGGATGAAGTGGTGATATTTCTATTTCACAGTAGCCAACTTGACAGCAGGGTAAAAGTTATATGCAACATGACGCTAATCAGGTCAATGCTCATATATGGTTGTCCAGTATGGTTTAACATAGGTTCAAATTTAATGGAAAAGATTCGAGTGTGTGAAAGGAAGTGTGTAGCGTTCTACGAACCCACAATTCCACCCAGGTAAGGTTCCTACCCTTCAAGGAACATACCTACCCTGAAAACGTTACACGCGCCAACAGACGCGTGCCACTAAGTCCGCTAGGGCCCTGAAACATTTACCCAACGTTGAGCCCGACACTAAAAAGCAAGGAACTGAACGTCCCAAAGCTTTCAATATCAAGCTCAACAAGTCGATTGTAGCATACCTGAAACAAAGGTAAAAACATCCATTCATCTTATTCCCAAAGACTGAAATGCGCCGCACTCCAGCACTGCACAATCGGAAATCCTGAACATCTACACGATGTTACAAGGAATCGCTATCGTCGGTAAATTAGCCGACCAATGAATGCACGTGCGGGTAGCTACCATAAAGACCACCCAAATCCGTCAAGCAAACAAAGGCAGCGGCAACCTAGTACAATAATGCATACCGCTTATCCGCTGCCAAATTCCTGGCAACAATAAATATCTCAACGAGATAGGTCGTGAATGTTTACGAGAATAAAGCCAACAAAGGAAATACTCCAGTCCCACGGTTCCTTTGTGGAATTTCGCAACCATTAGAAAGGTCTAATGGATTGTTAGTTTTAACTAAAGAAGTTAAACAAAACTCATGGACCGTACGTCCATCCAAATTGCAGGATATCCTTCGGCCTGCGCGCCAGATGTTTTATGTAAATAAGGCGGCACACAATCGACAACCGTCGAACGGAATTTCGATCACCACCACGGATGGTGTTAATGATGTTTGATGATGAGCGAGGTTCTCCTTTCAGGAAAATAGGAAATTATCCCTGGGATAAAATAGCATGCTGCTAACAGAGTGGTCGGGAATTCTGTTAGCAGATCAAATAGAGAAATTTTTCCGTACAGATACAGATACCAGTTTTGAATCTGGATATCTGTGTGGGCAGACAGTTAGTCTAATTTTGATCGTCAACGAGACGACAAGTCTACATTGAGGCTCCAGATTGGAGAGTCGATACCGAGCATCCGAGAAGACTAACACAGAGAACCCAACGAGGAAGTTCCATCCGCGCCGCGTCAGCAATTGAAATAATAATAGGACGTAAAATAAACGATCGCGAGTATATAATAACAAACGAATTACAATACCTTACGTGTCGTCCAAAGTGAACAAGTGTCATTTTTGTATATGGTCCATTGGGTGTTAAAAACAATAGAGAAATACGTAGGCGTTAGACCGTAATAAACCAGGAGGTGCAAACGAAAAAAAAACTAAGACTATTAGAAGTGTGGTGGACGTGCGTATTTTCTTTCTTTATAGACTAAGCAAAAATGTATTAAGATTGTGTCACAAGCAACCTCCCATATGCAACTAAGAAGTAATGCTTCAAAGTAATAAAGTTCAAAACCAAAATATCTCAGTGTTTTAATTGTGTTGTTTCGCTCCAGTATGTTCCTTTCTGGTCTCGTTTCGTTTTGTTGTGCGAACAGTGTTCGGCGGAACCCGCCTTTCGACCAAGACTAACATCCGCCAAATTGGTGACTACGACGTGATCTGTACACGCAGCACACACTTCCCGTAGTAAACAGAACTTCACACACGATCATGACTTCCGCATAGAGCACCAAGGCACACTCGCTTGCTCTGACATTCTCTCATTCTGATCGTAACGAAGTTACTGGGAAGGGAGTGGTGTGGCATCTCTAACAGATACACACAATTCACAAGCAAAATAGTGAAGAACACCGAACGAAAATCGAATAAGAAAATACATCAGAGCCGTATACCTTAGCGATAACATAACAATTCACATCAGTGGAGTATAGTCGAGTTTAAAAATTAAATTCTAAAAATCGGCTAGTAGCCTGATGGGTAACGCTTAGGTTCAATTTTTGGTGATTCAAACTGTCATAGCGTCAGTTCGAATCACACGTTCTTCTTCACTATTATTTCAAACGCTATAAGTGTATCAGAAGTTGTCTCAGATTATAGCGAACACCGAAATCGGATTATAAAAAGTATTATTCAAATGAGACCTTATATAATGAAGCATACATAAATAGGGTAGATAATTTTATGAAAAATCAATCAGAGGACATGTTGCGAGAGCAATAAGCTCGTCCAATAACCTAATTTTCGGGGCTTAGTACCCAAATACTCTGTACTTTGAGAGCGTGCGTCGCAACGGCTCTATTCTATCAGAGGCATTCCTTGATTTGGACATCAATGGGTTTGTACAGGATGGATCAGGAGTTCCGCCGATCTATCATGTAAGTAGACTGGGGTGGTTCCGCCAAACCCCAGGGTTCGCTTTCCTGAAAAACCCCCATAACTTTCACCCAATCTCCTAATTTCACTAATGCAATCGCATTAGCATCTTAAATGCTTCACGCATCAAATCTGTAATCAAAAACGCCCCTGGAAAAGAAAACTTACCTTTCATGCATCTCTTCGCATACAATTCTCCGTAAGATTCCTTTCTTAAATTATCAGGCAGAACCCCCATTATTACAACCCAACTCCCATTGTTTCCCGCCAAGGCATTTGCAGTGGCACCTGAGGGCATTTTCCTTTTTCAAGGACATTTAATGCATACAACGCATTATCTAAAATTCTTAAAATAGTTCCTTAATGTGCATATGCACCATAAATACAAACCATTCGGCACCCATTGTTATCAATAGAAATGCAATGTCGAACGGCTTGTTTTCACAGCTGCAACAAGCCGAACAGCGATTCGTTGTTCAATAGAAAAACAATCATCCATTTCGTACGTCGCCACAAACTAATTTCCCTGCATATACGAATGCAGGCAAGGGATTCGTCTCTGCCACCAATCCCATTAGCACCTTTTTTCCCAACGTCGATAATAGCGAGGACGCATCGCGTAAACAATGACCCGCATTACCGAACGATGCATTTGGTCGCTTCCTCCTTTGTCTTTTCATATTTGGGGATCCTGTCCTCACCAGCAGCAGTATAAGCAAACACAAACCCAATTAGCATCCAATGAGATTCGGCTTGTTTGCTTAGCCGAATTCACTTCTTATGGATGCACATTTTCCCTTTCTTTGTTTAGATCCGTTCTCGTGGTGTGTCCCGTGAAAGAACCCGTGTACACACATACATGTGTACATGGGTACTACCAACGATCTTCACCCCAAACGATTGAATATCGTTGAGTCGCTTTCCATCCACCGGCCGAACAGGTCTCGCCACTCTCGCTCCTCGGTGCACACGGGGACGCGACAATGAACTGCGAGTCGTGTGAGTAAAGTTTTAATATACAAGTCGTCGGTTCATTACAGCGGACGTGTACGCGTGGTTTCGGTGTCTAATTAGATTAAGTTACGATTTCAATCTTTCAATTACCCTTCTCAATTTTAAAGATAATAACCAGTGTAAACAATAAAATATTTTACGCCAAATCAGTGTGTTTTCTTTGACTTGCTCCGGGTGTTGCGAAGTTTTCTTTTGGTGCTCGGCGGAACATTCTCTTACTGAACGAGTGGGTTGGTGGTAGAACTCTCGCCTATGCTGGCGTCGCGACCACCATCCCCACAAGACCAACCGTAGACGGGCGATTGTGCTATGGCCGGGAAGACACGCGCACCGGAGAAGAGCTCTTGCGCTTCAGTAGGGCTATCACCCAGAGAGACCGGGACAATAATATTAAACAGCACCAACAAATCTGGTGGTTGAACGGCAATTAAGGACCTGATTACCAATGTCTATAGAATCACTGCATAATTAGCCAGCATACACAGACTTAGCTTTTCTAGAATTAGGGTTGTATAAGTTCCACGTTAAGTTATTTTAAGTAAATAACATTATATTAAAAAAAAAACAAAAAAAAAAGTTACATTAAATTTTAAGTAAAAACAAAAAACAGAGTTTTTCGAATTTCTCTTTGTTAGACAATAAATCAGAAGTAAAGCCGCAAATAAAGTCCTGTCGCCGAAAGCCAAATTGCACAATATTCTTATTTTGTTTAGCTGAGAGCGTCTGCGTAGGATCAGTAAGTTATAATATAAGATAATTAAGCTAGCATTTAAGCATTTAAGAATATAAAACGAAATAAAAAAAATTTTGCAAAAATTAAATTGAATAATACAGTGCGCTATTTTGGTCAATCGCTTCGAAATATAAATCCGATGGATAGAGATTTCTATAAACATTGGGTTCCAAAACAACCGAAAATACATCTTTCGCTGTTATATCTGAAGAAAGTGATGTAAAGAAAATCGGACTATGACCTGAATTTTGCTCCATTTTTACGGCGGAAGCCTTCGCCATCCTACAAGCCGTAATAATTCCCACCAAGCACAGGAAAAAATATATCATCTGCATACACAGCTTGTCAGTATTCAATTCAATAAGGAACACCAACAACACCGACGGTATCATTTCCAATATTCGAAACAATATCATTAAATATTATGATAAATTAAAATGAATGTGGTTTCCCAGCCATGTTTCCATCAGCGGTAATGAAAGACTGTGCAGCTGACTCAGCTAGAAGAGCTCCAATTCATACATTTAACATCTATACAAAAGCCGATCTACTAGCAACCAGACAAAACAACTAAAAAATACAATTCGAGTAAATTGGGATACTTATCACCATACCTATAAAGACGTGTACCCATTCAAATATCACCCCTGCTATTCAACGAATTTAAGTAAATCTAAACTCACAAACTTCGTGAGATTGGGTTTAGGTTATATGTCCGCTGCGCATCTTTACCTGCTCAAGAAAGCCATACCCCAATCTCCCAAAAATGCAACTGTTGCACAGCAACAGAACAACAAACAAAGTGCAACGATTTAAATGAGTTGTTACGTGCGGTTTCCGCCACCACCATCATTTGATAATTTCTATGTAATATAATTTGTTTTAAAATAGTATGATGGTAAGGTGGTGGAGGAGTTGCACGATCCACAAGTGAGTTTTCGAACACGCCCCGATTCGGGTGTGGATCGTGCAGCTCTTCGAGTTCGAATTCGATTTTCGGAGTGGCCGTTGAGGGAGAGAGTGAGAGAGGGAAACGGCAAGATTTTTGAGTTCGGTTTGTTTTGGTTCCGTTGTTGACTGTTCTTTTTACATACAGTTTTTTGCAAGTCAGGTTCCGTTGATCGATTTTTGGGAAGAAGAGAAGAAGCCCGTGCCTAGTTTGGTTAAGATTCAAAGTAAAGTAAAAGAATTGAAAATAATAAAGAATCATTTTTTGTAACGTGAATTGGTCTATAATTTGACTGCGGAACTTCGGGGAGATCTCTGTGGAGTGTGCGCAGCTGGAGGCCGGCGGAGTTGGATTGGACAGAGGATACTCAAGTTGGTTCGGACCATTTCTGCCGCCCATCACAGTTTCCAGAACCAAGGGTCACCTGGTACCAGCCCTGGGTAATTTCCTCGAGCAGGAATCACGACCGCCTGCTGATCCGTAGTACGAGGAGTTGAGGACCACCGCTGGGAGAGCTGCCGAGCGAATTCACCAAAACTACAGGTATCATTTGATTTACAATTAATTTTCTGTGAGAAAAGGCCAAACGTCACAGAGTCAAATTCAAATGACTCGACGAAGACTATTGTTTTAGCGCCTAAGAGTATGCAATGGCAACATTACAGTAGGAACTGAGATTTATTTGCCGATGCATGAATATCGAAGTGTGCTTTCAGGCAACGGAGAGGGCAGTGAAACGATTTCTCAGTTGGACCGTTGCCAACTGAATTGTCCTCTCCTCAGTGCGTTGGATAGAAAACGGGTCCCTGTCCATTAACCTCGGTGGCTTTGAACTGATTCAAACAGAAAAAACCTGGTTGTTGTTCTTTAAAAAACTGTAATAAAATATTATATAGCAGTGTTTTTGAATGCTATAGTCTGACTGAAATTCTTGAGATGTAAAAGGGTGATCGTGTAGTAAATATAAATTATAGTAATTCAAATAATAATAAATTTGCTTTTATTTTCGGTATGCATCAGCCGAACAAGAGGTGGAAGAAGAGAAGCCACAACATCAAGCACTGGAGAGGAAAACGTAGCAAAAGTGGTCGAGGTAGAGGCAGCCAATGGCGTACTCCGGCGAACCAGCCATAGGCTAGCGCCTTTACCCGTGGTCGAAGAATCTTTACCCAAGCACCAATGTGACACCCTAGAGGATGGACCGGATGCAGCAGACGATCAAGGATCACTCAAGAGCCCACGGAGAGGGTCCAGAGAAGGTTATGACCACACAAAAACTAATAGAAAACTGTTTTGTTTTCAACTAACTCTGCTAGTTCAGCGCGCGGAGGATGGTAATATTTATGAGCACGAATGAATCATCAATACCCTTGAGGATGGACCGAATCCAGCAAAGAATCAAGGATCCCTCAAGCACACACGGAGCAGGTCCCAAGAAAGTTAAGCCCAGACAGAGATAAATACAAAACTGTTTTGGTTTCAACTAACTTTTATCGCGGGGAGTATGCTAATATTTATGAGCAGGAATGAATCATCGAAGGATTCACGCCGGCAGGAGGTATCACATCCAGCAAGCACATCGATATCATTGTTTTCGTACATCATAAACACCGGCGCCACAGCGCCACCAACTGCCCCACAAATCGACCACCACGAGTCACAAAACAAAGGGCTCGTGCATTAACGCCAACCAAAGCCTCATGCCATTAACTTCGCGCGAATAATATATGCATACATTCACTAAGAAAAGTGGATCATCGGTTCCACAGCTGATGATGAATGGCCAGACCCTCGAGGCTCACGCATAAACGCGCGTCGAGTATCGCCAGGTCAGCTTCAGGGAAAGAGACCTATCTTTTTAGAGCCAAGAAATATTTTACTCCGGCTCAACTTCTTCTCCTATATAAATCCCAAATTAGACCCGCGCTCGAATTTTGCTCTCATGTTTGGAGCTCGGCTCGTAAAGATACCCTCGACCTACTTGAGAGCATACAGAGACGAGCGATCCGCCTGATCGGGGACTCGGCGCTGACGTCAGGACTACAGTCGCTATCACATCGAAGGCGCGTAGCCGACCTCTGTCTGTTTTACAGATATTATCACGGGTACTGTTCTTCGGAGATTCTTGATATTGTTCCACGCAATTCGGTTTATATGCGCTCCACAAGACAATCCGACGGATTGCACCCATTTGTGGTTCATCTCTCGACGGCGCGAACATCCCTGCATCAGGACTCGTTCCTCTACAGTGCGGGCAAGCTGTGGAACTCCCTTCCCACGCGAGTGTTCCGGAGCGTTACAACCTGCAACTGTTCAATAGGAACTGCAACAGTTGTTTGATGGCATCTCGGGGCGCCCACTCGGCGCTATAGGTTCGCCTCTCCCGAGAGAAGTCTATTAAAAAAAAAACACTAGCAACTCTGGTCATTCCCCCAAAACCTGTAACACTGTAACCCCACTTTTGCGCTTGTTCAGTTGGCCTTTTACATGTCTTAATACATTCTCCTTTTCTCCGAAAAGTTTTTGCACTTCCAGGTTGCATGTAGTATCCACCGATTACAAACTTTTTACATTTTCTAGTCTAATTATTGAAGAAATACCATGAAAATGTCTTCCGGCAAACACCCACTGCATAGGGTTCCAATCCTCTGCAGTTTACTGGAAACGAATTACAAAAATGAAAAGAACCTTCAAAACTGCTAAATAATAATGCTCACGGAACAGTGTAACGAGTGCACAGATTCCATAACAGCTCTTGGGTTTGCAAGATGCTGTAAGATCCAACAGTGTATGCTAAATGCAATAGATGCCATGTACAGGCAACAAGAAATCCCATCTTGATTACAATATCAGAACAGAAGCACTCAATGGGTCATGAAGAGTCATCCCTTGATGAGTAGACCCATAAACCAGCCTTTGTATCAACGAACTTGACTTCACACAACACATGCGGTTTTTAAATGCTTTTTATTTATATTGCACAATATTCATTAAGTGTAAACATTTTATATTTTGTATATCGAAATAACAATGTTCTTTTAGACAACTCAGTCGTGTTTGCATTTCTGGTCACAAATCTCTTTTGTGAGGAAATTGTTTGCGTTTCCACCACATCCGGTATAGATAAACAGCTCACATTCATGAGTAATAGGACTGTGCCCATACCGGGGAAAGTTTAAGCTACACGTACCTGGGTCTATTGGTAGATGGCATATATCTAACAAAAATTAAATAATAGTTTAAGTGTTGCCAAAAAAAAAGTATCATATTTCCCTCTTAGTCTACTTACCTATTTCAATGGCATTAACTGGAGAAGTGAATCCAAAGATCACTATAACTCCTAACCAAAATAAGCAACCAACTAGCTTCATCGTGTACTAATCGAAGATTGAATAATTTTAGACAAAATCAAATCAATTTATACCCTTCGATCAGGTGAAACACGGTCATATTAGCTAAAATGTTTTTCTGGCTGTCTTTTTGACTATAATACAATAATTAGACTTATATACAGGTGCTGCACTATTGGCTATATACCTGTTAACCTGAGGTAGTGTGGTTTTCTGCTTATTTAAGTCACAACAATAGTAATTAAGTTATGTTTTATCATTGCCTTGGCAACATTCGAGGATGTTAAAGTGCGTATAATATTTTCTGCGTTAGCACCAATATTTCTTCAAACTATTGTGTACATTTAATGAACCCAAAATCAATTGATTTCTATACAATATGTGTGCACTTAGTCAAGTTGATATTAATAGCGTTTTTCTTTTAATTAACATGTGGCGTCGATAATTAAGAAGTCTTTAAAGAATCAGTAGAGAGCGAGTCAACGTTTAGGAAATGATGATAGCATTTGTTCGGTACTGTATTCACATGATACAACTTCTAGATCACAAAATAGGCAACCATTTTGTGTAATAATTTAAGAAGCTAGTTTCAGTTTTAATACGCACCTTTTTACCATACACTTTTACAATTCAGGACTAAATTCTAAATCTAGTACAGAGTGGGCCTAAGCTGTGAGCCTAATTTCAATATACAATAAAAAAGAATTACGGCACCTTATTAATCTTTTATTTATATATTTTAAAACTGCAAAAATGGACATTTTAATCATATATGATATTACAAAAATTATCTAGTTCAAATTGAACAAAGTAACCAGGTTATTAACATGGGTAAAGTAGAATTCCCAAATTCTCAAAAACACGCGATTAACAAGTTGCTCTTGGAATGATGACTTTGATTTCCTATAAAATGCTTTGTTGTCTATATTTGTCGGGTTACCTCCATAAACTGTTGATTTTAAGTATTTCCGCACTTAATCATTCGGAGTAAGATCCGGACTCAGTAGGGGTTGTGGGGTTATTGTAGTAGGGTGTGTGGCGTAGATGTATCTGCCTAACATGGACACGGGTTTCCACCTATCGCCCACGAACGATTTCCTCAAAAAATTGTCACCAAACCTTGTTCCAAGAGGAAAGATAAATAAGAGGCACTGATGGAGCTACGTTGGATAAAGTTTTAACACTTAATAAATATCCAGTTGATCTGCAATTTTGTTTATTCGATTAAGGTTTAGGAATATTTCGTACTCGTTTATTTTTACACTATGTTAGTGGATTCTAGTCCAATAAATGACACAACACTGTTATTCTTGAGTTCTCTCAGCGCACAAACATTTAATTCAATCCAACCGACTACAAGCCACTGACCGCGATCACTTTTTGTGCAACGTCCCAAGTGTTTAAGGGATAATTTGTCGTAATAACGTACCGCGATAAACTACACTTCGGACACCGAGTTCCCTTTACTAGAGAGAAAGACTTGGTTGTCCGGACAAGTACTCGCGACAAAGGATGCAATCTGACTCCTTTTATATTGTGTACTCCGTAAAGGTTGTTTTCAGACTCCTCGTGGAAATCGTCCTCAACATTCCTTGTAGTATCGGATACCTCTGTCGTACCAGGGAAATTCAAATACACATCTGGAAAATAAAGGAACAGGTATTGAAACTGGCAGAACATGCAGTCATAAATCATGAGAATGGTTTTCCCATGATGGTGATGAAATATCGGCAAAAACCCAAGGCTGCCTGAGAACATGAATCTTCTCGACTACATTGTTTGTGTAGGAAATTGCCGCCTGGACGAAAATGTTTTCTTTTGCCTAAATCGGATAAACAGAAGTTTTTCGGGTAGCATAATGGAACATTGCTGGTGGCGGCAATTGGGTCTTCTGTGATGTAAAATTCGCCATAGCAACTAGAAACAAGGTTTATTGATCTGGTTTATCCCGCTCATTTTGTCCTATTGCAGGGCTATTCGAAATCTGGCTTGCAGATGTGCAAGCCAGCAAATAGCCTGGCATGTATTTCTGGACGTTAAATGGGCATGGCGACAGTGTTTGTGTACACTTTGATTCTGCCAAAAATGTATCGTCGATCGATGAATCGAGTGTGTGTTATTTTAAATAACGCTCGATCGCTTGCAGGTAGCCAACGATGGCTACGCTGTATATCGTCGATAGGACGATCGGCCGATGGGGCTTTAAATGAAGAGTAAAAATGACATGCCGGGTGTAGAGGAAAAGCTCCTCGGCTATGATGGGATATTTATGACGGTTATCCAAGTGGGTAACCGAATTGTTTTCAGCCATTTTAGGACAGTGGTGAATACTATGTCAAGGTTGTGTGATCTTGCCAGTGATTCGACTTAAGGGTAGATATGGGGTTTAAAGGATTTTTATGGGGTTAAAAATGATGCGAGGTTCTTCGGGCCCTGAAGAGTCCCACAGGTGCACCGGCGTACGGCGCTGATTCACTAACAACACCACTGATTGTCACTGCTTCCGTTCGCTAAAAGTTATTCCGACGAGCACGACCCACCAAATATCTAGGAATCCAAAGGAGAGTAAGATAAAAATTCCCTGATGTCGTGGTGTTTTTTAATACGTTGTCATTATTTAACGTTTTTGTTAGACATTGCGCTTAGTTCTACTATAACATGTGTATTAAAGCAGGGATCAATCGACATTAGTTTTATAACACTTCAAAGTTAGTGTGATACACTTCGTTTTAGGCAACTATATTAAACGTTAATGGGAAACACCTTGTTTTAGAAAATGATATTAAATTATGGTTCTTTTACGCAACTGACTCGCTACTGAATTCAAATACTGGTGAGACACGGTATGGCAAAAAGACGCTCATGAAAAGATTCGACTTAGTGAAAAAGAAAAAGGAACTCGTGGTCAAACTCTCCATGACTATCCGCGTTGATTCTTTAAAGTAGGTGCGCACCCTCTGGATGTTAAAATCTGACTCCTCGCGCTGGTCGACGTTGACCCAGCCTCGGTGATTGCGATGAGTTTCCACGCATGTCATCGCAGGGGAAAACAATCTTTCCTTCGCCCCAACGACCTATGAGAAATCGGTCCGCATCACTATCGGCAGGTTCCCCTAGACATCTTCCAGATAGGGTGAATATCTTTTCCTCAGCAAGAAAGACAAACGAAACATGCGTTGGGCGAAGGAAAGGAAAACCAAAATTGCAGCTGGTCAAATATGATGATCCGTGTACGGGCTATTGCCACCGTACGATAGAGGATCGATTTTTGGGTTGGCGTTAAGTCAACAGAACTTTGCCCACGATGGCTAGGGACCAGAATGGATGTAAGCCTGTTTGTTTTAGAGGAAGATAACGAGGGACACAATCATGGGTATGATTGTATCCAATTCCATGGTCGGTTGGTGGGCAATCCTGGCAATTTTTTTGCGGCTGCTGAAAACCTAATATATAATACATAGAAACATTATATGTTTACTCATTGGCCGCTGCGTACAGCATCAATTCGCTTGTACGCAGATTGCCAACCTTGTTATTGTTGTTGAACATTTATTGTACAATAATTTAACAAATGTTGATTTAGGACCAAAATGCTAAATCCTATTTTACAATATTTTCTTTATATTTTTATATTTTTATATTTTTATATTTTTATATTTTTATATTTTTATATTTTTATATTTTTATATTTTTATATTTTTATATTTTTATATTTATATATTTTTATATTTTTATATTTTTATATTTTTATATTTTTATATTTTTATATTTTTATATTTTTATATTTTTATATTTTTATATTTTTATATTTTTATATTTTTATATTTTCATATTTTTTTATTTTTATATTTTTATATTTTTATATTTTTATATTTTTATATTTTTATATTTTTATACATTTCCAATTACCCGAATATTTTAAAAGAAGTTTTTTTTTTTAACAATATAAGGTAAAAAAGTTTACAAAAAAAAATAATAACAAACATTAACAAAAATGTTAACATAAGGAAATCTTAAAACGAAAGGAATCTAAATGAAGAATGGAAATGAAAAGGAAGAATAAATAAATATGAAAAGGGAAATGAGGAATGGGAAGGGAAGGAGTAGCGTCTGAAGATCTTACTATATTTGGGGATATTAAATCTTTTCTTGATTGTCAATCCACCACCAGTTTGGATGGGATCGGTCATTTATAGAATTATCTCGATCGCCTCTTGCCATGCTAAAGCGCAAGTGAACTGCAGCATTTGATATATCACTGTTATAAAGAATCCGTTTGTCCCTGGCACCACGAAAAGCGTGGTAAATAATAGGGACTCCGTGCTTGTTTTGGATAAGACCTTTTCTATCCAAGAGAGGGAACGCTTCTGGTGGGATAAACCAATTTTGAAGTGTATTCTCCAGGTACATGTCATTGGGGTAGTATGCTCCCGAGATGAGATTATTTTCGCTGCACATTGCCCTTGCAGTGTGACCACGAATCATTTTTATAATGAAATTGTCTATCCTAGTCAGTCCTGATTTGTCATACAGTGTCTTATTAGGATAGAATTTCCTGTATTGAGAGTGGGCTATTCTATGTAATCCGAGGCAGGAACGCAAGCACTGCCTCTCGAAATGCGAAACTTTTCCATGTAGGATGGGGAAACGTTAAACCATACCGGGCAACCACACGCTAATATTGGACGAATAAATGTTGAGTACGAAATTATTTTAACTTTGTGATCTAGGAGACTATTTCGAAACAGACTTCTTGTCATTGCATATGCACTTATAGCTGCGGAGAGGGCAGCTGCTATGTGCTTATCAAAGTATAGGTATTAATCCATCCAAATACCAAGGTACCTGACAACAGTTTTCATTTGCAGCACAATGGAAACGTTTTTCCAATTATGCCTTGTATCTCTTGAAGCTGTAGAAAGAGGTGTTCTGAAAAGGATGGTTTCTATTTTTCGGAAGTTAATTTTCAATTTCCAATCGTCACAAAAGCGTTTGATTTTATTGAAGTCTTCTTGAAGAAGTCTGTTAATGGCATCGATTTTTTTTTCTGATCTGTACACTACAATATCGTCGGCATATGCAATAGCATGATTAAGAGACCCAACTATATCACTAGTATAAATATTGAAGAGAATGGAAGAATTCACGGCTCCCTGCTGTAAGCCATTTTTAATATGGAAAGTTTTATTGGAGATTTTGTCCCCACATTTTACCACAAATTGTTTATCCATTATCATGTCGTAAATGATGTATAACAGATATTCAGGCAAACCTAGATTTGATAACTTATATACAAGTCCTTCTAACCATACGGTATCGAAGGCCTTTTCAAAGTCAACCAAACATAGGCCTGTGCATTGTCGTTTTGCCTTGTTCCACTGTATATCGGAAACAAGTTTTGTAGCTGCATGAACTGTGTCGTGTCCCGCTCTAAAGCCAAACTGGTTGTTCGGAATGATGTCGTTTTCATCACACCAGTTTATCATCCGGGATGAGTCCTGCGTTCAGCAATATTTGACAATTCTCAGGAGTCCTCCGGACTTGAAGGCAGGGAATGTCACTATGATCTTTTCTTTTAAATACTTTATTTATTTGCGGAAACATATTCCCACCACTGGTTTTAATGGAGAGAATTTTACGTTTCCATTCTTCATTAATTAATCAGTTTTTGAACGTTTTTAATCAATGACTTAATTGTCTTTATTTCTTGGCTATAAGGATCGCTGAACTGTCTGTAGAGCAGTTTGAGCTGGGAGAGCAGAGCGCTTTTTTGTCTATATAGGGCATACATACATTCGACGTTTTTCGGCTACACGCCACCCACACTCAACTCCACTTGACTCCCCGTGACACTTTCAACCTTTGCGACTCCATCGAATCCCGTTTCGATTCGTTTCGACATTTTTCACCTCTGCGTCTCCACTCGACTTCACGCAACTCCGTACAACCTTTTCGACTCCGTCGACATCGCCCAACATTACTCGACCCTTTTTAGACTCCATTTCTACAGTCTTCCTAAGATATTGGCGCACAATGCCCTCACACATTGCTGACTCGACTAGACTCCACAAGCCTCAACACAATCTCGACCTCTCTCATTATTTTGGTGCAACAATGCCCATTAGCAACTGACACCACGCGACCCAGCTCGCCTTGCCTCGTCTCTTCGTAACCCTCTCAATTTTACCCCTTCAAACCGGCTCCTTATGTAACAATAGCTACTCCCGTAGCACATAACCAATAGGACCCCCGGTTTCGTCTCGGCAAACAATTCGCCATACAAACGTATGGACAAAAGACACCGGCTCTGGACTTGGTCCCTTTCCTTCTCGCACACGGCAACCCGTCACTGCGGATGGGAATTACCCTGGGATAAGTTCCCCTCCATCTCGCACACGCCATTTCGTCACTGCAGATGCGAGCGGATTTCCGATGGGTTCCGACCTATAAAACGCCGCACACCTTTGCCCTTGATGGCATCAAGTGGTAACATCTGCGTCCACATTATTTATCGACAAAGGCCCATACTATAACCTGGAACTAGTCACCATGACAGTTCCCCCGATTTAATCAAAGCGCCTCCCGAAGTACGCAGGGCCATCTTGTTTTCCAAGCGCCCCCCCCCCCCCCTCTCACCACACACCACCCATTCGAGCACCCCTATAGCCCTACCTTTTTTTCGTGACTTTGTCACTGGGGGGGGTACCGTGGCTGCCCGCCAAACCCCACGGTACAATTACCTAAAAACCCCCATTATCTCACCCCTAGAAGCATACGTTTTCGCTAATGCAATCGCATTAAGAACTGAAAATGCTACACGCATTAATTTGAGCAAAGCTATAATCATAAAGCTTCT
Organism: Microdon myrmicae; assembly: GCA_963931805.1. NCBI lineage: Eukaryota > Metazoa > Arthropoda > Insecta > Diptera > Syrphidae > Microdon > Microdon myrmicae. The sequence goes on along the minus strand of OZ007497.1, from coordinate 47,013,197 downwards.
GCAAAAGGATTCTTACCTTTTCAAGCATTCCTTCCCTTACAAATCCCCTGTAAGAGTTCTTACTTTCCTTATCATAAATTATCCTGAAAAGAAAAACCCCGGTTCACATATCATGTAACCATTCCAGCCAGGGATAATTATCATTGCGTCGCCTATTCCCAGTTTTGTTCATGTGTACAATAAATTTCTTTATGTATACATTGGCTGGCGACCTTTTCTCCCAGCAATAAAATTCCCTGACTCGCACAATGTGCAAACCAAAGCAAATACGCATCTCGCGTCTTAAACCTATTAACACCATGTGCTACGGCATTGCGGCTATCGTAACAGCTGCAATGCATACCATAGACAATGATCTATCCGATCCTCTTGTCTTCTAATATTTCGGGATCTGCTTTTCATCAGCGGCGGCAAGAGCAAACAGAAAACCAATTATCATCCAAGGAGATTCGGTTTGTTTGCTTTACCGAATTGGCATCCCATGATACACTCTATGCCCTTTTCTTTGTTTAGATCCTTTCCCATTGCTTCGGTCCATAAAATAACCGACGTACACACCCACTTGTGTATCGTGAGGATCTCCTCTATGAGATCGGTTTGGTTACTCCAAAGAGAGACTTTACGTCTCTCTCGGAACAGGAAATCCACCCTTAATTTAAGAGAACCAATTTCACAGCTGAATTTCCTTTAACAACGATTGAATATCGTTGAGTCCTTTACCATCCGCAGGCCAGCACGGTCATGCCCCTCCCGCACTCCGTCTCGACGGAGTTGCGCATGTATATATCAGAGTCGTGTTCATGTTGTACGTGTGTCCAATACGTATCGCGTTCCAGAATCTAACAGTCTCAAACCACGGTGTTTTGTAATAAGTTTAGCATTTAAAATTATGTGTAATAATTCATAACAGTATAGTGTAACTGCCCGTGTTTAATTCAAATCTCTAACTGTATTTTAATTCATCTCAACGAAAGTGAAATAAAATAAAAATCCATTACAAACAATAGACTAATCTCGTGTTTTAATTACTATTTGTCGCGCAGTTTTGCACGAGTTGGTGGACGGTGTTTTGGTATTCGGAGGAACATTAAGTGAATGGTGGGTTGGTAGTAGAACTCGCGTCCATGCTGACGCTACGATTACCTCCACCACAGACCCCTATCTCAGCCTTTGTATCAACGAACTTGACTTCACACAACACATGCGGTTTTTAAATGCTTTTTATTTATATTGCACAATATTCATTAAGTGTATTTTGTATATCGAAATAAAAATGTTCTTTTAGACAACTCAGTCGTGTTTGCATTTCTGGTCACAAATCTCTTTTGTGAGGAAATTGTTTGCGTTTCCACCACATCCGGTATAGATAAACAGCTCACATTCATGAGTAATAGGACTGTGCCCATACCGGGGAAAGTTTAAGCTACACGTACCTGGGTCTATTGGTAGATGGCATATATCTAACAAAAATTAAATAATAGTTTAAGTGTTGCCAAAAAAAAAGTATCATATTTCCCTCTTAGTCTACTTACCTATTTCAATGGCATTAACTGGAGAAGTGAATCCAAAGATCACTATAACTCCTAACCAAAATAAGCAACCAACTAGCTTCATCGTGTACTAATCGAAGATTGAATAATTTTAGACAAAATCAAATCAATTTATACCCTTCGATCAGGTGAAACACGGTCATATTAGCTAAAATGTTTTTCTGGCTGTCTTTTTGACTATAATACAATAATTAGACTTATATACAGGTGCTGCACTATTGGCTATATACCTGTTAACCTGAGGTAGTGTGGTTTTCTGCTTATTTAAGTCACAACAATAGTAATTAAGTTATGTTTTATCATTGCCTTGGCAACATTCGAGGATGTTAAAGTGCGTATAATATTTTCTGCGTTAGCACCAATATTTCTTCAAACTATTGTGTACATTTAATGAACCCAAAATCAATTGATTTCTATACAATATGTGTGCACTTAGTCAAGTTGATATTAATAGCGTTTTTCTTTTAATTAACATGTGGCGTCGATAATTAAGAAGTCTTTAAAGAATCAGTAGAGAGCGAGTCAACGTTTAGGAAATGATGATAGCATTTGTTCGGTACTGTATTCACATGATACAACTTCTAGATCACAAAATAGGCAACCATTTTGTGTAATAATTTAAGAAGCTAGTTTCAGTTTTAATACGCACCTTTTTACCATACACTTTTACAATTCAGGACTAAATTCTAAATCTAGTACAGAGTGGGCCTAAGCTGTGAGCCTAATTTCAATATACAATAAAAAAGAATTACGGCACCTTATTAATCTTTTATTTATATATTTTAAAACTGCAAAAATGGACATTTTAATCATATATGATATTACAAAAATTATCTAGTTCAAATTGAACAAAGTAACCAGGTTATTAACATGGGTAAAGTAGAATTCCCAAATTCTCAAAAACACGCGATTAACAAGTTGCTCTTGGAATGATGACTTTGATTTCCTATAAAATGCTTTGTTGTCTATATTTGTCGGGTTACCTCCATAAACTGTTGATTTTAAGTATTTCCGCACTTAATCATTCGGAGTAAGATCCGGACTCAGTAGGGGTTGTGGGGTTATTGTAGTAGGGTGTGTGGCGTAGATGTATCTGCCTAACATGGACACGGGTTTCCACCTATCGCCCACGAACGATTTCCTCAAAAAATTGTCACCAAACCTTGTTCCAAGAGGAAAGATAAATAAGAGGCACTGATGGAGCTACGTTGGATAAAGTTTTAACACTTAATAAATATCCAGTTGATCTGCAATTTTGTTTATTCGATTAAGGTTTAGGAATATTTCGTACTCGTTTATTTTTACACTATGTTAGTGGATTCTAGTCCAATAAATGACACAACACTGTTATTCTTGAGTTCTCTCAGCGCACAAACATTTAATTCAATCCAACCGACTACAAGCCACTGACCGCGATCACTTTTTGTGCAACGTCCCAAGTGTTTAAGGGATAATTTGTCGTAATAACGTACCGCGATAAACTACACTTCGGACACCGAGTTCCCTTTACTAGAGAGAAAGACTTGGTTGTCCGGACAAGTACTCGCGACAAAGGATACAATCTGACTCCTTTTATATTGTGTACTCCGTAAAGGTTGTTTTCAGACTCCTCGTGGAAATCGTCCTCAACATTCCTTGTAGTATCGGATACCTCTGTCGTACCAGGGAAATTCAAATACACATCTGGAAAATAAAGGAACAGGTATTGAAACTGGCAGAACATGCAGTCATAAATCATGAGAATGGTTTTCCCATGATGGTGATGAAATATCGGCAAAAACCCAAGGCTGCCTGAGAACATGAATCTTCTCGACTACATTGTTTGTGTAGGAAATTGCCGCCTGGACGAAAATGTTTTCTTTTGCCTAAATCGGATAAACAGAAGTTTTTCGGGTAGCATAATGGAACATTGCTGGTGGCGGCAATTGGGTCTTCTGTGATGTAAAATTCGCCATAGCAACTAGAAACAAGGTTTATTGATCTGGTTTATCCCGCTCATTTTGTCCTATTGCAGGGCTATTCGAAATCTGGCTTGCAGATGTGCAAGCCAGCAAATAGCCTGGCATGTATTTCTGGACGTTAAATGGGCATGGCGACAGTGTTTGTGTACACTTTGATTCTGCCAAAAATGTATCGTCGATCGATGAATCGAGTGTGTGTTATTTTAAATAACGCTCGATCGCTTGCAGGTAGCCAACGATGGCTACGCTGTATATCGTCGATAGGACGATCGGCCGATGGGGCTTTAAATGAAGAGTAAAAATGACATGCCGGGTGTAGAGGAAAAGCTCCTCGGCTATGATGGGATATTTATGACGGTTATCCAAGTGGGTAACCGAATTGTTTTCAGCCATTTTAGGACAGTGGTGAATACTATGTCAAGGTTGTGTGATCTTGCCAGTGATTCGACTTAAGGGTAGATATGGGGTTTAAAGGATTTTTATGGGGTTAAAAATGATGCGAGGTTCTTCGGGCCCTGAAGAGTCCCACAGGTGCACCGGCGTACGGCGCTGATTCACTAACAACACCACTGATTGTCACTGCTTCCGTTCGCTAAAAGTTATTCCGACGAGCACGACCCACCAAATATCTAGGAATCCAAAGGAGAGTAAGATAAAAATTCCCTGATGTCGTGGTGTTTTTTAATACGTTGTCATTATTTAACGTTTTTGTTAGACATTGCGCTTAGTTCTACTATAACATGTGTATTAAAGCAGGGATCAATCGACATTAGTTTTATAACACTTCAAAGTTAGTGTGATACACTTCGTTTTAGGCAACTATATTAAACGTTAATGGGAAACACCTTGTTTTAGAAAATGATATTAAATTATGGTTCTTTTACGCAACTGACTCGCTACTGAATTCAAATACTGGTGAGACACGGTATGGCAAAAAGACGCTCATGAAAAGATTCGACTTAGTGAAAAAGAAAAAGGAACTCGTGGTCAAACTCTCCATGACTATCCGCGTTGATTCTTTAAAGTAGGTGCGCACCCTCTGGATGTTAAAATCTGACTCCTCGCGCTGGTCGACGTTGACCCAGCCTCGGTGATTGCGATGAGTTTCCACGCATGTCATCGCAGGGGAAAACAATCTTTCCTTCGCCCCAACGACCTATGAGAAATCGGTCCGCATCACTATCGGCAGGTTCCCCTAGACATCTTCCAGATAGGGTGAATATCTTTTCCTCAGCAAGAAAGACAAACGAAACATGCGTTGGGCGAAGGAAAGGAAAACCAAAATTGCAGCTGGTCAAATATGATGATCGGTGTACGGGCTATTGCCACCGTACGATAGAGGATCGATTTTTGGGTTGGCGTTAAGTCAACAGAACTTTGCCCACGATGGCTAGGGACCAGAATGGATGTAAGCCTGTTTGTTTTAGAGGAAGATAACGAGGGACACAATCATGGGTATGATTGTATCCAATTCCATGGTCGGTTGGTGACCAATCCTGGCAAATTTTTTGCGGCTGCTGAAAACCTAATATATAATACATAGAAACATTGTATGTTTACTCATTGGCCGCTGCGTACAGCATCAATTCGCTTGTACGCAGATTGCCAACCTTGTTATTGTTGTTGAACATTTATTGTACAATAATTTAACAAATGTTGATTTAGGACCAAAATGCTAAATCCTATTTTACAATATTTTCTTTATATTTTTATATTTTTATATTTTTATATTTTTATATTTTTATATTTTTATATTTTTATATTTTTATATTTATATATTTTTATATTTTTATATTTTTATATTTTTATATTTTTATATTTTTATATTTTTATATTTTTATATTTTTATATTTTTATATTTTTATATTTTTATATTTTTATATTTTCATATTTTTTTATTTTTATATTTTTATATTTTTATATTTTTATATTTTTATATTTTTATATTTTTATACATTTCCAATTACCCGAATATTTTAAAAGAAGTTTTTTTTTTTAACAATATAAGGTAAAAAAGTTTACAAAAAAAAATAATAACAAACATTAACAAAAATGTTAACATAAGGAAATCTTAAAACGAAAGGAATCTAAATGAAGAATGGAAATGAAAAGGAAGAATAAATAAATATGAAAAGGGAAATGAGGAATGGGAAGGGAAGGAGTAGCGTCTGAAGATCTTACTATATTTGGGGATATTAAATCTTTTCTTGATTGTCAATCCACCACCAGTTTGGATGGGATCGGTCATTTATAGATTTATCTCGATCGCCTCTTGCCATGCTAAAGCGCAAGTGAACTGCAGCATTTGATATATCACTGTTATAAAGAATCCGTTTGTCCCTGGCACCACGAAAAGCGTGGTAAATAATAGGGACTCCGTGCTTGTTTTGGATAAGACCTTTTCTATCCAAGAGAGGGAACGCTTCTGGTGGGATAAACCAATTTTGAAGTGTATTCTCCAGGTACATGTCATTGGGGTAGTATGCTCCCGAGATGAGATTATTTTCGCTGCACATTGCCCTTGCAGTGTGACCACGAATCATTTTTATAATGAAATTGTCTATCCTAGTCAGTCCTGATTTGTCATACAGTGTCTTATTAGGATAGAATTTCCTGTATTGAGAGTGGGCTATTCTATGTAATCCGAGGCAGGAACGCAAGCACTGCCTCTCGAAATGCGAAACTTTTCTATGTAGGATGGTGAAACGTTAAACCATACCGGGCAACCACACGCTAATATTGGACGAATAAATGTTGAGTACGAAATTATTTTAACTTTGTGATCTAGGAGACTATTTCGAAACAGACTTCTTGTCATTGCATATGCACTTATAGCTGCGGAGAGGGCAGCTGCTATGTGCTTATCAAAGTATAGGTATTAATCCATCCAAATACCAAGGTACCTGACAACAGTTTTCATTTGCAGCACAATGGAAACGTTTTTCCAATTATGCCTTGTATCTCTTGAAGCTGTAGAAAGAGGTGTTCTGAAAAGGATGGTTTCTATTTTTCGGAAGTTAATTTTCAATTTCCAATCGTCACAAAAGCGTTTGATTTTATTGAAGTCTTCTTGAAGAAGTCTGTTAATGGCATCGATTTTTTTTTCTGATCTGTACACTACAATATCGTCGGCATATGCAATAGCATGATTAAGAGACCCAACTATATCACTAGTATAAATATTGAAGAGAATGGAAGAATTCACGGCTCCCTGCTGTAAGCCATTTTTAATATGGAAAGTTTTATTGGAGATTTTGTCCCCACATTTTACCACAAATTGTTTATCCATTATCATGTCGTAAATGATGTATAACAGATATTCAGGCAAACCTAGATTTGATAACTTATATACAAGTCCTTCTAACCATACGGTATCGAAGGCCTTTTCAAAGTCAACCAAACATAGGCCTGTGCATTGTCGTTTTGCCTTGTTCCACTGTATATCGGAAACAAGTTTTGTAGCTGCATGAACTGTGTCGTGTCCCGCTCTAAAGCCAAACTGGTTGTTCGGAATGATGTCGTTTTCATCACACCAGTTTATCATCCGGGATGAGTCCTGCGTTCAGCAATATTTGACAATTCTCAGGAGTCCTCCGGACTTGAAGGCAGGGAATGTCACTATGATCTTTTCTTTTAAATACTTTATTTATTTGCGGAAACATATTCCCACCACTGGTTTTAATGGAGAGAATTTTACGTTTCCATTCTTCATTAATTAATCAGTTTTTGAACGTTTTTAATCAATGACTTAATTGTCTTTATTTCTTGGCTATAAGGATCGCTGAACTGTCTGTAGAGCAGTTTGAGCTGGGAGAGCAGAGCGCTTTTTTGTCTATATAGGGCATACATACATTCGACGTTTTTCGGCTACACGCCACCCACACTCAACTCCACTTGACTCCCCGTGACACTTTCAACCTTTGCGACTCCATCGAATCCCGTTTCGATTCGTTTCGACATTTTTCACCTCTGCGTCTCCACTCGACTTCACGCAACTCCGTACAACCTTTTCGACTCCGTCGACATCGCCCAACATTACTCGACCCTTTTTAGACTCCATTTCTACAGTCTTCCTAAGATATTGGCGCACAATGCCCTCACACATTGCTGACTCGACTAGACTCCACAAGCCTCAACACAATCTCGACCTCTCTCATTATTTTGGTGCAACAATGCCCATTAGCAACTGACACCACGCGACCCAGCTCGCCTTGCCTCGTCTCTTCGTAACCCTCTCAATTTTACCCCTTCAAACCGGCTCCTTATGTAACAATAGCTACTCCCGTAGCACATAACCAATAGGACCCCCGGTTTCGTCTCGGCAAACAATTCGCCATACAAACGTATGGACAAAAGACACCGGCTCTGGACTTGGTCCCTTTCCTTCTCGCACACGGCAACCCGTCACTGCGGATGGGAATTACCCTGGGATAAGTTCCCCTCCATCTCGCACACGCCATTTCGTCACTGCAGATGCGAGCGGATTTCCGATGGGTTCCGACCTATAAAACGCCGCACACCTTTGCCCTTGATGGCATCAAGTGGTAACATCTGCGTCCACATTATTTATCGACAAAGGCCCATACTATAACCTGGAACTAGTCACCATGACAGTTCCCCCGATTTAATCAAAGCGCCTCCCGAAGTACGCAGGGCCATCTTGTTTTCCAAGCGCCCCCCCCCCCCCCCTCTCACCACACACCACCCATTCGAGCACCCCTATAGCCCTACCTTTTTTTCGTGACTTTGTCACTGGGGGGGAGGGGGGGGGGGGGTATCGTGGCCGTTCTGCCAAACGCCACGGTACAATTACCTAAAAACCCCCATTACCTCACCCTTTAGAAGCATACGTTTTCGTTAATGCAATCGCATTAAGAACTGAAAATGCTACACGCATTAATTGGAGCAAAGCTATAATCATAAAGCTTCTGCAAAAGAATTCTTACCTTTTCAAGCATTCCTTCGCTTACAAATCCCCTGTAAGAGTTCTTACTTTTCTTATCATAAATTATCCTGAAAAGAAAAACCCCGGTTCACATATCATGTAACCATTCCAGCCAGGGATAATTATCATTGCGTCGCCTATTCCCAGTTTTGTTCATGTGTACAATAAATTTCTTTATGTATACATTGGCTGGCGACCTTTTCTCCCAGCAATAAAATTCCCTGACTCGCACAATGTGCAAACCAAAGCAAATACGCATCTCGCGTCTTAAACCTATTAACACCATGTGCTACGGCATTGCGGCTATCGTAACAGCTGCAATGCATACCATAGACAATGATCTATCCGATCCTCTTGTCTTCTAATATTTCGGGATCTGCTTTTCATCAGCGGCGGCAAGAGCAAACAGAAAACCAATTATCATCCAAGGAAATTCGGTTTGTTTGCTTTACCGAATTGGCATCCCATGATACACCCTATGCCCTTTTCTTTGTTTAGATCCTTTCCCATTGCTTCGGTCCATAAAATAACCGACGTACACACCCACTTGTGTATCGTGAGGATCTCCTCTATGAGATCGGTTTGGTTACTCCAAAGAGAGACTTTACGTCTCTCTCGGAACAGGAAATCCACCCTTAATTTAAGAGAACCAATTTCACAGCTGAATTTCCTTTAACAACGATTGAATATCGTTGAGTCCTTTACCATCCGCAGGCCAGCACGGTCATGCCCCTCCCGCACTCCGTCTCGACGGTGTGGCGCATGTATATATCAGAGTCGTGTTCATGTTGTACGTGTGTCCAATACGTATCGCGTTCCAGAATCTAACAGTCTCAAACCACGGTGTTTTGTAATAAGTTTAGCATTTAAAATTATGTGTAATAATTCATAACAGTATAGTGTAACTGCCCGTGTTTAATTCAAATCTCTAACTGTATTTTAATTCATCTCAACGAAAGTGAAATAAAATAAAAATCCATTACAAACAATAGACTAATCTCGTGTTTTAATTACTATTTGTCGCGCAGTTTTGCACGAGTTGGTGGACGGTGTTTTGGTATTCGGAGGAACATTAAGTGAATGGTGGGTTGGTAGTAGAACTCGCGTCCATGCTGACGCTACGATTACCTCCACCACAGACCCCTATCTCAGCCTTTGTATCAACGAACTTGACTTCACACAACACATGCGGTTTTTAAATGCTTTTTATTTATATTGCACAATATTCATTAAGTGTATTTTGTATATCGAAATAAAAATGTTCTTTTAGACAACTCAGTCGTGTTTGCATTTCTGGTCACAAATCTCTTTTGTGAGGAAATTGTTTGCGTTTCCACCACATCCGGTATAGATAAACAGCTCACATTCATGAGTAATAGGACTGTGCCCATACCGGGGAAAGTTTAAGCTACACGTACCTGGGTCTATTGGTAGATGGCATATATCTAACAAAAATTAAATAATAGTTTAAGTGTTGCCAAAAAAAAAGTATCATATTTCCCTCTTAGTCTACTTACCTATTTCAATGGCATTAACTGGAGAAGTGAATCCAAAGATCACTATAACTCCTTTTGGCGGGTGATGTCAAATTCGGTCGTAAGTGTTCCGCCGAACACTGAACGCACACAAGGAAGAACACACTGAGCGGAAACAGCACAATGAAACACGGAAAAATCGTTTTCTTTTATTTTAACTTTTATTGATCTTGTTTTGTTTTTAATACACTAAAACGTCTAGTACACAATTTATATTTTGTTTTAAGTTTTCTAACTCCACAGGATCTTATTAGTCCGTGTCGATTTTTCTTGGGATCGTTACTTTTGAAATTCATGAGAGAACATTCGTTACAGAGTTAACACGTAAATACCAATAGTTTATGCTTGTTGCAATTGCAGTTAAGAAACACGAAAGAAACACAAGTTACTGAGTTAATGTTTTAACACACGTACGACGCGACTTCCTCGATTGACTTTCCTATAACTCTTCTCAGAGGATCCTCTCCGTTCGGCTATCTTGTTTCTACTGCCGTCTTTTTTTTTACGATACCGGTTCGACCTCCAATCCCAACTCCTTGTCTCCTTGACGACCAAAATCAGACCTTTTCGTCCTGCTTCTCTAGCGAAGTATTGCGCAGCGCGGACCGCCCTCCTCGTAGGGTTTCTCTGTCACCACCTTTTCGTACCGATGCTCGATATAAAAACTCCCCCTCTTTCAACCTATCGGATACCGTTTTTTTCAGTATCTGTGTGTTTTGTATCTGCAGTGGTGCAGACACAATTTCCTGTAAGGAGAAAATTCTCACGCATACATATGGAAGCTTCACCGTCGTTGTTGACGGTGGATTCTATTCCCACGCTGCTTAGTTAGGTCGACCATCTGGTGTTGACGATCGCCTGGACGTCTAGTCCGCTGGTATCTATTGGATTTGAAATCCAAGAGAGTTTTTCACATGGTGTGAAAAACAAACATTCCGCTGATGCATTTCTGCTTGGCGGACAGTGGCAACGGCGCAATGCTGTGCCGTATTTATTTATTGCAGCTGGCCTTCGTGAAACTCCAAACAAAGTATTGTTTGGAGTTACGTGGTGCTTGGTTTTTCGCGCCATCTGGGTGTTAACGAGGCTAAGGAATGCGCTCCTTTGTTTGCGGTGAATATTTGGGTGATCTAATGCTTAGATCAACCGCACCACGTCCGTTGGTCGGTTAATTGTTTTAATTGTAATTCCCTGCATCTCGTGCAGATGTTCAGGGTTGCCGACTTGTGGTGCTGGCATTCACTTAGCTTGCGATTGCACACGTCGAAGGATGCATGGATGTTTCTCTTTGTTTCAGGTCGTAGGTTTTAGGTATGGAGCGTTTAGCTCGGTATTAGAGGCTTTGGGGACGTTAAGTTCCTTGCCTTCTGGTGTCGACTCAACGTTGGGTTACTGGCGGCCCCCGCTGGGCTTGGGATCGCGTCTGTGGACGTGATGTTGTCCAGGTAAGTGCGTTACCTCAAGTTGGTCTGGCCTTTTTCCTGTGGGGAATTGTACGTTCGCCACAAACTGGTATGAGTATGTATGACTGATCACTCTGACTGACTGGTTCTGACTGAACTGACTGACTTAGGTGTCTGAACTGGGTATGCGTCTTGTCTTGTGCGATGTGTATGAGTATGGGTCTTGGTCTTGAAGTGACTTTACAATACAATTTTTCCTCTTCTTATAGAACATTGTGTTCTAATTGGTTGGAAATTATAATGTGAACAAAACTAATTTTATCAAAGTATTTCATTAAGTGTATTTTGTATATCGAAATAAAAATGTTCTTTTAGACAACTCAGTCGTGTTTGCATTTCTGGTCACAAATCTCTTTTGTGAGGAAATTGTTTGCGTTTCCACCACATCCGGTATAGATAAACAGCTCACATTCATGAGTAATAGGACTGTGCCCATACCGGGGAAAGTTTAAGCTACACGTACCTGGGTCTATTGGTAGATGGCATATATCTAACAAAAATTAAATAATAGTTTAAGTGTTGCCAAAAAAAAAGTATCATATTTCCCTCTTAGTCTACTTACCTATTTCAATGGCATTAACTGGAGAAGTGAATCCAAAGATCACTATAACTCCTAACCAAAATAAGCAACCAACTAGCTTCATCGTGTACTAATCGAAGATTGAATAATTTTAGACAAAATCAAATCAATTTATACCCTTCGATCAGGTGAAACACGGTCATATTAGCTAAAATGTTTTTCTGGCTGTCTTTTTGACTATAATACAATAATTAGACTTATATACAGGTGCTGCACTATTGGCTATATACCTGTTAACCTGAGGTAGTGTGGTTTTCTGCTTATTTAAGTCACAACAATAGTAATTAAGTTATGTTTTATCATTGCCTTGGCAACATTCGAGGATGTTAAAGTGCGTATAATATTTTCTGCGTTAGCACCAATATTTCTTCAAACTATTGTGTACATTTAATGAACCCAAAATCAATTGATTTCTATACAATATGTGTGCACTTAGTCAAGTTGATATTAATAGCGTTTTTCTTTTAATTAACATGTGGCGTCGATAATTAAGAAGTCTTTAAAGAATCAGTAGAGAGCGAGTCAACGTTTAGGAAATGATGATAGCATTTGTTCGGTACTGTATTCACATGATACAACTTCTAGATCACAAAATAGGCAATCATTTTGTGTAATAATTTAAGAAGCTAGTTTCAGTTTTAATACGCACCTTTTTACCATACACTTTTACAATTCAGGACTAAATTCTAAATCTAGTACAGAGTGGGCCTAAGCTGTGAGCCTAATTTCAATATACAATAAAAAAGAATTACGGCACCTTATTAATCTGTTATTTATATATTTTAAAACTGCAAAAATGGACATTTTAATCATATATGATATTACAAAAATTATCTAGTTCAAATTGAACAAAGTAACCAGGTTATTAACATGGGTAAAGTAGAATTCCCAAATTCTCAAAAACACGCGATTAACAAGTTGCTCTTGGAATGATGACTTTGATTTCCTATAAAATGCTTTGTTGTCTATATTTGTCGGGTTACCTCCATAAACTGTTGATTTTAAGTATTTCCGCACTTAATCATTCGGAGTAAGATCCGGACTCAGTAGGGGTTGTGGGGTTATTGTAGTAGGGTGTGTGGCGTAGATGTATCTGCCTAACATGGACACGGGTTTCCACCTATCGCCCACGAACGATTTCCTCAAAAAATTGTCACCAAACCTTGTTCCAAGAGGAAAGATAAATAAGAGGCACTGATGGAGCTACGTTGGATAAAGTTTTAACACTTAATAAATATCCAGTTGATCTGCAATTTTGTTTATTCGATTAAGGTTTAGGAATATTTCGTACTCGTTTATTTTTACACTATGTTAGTGGATTCTAGTCCAATAAATGACACAACACTGTTATTCTTGAGTTCTCTCAGCGCACAAACATTTAATTCAATCCAACCGACTACAAGCCACTGACCGCGATCACTTTTTGTGCAACGTCCCAAGTGTTTAAGGGATAATTTGTCGTAATAACGTACCGCGATAAACTACACTTCGGACACCGAGTTCCCTTTACTAGAGAGAAAGACTTGGTTGTCCGGACAAGTACTCGCGACAAAGGATACAATCTGACTCCTTTTATATTGTGTACTCCGTAAAGGTTGTTTTCAGACTCCTCGTGGAAATCGTCCTCAACATTCCTTGTAGTATCGGATACCTCTGTCGTACCAGGGAAATTCAAATACACATCTGGAAAATAAAGGAACAGGTATTGAAACTGGCAGAACATGCAGTCATAAATCATGAGAATGGTTTTCCCATGATGGTGATGAAATATCGGCAAAAACCCAAGGCTGCCTGAGAACATGAATCTTCTCGACTACATTGTTTGTGTAGGAAATTGCCGCCTGGACGAAAATGTTTTCTTTTGCCTAAATCGGATAAACAGAAGTTTTTCGGGTAGCATAATGGAACATTGCTGGTGGCGGCAATTGGGTCTTCTGTGATGTAAAATTCGCCATAGCAACTAGAAACAAGGTTTATTGATCTGGTTTATCCCGCTCATTTTGTCCTATTGCAGGGCTATTCGAAATCTGGCTTGCAGATGTGCAAGCCAGCAAATAGCCTGGCATGTATTTCTGGACGTTAAATGGGCATGGCGACAGTGTTTGTGTACACTTTGATTCTGCCAAAAATGTATCGTCGATCGATGAATCGAGTGTGTGTTATTTTAAATAACGCTCGATCGCTTGCAGGTAGCCAACGATGGCTACGCTGTATATCGTCGATAGGACGATCGGCCGATGGGGCTTTAAATGAAGAGTAAAAATGACATGCCGGGTGTAGAGGAAAAGCTCCTCGGCTATGATGGGATATTTATGACGGTTATCCAAGTGGGTAACCGAATTGTTTTCAGCCATTTTAGGACAGTGGTGAATACTATGTCAAGGTTGTGTGATCTTGCCAGTGATTCGACTTAAGGGTAGATATGGGGTTTAAAGGATTTTTATGGGGTTAAAAATGATGCGAGGTTCTTCGGGCCCTGAAGAGTCCCACAGGTGCACCGGCGTACGGCGCTGATTCACTAACAACACCACTGATTGTCACTGCTTCCGTTCGCTAAAAGTTATTCCGACGAGCACGACCCACCAAATATCTAGGAATCCAAAGGAGAGTAAGATAAAAATTCCCTGATGTCGTGGTGTTTTTTAATACGTTGTCATTATTTAACGTTTTTGTTAGACATTGCGCTTAGTTCTACTATAACATGTGTATTAAAGCAGGGATAAATCGACATTAGTTTTATAACACTTCAAAGTTAGTGTGATACACTTCGTTTTAGGCAACTATATTAAACGTTAATGGGAAACACCTTGTTTTAGAAAATGATATTAAATTATGGTTCTTTTACGCAACTGACTCGCTACTGAATTCAAATACTGGTGAGACACGGTATGGCAAAAAGACGCTCATGAAAAGATTCGACTTAGTGAAAAAGAAAAAGGAACTCGTGGTCAAACTCTCCATGACTATCCGCGTTGATTCTTTAAAGTAGGTGCGCACCCTCTGGATGTTAAAATCTGACTCCTCGCGCTGGTCGACGTTGACCCAGCCTCGGTGATTGCGATGAGTTTCCACGCATGTCATCGCAGGGGAAAACAATCTTTCCTTCGCCCCAACGACCTATGAGAAATCGGTCCGCATCACTATCGGCAGGTTCCCCTAGACATCTTCCAGATAGGGTGAATATCTTTTCCTCAGCAAGAAAGACAAACGAAACATGCGTTGGGCGAAGGAAAGGAAAACCAAAATTGCAGCTGGTCAAATATGATGATCCGTGTACGGGCTATTGCCACCGTACGATAGAGGATCGATTTTTGGGTTGGCGTTAAGTCAACAGAACTTTGCCCACGATGGCTAGGGACCAGAATGGATGTAAGCCTGTTTGTTTTAGAGGAAGATAACGAGGGACACAATCATGGGTATGATTGTATCCAATTCCATGGTCGGTTGGTGGGCAATCCTGGCAATTTTTTTGCGGCTGCTGAAAACCTAATATATAATACATAGAAACATTATATGTTTACTCATTGGCCGCTGCGTACAGCATCAATTCGCTTGTACGCAGATTGCCAACCTTGTTATTGTTGTTGAACATTTATTGTACAATAATTTAACAAATGTTGATTTAGGACCAAAATGCTAAATCCTATTTTACAATATTTTCTTTATATTTTTATATTTTTATATTTTTATATTTTTATATTTTTATATTTTTATATTTTTATATTTTTATATTTTTATATTTTTATATTTTTATATTTATATATTTTTATATTTTTATATTTTTATATTTTTATATTTTTATATTTTTATATTTTTATATTTTTATATTTTTATATTTTTATATTTTTATATTTTTATATTTTTATATTTTCATATTTTTTTATTTTTATATTTTTATATTTTTATATTTTTATATTTTTATATTTTTATATTTTTATACATTTCCAATTACCCGAATATTTTAAAAGAAGTTTTTTTTTTTAACAATATAAGGTAAAAAAGTTTACAAAAAAAAATAATAACAAACATTAACAAAAATGTTAACATAAGGAAATCTTAAAACGAAAGGAATCTAAATGAAGAATGGAAATGAAAAGGAAGAATAAATAAATATGAAAAGGGAAATGAGGAATGGGAAGGGAAGGAGTAGCGTCTGAAGATCTTACTATATTTGGGGATATTAAATCTTTTCTTGATTGTCAATCCACCACCAGTTTGGATGGGATCGGTCATTTATAGATTTATCTCGATCGCCTCTTGCCATGCTAAAGCGCAAGTGAACTGCAGCATTTGATATATCACTGTTATAAAGAATCCGTTTGTCCCTGGCACCACGAAAAGCGTGGTAAATAATAGGGACTCCGTGCTTGTTTTGGATAAGACCTTTTCTATCTAAGAGAGGGGACGTTTCTGGTGGGATAAACCCATTTTGGAGTGTATTCTCCAGGTACATGTCATTGGGGTAGTATGCTCCCGAGATAAGATTATTTTCGCTGCACATTGCCCTTGCAATGTGACCACGAATCATTTTTATAATGAAATTGTCTATCCTAGTCAGTCCTGATTTGTCATACAGTGTCTTATTAGGATAGAATTTCCTGTATTGAGAGTGGGCTATTCTATGTAATCCGAGGCAGGAACGCAAGCACTGCCTCTCGAAATGCGAAACTTTTCCATGTAGGATGGGGAAACGTTAAACCATACCGGGCAACCACACGCTAATATTGGACGAATAAATGTTGAGTACGAAATTATTTTAACTTTGTGATCTAGGAGACTATTTCGAAACAGACTTCTTGTCATTGCATATGCACTTATAGCTGCGGAGAGGGCAGCTGCTATGTGCTTATCAAAGTATAGGTATTAATCCATCCAAATACCAAGGTACCTGACAACAGTTTTCATTTGCAGCACAATGGAAACGTTTTTCCAATTATGCCTTGTATCTCTTGAAGCTGTAGAAAGAGGTGTTCTGAAAAGGATGGTTTCTATTTTTCGGAAGTTAATTTTCAATTTCCAATCGTCACAAAAGCGTTTGGTTTTATTGAAGTCTTCTTGAAGAAGTCTGTTAATGGCACCGATTTTTTTTTCTGATCTGTACACTACAGATCAGAAAAAAAAATCGTCGGCATATGCAATAGCATGATTAAGAGACCCAACTATATCACTAGTATAAATATTGAAGAGAATGGAAGAATTCACGGCTCCCTGCTGTAAGCCATTTTTAATATGGAAAGTTTTATTGGAGATTTTGTCCCCACATTTTACCACAAATTGTTTATCCATTATCATGTCGTAAATGATGTATAACAGATATTCAGGCAAACCTAGATTTGATAACTTATATACAAGTCCTTCTAACCATACGGTATCGAAGGCCTTTTCAAAGTCAACCAAACATAGGCCTGTGCATTGTCGTTTTGCCTTGTTCCACTGTATATCGGAAACAAGTTTTGTAGCTGCATGAACTGTGTCGTGCCCTGCTCTAAAGCCAAACTGGTTGTTGGGAATGATGTCGTTTTCATCACACCAGTTTATCGTCCGGGATGAGTCCTGCGTTCAGCAATATTTGACAATTCTCGGGAGTCCTCGGGACTCGAAGGCAGGGAATGTCACTATGATATTTTCTTCTAAATACTTTATTTATTTGCGGAAACATATTCCCACCACTGGTTTTAATGGAGAGAATTTTACGTTTCCATTCTTCATTAATTAATCAGTTTTTGAACGTTTTTAATCAATGACTTAATTGTCTTTATTTCTTGGCTATAAGGATCGCTGAACTGTCTGTAGAGCAGTTTGAGCTGGGAGAGCAGAGCGCTTTTTTGTCTATATAGGGCATACATACATTCGACGTTTTTCGGCTACACGCCACCCACACTCAACTCCACTTGACTCCCCGTGACACTTTCAACCTTTGCGACTCCATCGAACCCCGTTTCGATTCGACTCGACATTTTTCACCTCTGCGTCTCCACTCGACTTCACGCAACTCCGTACAACCTTTTCGACTCCGTCGACATCGCCCAACATTACTCGACCCTTTTTAGACTCCATTTCTACAGTCTTCCTAAGATATTGGCGCACAATGCCCTCACACATTGCTGACTCGACTAGACTCCACAAGCCTCAACACAATCTCGACCCCTCTCATTATTTTGGTGCAACAATGCCCATTAGCAACTGACACCACGCGACCCAGCTCGCCTTGCCTCGTCGCTTCGTAACCCTCTCAATTTTACCCCTTCAAACCGGCTCCTTATGTAACAATAGCTACTCCCGTAGCACATAATCAATAGGACGCCCGGTTTCGTCTCGCTCGAAACATTTCAACCCTTTTTGGCCTTTAGGTACAGGAAAAAACCCGCCGCTACCCACCCTTTTAGGCCCTTCCTCAATTATTGGCGCTCAAGCCGCCAAAGGCAGTTTTATGCGACTCTGCCCGCCCCTGCTCGACACATGTTGACCCCTCTCTGGCCTTCTTTAAATATTTGGCATACAACGCCCTCTATTTCAACCCCTCTCGACCCTGCTCGTCCTCTTTTAGGCCTCTGCCTGCCCCTTTTCTGGAGGTTGGCGCTTATGCTCGCCAACCACAGCCTTCACGCGACCCCACTCGCCAATGCTCGTCCTTACTTTACCTTCTTCTGCAGCCTCGGCTCCTCATTAAACCACGGCTACTGCGCGTAGCATTATGACCAGTAGGACGCCTGACACCAAGCCGGCTCCTTACTATCCACCAGCTACCCTGCGTGGCAATCATTTAGTAGGACGCCCGGCCGTACCTCCTTACTTCAGGAAACGTCAGGACTTTCGTCCTTAGGTTTCTGGACGTCTCCCAAATGTCTCAGCAACACCGGTCGACAAATCAAATCGATACCACCGGACTGAGACAATATACCTGACCACCTCATGCAGGTACCCTAATCTTTAGCCACCATGGCTCACCTGTAGCGGCAACCAAAGGCAATACACGCCCCTATACGCCGCCCGGCGCGTATCAGGTGCATAATACTTCGGAGCGCACATCTAGTAACCCTAGGGCGCCCTGGGGTTGGACACAATCAACCACCCACCAGGAGCCTCCTAAGTAAAGTCCCCTATTTTTTAAAAAGCGCGACCGGCCGGCACCTCACAGCAAGTTCCCGTTCGGTCGAGGCATCAATGTACCAGGCCTCCCTCGATAGGTAAAACGTGCAACTGAGGGCCCGCCCTCCTTTACCAGTCCCAGCGGCAAACAATTCGCCATACAAACGTATGGACAAAAGACACCGGCTCTGGACTTGGTCCCTTTCCTTCTCGCACACGGCAACCCGTCACTGCGGATGGGAATTACCCTGGGATAAGTTCCCCTCCATCTCGCACACGCCATTTCGTCACTGCAGATGCGAGCGGATTTCCGATGGGTTCCGACCTATAAAACGCCGCACACCTTTGCCCTTGATGGCATCAAGTGGTAACATCTGCGTCCACATTATTTATCGACAAAGGCCCATACTATAACCTGGAACTAGTCACCATGACAGTTCCCCCGATTTAATCAAAGCGCCTCCCGAAGTACGCAGGGCCATCTTGTTTTCCAAGCGCCCCCCCCCCCCCCCCCCCTCTCACCACACACCACCCATTCGAGCACCCCTATAGCCCTACCTTTTTTTCGTGACTTTGTCACTGGGGGGGAGGGGGGGGGGGGGTATCGTGGCCGTTCTGCCAAACGCCACGGTACAATTACCTAAAAACCCCCATTACCTCACCCTTTAGAAGCATACGTTTTCGTTAATGCAATCGCATTAAGAACTGAAAATGCTACACGCATTAATTGGAGCAAAGCTATAATCATAAAGCTTCTGCAAAAGAATTCTTACCTTTTCAAGCATTCCTTCGCTTACAAATCCCCTGTAAGAGTTCTTACTTTTCTTATCATAAATTATCCTGAAAAGAAAAACCCCGGTTCACATATCATGTAACCATTCCAGCCAGGGATAATTATCATTGCGTCGCCTATTCCCAGTTTTGTTCATGTGTACAATAAATTTCTTTATGTATACATTGGCTGGCGACCTTTTCTCCCAGCAATAAAATTCCCTGACTCGCACAATGTGCAAACCAAAGCAAATACGCATCTCGCGTCTTAAACCTATTAACACCATGTGCTACGGCATTGCGGCTATCGTAACAGCTGCAATGCATACCATAGACAATGATCTATCCGATCCTCTTGTCTTCTAATATTTCGGGATCTGCTTTTCATCAGCGGCGGCAAGAGCAAACAGAAAACCAATTATCATCCAAGGAAATTCGGTTTGTTTGCTTTACCGAATTGGCATCCCATGATACACCCTATGCCCTTTTCTTTGTTTAGATCCTTTCCCATTGCTTCGGTCCATAAAATAACCGACGTACACACCCACTTGTGTATCGTGAGGATCTCCTCTATGAGATCGGTTTGGTTACTCCAAAGAGAGACTTTACGTCTCTCTCGGAACAGGAAATCCACCCTTAATTTAAGAGAACCAATTTCACAGCTGAATTTCCTTTAACAACGATTGAATATCGTTGAGTCCTTTACCATCCGCAGGCCAGCACGGTCATGCCCCTCCCGCACTCCGTCTCGACGGTGTGGCGCATGTATATATCAGAGTCGTGTTCATGTTGTACGTGTGTCCAATACGTATCGCGTTCCAGAATCTAACAGTCTCAAACCACGGTGTTTTGTAATAAGTTTAGCATTTAAAATTATGTGTAATAATTCATAACAGTATAGTGTAACTGCCCGTGTTTAATTCAAATCTCTAACTGTATTTTAATTCATCTCAACGAAAGTGAAATAAAATAAAAATCCATTACAAACAATAGACTAATCTCGTGTTTTAATTACTATTTGTCGCGCAGTTTTGCACGAGTTGGTGGACGGTGTTTTGGTATTCGGAGGAACATTAAGTGAATGGTGGGTTGGTAGTAGAACTCGCGTCCATGCTGACGCTACGATTACCTCCACCACAGACCCCTATCTCAGCCTTTGTATCAACGAACTTGACTTCACACAACACATGCGGTTTTTAAATGCTTTTTATTTATATTGCACAATATTCATTAAGTGTATTTTGTATATCGAAATAAAAATGTTCTTTTAGACAACTCAGTCGTGTTTGCATTTCTGGTCACAAATCTCTTTTGTGAGGAAATTGTTTGCGTTTCCACCACATCCGGTATAGATAAACAGCTCACATTCATGAGTAATAGGACTGTGCCCATACCGGGGAAAGTTTAAGCTACACGTACCTGGGTCTATTGGTAGATGGCATATATCTAACAAAAATTAAATAATAGTTTAAGTGTTGCCAAAAAAAAAGTATCATATTTCCCTCTTAGTCTACTTACCTATTTCAATGGCATTAACTGGAGAAGTGAATCCAAAGATCACTATAACTCCTAACCAAAATAAGCAACCAACTAGCTTCATCGTGTACTAATCGAAGATTGAATAATTTTAGACAAAATCAAATCAATTTATACCCTTCGATCAGGTGAAACACGGTCATATTAGCTAAAATGTTTTTCTGGCTGTCTTTTTGACTATAATACAATAATTAGACTTATATACAGGTGCTGCACTATTGGCTATATACCTGTTAACCTGAGGTAGTGTGGTTTTCTGCTTATTTAAGTCACAACAATAGTAATTAAGTTATGTTTTATCATTGCCTTGGCAACATTCGAGGATGTTAAAGTGCGTATAATATTTTCTGCGTTAACACCAATATTTCTTCAAACTATTGTGTACATTTAATGAACCCAAAATCAATTGATTTCTATACAATATGTGTGCACTTAGTCAAGTTGATATTAATAGCGTTTTTCTTTTAATTAACATGTGGCGTCGATAATTAAGAAGTCTTTAAAGAATCAGTAGAGAGCGAGTCAACGTTTAGGAAATGATGATAGCATTTGTTCGGTACTGTATTCAAATGATACAACTTCTAGATCACAAAATAGGCAATCATTTTGTGTAATAATTTAAGAAGCTAGTTTCAGTTTTAATACGCACCTTTTTACCATACACTTTTACAATTCAGGACTAAATTCTAAATCTAGTACAGAGTGGGCCTAAGCTGTGAGCCTAATTTCAATATACAATAAAAAAGAATTACGGCACCTTATTAATCTTTTATTTATATATTTTAAAACTGCAAAAATGGACATTTTAATCATATATGATATTACAAAAATTATCTAGTTCAAGTTGAACAAAGTAACCAGGTTATTAACATTGGTAAAGTCGAATTCCCAAATTCTCAAAAACACGCGATTGAAAAATTGCTCTTGGAATGATGACGATGATTTACTATAAAATGCTTTGTTGTCTATATTTGTCGGGTTACCTCCATAAATTGTTGATTTTAAGTATTTCCGCACTTAATCATTCGGAGTAAGATCCAGACTTAGTAGGGGTCATTCAGTGTCCATTCTTCCTATTAAAGGGCTGGTTCGTCCTATTGAAGTTTTATGTCATTTGAATTCTATGTGCCAGTCAGCTTTTTCCAATCCCCGGCAATGTTAGTGGGTAAAGTCCCGCCTGCTATGGTCACACGTAACAGGAACATAACTTATAAACCCATATCCCGTAAGGTGGCAGATCCGTGACCAACAGTACGCCAACTCAACCAGGGTCGGTTCTAAAACCCCAATTTTCATTTGTCCTCAATTCAACAAAGCCCATATATGTATCATTAGTTAAATGTCCGATACAAAGTGGACTGCGAGACTATGAAGCAGTTGAGGAATTCGTCACAGTTATTAACACTTTCAATAAAGTTCACAATCTCAAAGAGGAAAATGCGCTTCGAAGTTGTTATTTAATGAAATTATGTTGACTTGGTGGCAGGGGATTATAGGGAACCCACAATCATGGACCAATGATATCCACTTGATATGTGTATATTTCCCAACCCAGAAATCCCGCCATCAAATCTGTTTGCCAAACTGTTCAGCTGGAGGGTAGATAAATACACGTCTATATCTGACTTTTTCTGTCGAAAGCGCCTGCGTTGCACAGTTGCCTTCTAGCTGGTACACCCCAGAAGAATAAATCTATTTTCGTCACCCGCGAACTCTCTTACAGAGAACACCATTTTTTAACAGTGCGATAGTTAAAAAAGTGAAGTGAATTGTCCTAGAGTAAAAGTATTTAAAAATCGTAAATTCCCTTGAACTCACAAACAAAACACAACAAGGATACACCAGGTAAGAAACAAAAAAAAAACATGGCCCTAGGGCCAAGCCATCATTCCGGCAATAGGTTCGTAGAACTGGGAGAATGCTCACTCCCAGGCTCTACAGCCAACGTGCCAACAAAAAAGAAAAGACAATCCCGCAGCCCATTGTCTTTCAATTTCCCAGCTCTCCCGAACAAAACCGCAATAAAAAACCCACGGTTCGTTCAAATCTACCCAACCGAAGCATCAATGCCACTTACATCCGTCAACGTCTTTGTACTAAAAAGAATCATTGATTCTATCAGTACGCAGTACGAAAAAATCACACTTCTTAGGGATGGTTCTATCCTACTTTTAGCTAAAGACCAAGAAATCGCTGACAGATTCATCCAATCTACGCGTTTTGACACAATCTGTCCGGTCAATATTAGACTGCACCCCAAACTAAATACTTCCAAACGGGTTGTGTATGACCCTTGCCTTATTAACGTCCCAGAAGCCGACATTATATCAGAAATGGGTTCCCAAGGTGTGGTAAATGTCTTCAAATTCACAAAAATTAACAACGAAGAACGATTACGCACAGGATTGATGCTGTTTTCTTTTGATCGGCTACAACCACCAACAACAATAGAAATCGGCTGGTACAACGCCAAGGTCAAGGAATACATTCCAAGGCCAATGCGGTGCCGGCAATGCCAATTACTCGGCCATACGGCAAAATGGTGTAAACGCACAACAGCATGTAATACATGTAATCTGCCACCACATCCCGAAACTGAATGCACAAGAACAATGTGTGCTAACTGTCTAGGTCCGCACCCGGCCTCTTCCTCTACCTGCCCTAAATATATTGAGTACCAAAAAGTACTAGAAATTCAAATAAAAAACAAAACAACCCCAGCTGACGCTAAACGCATATATAGGGAACAGAATACAATACAAACAACAAATAACGATCTTTACTCCGATCAAATTAGAAAACACACGTCTGCACCTATAACTCCAACCAGTTCCAATACACTACTACCAAAAGTAATTCAAAATCCAATAGCCGTAAACAAATCTCCCAACAAAGAAACAAATATATTTCCCTCCTCTTCCTATACAGCTCTAAAAGAAATTGAAAAGAGAAAATATCCCATCTCTCAACGAATAAATATAACTAAAACTAAAGATCAATGTTCCTCCTCCCTAGAAACTCAAACACATACAAGCAAAGCCAAACCTACCACCGCACAAACACAAAAATCCCAGTTAGATCAAATCGGGAATATCCCTCTACCTGAATATGGAAATATATAATTCTAACCTCTCTCAACAGCCTATTGACTCCGCGGCACGGAGCTCTTCTCACTCAAATCAATTCGAGTGGATTGGAAAACTGAGTGGGACGAGCTGTGTGGCGCGTGGTCAGGAAAAGAACCACCGTTATACCCCCACCTCGAACTCTATAGCAACATCCAATTATAACCCCGCAGACTACTTAATACTTCAATGGAACCTGAAGGGGTTTCATAACAATTACCACGAGTTACAGCTCCTTATAAAATAACTCAAACCGTCCATCATAGCACTGCAAGAAACGCACTTACCCCACTCTTCAAATGCGAAAGTGCCTCGGGAATACATAGCATACTTTAACAATCTTAAAGAAAATAACTCCTGTAAACAAGGGTCCGGGATATTAATACATCGGGCACTAACCCATAAGCATATCAGTCTTAATACCCCTTTCTCAGCCACGGCAGTCGAACTAACGGGCAAACTAAAGCTAACCGTGATCTCAATCTACATTCCTCCTACTCAACCATATACCCTGTCTGACTTGAATAAAATAATTCAACACATACACACCCCCATTCTTCTAATGGGAGACTTCAACGCTTGGAGTACAATATGGGGATCACAAACAACAAATAAAAGAGGGAAAACCGTGGAACAATTTTTACTACAATCACAATTGGTAATATTGAATAACGGCAATCACACTCATTTTTCCACACACAAGACGTTTACAAATGTAGACCTTTCCCTCGTATCATCCCAACTGTCCCCTAATACAAACTGGGAAAAACTCCTACCTAAATTCAAATGTGACCGAGCAAATTGGAACAAATTTCAAACTATCACCACACAATTCCTTAATCTACATAACACAAAATCCAACATAAATCAAGAAGCTGCCGTTTTCACAAAAGCTATTCGAACAGCCGCCAATGGCTCCATTCCGCAGACAACGAAAAGGTATCACAAAACCGCCGTACCATGGTGGAATCCAGATCTGGCAAAGCTACGGGCAGAAAAGCAATTGGCATGGAAAATTTTTAAGAAACACCCAACCGACCAACATCTCTTAAGGTACAAAAGGCTTAACGCCATGTTCCGAAGAACAGCCAAAATCGAAAAAGCAAAATCCTTTCAGTCCTTCACGGAAAAACTAAACCCAACATACACCCCCAAAAAGATATGCGCCAACATAAAAACGCTAACAGGCAACTATAACCCATCTACTATCAATTTAATACATACAGGATCCGACGCCCTCACATGTCCGGACAAAATAGCCAAATACTTCGCCGAGACTTGGGCAAATACGTCCTCCAACTTCAACTTCCACCCAGATTTCCATACTGCCAAAAACCAAATAGAGGCGCATCCAACGCCCCCAAGCAACCCAAGTAATTCCTATAATAGCGTTATCGAACTTCCCATAACACAGATAGAACTAGAATCTGGTCTTCATACCGCAAAAGGTAAGACACCAGGCTTTGATAGAATTGACTACCAAATGGTAAAAAACGGGCCAACGATTTTGAAACAACGCCTTCTAAATCTGTTTAATGCCATATATACAACTGGCACCATTCCTCAAATGTGGAAAGCATCCACAATTATCCCTCTACCAAAGCATAATAACAAACCTGATACAATCCACGGCTACCGCCCCATTTCCTTACTGCCTTGTTTAGGAAAAGTATTGGAAAAAATTGTCGCTAAGAGACTAAACTGGTACCTAGAAAAATATAATCTGATAAGTACCAAACAAGTCGGTTTCAAACAAAGCAGGGGAACAATGGATGCGCTTCTTCATATAGATAACCATATTGTTGGTGCCCTTTCCTGCAAGAAACATACATCCATTTTATCAATAGACTTCGAAAAAGCATTCGACCGCATCGGTCCACACGTCATCCTCCACAAATTACAAAAATGGAAAATAGGACATCATATGTATAACTTTGTTAGATCCTTTCTGAATAATAGAAAATTCAGGATCAAATGTAACGGCGTGTTCTCTGGCGTCCATAATATAAATACTGGAATCCCCCAAGGATCACCGTTATCAGTAGTACTATTTAAGATAGCGTTTGAAGAGTTAAATAGCATTATCTCTAAACATAAAAATGTAAAACATTGTCTCTACGCCGACGATCTTATATTATTCACAAATGTAAATGACCTAGAACTAGTTAGCAAAACTTTCGAAAATATCCTATCAGACATACAAAAATTGTGTAACTATTCAGGCTCAAAAATTTCGAGCGTGAAATCTAAAATATTACATATATGCAAAAAGAAACATTGTAACAAATCTTTATTAGTAAATTTTGAAAACACTTACATTAGGAATGTAGATACACCAAAAATTCTCGGCCTACAATTCGATTGTAAATATAATTTTAAGAATCAACGGCTCAGCCCATACTAACACACTAATAAACATTACTAGAGCTCTCCTACTGTCAAAAATAGACTATGGCCTACTAATATACGGTAATTGCAGCAAAACAACGTTACAGACAATTAAATCTCCCTACCACGCAGCAGCCCGCATAAGTACAAGGGCTTTTCGGACCACCCCAATTACGAACATCCTAACAGAAAGTGGACTCCCGGCCATAGAAAATAGGATAAAAACTCTGTCGTCCAAACTAGCCGCAAAGTTTCCCGCAATGGCCTCAACACCCATTTTAGAGGACATTAAACGAATACTTAAGAGAAAACGCCCTCAAAAATATACTTCGGCCTTAGGACACTCAATAGAACTGGCAAAAGAACTGCTCGCCACACCTACACCACAAAGACAACGAGAACATTCTCCCCCGTGGCTAATACCAACAGATTGTGTAATAGAAAACCTATCACAGCTCCCCAAAAGCACGACTAACCAAGAAGTATACCAACAACACTTCCAATTATTACGAAACAAACACCGGGAATGGGACCTACTCTTTCCAAACCAAAAGAAGGTACAGCATTCGCCGTAGTAAACAGAACAGATACAGTCATCAGAAAAGGACTTTTACCCGAATTCTGCTCCATCTTTTCAACCGAAGCAACAGCAGTGCTGGAAGCAATCAAATTAGTTGAGAAAAATAAAACACAAATTTGCACCGACAGCCTGTCCGCCATACAAGCAATACAGAACCCGAATAACAAAAACCAAATAATCCACATGATTCAGGACAACTTAATCCGGAAGCAATCCAAAGTAAAACTGCTCTGGGTCCCTGGTCATAGTGGTATAAGGAGAAACGAAGCAGCTGATATCGCAGCCAAATTGGCTATAAAGGAGCCATTAACAACTTTGTACGTGTACAACAATAAGGACGTAGACAAGTGCTTTGAAAGGGAACTACGAAAGATAGAACAATTGAAATGGTTAAATTACAACCATACATATGTAGCAATAAACCCTAATAGACAACCCGTCACCTACCCGACAACATCGCCCGTGCAACAGATCAAATGCCCTCTCCGCCTGCGCCTTGGACATACACGTATAACCAACCAGTATCTCATCAATAAAACCAACCCACCCACATGTCACATCTGCAGATCTAACTCCACATTGTCATCCAAACACATCCTCTTGGAATGCGAAGGCATAAAAGCCCTCGCTCACCGACATCTTCAAGACGACATCAGAAACATCATCTCCGACCCAACCGCAACCAACATAGCCAAGCTCTACCACCTACTAACCCTAGTTAAGCTTCAAAACGTAATTTAACAAAAAAAAAAAAAGAACAAATGTACACATAAATATTTAATGCCAAACTAGCCGAAAGCCTTAGTTGCTAGCGCTATTAGATTTAAGTTATTATGTAATTTACTTACATGGTAATAAATAAATAAATAAAAAATAAAAAAAAATAAATCTATTTAATGGAGTTATCGAAAACTCATAAGATATCGTGTATAAAAGGGTGGGCTCACTTTTTGGAGATATCCCGCAAGCAGTCGCCGAGAACCAATCATAAACTACGAATCAAGAAGAATACGAATACGAATAATGTAAACGAGTGTGTAGGATTCGTCGAGAGGAGAGATACAGATGCATAAATTGTCAAAATGCCCATTCCATAAACAAATTCAATTCAATTCAATTTTTATTTGGTAGATAATTACATTTATGGTATATTTTACAACTAGTACTTAAGAGATTTAGGATAGCAATTCCTTTACAACTATAATCTTAAATCTATATAACGACAATAGCACAATTTTAATGAATAACAAATAATAAATTAAGGGAAAACTACAATAAAAAACCCTTATTTGAATCTTAAGACTAATATTGCACGAGCTTCCGGTTATTTTATATAGTAATGACCTCGATATAATTTTCATAGATAGAGTACATATGTAGTGATTTAGGATAACGCAAGACGGGAAACGAGAACATTGTCAGAAAAAGAACAACTGACGAAGAAGTTTCGATTGATTTTGTCAATAAGGAACTCTACCGGTTTAACGTTAGCGTTTTCATGTAGTTCATGTGTCGAATAATGCCATGGCAAATTCAGCAACATTTTCAATATTTTATTTTGACACCTTTGCAATTTTATTTTGTGTGTGCGAGCACAATTACACCACACAGGAGTATAGCTTGAAAAGTGGTTTTAAATATTATAATTTTATTTTCGATGCTAAGCTTTGACTTTCTACACACTAATGGATACATAACTCTTACGACTTTGTTTATTTTGTCAATTGTGGTAGTGACGTGTTTTTGAAAGATAAGTTTTTTATCTAGAATAATACTTAGATATCTACAGTCTTCGGACCAATCAATATCAACTGCACACATCTGAGTTTAGTACCATTTGGTAGGTAGCAGTGTTTCCTACATCTCGAAAACCAGACAGCTTGTGTTTTATTACCATTTATTTTTATTTTTCATTTCCTGTAATATACTGCTAGCTTGTCAAGAGCTGCTTGCAAAAAGTTGTAGACATTAGTGAATAAGGCACCCGAAGAGAAAATGGCCGTATCATCGGCAAACATAGCTACCTGAATGTTTTCACCTAGACATGGTAGGAAGGACCGATCCTTGGGATACACCATGGTGGATTTGGTGAGTAGAGGATATGTCGGTTCCTAAACTCACAACATAATTTCTCGAACGAAGAAAGCTCTGGATAACGTTGATAAGCGGTATTGGCAGCTTAAGCTTTAGTAGCATATAAATCAAGGCATAGTGCCATACCGTATCAAAGGCTTTTTCGATGTCTAGAAGAACCAGTCCCGTTGACTCTTTGTCGATGAATTTACCAGCTATGTGGTTTTTAATGCGCAAGACTTGTTGGATTGTGCAGTGACCACTACGGAAACCGAACCGAAAGTTTGGTAAGATGTTATTGTCTTCCACAAAACGATCAATCCTTTCCTTAATGATTTTTTCTAAGAGCTTACTCAGACAACTACGTAGACTAATAGGTCTGTAGCTTTCGGGGCTATTCTTCAGTTTGCCGGGTTTCCGGATAGGTATTACTTTTGCTGTTTTCCAACAGTCCGGAAAATAACAATTCTTAAGACAAGCGTTGAAAATGAACGTTAAATAGTTACTTGCAGCAGGTGGAAGTGCTTTGATTAATTTCTTGTTAATATTATCGAGACCCGCAGCCTTTTTAGATTTCGATTTTTTTATCAATTCTTTAACTTTGCTGATATTAGTTGCGTAAGTACTTTCAGCTGGTGTTTGAGAAAGTACATGGATAGTGTTACCAACTTCAGCTTCAGTATACGCGTCGCTTAGATGCATAGATATGGAGTAGTTCTTACTAAACGTGTTAGCAAGTAGGTTCGATTTCTCCACTGAAGAAATAAACAACTTGTCGTGAACTTTAAATGGTGGAATACTTGACCCTCTCTTTTTCATAATTTTTGGTATTTTCCAGAACGGTTTGCTTGCTTTGTCAAGAGAGGAAAGGTGTTTATTCCAACACTTGTTCCTATATGCTGAGATTTCTTTTTTAATGATATTATTTAAAATTTTAACATTAACTAGAAAACAATCGATTCTATAACGAAGCCATTTTTGCAGAGCCCGCTTAAAGTAAGTAGATTTCTCAATGTTTCTATTTCCACCAGGGAAATAGACCGAAAAAAGACTCACCTTGGAGTTATCACTTAATGTTACATCTATACTAATTTCCTCAATTAACTTAAGGTGCAATGAAGGACGCAAGGAATGTTCTATACATTTTTTCACAACAATGGCGACACCTCCACCACTAGCATGTACCCTGTCTAGGCGATAACATATGTAATTTTGATGTGAGAAAGAAATGTCTTGTTTGAGCCAGGTGTCTGAAACAAGTGCAATGTCAATATTAAAATTTATCAAGAAACTAAAAAAATTCATGCTTTTTGTTTTTTAAGCTTCTCGCATTCCAAGTTATGATGTTAAGAGAGTTTCTTAACATGTTTTTTCCGAGTATATGTACTTAATAGCTAATGAAGTAATGACGTTAATTGGTCAGCTTTAGTTTGACAAGCACTAAGCTTGGTTACAACTTCATTAAGAAGAGAGTTTATCTCGCTAAATGAGAACAAGTTATCATTAGTTATAGTTTCAGACGGATTTTTCTTCGTGTGTGTCGTATCACTGTTGGAAGGTTGCTGGGTTTGATGGAGGCCAGAAGCCCAGGTGGATGAAGGAGGTGAAGGTTGACGCACAGATCGGGGTAGTGGAGGAAAATTATCAATGGATAATCGGTCGGGCAGTGGCTGCTGTTTGTCACTCGGAGGCTGTAGGAACGTTGTATTTCCTGTACCACGTCCACGTGGGGATAATTTGCGGCGAATGTCTATGTACTGCTTTCGGCTAATGCATTCTGGATCGGTGGATTTATGTGGCCCACTGCAATTTGCATACTTGATGAGCTCATTCGTTTTGCAGTCGGATGTTTTGTGGTTTCCCGAACAGATTGCACAGAAGCTATTAATGTGACAATGCATCGAGCCGTGACCGTAAAGCTGGCAATTGTGACATTGTGTGACCTTACCTGGATTTTCCATAAACAAATATTCTCCAGGTGTCATACAACGATACACAGTCACTGAGTACGGACGTGTTTTCAATTCGGCGATCGATTTAAATGAAAAAGTTGCTTTTATGAGTCGCGAGTGGTTGGAATATAAAGACTAGTATAAATAAATAAATTCTAGTGATAAAAACAGTCAAAACAAAGTGTTGCAGCATAAAGCAACAACAAACAACTAGAAGGGATGGATCGGTTCCTCAAAGATATAACAAGGAGAACCGATTCGATATAAACTCAAATAGTCAAGTCTCCTACCATCGAAGTACAAGATTGACTACGACAATCCCATCAACGAAAGGTATACTACGTTTTTGGCAAATTATTGGGTACCGGCAGTACAACTGAAAAAGCATTCATGCGATACACCCGTTGACACGGTAATGTCTGGCGTTTCTAGCAGATGCACACACGAGTAGTGAAGAACAACACCGCCAAAAGCACATCCATTAAAGCCGCATACCATAGCAATAATATACCATTACCACATTAGTCGAAGGTATTTGAGTTTAAGAATCAAGTTCACTTAAGCGGCAGTGGCCTGATGGGTAAGAGCTTTGGTATCTTTTCGTGATTCTAAACGTGATAGCGTCGGTTCGAATCACTCGCTCGTCACTATCGTCGCAAACGCTATAAATGTACTGTTCAATAGCACGGCGCTTTCGAAATTGGATGACAGTAACGGAAAACTAAAAATGGTACGAGGTATATCAACGGGCGCGTAGAGAAAAAGCTGTTCTTCGTTATCTTCTGCTTGTGCTGTATATTTTCGATTTGTCTAGTGCTCTAGAAGGTTTTTTTGAATTTCTAAGTGAAAGTTAAAGTGACAATTACAAGTGATATTAAGAATAAATTAATATTTTGAATTATCTAAGAGTTTTTTTGACACCATAAAACCCTTGTAAGAGGCTGCCCCAGCCAACTATTGGAGTTGGCTTCGGGCTTCATTGCTGCGCCCAAACCAACTATTGGAGTTGGCTGTTGGAGTGATATCTTTGCTTACACCACAGCGTGTTTCACAAAGTTATTAATTATAAATATAAACAAATAAAAGAGAACAAAGCCAGGTGTTGTGACAGTCAAAACAAACACAGTTTAATACTAACCAACTGTGAGAGTGTATGTGGGCATTTGTTTAGCCAAAAAAAAAAAAAAAAAGGAAAAGAAAAACAAAACAAGCTCGGTGTACTGACCCTCCCCTCAGCATACAGAATGACAGACAAAAAAAAATATTAAAAAATTGAAACCAAAGTCCGCGTTAATAAAACGCCCGGCGAGCTCCCCACTAACACGAGCGACAACAAAAGTCAACAAGCCAAACGAGGCAATAGCAGACTTGCTCGAAGAGGCGCAAAAAATGGGAGAGGACAATATATTCCCCCCGGTTCCATATAGTGACGGCCATGTAACCAATAACATGTTTGCATGTTTAACGACTACCGAGACTGAGGACGAGGAGAAGGCAATCAGCGATCTTGAAACGAGGCTAGCCCGAGCCAGGGCGCAGTTAGCAGAGAAGCGTCGCAGAAAAAAGGAATTGGCAGAAAAGGAGCAGCCAATGGTAAAACAACAGCAGCAGAAAAATCAGCAACAATGTGCACAACAGAAGCCTATCCAACAAAAAGGATATCCACCGCAAGAGATTACAAAACAACAACCACAACAAGAGCAACAGGCAGCAAAAAGGAAAGCGAAGATGCCACCCATCAACATTACAGATATGGACTGTAACGAACTGGTAAGTCTATGTAAGCTTTCTATTGGGGAGGATTTTTCAATTAAAAGACACAGGGAACAGGTTTGCCATACAGACAAATTCGGTTGAGGACTTCGAAAAAATGAAAAATGTTCTAAAAAGGGCCACCGCGGAATTTTACACATACACCCCGAAAGAAGTAA
The DNA here is from genome assembly GCA_963931805.1 of Microdon myrmicae. Classification (NCBI taxonomy): domain Eukaryota; kingdom Metazoa; phylum Arthropoda; class Insecta; order Diptera; family Syrphidae; genus Microdon; species Microdon myrmicae. The sequence continues at coordinate 46,979,718 of OZ007497.1, read as the reverse complement.
AGAATATAACGGTTCTTTCTAAAAGGCGTCGACCCTGAAACAGTATCAGAAGTTCTATTACAAACGCTACGAGAGCTTAACTGTAATGATATTGAGTTTATCGCGGTAAAACCTTTCAATACAGCTAGGGCTAGACGGGAGAATCGAAAATTACCATTCTTCCTGGTACAGCTGGGCCCTGGGAGCAAAATTGGTAGACTTAGAAAAATCATTATCCTGAACCATCAAATTGTCTCAAATTGAAAAAAGACAGAGTGTTTGTTTATAACTCTAAGTAGTCCGCGTGTAAACCGATAAAACTTTGTCGTAGGAGACAGAGCCACAAAAAAGGCAGAAGTGAACTTGGGAGTAGCTTTATTAATTGATGTATTGATTGACAATTATTGACCGATGGTGTTTACTCGATGAATGTTGGTTGTAGACTGAATGAATGGGCATAACTGCCAATTCAAAAAGGGACGCTATGACATCATCGTGGTGACAACCGGCCAGTTGGTGCCAGCTGCTGCGCAACTGGTATACATGCGAATGTACTAGATTTCTCCAGTACATTCCAGCACATTTAATTGTCAATCCGCAACATTCCGCCCGCCTTCGTCAATCATTGGCGAATCATTTTGTTCCATGGGACGGTGACTAGGGGCCGGGAGTGTGCGGTCTGCTGGTGGCGGTTGGTCCTGGTCGGCTGTCCACTTTCACGTGGATGATCGGTTGAGAGGGGGCCGCCCGCCCTGAGGAGCGCTGGAGGCTTGAGGGTCTGATCGATGGCGACAGGAACCTCTTTCCCATCGCTGATGTCCGTTGCCTTTTGTGGTCGCGGGACCGGCCAGTTGATCTGGGTTAGAGTTGTAAGGTCGCAACCCACGATCAATGACCACGTGATGACTGGTGGTGGGTCTCGCTATGTCGAGACCGGTGGTGGTGCCATGTACTGCGCACGTTGGCGCCCGTCTGGAGTGAGTGGCCGGCGGGATGCGGCCGTTGGGGGTGTGTGCTGTAACGTGGAGTCGGGTGCGGTGTCTACCCTGGCACTGTCCGCGTGTCCTGGCGGAATGGCAGTCACGGGCCAAGTGCCTCCCGGGGTCGTCGAAATGCGGCCTCTGTGGATGCACAGAGGGGCGTGCTTTCTTGCTGGAGTTCGAGAGGCTGCTGGTTGCTGGGGAGCGCCGCCCGCCAAGCGGGGCATTGCGCGCTCCTGGTCCTGTTGTGGTGGCTACAAGTGGTAGCGGTTGGCCTGGGTAGCTTTGGACCTGGGCGGGAGCTTGACCAGGGGTGTCCTGGGTGTGGTGGGATGCCTTGAAGTGTTCGAGTGGGTAAGCTCCTGGTTCATCGATTGCCCCTTGACTCTGCAATGGTTCAGCGGGCGGGGAGTATGTCTTGTAGTTGGGTCGCGCAAGTGGTCGGTGGCTGGTAGTTGAATGGGCTTCGTATGTGGCCACTGGGGCCGATGCCGGCGGGACGTCCTTTGCGTTCTCTGATGGAAGCCGCGGCCGTCAGTCGGAAGAACGACCAGTTCCTCTGGGTCGGAGTTGTAAATTCGCAACCCACGAGGAATGGCCATATGATGGCTGGTGACAGGTCTTGTCACCTTTGCGCTGGATGATGTGGTGGGTGCTAAGCCTGTTAGCACCCATCCCAGTTCAGTGGCCTGCGCGACGAGGCCGGAACGTTGGTCCTTCCTTAGGCCTTCGAGGATGATGTTGGGGTATATGTCTGCCCCAAGGATGATGTCCACCTTCTCGGCGGAGGCGATGTTCGGATCTGCAAGTTCCAAATTCGCCACGAACGAGAGATCCCTTGTCGTTGATTGTGGTGGTGTATACACTGAGAGCCCTGACAGGATGAAGGGCCTTAGTGTCCATTGGCTCGAGCCGTGCAGGCGAGGAGTGATGCTGATGGCGGCCTGAGTCCTGGTGGCAAGGCCACGAGTGCCCCCAACACCGTAGGTGGGGACGGGTGATGCTTGGCGTCGGAGGTGCAACCTTCGGGCTAGTGATGTTGAAATGAAGGTGCCGCTGGAGCAGGGATCCAGCAGAGCACGGACTTCAATCCTCTGTTCGGTCTGCGACGCCACGATGACTCGGGCTGTTGGTAGCAACGCGGAATGCTGTGAAGGGGTGCTGATGGTGTGTGCGCAGGCCCCTTCATGACGGTCGACCCGGGGGCCGGATCCTTTGGCTCGTTGCGGCGGTGATGTGGTCCCGTCGATGGCGGTAGTCCGGACATGCAGCAGGGTGTGATGTTTCCGCTGGCATCGGCGGCACGCCTTGCTGGAGTGGCAGTCGCGTAGGCGGTGGCGACCCAAGCAATTGGTCCACAAGTTTCGTTTTTGTGCGAAAGACTTCCGACAGCCAGTTGTGAGTGATCGGAAGCCCGCGCAAGCGTAGATGGTGTGTGCGGCCCTGCAGAATGTGCAAGGGCCCTGTTGCCTTGCGGGTGCCGGCGGTGTTTTGTGCATCGGCACACTGGGCTGGCCAGTCATCGGGCTGGCTACTGTTGCTGGAACAGTCGAATTCGTGGAAGGCATTGGCGTTGGATCTGACACGGATCCTATGTACGCCATGCCCACTGCTTGCTCTGGAGTCCGTGTGATGGTAACCAGTTCCTCTGGGTCGGAGTTGTAAGTTCGCAACCCACGGGAACGGCTATGTCATGGTGTGCCCCACAATGCGTGCGCGGCATCGTCTTCTGTCGGGGCTTCGGCACTGGGTCGATCATCGGGACCTTGGGTAAGTTGGGCTTTGGGCAGACGGCACTTTGGTCGGCGGCCTGCTGACTCACTGTTCTGGGGTGCGGTTCCTTTTCCGCTGGCTTAATGTTGACCGTTGGCAGCTGCACTGGGGGCAGCTCGCTAGGGTGGGGGCGGTAGGTGCTGTTGACCATGGTTGGGGAGGCTGCTTTGAGTGCGTACTGGGCCTCGAGGAGCTTCGTCTCTTCCTCGAGGTATATCTCTTCGGTTTCACCGAAAAAATCATCCGCGAAGTACGCGTGTTGCTGATCCTCAGATGCCGCCAGGTGGAAGATGTCGTAGTGCCGCTTGGAGAAGGCTTCCCATTCGGCGCGGGGTGCGCATTTGGTTGCCTCGATTCCTGTTGGACTTAGTTGTTCTTTGTCCTGTGCGCTGAGGAAGGTGTCAGAGATTCGTTCCTGTGCCGCGAACTGAGCGGCGATGAGTTCCTTAATCGTGGTCGGTTGTTGTACGAGAGCTGATGTTGAGGGCACTTTGGTTTGAACTCTCGTTGTAGAGAGTTCGTCGTCCTGCTTTCGTTTTGCGGCAACAGCGGTTTCCGACTCGTGTATGATCTCTGCCGACCGAGGAATGTCGTCGGGGAACCGTTGTCAATGTTGTCGCCGTCGCCGCCGTCACCACTGTTTGATCCATTGTCGGCTCCGTTACGCACCGTGTGAAAGCAGGTATGATCTCTTCCGAGCGAGGAATGTCGTCGGTCGAGATCTTTGGTGTTCCGCCGACCGAGGAAGGTCGTCGGGGAACCGTTGTGTTGCTTCGTTGATGTCTTTGCCAGCATTCGCTTCTGCACTGGGCGCAGCTTCGGTAGATCGGTTTCTCCCTTTCCTATAGAGTGGTCGGGTCGGCGATTTGTTCTTTCGGCTGGTTGTAGCGGTGCGGCATCTTCTTGGTGGTGTGTAGTCAGACGTTCTGCTTCTGAACCTGGAGCAACTCCACTAACGTTGCTTTCACCCTTGGCAACCACAGTCGTCAGTTCTTCAGTTTCCAATCCATCAAATCTTTGTCCAGTTGCTGCCGACTCCTTCGCCTGTTTCATTTCCTTACTGTCGAGAAGACATGAAGTTGAGTCGTTAGCTTGTAAAATGAGATCCCATGCAATCTCCTCTAACAAGATCGGAGTAATTTCGGCACTGTTAAGCAACTCATCGGACGGGTTGTCTACCAAAGCTTCTTTGTCATTATTATCATTAAACCCAGCAACCATTGCACCTGGTCTCTCTAGGCTGTCGTCTACTACATCGGAAAATTCGAATTTGTCTTTTGCCTTTTGGCATTCGTCGGAATCAAATATTAAGTTTAAACCTAACTCATGGATAGCACTGGCGTTTAAGCGTCGTTTTATTTGACTTACTTGGCTTGTGGGAGTGGAACACTTCGCTGAGAAGTCAACTGCAATATTCTTGGAATTCTTCTTGATCATAGCTGCATCGACTGTTCCCTTCTTCACTGTTAATAAACCGGGTTCGTCGGTACCGTCAACCGGTTCTAATGTGTTGTTTAGATCAATGTTGATGTCCTCATTAAGAAGGGATGTTTCACAGTCGTTATCCCTAGTAATTTCAGTCGTCCTTGATTTGTGTCGAGGTGACTGGCAGTTGTCGATGTGCCGCGAACTGGGCGGCGATGATGAAAATCCAATTAGGCACTGGATCCGTTACGAAGGACCAGAAAATGTTTGTTTATAACTCTAAGTAGTCCGCGTGTAAACCGATAAAACTTTGTCGTAGGAGACAGAGCCACAAAAAAGGCAGAAGTGAACGTGGGAGTAGCTTTATTAATTGATGTATTGATTGACAAATATTGACCGATGGTGTTTACTCGATGAATGTTGGTTGTAGACTGAATGAATGGGCATAACTGCCAATTCAAAAAGGAACGCTATGACATCATCGTGGTGACAACCGGCCAGTTGGTGCCAGCTGCTGCGCAACTGGTATACATGTAAGATGCGGACAGGACCACAGCGCAGAACAATGCACGTTAGGTCAAGAAAGAGTAGACGAGAAGTACTTATGGGGGTAATATTAGTAGCTGTGTCCGCACTGGTACGTGTTCACTAATATTCCACGTGAATATGGGATTTAGTTGATCACCGAACTCACCTTAAACACTTTAAGCCCAAATAAAACGTACGTACCCTGACTCGTGCAAGGTCGACTCTCGGCTAGGGGTGAGTTTTATTCTTTAAGAGAATGCGAAGTTTCTCTTTGGGTGACCATGGTGAGAGGATCTCTCTGAGTAGGTCCTGGCGAGGGTGCGGTTGATCCCGCGGAGATTACATTGTTTACCCATGCTGCGAGGTCATGGGTAACGAAACCGGGAAAAAGGAGGTGGAACAAAGGGCAGCTGAAAGGATCGAATGCTTCTGTGTGTATATTTACACACTGGTGAATTCGGTTTTTGGCGGCTAGACACGAGATGCGAAAACTGCTTTTGTCGGTTGGACAAAAGGCTGCCGTGAATGTGGATAAGCCGGGAAAATCTGCTACGCACGTGTGTGGCAGGATAGGCTGGCTAACGGGGGCGCTGATAAGGTTTCCTGATTTATGACGGTTACTTTGTATGTTAACCGAATTATTTTCAGGAAAATTGGTGTGATGTATTAATGCATGAAACAATGTCTTGGTGAGGAAATGTTTGCAGGTGGCTGCGGGTTGGTGACGGGAGTTGGGGTTGGAATTGTGGGTGGTTCTTCGCGTATTTTGAAAGAACCCCCACACTTATGTACGCAATAGAACAATATCATGTGCACAGAACCTGCCCCATTTTAAGGTTAATCTCATCGGAGAACTACAACGCTTGATTCGTCATCTGCCATCCCCACGACCCAACCACAAATCAACTTGGATTATATTGCGAGCAAATATCATAACAGATGGATAAATACAATAACCGCCAACATCTAGCGATAATGTCAGCTCAAACAAGGGGTTGCATGATTTCACCCAAGAATGCCTCCGCGCATTACGACATCGACACAAGCGCATAGGATCCCAACGCCATGCACTTACTTATGAAGAAGTTGGACAGACCCACCCGTGCACTATGGGAGGAATCCGTAAAACATTCCAAGTCGGTGCAGTCTTTGAAAGATCTGATGGGTTTCGTCGAGTTTAAGTTACACACACTAAAGTCGCTCACGGGAAGGAAGGAAGCCTTCTCAGATACGTCGAAACCGAGCCAACATCACGGACTATTGCCCATAACATTGGACCAATCCCATGTCTATCCATGGGGCGAAAGGTGACACGTACTACGACGTTGTCCCGAATTCATCCAGCCAGTTCCCAAGGAAACAATGGAGATCGTAATGAAGAACCACCCGTGCCTGAACTACCTGGAGGAAATGTGATAGAAAACAGCACACGCTTCTACATGCAGAACCGACAGTCAACCCGCCAACGTCGACATTGATTACAACAGCGACCTTCCATGACGGAGCGGCCCTGAACAGCCAAGAACCCAGCCCACGACGGGCTAATATATTGCGCGGAACAACATTAATTCACCTCATCGACGCCCATGGGAAGCCGATAGAATACCGAGCCGTACTGGATTCCAACTCGCAACTGAACTTGGTCACAAGGCGAATGGAAAAACGATTGGGCTTGATGGAGGTGTAATGATTTTATTTATTACTTCCTTTAAAACACTCACCGTTTAAGTCAAACAGTGTTTTATTTTTATTTAAACTAAACTAATTTTATTGTTATTGGTCAGTTACACTCCTTCGGATAGGAATTATTTTCAAAAAGCACACTTCTTTATGTTTTGTATTTTCAAATTAATTTAATTCACCACTGTTTGCACAAACTATTATTTTATATATAGAAATAACAAGCACATACCGGAACGCACCTGAAGTTCAGAAACGTTTGAATGGAGATGATCTAAGACATGGGACCGAAATTCGTCTACTAGGCCGAGCAATCGTGAAATTGCGACGAAATGATTACTGTCGGTAAAGTTGGTCATTGACATAAGGGTTAAACACGAAGCAATCCTCTTAGTTAAGACACTCAACAGATAACAACTAGAAACTCTGTCGATATATTAAAATAACTCGACACACGATTTTTCAACCTCAGCACGTTACTAGCTTGTTGCCAACCCTTAACCAACAACCCTTGAACGCACCGTCCAGATCGTAATCCCAAACACAACTCAATTGTCTCACCGTCTCGGTTGAGATTCCAAAACCAACCTCGTCTTCAACAATGGCCCGAACAACAACTCTCATCCCACTGTCGTTGTTCGTTTTCCATTGTACTTTTTTTTCTAGGTGTGAAACCTGGTTTCTTTCACGAGATCAAAGGATCTTTCCTTTTTGCCTGGTCCCCTTTTTTTTGTGTTGAACCCAAAGAAAAATGAATAGCGCGTTTATTTCGCCTATTGGTTTTCTTTTGCCTAATGGATTTTTCCGTGGGAAACTCATGAAGGAGGATCAACGGTGCCGAGGCGCATGTTTATTGCCTTTTCGTTTGTTCTAACTTAATTTGGTTAGAACGAAAACTGGCGCTGGTTGTCTTAATGGTTTTAAGTAACCATTTTTCTGAAGGGGTCATAAAATTGCTGGCGCGCATTTTTTTGATTCCCATCGATTTTGGTTCGGACGACGGCATCTGGCTCGCACATTTGCCTTCTAGTGGGTTTTTGTGGTGAACCCTTGGTTCAATGATTATATTGCGGTTTTTTATGTGAGTAAATTTAGCGTTCAGCTCAATTTACTTGGCATTTAATTGATTAGCGCAAATTGCACATTTTAGCTTGATTTGGTTGCTATCAATTTATGCGGGACGAGGTGTATGGGGTAATGCTTTGATTTAGCTAAATGTCACATCCTTTAAGTGGATGTTTTTGGCGTGTATCGCCGTTAGTGGTGGAGACTAGCTCTAAAAGGGTAATTTTTATGGGATGGGTGGTTGTGGCCGTAACAATCCTCCCCCCTTTATAAAATGAGTATTATTCTTAGAAGAGGAAATAATACTCCTTGGGCGCCTATAGGAACGTGAGTGGTGCAGTGTGTCGGTTACAAAATGTTATTATTGATATCTATCCCTTTAATTTATTTTGTATATGTTTAGTTTACATTTGTTGGGACTATAGTTTATAGGATATTATAATACTTATTTGTTTTTGTACATAATTGTTTTGTTTATTATTTTCGTTTTAGGCATACATGGATTTAATCAATTTAAGTTCATTCGTAGGTTTTCATTGTTGTATTATAAGGTTCAGCACATTTTGTTTAGGTATGATTATGTATATATTGTGTACGTATAATTATGTATATATGTGTAGGTATTACTATATCTTTATATATATGTATATATATATTTTTTTTTTTTTTTGAATAGTTTTCGTAACTTATTATTTACTTAGAGATCTAACATATCAAATGATTATTAATAAAATTTATTTATTTATTTTTTTTTTTTTTCATTTAAAATTTCATTATTAAGATAAGTTTCGTCCGGCCTGTTTTCAGGTGTGTTGACGGTAATATTTTTTAATTTTAGATGGTGGTTATTTTTTATTTCTAGTAATAGTTTGTTTATTTTCCTAATTTGTTTAATATTTATAGGAATAATTTTGCTTACTCATTTAAATAGTTTTTATAATAATAGGAATTGTTTGTATCTTATTTTGTATCATAATTGAATGTGCAATAATGTTCACTCATTACAGCATGAATTTAATTTTAACCTTAGTGGTAATAATAGTTTGGTATTAACAGAAATTATTTGTTTATTAGTTCTAACAATAATAGTTGATATATATATTATATAATGTTTTGCATTTATCTATGTATCTTACCATATTGTGTATTTATTTATATGTTGTGAATGATTTTTGAAGTGTAGTTACATTTAGTGTATTGCTGCTTCTTTTCTTTGTATTAAACGGTTTTTTATTTTGTAATTACTTAATAGGATTTTGTGTATTATTTATTTTACTGTATATGTATTTATGTATAATATTAATGAATTTTTGATCTTTATATGATATTAGTTATTTTTTGACATTTGTTGCTGTCGTCTATTTTTGTCCATATCGTTCCTTTTTTTTTTTTTTTTTTTTGTTTTTTTTTTTTTTGTTACGCACCGTTATTACTTTTATATTTAGTTAACTTACAAACGCATCTTCGATTTGCAGAACACCCTGTGAGTAGCAATAGGATTTATAATGGAAAGGAGGTTGGGGTTAGGTTGAGGATGGGGTTTAGAAATAGGGTTTTAGTTTATTGTTGTGAACGAGTATTGAATTTTGACCAACTTTGATGGTCGTATTGTCTGGCCGTTACTGCTGTAATAGGAAAAGGGCCCTTCCAAATGGGTGTTTGTTTGCCCTTATGGTTTTTACACCTCATTAACACCATGTTTCCCACATAAAACGATTGTGGATGTCCACCGGAAGGGGAATTGTGATAAACCCTGAGTACAGCAGCAATCTCATTAAGGTTTGTTATTTTTTCGGGTGTTTCGGGCTTTTGCAATAACTTTTTGTTTTGCTTATTTTGCGAGCGGGGCAGCGAGTTTGTTGAATTTGCTGACGATGTGTCAGTTATTTGGTTAATATATTTGTTATTACCACTTGGCTCCTTATGGTTCCTCTTCTTATGGTTACAATTTAACTTGAAGGTTTTGCGCTCATCTTGGGCTTGCTCCTGTTTTCCTTTATAGTATTTATTTTCAGGTGCCCTTTTCTCAACCGTTTAGAATTTGTTCGGTACACTGTTGTATTCCAGAATACTACCCTTATTAGATTTTTACACTGAATATCATTATTTAATCTAACAGATCCTTAAAACATTCTCCTAACATACCTAACACTCTCATTTAATACATACGAGGGTTGCCTCTTATGTTTCGGGATTTGGCAACCCTAGTGTTGCAATCCGGCAATTGACAGCTCTGTCGTAAAGTTGGACATTTTTGAGGTTATACGCACTCAGAACGTTTTGACATACGAGCGCTATTTGTGTTGTTTACAGTAACTTAAAATATTCATCTCGGCCCAAAAATGGAATTAAATCGTCAACATTTTCGTGCGATTATTTTTTACAACTTTCGGCGTGGATTAACTCAGCAATAGTGCATGGATGAACTTAATTCAATTTTTGGCGATGAAGCTCCATCAAGGACCAGTGTTTATCGATGGTATGGTGAATTCAATCGTGGTCGTAGTTCACTCCAAGATGAATTTCGTGAAGGTCGTCCAAAATCAGTTGTTGTTCCGAAAACCATTGATGCTGTGCGCGAACTGATATTGGAAGATCGTCATGTGACATATCGTGAGATTGAGACAACCTTAGGCTTTAGTGGGACCAGCATACATTCAATATTGCATAAACCTTTGACTGTCAAAAAAATTTGTTCGCGTTGGATCCCACACAAATTGTCAATCGCCCAAAAAAAGGCTCGTGTCAATTGGTCGAAAGAAATGCTCAAAAAATACGGTCGCGGTGCTTCGAAACACGTCTATGACATCGTGGCAGGTGATGAATCGTGGATTTACGCATATGAGGCCGAAAGAAAACAGCAGTCGACTGTCTGGGTGTTTCAAGATGAGCCAAATCCAACAAAAGTTGTTCGCGCACGAAGCACTCCCAAGCAAATGGTCGCCTGTTTTTTCGGAAAAACTGGACATGTCGCAACCGTACCACTAGAACAACGCCGAACAGTCAATTCTGAGTGATACACAACCATTTGTTTCCAGTTGTTATCCAAGAAATCAGGAAAACCAACCACCGAAGACGGATCACTCTTCACCACGACAATGCGAGCTCTCACACATCCGCTGCGACAACTGCATTTTTGAGCACCCAAACCATCGATTTGATGGGTCATCCGCCGTATAGTCCTGACTTGGCACCGAATGCCTTCCTTTTATTTCCGTACGTAAAAAACAAACTGAGAGGTCAACGTTTTTCGACACCTGAAGAAGCGGTTGCTGCATTCAGAATGCATGTGTTGGAGATACCTCAATCAGAGTGGCAAAAGTCCTTCGACAATTGGTTCAAACGCATGCAAAAGTGTATAGATCTTCATGGGTAATATTTTGAAAAACAATAAAGTGATTTTCGATGATCAATATTTGATTTTGTTCTCTAATCCCGAAATATAAAAGGCAACCCTCGTATCATAAATAAACATCCACAATATTCTATATCAAATCAGTTCCAGTACATTTCATAACATGCCCCTTTGTTCATAACATGCCTCTTTTTTCATTCAAAACATAGCACTTTGATTTTCGTTCAAAGTTTATTCAAAATTAAAAGTCACAGAGACAAAAGGAATACTTTGATTTAGTTCATGTTTATTCAATTTAAAAGTCACAGAGACTAAAGGAATACTTTGATAAAATTAGTTTTGTTCACATTATAATTTCCAACCAATTAGAACACAGTGTTCTATAAGAAGAGGAAAAATTGTATTGTAAAGTTGTAGCGTCCTACGAACGCACAATTCCGCCCAGGTAAGGTTCCAAACCTTCAAGGAACTTACTTACCTTATCCAGTACACGTGCCCACAGACACGTGTCCCCAAAGCTCTTAATCAGGCCTGTAACAAGGGCATAGGAAGCTGAAACAATGTTGAACCCGACATCAAAAAAACAAGGAACTTAACGTTCAAAAACTTTCAGCATCGAGTCAACGCATCCATTCATAGTATGCAAAAACAATTCCAGATTACAGGCCATAAATCTTCCATCCAAAGCATCTGCACGATGTACCAGGAATTGCATTTTCGGTAGATAAATAACAACGGATGCATACGCTGGCAGCTAAACGCAAGAAAGCATATCGCCTATCCGCGGCCAAAAATTGTAAACAACCGTAATTATCGCAACAAGATAATTCGGAAGATTTACAAGTCCAACGCCAACAAAGGAAATACTTCGGTCCCACGATTCCTTTGTAAAAATTTCACACCCATTAGAAGGATCTAATGGATTTCGGTTGTGTTTACAAAAGGCAAACAACCACGGGCTGTACGCCCGAAAAATCATCTCGGCCTTCGCGCCAGATGTTCTGTGCAAACAGAAGGCCGTGAAAAAGGAAATGCTATCACCGACGAAGAATGTATGCAAGATGACTTTCCCTTTCTCAAAAAAAAACTATGAAATATCCCCGGGGATACGATAACATGCTGCTAACAGGAATCCGGAAATTCTGTTAGCAGGGGGAATAAGAAAATTTTTGGATAGAGATACAGATACGATCTGTATCAGGGCATTTTGTGAGGAGTTGAGAATAGACAGTCGACTTGCGAGGAAGACTACTCGAGGAAGAGCCTGTGTGTTTCGTTAACGTGCCTTCGCCGTGTCAAAGTTATAACTGTATAACTTGTGTTGTCCTAAAACATTGCCAAAATAATATGTCCTTAACACCAGACCTTATTTAAACCTAATAGAGGCTATTCCTAAGTGACTATTGAATTATTTCTTTTGTGACATTCACCTCTTCAAGGATTCGTCCTATTGTGAAACAATAAAAACGATTGTGCTATGAAATAAAGCAAAATTCAAAGACGATTTCCGTGTTTTATTAGTGACGGCATTCGCTCCAGTGTTCATCGCATTTTCCGTGTTACGTACTTCATTGGCCTTCGATAAAGATAAATTAACACATCACCAAACTGGTAACATCTTCGCCAAAAAGTCACTTTTGAGTTAGTTGAGTTTCAGTTGTGTTTGAGTTTATAAAAGCGAGTTATAAGTTTTGAGATAGCAGTACAGTAAATTTAAGTAAAGTTTTTTTGTGTTATCAGTTTAGAAGGAGTTTAAAATAATAACTAACTAATATCAAAGAGAAAGAATAGTTTTTTCTTTGACTATTGCGGTGCTTTTAATTCTCGACTGTTTGTCAGAACTAACTTTCGTTTTTCAACATTTTCAACAAATAAAATAATAATAAAATAAAAGGAAAAATAAAAGGTTCACGCTTTTCCCTCATCCGAGGAAGCACGGCGGGACTTACTACACCGGTGGGGCAGCGGTAAAGGAAAAAAAACAAAAAAACATAAAAATAAAAAGAATTATTTAATCAATATAAAAACAAAAAATAAAACAACAACAACAACGACAAAATCTAAGAAAAGACCAGGATATTCAACTGTAGGACGTGAAGACTGCCTGGCGGGAAAAAAATTTTTTTTTATAACAACAAAGGAAACTCAAAGCAGAAGACAAGAAAGAAAAGAAAAAAAAACACAATGGAAACTCAAAGCAGAAGACAAGAAAGAAAAGAAAAAAAAACACAATGGAAACTTAAAGCAGAAGACACAAGAAAGAAAAAAAAAGTGACGAACAAGACTGCAAGCAACTTATAGTTATATAACAAGTAGTAAGAAATTTTTGCATATAGATTTTTCTCTCTTCCTTTTTTTTTTTGTAGGAATATTTAACTTGGAAATTTTCCTTTTTAACAAAAATATTGTTTTCGATAGAAATTTCTTTGAAAATTCTCTTTTCAGTTTTTTCGACGACAATTCCGTTTTTTTCTTTTTCGTCGAAAATTTTCTTTCTTTGCAGCTTTGGGTCCAATTTATCTTTCTTTTCCATATATATATTAAATAATAACATAAAGGCTTTTTTTTCATAACCATATTTTTAAGAATTGATAATACATTTTCGCCATACTTTATTTCAAATTTTCACTATTACGAGTCCTTACTACACGAGACAGGCGGCTAGGCAGGGGGAAGAACAAATCCACTATCAACCGATACACAATAAATCCCCTGAAATGGCTCTTTCTGTCGGTATTTCTGATGTTTTCAGAATCGTCCCTACCTTTGACGGGAAACCCTGCGACTTAGATAAATTTATTTCCGGAAGAGATGTTTTATTTAGATCAATAAAGAAGGACAGACCCGGATATATACGAAACATTTTTAGAGCTAGTCAAAAATAGACTAGAGGGTGCTGCATACGATCTTATTAGGTATAGCAAAATCGCTAAGTGGGAAGAGTTAAAAGAAAAACTAGAATCGGAATATAAAGAGGAGCAATCTCGGTCGACGGCTCACAATGAGTCGATTTCTCTGAAACAACACTTCAGAGAAACCGTTCGGGAATACGGAGATAGAGTTGCGAATGCTCTGAGGACTCTGAACTCTGCCACGTGTGAAATAACGGCAGACGCGGTGGTTAGGGAATTCTTGATGGAAGAAAACAAAAAATTGGCCGTACAAATATTTGAGGATGGAGTAAAGAATGAACAACTGAAAATACTAGCTAAAGTCCATGGGGGAAATAGTTTAAAACAGTCGATTGCCCATGTAGTAGCGCATGCTGCTCGAATGGATAATTCTCCCAGGTCATATCAATATAATGAAAATCCTAGATTTAATCGAATAATCTGCCAAACCTGTGGTAAGCCAGGGCATACACAGGACACATGTTATCAGAACATGCAGTCCACTTTTCCGATAAGACAACCCATAAAAAGGGAATATAACATTTTATGCAATTTCTGTGGAAGGAATAATCAATCACACAGAGAACGAGTGTAGATACAAGATATCTAGGAATGGATCGTATTTAACAAATTGCCAACAAGGTACAACAACGCGTAACCCATTCCGAAATAATCCTACAAACTCTGAAAATAGTTTTGGTGAAAATTCTAGGACCACCAATAGACAAAACGATAAGCAAAATGTTCACTTTTCTCGGGTACAAGAGTCGGAAAACGAGGCCTGACGCCAACCAAAATTTATGGAAGACAGACAAAATTTTTCTATTTACAGCATTAGATCTTTGGAAATAGATAACGACAAATTTAACGAAGCCCCTAACCAAATTTACCTTCAGCCCGTATATTCCTATAAAGCGATACATATAAACGAGATAAACCAAACCCTAGTATAATGACTCCAATTCAGACTACAATTCTGGAAAATAATTCAGCAACAAAGACTGAAACCTGAGCAGTATTAAAGGCTGAAACTTCGGAATTTTCAGAAAAAATACAAACAAAAATCCCTAATATTTCGGCTATCCCTATTGACAACCCAGACACTTCAGCAACCAAGACTGAAAATTCAGCAGTATTAAAGACTGAAAATCCAAAAGTTTCAGAAATTAAAATTGAAACCCAAGCTAACACTGAAGAACAAATCTTCTCAGCAGCAAAGACTGAAGGATTGAATGTTTCTACAGCAGATAAAACTGAAGAAATAGTTCAAACAGCAAATAGGACTGGGAACCAAGATGTTCTGACAGCTAATAAGTCTGAAAAATTATACGAATCAGTAAATGAGACTGGGAAACTAAATGATCCATCAGCAGTGAGTAAGACTGAAAAGGTAAACGTTCCGACAACAGTTAAAGCTATGGAAAAGAAATACATTAAGCCAAAAACAATAAATATTTCAAACAACGATACTGAACACAAACACTTACTCAAACACGAAATAATAAAAAATGAAAATAATAATTTAACTAAAATAGGTATTGAAGAGAAAAACTATATAAATACATTACAAATTTTTTTTAACAGCAATAAAAATTTATTCGATCACAAAATACAAAAAAATAAAAAGTTACACCGTCATTTAAATTATTTAAGATCATTTTTCAAGAAGATTTTTGTTAATAATCATCTTTATTCAATCATCATAGTAATAGGCCCAAAAAGGTTTTGGAAAATTTTCCATAAATTTAAGGAAGAGATACACGCATAACAAATGGCCTTTGTTTTTTTATTCAATATATATGAGATAATCAAACAATTGTAGGAAATTACGGAAAAAAAAAGAAAAGTTAAAGAGGGGGAATAAAGAAAGAAAATTTTTGAGTCAATATATATATTAGAATTTTTTGAATTAATATATATATTCAAACGGAAAAGAGAATTTTGAAACATAATATTAATATTATATAATTAATATAATAAGTAATAATAATTTTTGGATAAGAAAAGAAAAGGTTCCAAGGAGAAATACTTAAATTTTGTTAATATATAATGTAAATAGACAATAGTGTTAAGAACTTTTTGAAATTTAAATATTGTAACCTTTGATTAATTTTGATTGAAATTTAAATATTGTAACCTTTGAATAATTTTGAAAACAATTGTAATTGAACGAAAATTCAAGTCTTTAATTAATCTTAATTTAACCTATAGTTACAAGAAAATTCTTCTCTTCAAGGATAATTTTCTTTCTCGAAGAAGGGTGGGATGTTGTATTCCAGAATACTACCCTTATTAGATTTTTACACTGAATGTCATTATTTAATCTAACACATCCTTAAAACATTCTCCTAACATATCTAACATTCTCATTTAATACATATCATAAATAAACATCCACAATATTCTATATCAAATCAGTTCCAGTACATTTCATAACATGCCCCTTTTTTTCACAACATGCCCCTTTGTTCATAACATGCCTCTTTTTTCATTCAAAACATAGCACTTTGATTTTCGTTCAAAGTTTATTCAAAATTAAAAGTCACAGAGACAAAAGGAATACTTTGATAAAATTAGTTTTGTTCACATTATAATTTCCAACCAATTAGAACACAATGTTCTATAAGAAGAGGAAAAATTGTATTGTAAAGTCACTTCAAGACCAAGACCCATACTCATACACATCGCACAAGACAAGACGCATACCCAGTTCAGACACCTAAGTCAGTCAGTTCAGTCAGAACCAGTCAGTCAGAGTGATCAGTCATACATACTCATACCAGTTTGTGGCGAACGTACAATTCCCCACAGGAAAAAGGCCAGACCAACTTGAGGTAACGCACTTACCTGGACAACATCACGTCCACAGACGCGATCCCAAGCCCAGCGGGGGCCGCCAGTAACCCAACGTTGAGTCGACACCAGAAGGCAAGGAACTTAACGTCCCCAAAGCCTCTAATACCGAGCTAAACGCTCCATACCTAAAACCTACGACCTGAAACAAGGAGAAACATCCATGCATCCTTCGACGTGTGCAATCGCAAGCTAAGTGAATGCCAGCACCACAAGTCGGCAACCCTGAACATCTGCACGAGATGCAGGGAATTACAATTAAAACAATTAACCGACCAACGGACGTGGTGCGGTTGATCTAAACATTAGATCACCCAAATATTCACCGCAAACAAAGGAGCGCATTCCTTAGCCTCGTTAACACCCAGATGGCGCGAAAAACCAAGCACCACGTAACTCCAAACAATACTTTGTTTGGAGTTTCACGAAGGCCAGCTGCAATAAATAAATACGGCACAGCATTGCGCCGTTGCCACTGTCCGCCAAGCAGAAATGCATCAGCGGAATGTTTGTTTTTCACACCATGTGAAAAACTCTCTTGGATTTCAAATCCAATAGATACCAGCGGACTAGACGTCCAGGCGATCGTCAACACCAGATGGTCGACCTAACTAAGCAGCGTGGGAATTGAATCCACCGTCAACAACGACGGTGAAGCTTCCATATGTATGCGTGAGAATTTTCTCCTTACAGGAAATTGTGTCTGCACCACTGCAGATACAAAACACACAGATACTGAAAAAAACGGTATCCGATAGGTTGAAAGAGGGGGAGTTTTTATATCGAGCATCGGTACGAAAAGGTGGTGACAGAGAAACCCTACGAGGAGGGCGGTCCGCGCTGCGCAATACTTCGCTAGAGAAGCAGGACGAAAAGGTCTGATTTTGGTCGTCAAGGAGACAAGGAGTTGGGATTGGAGGTCGAACCGGTACCGTAAAAAAAAGACAGCAGTAGAAACAAGATAGTCGAACGGAGAAGATCCTCGGAGAAGAGTTATAGGAAAGGTAATCGAGAAAGTCGCGTCGTACGTGTGTTAAAACATTAACTCAGTAACTTGTGTTTCTTCCGTGTTTCTTAACTGCAATTGCAACAAGCATAGACTATTGGTATTTACGTGTTAACTCTGTAACGAATGTTCTCTCGTGAATTTCAAAAGTAACGATCGCAAAAAAAATCGACACGGACTAATAAGATCCTGTGGAGTTAGAAAACTTAAAACAAAATATAAATTGTGTACTAGACGTTTAAGTGTATTAAAAACAAAACAAGATCAATAAAAGTTAAAATAAAAGAAAACGATTTTTCCGTGTTTCATTGTGCTGTTTCCGCTCAGTGTGTTCTTCCTTGTGTGCGTTCAGTGTTCGGCGGAACACTTACGACCGAATTTGACATCACCCGCCAAACTGGTAACCGCGAACGTAAATTAAATCGTGAACACGCACGTAAAATTTTAAGACAGTAAACCGCGTAATAGCAATTATATAATAAAATGAACACGCGCGAAAAATAAAACGCGAACACGCAAAAACAATTTAGAGCGGTGAATGCGAATAAAAACAGTTCCGGAAACAACACGAAGAGCCGAAAAATCACAAAAATAAAACAGTTCCGAAACGCAACACTTAATCAGTGATATCACCAATTAAAACAAACAGTGAGTTCCAGTGGAGTGAAGCGCCTACAGAACCGCAGCTACCAGGACAAGGACCCACCACGACGCCCAACAGCAGACCGAGAGGAAACCAGGAACACAAAAAAAATAACCGCAAGTCCTTTAAAAAATTGTTTTCTTTTCCTTCTTTTTTTTTTGTAAATATATTCTATTTTTCATTATAATTTTTTTTTTCTCTCTTGTGAAAGCTCTTTCTGAGCCAAAAATAAAATTTATAAAGCTCCTTCTGAGCCAATACAAAACCTTGTAAATATAATCGGGGGAGTTCATGTTGAGCCACCGTACTTAGGAATACATTTAGTACTTATATAAGTAACGCGTCGGTAGCCCGAAAAATAGCGCTCAACATCACTTGTGAAAATTGTGAAGCCCCTTCTGAGCAAATACAATACGAAAACATAAAAAGAGAAAGAATACAAGTGAAACAGTAACGAAAGGAATCTACATTATATATAACATAACAATAATTGTAAAGCGCAATTTTAGTTCGCAGTTAAATTGTTACTGTCTCTATTTCGAAAGTGTATACAGATTTTTATTACCGACATTATCGAGCAGACTCGGAAGCTTGACAGGAAAAGAATCAGATTTGACACATTCTTTCCATTTGTAGTATTATACGCAAATAATTAAATAATAAACGTAGTACATTAACAAAGATTCCGGGACATTTTTGATGCGACACTTCTAAATATCGCACACAATTAAGCCAAAGAGGCAAAAGCAGTTAAGAATTTCAAAAAAATATATAAAAAAAATAAACAATTTTGTAAGCTCCCTCAGAGCAACGAAGGACACGCGCGAACTGACGACACACTCGACAAATTTTTTCTCGTTTTTCACCTTTCGTGACGACCGCGAAATACAAGGGAAATTAATCCCCCGAAATAAAGGCAACGAAGAAACAGTTGCGCACCCGCAAAAAAAACTTCGACAGTCCTCACCTTCTCGTTCTTCTCGTCCTCCTCCGAACGAAAAAGTTTCTCTCCGTCCGCTCCTAGCACCGTCGAAGTAACCGAAGAATCCTCTGGTGTGGGCCCATCCCTGGTTCGCCTTTGGAATTTAGATATTTTTCTCTTGTGCTAGGCCTTTTCCCTGACTCCATCTTTGGACCCAGCAGGTTGTCTCGCCGCGTCCACTAATTTAAAGAAAAACTCGCGCATCGAGCGACCGAGTTACAGCGCGAAACCCCCAGGAAATTAATGACAACCACGAGGTTGCAGGCGGCGACCCAGAAAGTAAAAACGTTGAGGGGAAACGTAATCGCTCCCTCACAGAGAAAATCGACGCGAAATCTCCCGAAGTCAACGATAACGACCAGGTCGAAATCCACAATTTCTAAAGCTACAATGGCTAACAACGCCGAAGCTTCCCCAACGACGTCGCAGGCCGCAGCCCTCCGTCAAGAAATTAATATTGCAACACAAGCGGACCGTCGTTCGAATCGATACATTAAATTACCGGACTTCACGTCCGATGACCCAGACTTTTGGTTCGGTTACGCCGAACAAACGTTTGCCTGCGAAAGCATCACCGGCGAACAGGAGAAATTTCTCCTAGCAACCCGCGATTTAGATCCTGTCTTGCTCCCTTATGCGAAGCATCTAATTAAAACGCCATCTCCACAACCATATACAGCGTTCAAGGAGATGGTGATTAATGCCTATAGGGAATCGCCACAAAATCGCTTGCGACGTTTATTACGGTCGACCGACACCTCTGGGATGCGACCATCCCAGCGCGCCGCTTATTTCCGTGCACTGGCCGGCACGGACATGTCCGAAACAGCCTTAACGGCTATATTTAGAGAGTCTTTGCCAGAATACGTTCAGGCAATCGTCGCGCCTTTAGCCGAATCTGGCCTCGACGAATTAGCGCGACACGCCGAGGCAGTCATGGCCACAGATAGATCCCGAACGGATCTCCAGCTTCCACTGGCGGCGACGCACGTCCAAATTCCACCCCAGCCCCAGCCACGAACCCCCACGGTTACATATACCCATGCGACGCAGCCAAGCGAACTCGAAGACTTGAGAGTGCAAATTAGGCAAATGCAAACGCAGCTAAATAATCTCAGCATGGGGAACAATTTTCGGGCTGGCCGTGACAGAGCGCGACGCCGAGACAGGTCGCGAGACAATTCAAGGCGTCAGCATAGCAGACCACGCACGCCAAACAATGAGAACACCTTCGGCAGGTGTTATTATCATCATCGATTTGGAGCGCAGGCCAGGAATTGCAGGCAGCCCTGCAACTGGACGCAAAACCCAGCATTACCGGCTAGTTCTTTAAACTAGAACTGCCGACCGACGAAAAAGCGCAAACGGCCGGCAATCCCCAAATAAGTCGCTTGTCAATTTATGACTCAAAATTAAACATGGACTTCATAATTGACACAGGTGCGGATATTTCCGTTCTCCCTCGCTCGTACGCACCTGCCACTCGGTTGCCGGATGAATTGAAATTGTTCGCCGCGAACAATACCCCTATCAAGACATACGGTAGGAAGTTAATGACACTAAAAATAGGACTACGTCGACCAATTCGATGGTACTTCGTAGTAGCCGATGTCATCATCATCATCATCATCATCGGCACTACAACCGGGAGCCGATCTTGGCCTTATTTAGCAAGTCCTGAGACTTGTTAAATTTTCCATAATGATTTATTTTTTCTGGGCAAGGTCATTAGTCTTGCGCCAGGGGCTCCCCGACGGGGAATCGAACCCCGGTCTCCCGGGTGACAGGCGGGTGTACTAACCACTATACTATCGAGGAGCCCAAACACAAACTATTGACTACCAAAAAAAGTATATGGAAGTCGTGGAATACATCAGGACACTTAGACTGCAAATGAAACAACTCCAGGAGGAAATTCACCCTCTACAAGCAAGCACTAAAAAAGGGATGACGTCTGCATGGAAGAAACGCCCGTTCCACTCCCAGGACTAGCCCCTTCATCTCCAAAGCAACTATTATTATCCTCCAAAGCACCATCTCTCCAAGAAAAGGAGACAACCGGGAATCAAATGCCTCACACACACGCCAAAATTTTAAGACCACCACCCGTCTACATTAAAAATATAACGAACATCAATGAGCTAATTAGGATGCACGAAAGTACCTTAGGCAACCGCAATTTCACCACAAGCACAACAGGATCTTCGACCTCCATCACAACAACCACGTAGCCGATGTCACCGATCCTCTAATAGGGTCGGACTTGCTGCGACACTATAAACTAGTAGTGGACGTAGCACGTAATAGACTGATGGACCCGTTAACGTCTCTTTCTCAGCCAGTAAACGCAAAGGCGGGAAAGGCATTGACGTTAACGTGCACAACCGCAAGCGGTCCATTCAGCGATCTGTTGCGCGAATTTGCGGACATTACAGTTCCGCTTAGTAATCCCCGACGCGCAAAAGCCGGCGTTTTTCATCACATTGAAACGCGCGGCCCCCCAGTGAGCCAACGCCCGCGCAGATTGGCTCCCGAAAAATTGCGTGAGGCTCGTGCAGAATTCGAGTATATGCTCGACTTAGGAATCTGCCAGCCATCCGATAGCCCTTGGGCGAGCCCACTCCATCTCGTCAAAAAGAGCAACGGCGAGTGGCGTCCATGCGGTGATTACCGAATGCTGAACGCGGTGACGACACCCGATCGGTATCCGATAGCAAACCTGCACGATTTCTCCTATAAACTGCAGGGTTGCGAAATCTTTTCGACCCTCGATCTCACGAGGGCATACCACCAAATCCCGGTGGCTGCCGAAGACATCCCCAAAACCGCGGTAACTACACCTTTTGGACTGTTCGAGTTCAAGGTGATGACGTTCGGTCTTCGAAATGCAGCGCAAACGTTCCAGCGCTACATTGACTCAGCTCTCCGCGGACTTGACTTCTGCTATGCGTATATCGACGATATACTCATAGCATCGAAAACTATGACAGAACATCGCGCCCACTTGAAGCAGGTGTTCGAACGCCTCCGAGATTTCGGCCTGGTAATCAATCCAGACAAGTGCCACCTCGGAGAAGCGGAAGTCAAGTACCTTGGCTACTGCATTAACGGCCAAGGAGTCCGCCCATTACAAGACAGGGTGGATGCATTAATGCAATTTCCTCGCCCCACGAACGTGCGAGAATTAAGGCGTTATTTGGCCATGCTGAACTTCTATCGCCCAACACTCCGAAACGCCGCACAGGTCCAGGCTCCTCTCAACGAATATCTAGTAGGAGCCAAACGCAACGATAAGCGACCAATTAAGTGGACCGAGTCAGCTGATCAAGCATTTCGCTCATCAAAAGAACAGCTGGCGAATGCAACGTTACTTCGACATCCCGTCGAAGGAGCCCCATTGGCCTTACAGTGCGACGCTTCCGACACTGCAATTGGGGCCGTACTCGAACAAGAGTGCGACGGCAAATGGGAACCGCTAGGTTTCTTCTCGAAAAAGTTGAACCCAACCCAGCGACGATACAGTGCTTATGACAGGGAGTTACTAGCGATTTACAGCGCAATAAAGTACTTCCGGCACATGATTGAGGGACGTCAGTTGACGGTAAAAACCGACCACAAACCACTGGTGTACGCTTTCCGAAAGAAAGCGGATAGTTCAACCCCGCGACAAGAACGGCACCTGGATTTCATCGGGCAATTCACCACCCGAATCGAATATGTCCCAGGTGCGGACAATGTAATTGCAGGCGCCTTTTCGCGTATCGATGCAATTAAACTCCGTGCGCAAATCGAGGGTGCCGACTTGGCACAAGCACAAGAAGATGACCATCAACTCGAGTCACTACTGAAAGCGGAGACAGCACTAGTTTTGCGTAAGCTCCCTTTCAACGACTCAAACGATGAAGTCTGGTGCGATGTTTCGACAGGGACAGCTCGACCCTACATCCCAGAAAATCTGCGAAGGAATGTGTATGAAACATTCCACAACCCAGCCCACCCAAGCGGACGCGCAACCATTGCCGCAGTCCGACGCAAATTTGTCTGGCCACATATGGCCAAAGACATAACAAAATGGGCACGAACTTGTTTGCAATGTCAGCGTTGCAAAGTCGATCGACACAATGTGCCCCACCCAGGACAGTTTAAGCTCCCCGAGGCACGATTTGCCCATGTTCACATCGACATTGTGGGACCGCTTACGCCGTCGAGAGGTTACCTGTACCTCCTGACGATGATCGATCGTTTCACTCGGTGGCCAGAAGCAGTGCCACTACGAACAGTGACCGCAGAGAATGTAGCCAAAGCATTCTATTCGACTTGGGTCACACGTTTCGGCGTCCCAGCTACCCTCACAGCCGATCGAGGACCACAGTTCGAGGCGGCGATTTTCAAGCAGCTGACCGATCTACTCGGCTGCCAGCAAAGCCACACAACAGCCTATCACCCACAGTCCAATGGGATGATCGAACGTTGGCATCGCTCTCTTAAAGCCTCACTGATGTGTCATGACGACAATCAATGGCTGGACGCACTACCAACAGTTCTTTTAGGCTTGCGCACAAGCATAAAAGAAGACCTGGGAGCCTCAGCAGCAGATCTGACGTACGGAACCAATCTGCGCCTCCCAGGAGAGTTCTTCGCCGATGGAGAACCACCGCTCGAGCAGTTGCCAAATTTGGAAAACCTACGCAAACTCATGCGTAAGGTCAGGGCAACGCCGGTCGCCAGACACGGTTCCAAGAGGTTATTTGTTCACCCAGATATGGACAGCTGCACGCACGTCTTCATCAGGGTGGACAAAGTTAGGAAACCTCTAGAACCGCCCTACGAAGGGCCATACAAGGTGCTGGAGCGAATAAACGACCGAGTTTTCTCCGTAGACATCGACGGAAAGCCGTACACCGTCAGTGTCGAGAGATTGAAGCCGTGCCACCTGGAACTACCGCCAGATACCGTGCCAGGAGAGGTACACCATCAACCGTTGGCGGCAGCCGAAACCCGCCCTGTGTACCATCCACCACACTCCCAGGAAACACCAGGCACGGTAAGAGTTGAGAATCAACCTAACCCTCGCGAAATGGTTGCTCGTGGGGCATCGGATATCGTGCACGGACCGATAACGCGGCAACGCGCTCGAGATCTGCGCGCCCAAGAAGACGCCGCAAGGATTCTCAACTTACGGCAACCACTAACCGAAACCACCAACAATGAAAGCGCGACTAACATCCACAAGGAAACAACAAACGCGATTGCCTTCGCTCCTTTACCGCCTAAACACCGACCACGATGGAAAGGAGCACTCTCCGACCTTTAACAGCACCCTCCATACTCCTACCTTTTCCTTATCGTGACTACGTCACTGGGGGGGGAGTCCTGTGGCGAACGTACAATTCCCCACAGGAAAAAGGCCAGACCAACTTGAGGTAACGCACTTACCTGGACAACATCACGTCCACAGACGCGATCCCAAGCCCAGCGGGGGCCGCCAGTAACCCAACGTTGAGTCGACACCAGAAGGCAAGGAACTTAACGTCCCCAAAGCCTCTAATACCGAGCTAAACGCTCCATACCTAAAACCTACGACCTGAAACAAGGAGAAACATCCATGCATCCTTCGACGTGTGCAATCGCAAGCTAAGTGAATGCCAGCACCACAAGTCGGCAACCCTGAACATCTGCACGAGATGCAGGGAATTACAATTAAAACAATTAACCGACTAACGGACGTGGTGCGGTTGATCTAAACATTAGATCACCCAAATATTCACCGCAAACAAAGGAGCGCATTCCTTAGCCTCGTTAACACCCAGATGGCGCGAAAAACCAAGCACCACGTAACTCCAAACAATACTTTGTTTGGAGTTTCACGAAGGCCAGCTGCAATAAATAAATACGGCACAGCATTGCGCCGTTGCCACTGTCCGCCAAGCAGAAATGCATCAGCGGAATGTTTGTTTTTCACACCATGTGAAAAACTCTCTTGGATTTCAAATCCAATAGATACCAGCGGACTAGACGTCCAGGCGATCGTCAACACCAGATGGTCGACCTAACTAAGCAGCGTGGGAATAGAATCCACCGTCAACAACGACGGTGAAGCTTCCATATGTATGCGTGAGAATTTTCTCCTTACAGGAAATTGTGTCTGCACCACTGCAGATACAAAACACACAGATACTGAAAAAAACGGTATCCGATAGGTTGAAAGAGGGGGAGTTTTTATATCGAGCATCGGTACGAAAAGGTGGTGACAGAGAAACCCTACGAGGAGGGCGGTCCGCGCTGCGCAATACTTCGCTAGAGAAGCAGGACGAAAAGGTCTGATTTTGGTCGTCAAGGAGACAAGGAGTTGGGATTGGAGGTCGAACCGGTACCGTAAAAAAAAGACAGCAGTAGAAACAAGATAGTCGAACGGAGAAGATCCTCGGAGAAGAGTTATAGGAAAGGTAATCGAGAAAGTCGCGTCGTACGTGTGTTAAAACATTAACTCAGTAACTTGTGTTTCTTTCGTGTTTCTTAACTGCAATTGCAACAAGCATAGACTATTGGTATTTACGTGTTAACTCTGTAACGAATGTTCTCTCGTGAATTTCAAAAGTAACGATCGCAAAAAAAATCGACACGGACTAATAAGATCCTGTGGAGTTAGAAAACTTAAAACAAAATATAAATTGTGTACTAGACGTTTAAGTGTATTAAAAACAAAACAAGATCAATAAAAGTTAAAATAAAAGAAAACGATTTTTCCGTGTTTCATTGTGCTGTTTCCGCTCAGTGTGTTCTTCCTTGTGTGCGTTCAGTGTTCGGCGGAACACTTACGACCGAATTTGACATCACGCGCCAAAAGTTCATACGCAGTCAAGACGCATTCACATACTTGAGCCAGGCTGAACATACACAGTTTCAAGACATACATCATCATTCAAGACATCTCATACTTACCTGGGACACTTAAGACATTTGTGTAAAAAATAGAAAAGAAAATAAAGGAAATCCCAACATTTAAATAATAATAATAATAATAAAAAAAAATAATAAATAAATAAATAAATAAAAACAACCTTGCGACTAGGTTTACCTTGTTTCTCTTCCTTTTGTTTTTCGTTTGTTGATTTTTGTTTCTTTTTCGTTGTGGGTTTTTGTTGCTATTTCGTTTGTCGATTTTGTTTCTACTTCGTTTGTTGGTTTTTCTTTCTTTTTCGTTTGTTGGCTTTTCTTTGTTGGCTTTGTTTGTTTATTTCTCTTTGTTTCTCCTTTTGTTTCCTTGTTTTCGCGCGCTTCCTGTCCTTGTCGCTTATCTGTTCACATGTTTTGTGACTGATAAAGCATGGATACCTGCTCTACTCGTGGTGTGGGCCATCAGCCGGATCAGGGCACGATGGCTCTCATAAAGAGACTGAAGGAGGACCTCGAGGCTCTCGGGGCTGAGAACGCGGTCCTAAAAAATAGACTATCACGACTGGAGGCTGCCCCATCCACGTCCCTCTTCGGCGCCGGTTCGGAAGCTTCTGATTCAGAATCAGAGCTCGAGCCGGAGTTAGAGATTATCACCGACAATTCTGACGAGTCAATGGACGGCGGTGACTCGCGTACCCCCACCCCAAACTCGTCTAGGGCACCAAAGCGAAAAACGCCGCTACCAACAACAAGCTGTGAGGGAGGTCCCTCCAATAAGCGCGTCGCTACCGGCTGCCCGCCAACACCACCCCCATCATCATCATCACCTGTCCCTAAAAAGTTGTCGAACCCCGCGATAGCTCAAAACTACTCGAAAATCGTGCCTCCGCAGGAGTCTCGCCCTCCGAGGCCAACTCCGGTGGTTAATCCAAAACCAAAGGCTGCTTGTGTTCCCAACACTATTCAGCCAGAGGGCGTAGTCCGCCCACCTCTCTCTAAGAAGAAGCAGCAACCCGGGGTCGAGACCTCAATTTAAAAAATTTCGTCGGTGACATGAACCGACTAGGGATCTCCAACTTCAAGGCGAAGACCTTAAGCCCATCGCTAAACAAAATCGTGACCTACGATAGGGAAACCTATCGCAAAGTTAACGACAACCTTAAGGCCAAGGAGGTGAATTATTACACCTTCACTCCGGCCGACGAAAAGTCGAGGACAATCCTTTTAAAACGAGTCGCTGCCTCTTGGGAAAAGGACGACATCGTAACTGCTCTTGAGGCAACATTTCATAACGTCAAATTCATTGACGTCAAAAAATTCTCTCCGCCACAACGGTTTGTGAACATCAGACCGCAAAAATACAGCAAGCTGAACATATGGCAGCTTCACCTTGCCCCAGGAACCGACATAGATTCCATAATACGAACAAAGTCGCTTCCAATCTTGCATCAGCAAGTTGTCTTCGAGGTATTTCATAACAGAGAAATGCCTCAATGCAGACGTTGTCAACGTTTCGGGCACATGTCCCGAAACTGCAACATGAGTCGCCGTTGCGTTCGTTGCGGAAAGTCTCACGATATTGGAAAGTGCGAACTACCGCTAGCAAAATACGATCCCGCAACAAACGTGCAGGATGAAATAACACTAAAGGCAAAGAACATAAAGAACATGGAAAGACTTCGGGTTTTCGAAAGGAAACTCCTCAGAAGATGCACCAATCATTCTAGAAGGCCTGACGGTCGTCATTACCCCAACCCCCACCTATACGAAGGCGCCTCCATTACCCCTATCGACGAGTAGTTGCTTCAATTAGCATATAAGTACCTCGAAAACATTCAGAACAGCGAGAACCTACTTGTACGGGACTCTTGCGTTCTTGACCCTTCTCTCTCTCGATCTCTTCGGATCAAACCTCCACAATTTCTTCTTCAGTACAAAACTGAAGAAAGCACCCTTCCCAACAACATTCCCCTCTATAATAGAGGATTCCTGGACCCATCCAATAGGGTATACTATTAACAAACCACACACACGAACGCAGAGTACAAGACGGCACAAACACAAACATACACACCGACCAAAGCGCAGATTATCAGACGCCAAAGACGTGATCTGCGTTCACTACCACACCCAAGACCTACCGGTCTTGTACGATTTCTTTCCCACCATCCCTCTATAAAAGTAGCTAGAGAACACCCGGACTAACACTGTCCACACTATCCTTGGATACCCTTTTTCTCTTTTCTTTTCAGAGATCGCGAGACCGAGCCCAACATCCTCACGGATGTGGGTGATTCTGGTTATCGCAAGATGACCAGAAGTCAGAGACAAGATGAAGGACACATATGTCCTTGTCTCGCTAAATTCAGCCTCCTCGCCACATTTTTTTTTTTTTTTTTTATTGTAAAGTCACTTTTGAGTTAGTTGAGATTCAATTGTGTTTGAGTTTATAAAAGCGAGTTATAAGTTTTGAGATAGCAGTAAAGTAAATGTAAGTAAAGTTTTTTTGTGTTATCAGTTTAGAAGGAGTTTAAAATAATAACTAACTAATATCAAAGAGAAAGAATAGTTTTTTCTTTGATTAGTGTGGTGCTTTTAATTCTCGATTGTTTGTCAAAACTAACTTTCGTTTTTCAACATATTCAACAAATAAAATAATAATAAAATAAAAGGAAAAATAAAAGGTCACGCTCTTCCCTCATCCGAGGAAGCACGGCGGGACTTACTACAACACTAAATACAGTTGGATTCAATTCCGTTCGAGGAAATGTGATGCACTGTTTGGGGCCTTCCCCATTGCAATTCTTCGACAGAAAGTCGTTTCCAAGTAGTCCGTCTTCCGGTAGATCGGGCATACTGCTCACTACTTGAAACTTGCTTGGGAGTTTAGACCTACCATTCCTTTGGAAGTTCACCTTGCAGCTTCCCAAGGTTCGGAAACTTAACGCCGATTAATCTTAACGTCTGATTCCTTGAGGCTACTTTTGGTGATCAGACTTATCTCAACGCCAGTGTCCACTACTAGAGTTGTGTTTTTCTTAACACCTACATCTATTGGTAGCTGGACAGTTGGTACGCTGGTTATTGGCGAGCATGGAGTTCTAATGTGGTAACTCTTTTTTACCACCAAGGGTTTTGACTTATCTTTTCTTGTTGATCGTGAAGGGGGGGTTTTTGTTGGAGCCTGGCATTGAACTCGCGCTTCCCATGTCAATTTTCGTTGACAGGATCCTAGATTGTGGCCATGTTGGCCACAGAAGTCGCAAATCTGCCTTATGTGCAAAATTCTTTTTCCCTCCCTTAATCGCCAGCAATCACGGATATCGTGATTTACTTGCTGACAGTGTGTACAAAAGGGTGTGTTTTTCCGCTTTACACACTCTTTATAGGTATGCCTCCGTTTCTGGCAGCAGCTACAAGTTATTTTAATGATAGGGGCATCCTGTGTAATGGGTTGTGTGTAGGGAACTACTTTGGGTTCAGGGGAATTAGGTTTAAGCTCTATAACTGGAGGATCCACCACTGTACCTGTAATTGGGTTAAATATCTGTGGGGTTGGGGTTGCTGCGATGGGAGAAGAACGGTATACTGGTGAAGATTGCGCAGAAGAGAGTGAGTTCGACTGAGGTTTTTTGAATTCTTCCAAATCTAACGTCCTTTGCATTTGAGTGTCAAGTGGTTCGAATAATAACAGAAATTGACGGTAGTATGGATTTAATAGACCACTTCTATACACACTCCTGGCAAAGTCGTCTAGCTGTATTTTTATACCCTCGGCGGACGAGGAGCCATATCTCTTCTCCCCTGCCAGTGTGCATGTTTCCAACGTTTGCTTCAAACGTATTTGGAACAAGATGACTGCTTCCGCTGGGTTCTGTTCGGTAGCCAGTAGTTTATTGACCAAATCTTGGCAGCTTTCTACTGGCTGGTAAACTTTCCTCAGTAGATCCTCTGCTTCTTCAAAAGATGAAAACGCAACCTAGTAGGGAATATTTGCAGGAAAACATTGTGCTCTTCCAATGGGAGACAATTCAAAACCCTCCTACTACAATCCAAAAATGTATGAAGTTCGGCACCTAAAATAAATGTGGATTACGTTCCCCTGAGAAGATGGGGATTAGTTGTGTTGACAACTTCACAACCTTGGTGTAATCGACAGACATTTTTTCGAGTTTTTACTCGTGCGTTTGCGAATCAGTTTTAGCTCGCTATTCCGTGGGAGGGGTAAAGGTTAAGTCCAGATTGTTAAAATCTGGTTTCCTTTTACTTACCTTGTCTATTTTCCCTAATCGGTCGACTCCGCTTCGGAGTCGCCTTGGCGAGTTAGGTGAGACGTATTCCGAATCATGGCTTTATTCGCCTTCCATAAACAGTAGGGGTGGGGTTAGGTGTAATTTGGGTGTATAAATGGGGAAAAAGGATGTTAAGGGTGTTCCTTTTGGAAAGTTCTTTTGGAGCTGCTTTAAAATGAAAATACTTCCCAAAGATTTAAACTTTCGTTAAAACATTGCGAAATATGGACAAATATAGACAAACATATGGACAAATATATAGATAACTTATAAACATTGATTTTGTTTTAATTTAGTTTGTTTAATAGTGGGTTAGAATGTATGTTTTATAATAAAATTAAAATTGTGTACAATTCTTTTATTGTTTTATAAGCTATGTCAATGAAAATTAGAAAAGAGAAAAATACCTGGTGACTTAACTTTAGTTCATCTCTGCTGTAGTTGTCACTGATATTGCAGTTATGTATATATATATTTATGTATATAAATGTGGAAATACTTCCCAATTATTCAAAATTTTCGTTTAAACGACCGCGAAATCTGGATAAACATATGGATAAATATTTATCTAATAAGAGAGGTTTTATGTTATATTTTATTTCTTAATTTACAGGGGTTCTATGTGTTTACTTCAATTTCTAGTGATTTGGTTCTGTAGCTTATTCGTAGTTTATTATTTTCAAACTTAAAAGTTCTCTTTCTGCTAGTTTTTTTTTTTTTTTTTTTTTTTGATAAGAAATTCAATAATTCAGAGGGAAAGTACATATAATCTTTTTTATTTTATTCTATTAAATTAAATAATTTAGATTGAAAGTATATATAAGCACGTAGCATTATTTCCTATTTATTTGTCCGTTTCTTGTGGTCCAGTTGCTGATGATCCTGTTAATAGTTTTCTCCTGATGTTGGTGGCTGCTTCTCTCTATTGGTGTGAGGTGCTGCATTCCTTTTGATGTTTCTTATGGTGATTTATTTGTGGAGTCACTGATTTTTGTTTAATTTGTTTTTTTTTTTTATTTTAATTTTAATTGTTCGAGTGTGTTTTTTGTGTGTGTGTGTTTGGGTGTTTTATTTGGTGTCACTTTTATTTTGTTTAATTTGTGGGTAGTGTTTTTATTTTGATGTTTCTTATTGTTGATTTATTTGTGGTTGTTTGTACTAATTTGTTAGTATATTTTTTGTTTGTTTTTTGTGGTACACTTCACTTCGTGTCACTGATTTTTGTTTATTTGTGTGGGAGATTTGTCGTTCTTGTCGACACAAGGCTTTTCAAGCTCTTATGAGATGTTAATCTCGGGCTTCGTTGGGCTCACCAGCTGCGCCATTGTTATAGGAATCTTTTACCACACACACTTGACACAACTTTACTTTAAATAAAACACGGTTTAAAATTAATGTTAACCAAACTTTATGTGAATTGTAATGAAAAACTTTTACCACACACACTTGACACACCTTTACTTTAAATAAAACACGGTTTAAAATGAATGTTAACCAAACTTTATGTCACCTTTCGCTTAACTTGTCTGGATTAATGTTCTATATGCACTTTACATTATTACTTAAAGTTAGAGGCACTTTATTTATTTCTAACTGTCTCAATTAGATGCACTTTTATTTTTTCTCACCGACTCTCAACGGACCGTTCTCGTCCAAATTCCAAAAACAACTCCCTTCTCTCACCGTCGCAGTTGAGTTTCAAAAACCAACCCCCTTAATGACCGTCTCCGCCAAAAACTCGAAAAACCACCGTGTCTAGTTTTTTTTCTCATTTTTAATTTCCCATTGGATGGAAATCTTTATCTTTCGGAAATTGGGATCGATAGATGCAACACAAAAGAAAAATCAATAGTCCATCGTGTTAATGCACATTTGTGATTCTCTATGTTGTTATTGTTTAGGCGAACGTGTAGTTCATTTTATGGTGCCTGTTGTTTTCTTTAGCCGAATCGGCAAGGATCCTTTTTGTGAGAAAGCGATAGGGAATACAAATAGAGAATTGTGCTAATGAACATTTCTGATTCTCTATGTTGTTTATTGTAGCCGAATGGGCAAGAATCTTTTCCGTGGGAAATCGATACAAAGGCAGGATCAAATACAGCGTGGCGAATGTTTGCCTTTTGTTTGTTTTAACTTAATTTGGTTAAAACGAAAACTGGCGCTGATTGTTTTAATGGTTTCAGGTAACCATTTTTCTAAGGAGTCATAAAATTGCTGACGCGTATTTTTATGAACCTTATCGATCTTGTTTGGACGACGGCAAGTGGCCAGCACATTTGGTTCTTAGGGGTTTGTGTGGTGAACCCTTGGTTCAATGATTATATTTTCGGCTTTCATGTGAGTAAATTTAGCGTTCAGCTCAATTTACTTGGTATTTAATTGATTAGCGCAAATTGCACGTTTTAGCTTGATTTGCTTGATATCAATTTATGCGGGACGAGGTGTATGGGGTAATGCTTTGATTTAGGTAAATGTCACATCCTTTAAGTGGATGTTTTTGGCGTGTATCGCCGTTAGTGGTGGAGACTAGCTCCAAAAGGGTAATTTTTATGGAATGGGTGGTTGTGGCCGTAACAGAGGTCCTGAAAATCACCAGTATCCAAGGTGTTTTTTGTTTTATTATTTTACCGGGCGGCTGGGCTTTGGAGCCCTACCTCATCATCATCATGGCAACATAACCGGGGTCCGGTCTTGGCCGTATTTGGCAAGTCTCGAGGCTTGTTACATTATCCATAATAATTTATTTTTACGGGTAAGGTTATTAGCCTTGCGCCATTTGCTACTCTACCTACCACTCAGTAAATGTGCCGAACTGCACAATAGCAAGAATCGTCAGTTGAACTTAGGCTTTCACAATCAAATGCAAAACACAACCTACTTACCAACTCAGCCATTGAGGCGGCAAGGGGCTGCATGATTGGCCAGAGCAGACAACAATCCATACAACAAATAATTAATTCTTTATTACTTCCAACCTCATCATTCCCTGATTAAACCTAAAAACATCACGACAAAACTCGGGGTAGTATCTAATGCAGCAGCAAAGGCTGGGGGGGGGGGGGGGGGGGAAGAAGAGAAGCCACAACATCAAGCCTGGGCCAATGATCATCAATAAATAAGAAAACCTTCCCAATCTAACATTTGCACGAATGAAGGACTTTGTCACTGGAGAGGAAAACGTAGCAAAAGTGGTCGAGGTAGACGCAGCCAATGGCGTACTTCGGCGAACCAGCCATAGACTAGCGCCTTTACCCGTGGTCGAAGAATCTTTACCCAAGCACGAACGTGACACCCTTGAGGATGGACCGGATCCAGCATACGATCAAGGATCACTCAAGAGCACATGGAGCGGGTCCAGAGAAGGTTATGACCACACAGAAACTAATAGAAAACTGTTTTGTTTTCAACTAACTCTGCTAGTTCAGCGCGCGGAGGATGGTAATATTTATGAACACGAATCAATCATCAACACCCTTAAGGATGGACTGGATGCAGCAAAGAATCAAGGACAGACAGAGATAAATACAAAACTGTTTTGGTTTCAACTAACTTTTCTCGCGGGGAGTATGCTAATATTTATGAGCACGAATGAATCATCAAAGGATTCACGTCGGCATCATTATCAGCAGGTATCGCATCCAGCAAGCACATCGATATCATTGTTTTCGTACAGAATCATAAACACCGGCGCCACACCCGCCAGCAACTGCCGCACAAATCGACCACCACGAGGCACAAAACAAAGGACTCGTGCATTAACCCCAACCAAAGCCTCATGCCATTATCTTCGTGCGAGTAATATATGCAACACTAGCAACTCTGGTCATTCCCCCAAAACCTGTAACGCTGTAACCCCACTTTTGCTTGTACAGTTGGCCTTTTACATGTCTTAATACATTCTTCTTTTCTCCGAAAACTTTTTGCACTTCCAGGTTGCTTGTACGAGTAGTATCCACCGATAACAACTTTTTTTACATTTTCTAGTCCAATTATTGAAGAAATACCCTGAACCGGCAAACACCCACTGCATACGGTTCCAATCCTCCGCAGTTTACTGGAAACGATTTACAAAAATGAAAAGAACCTTCAAAACAACTAAATAATAATGCTTACGGAACAGTGTAACGAATGCACAGATTCCATTCCAGCTCTTGGGTTTGCAAGATGCTGTAAGAGTGAACAGTGTATGCTAAATGCAATAGACGCCATGTACAGGCAACAAGAATTCCATCTTGATTACAATATCAGAACAGAAGTACTCAATGGGTCATGAAGAGTCATCCCTTGATGAGTAGACCCCTATCTCAGCATTTGTATCAACGAACTTGACTTCACACAACACATGCGGTTTTTAAATGCTTTTTATTTATATTGCACAATATTCATTAAGTATACATTTTATATTTTGTATATCGAAATAAAAATGTTCTTTTAGACAACTCAGTCGTGTTTGCATTTCTGGTCACAAATCTCTTTTGTGAGGAAATTGTTTGCGTTTCCACCACATCCGGTATAGATAAACAGCTTACATTCATGAGTAATAGAACTGTGACCATACCGGGGAAAGTTTAAGCTACACGTACCTGGGACTATTGGTAGATGGCATATATCTAACAAAAATTAAATAATAGTTTAATTGTTGCCAAAAAAATGTATCATATTTCCCTCTTAGTCTACTTACCTATTTCAACAGCATTAACTGGAGAAGTGAATCCAAAGATCACTATAACTCCTAATCAAAATAAGCAACCAACTAGCTTCATCGTGTACTAATCGAAGATTGAATGATTCTAGCCAAAATCAAATCAATTTATACTCTTTGTTCAGGTGAAACACGGTCATATTAGCTAAAATGTTTTTCTGACTGCCTTTTTGACTACAATACAATAATTAAACTTATATATAGGTACTGCACAATTGGCTATATAAACAGGTCAATTGAAAAGTCCCCGGCCTGACACATAGATGGCGGCACTAGAATTAAATCCATATGATTACCCCTAACCTTCAAAAGACGCGTGTATAAATTTGACAGATGTCGGATCATTAGTTTGTGAATTATAGTATTTTGAGTGAAGCAACTTCTGTTATTGTGAAAAAAATGGATAAAAAAGAATTTCGCGTGTTAATAAAATATTGCTTTTTGAAGGGAAAAAATACAGTTGAAGCAAAAACTTGGCTTGATGACGAGTTTCCAGACGCCGCCCCAGGAAAATCAACCATCAAGGATTGGTATGCTAAGTTTAGACGTGGTGAAATGAGCACCGAAGACGGTGAACGCAGTGGACGCCCAAAAGAGGTTGTTACCGACGAAAACATTAGAAAAATCCACAAAACGATTTTGAATGACCGTAAATTGAAATTGAATGAAATAGCAGGCACTCTAAAGATATCAACTGAACGTGTACATCATATCATTCACGAATATTTGGGTATGAGAAAGCTTGTGCAAAGTGGGTGCCGCGCGAGCTCACTTTTGACCAAAAACAACGACGAGTTGATGATTCGGAGCAGTGTTTGGAGATGATCAAGCGTAATAAACCCGAGTTTTTGCGTCGATATGTGACAATGAATGAAACATGGCTCCATCATTTCACTCCGAAGTCCAATCGACAGTCATCCGAGTGGACTGCACACGATGAACCCGCCCCAAAGCGTGGAAAAACGCAACAGTCGGCTGGCAAGGTTATGGCGTCTGTATTTTGGGATGCGAGCGGAATAATTTTCATTGACTATCTTGAAAAAGGAAGGACCATCAACAGCGACTATTACACAGCGTTATTGGGCCGTTTGAAGGACGAAATCGCCGAAAAACGACCGCATTTGAAGAAAAAGAAAGTGCTGCTTCACCAAGACAATGCACCGTGTCACAAGTCAGTGAAAACGATGGTAAAAATCCATGAATTGGGCTTCGAATCGCTTTCGCATCCACCGTATTCGCCAGATCTGGCCCCCAGCGACTATTTCCTGTTCTCAGATCTCAAAAGAATGCTCGCTGGGAGGAAATTTTCGTCAAATGAAGAGGTGATCGCCGAAACTCAGGCCTATTTTGAAGCAAAGGACAAATCGTACTACAAAAAAGGTATCGAAAAGTTGGAGGGTCGCTATAATCAGTGTATCACCCTCGAAGGGAATTATGTTGAATAAAAAAAACGAATTTTACCAAAAAAATGTGTTTTACTATGGAAGGCCGGGGACTTTTCAATTGACCTGTTACCTATTAACCTGAGGTAGTGTGGTTCTCTGCTTATTTAAGTCACAACAATAGTAATTAAGTGATCCTTTATCATTGCCTTAACAACATTCGAGGATGTTAAAGTGCGTATAATATTTTCTGCGTTAGCACCAATATTTCTTCAAACTATTGTGTACATTTAATGAACCCAAAATCAATTGATTTCTATACAATATGTGTGCACTTAGTCAAGTTGATATTAATAGCGTTTTTCTTTTAATTAACATGTGGCGTCGATAATTAAGAAGTCTTTAAAGAACCAGTAGAGAGTGAGTCAACGTTTAGGAAATGATGATAGCATTTGTTCGGTACTGTATTCAAATGATACAACTTCTAGATCACAAAATAGGCAATCATTTTGTGTAATAATTTAAGAAGCTAGTTTCAGTTTTAATACGCAACTTTTTACCATACACTTTTACAATTCAGGACTAAATTCTAAATCTAATACAGAGTGGGCCTAAGCTGTGAGCCTAATTTCAATATACAATAAAAAAGAATTACGGCACCTTATTAATCTGTTATTTATATATTTTAAAACTGCAAAAATGGACATTTTAATCATATATGATATTACAAAAATTATCTAGTTCAAGTTGAACAAAGTAACCAGGTTATTAACATTGGTAAAGTCGAATTCCCAAATTCTCAAAAACACGCGATTAACAAATTGCTCTTGGAATGATGACGTTGATGACGTTCCTATAAAATGCTTTGTTGTCTATATTTGTCGGGCTACCTCCATAAACTGTTGATTTTAAGTATTTCCGCAATTAATCATTCGGAGTAAGATCCAGACTCAGTAGGGGTCATTCAGTGTCCATTCTTCGTATTAAAGGGCTGGTTCGTCCTATTGAAGTTTTATGTCACTTGAATTCGATGTGCCAGTCAGCTTTTTCCAGTCCCCGGCAATGTTAGTTGGTAAAGTCCCGCCTGCTATGGTCACACGTAACAGGAACATAACTTATAAACCCATATCCCGTAAGGTGGCAGATCCGTGACCAACAGTACGCCAACTCAACGAGGATCGGTTCTAAAACCCCAATTTTCATTTGTCCTTAATTCAACAAAGCCCATATATGAATCATTAGTTAAATGTTCGATACAAAGTGGATTGCGAGACTATGAAGCAGTTGGGGAATTCGTCACAGTAATTAACACTTTAAATAAAGTTCACAATCTCAAAGAGGAAAATGCGCTTCGAAGTTGTTATTTAATGAAATTATGTTGACTTGGTGAAAAGGGATTATAGGGAACCCACAATCATGGACCAATGATATCCGCTTGATATGTATATATTCCCCAACCCAGAAATCCCGCCATCAAATCTGTTTGCCAAACTGTTCAGCTGGAGGCAAGATAAATACACGTCTATATCTGACTTTTTCTGTCGAAAGCGCCTACGTTGCACAGCTGCCTTCTAGCTGGTACACCCCAGAAGAATAAATCTATTTAATGAAGTTATCGAAAACTCATAAAATATCGTGTATAAAAGGGTCGACTCACTTTTTGGAGATATCTGGCAAGCAGGCGCCGAGAACCAACCATAAACTACGAATCAAGAAGAATACGAATACGAATAATGTAATGAAATGCGCTTCGAAGTTGCTATTTAATGAAATAATGTTGACTTAGTGGCAAGGTATTATAGAGAGCCACAACCATGGTGTAGTGCTCCAAAAAACCCTACTACCTTTTTCCCCCATTCCTACATCCAAAACCTAGCTATAATACGCTAAGACATTAAATCCTATCAAAATCCTGAAAAACCAAAACTAAATCCAAAATTCGCAATAAACGAATTAAATTATTCGTTTATCGCTTTGCATTTGCCTCCACGGCATAATTTAATCAAAAAAACCTAAACTTAAATCAAAATTCGCAATAAACGAATCAAATATTCGTTTATAGCTTTGCATTTGCCCCACGGCATAATCTCAATTCAAAACCCAGAAATACATTTCAATCTGGTAATTTCCCTAGAAAATTAAATAAACCATATCCATGGCAAATCGCACCAGATGTCCGAATTTGCCACAAGCAAACAATACCCAAATACCATTTCCAATTCTCATATGCAAATAGATTGATGAAGATTCAGAAAACTGAATCTTATCTAAAACAAACATTGAGCATCGCACGAAATGTAGCGAAAATCGAGATTGCTGCATGAAAATGTACATTTTTGAGATAGAAATCTCGATTTGATTTCGTTTAAAAGGTGATGTATCGTGATCTCGAGGAGGCAATCAATCAACGTTCATAGTCCCCGGCGAAAGTGCTGGAGGTCTAGTAGAGTCAGTTCTCATCCTGTTCATAGTCCCCGGCAGAAGATCAATCAATTTCCGGACCAAAAATATTTACAAAAATAAATGAAACTATTTGAACGAAACCAAAAGTATTTTGATTTAATTTGGTTTGGTGCATTCACTGAGGAACGTTGGCGGCTTTAGGACAGGAGGAGACTTCCAACCAGCAAAAAGAACCGGTGAGTAAAGTGGTGGCAAGCCCACAAACTAAACCCTTACAGCGTCCACGATTTCGGACATCACCCAAAGGCACCTGGTTCCACGGCACATGGACGCAATTCCAAGACGACGTCCCTAGAACAATCGGAAGCTGCTCTTCCCTCGAGGTTCGAGAAAGCACGGCGGCACCGCAACGGGTCCCCTCAGGAGCTTTCTTAAAGAGATCCCTCGTCCTTTTCAGGACCAGACAAGCTCCCTGAGAGAAGGACCACTACAAAAATGGTGGCAGCGGTGGGATACCAACATCCAATTAAACAAAAGAAAAGAAAAAGGAATGACATCAATGCCTGGTACAGTAACATCACATAAGGTTACAGAGAATCATCGGCAACACCCAAACGCATTTAAAATCAATCAGCAAACACATTTTCAATTAACTCCGAGCAGCCCCGAGATCCTCAGTGACGAGCATCGTATCTCGCTCCGCAGACAAAACAAAATAGAGTGCAACGAAACAGACGTCCTCCGCCAGTCTGGTCAAACGACAATATCCACAGAATCACACAAACGCCACTAAAACCAGGATACTTAAATCATTGAGGTACGTCAACACACACACAATTACATGCCCATATCACAGCATCGCAACAGTACGAGCAGTCGATACTGCTGTAGTAGTCAACAACATCAGCAACAAAACATATTTCACCTATAACATCAGTAACGTGAGCAAGTATTTCCAACATCATCAATAATAAGTTCCGAAATAAGCCAAGATCAGCAATCATAATGATGTCTTCAGCAGGCCAGCAAAGCAATGGTCAAATACCCCTCAACGAAGCCTGCAACGGCAGCGGACAACCCAACAAAAAGAGATCTCAGGTATTTATACACATTTTTTGTTATTAAAAAATTTGCAAGTGGACAAAGAGAACCCCAAAATAAATTTAAATTTATATACACATTTTTACACATTTAAAAATTCATTTAAAAAAAGGGGACCCAGAGAACCCCCAAAACAAATTAAATTATGGGAAAATAAATCAAAGGGGATATTGAGATGTGAAATTTTTCGAAAATTTTATTTTTTTAAGGAAAAAACAAACGTATTCATTTTAAAGGTACAATAACGTAACCGATTTAAACATTTTTTACATACACATAAATATACATATATTTTTCTATCAACTTATATTACTTGGGGAAGACTCTTCATATCGTTAGCAAAACTTAGGCAGGAAACCCTCGACTCTGTCCTTAGCATCATTTGTGGGTTCTCCACTTGTTAGTTTGTTGGTTTCTTCTTCTTACCTTTGGCGTTTTCCATAGAATCTATCTTGAAACCTGTTTCTCTTCTTGCCCTCTACTTAGGTGTAAAAGGATCTCTTATTTTCTTTCCTTAGTCAGGATTCTTCCATTTTACGATTGTTCCAGTTGGGTTCGAGAAGTCCCTTTTCCTTACCCTTTGCCTTTGTTGCACTTGCGATTGGGAAGCTGCGCACATATGGGAAAAATCTTATCTAAAAGGAACACGCGACTCGAATATTTAACGCGCGAAATTATCACGTAGCCAATAATGAATATTACAATCGGATTGAAGGATATCTTAGATTTCGTGCCGGTGTTTAACGGTAACCCGGACGAACTCGATGATTTCATTTCTTGCGGAGATATTATTTTTTCACAGGCACAGGACGACAGTCAGCATGCTTTTTATCTAAGCGTGGTGAAAACCAGACTGAAAGGGCCAGCATACGACCACATCCGGTACAAGGTAATTTCAACCTGGAATGATCTTGCTTCCGAATTAAAGGGAGAATTTAAAATTCTCACCTCAAGGTCAGCGGCACAAAACAGTCTGGTAAAAGCCAAGCAAGATAGCAAGGAAGATGTGAAGGAGTTTGGAAACAGACTCGCACACCTCCTGCATCTGCTGAACAAAGCCACGTTCGAAAGCACTGTCGATCCTGCGGTGCGAACATATCTCCTCGAAGAAAATAAAAAGCTCGCCTTGCATACATTTGAAGATGGTCTTAGGGATTCCCATTTAAAACTCTTAGTTAAAGCACGAGGTAACCCAAGTCTTAGAGCAGCAATCAATTATGCTCTCGAGCAGGCCCCACGACTAGGCGATAGAAACCCTCTTAATTTATGTAATAATTCCAAATATAGCCAGCCACAAATTTGCCAATCGTGCAATAAGACTGGACATACTTCCTGGACTTGTTATCGCAATACAAACTCTCTAAATGTTGGTCCCCAACAAATGAAGACAGAGGTTCAACGCATTGAATGCACTTATTGTAAAAGATTTGATCATTCTCAAGCAGAATGTAGGATACAGTCTCATTTCAAAAGTCTAAACGACTCTCCATCGAATAAAAACGATTTTAGAGCTCGGCCCACTTCTACCGCAAACGTTTGGAGAAGTGGAGTATTAACCAAAACGAACAGGGTACAATTAATAAAAATTGATTCCGAGAAATTAAATACGGGAAAAATTGAACAAGCGACGTTAGAAGCTAAGGATATAAACAGGAAGGTAGAAAATGCCTCACCTTACAAGGTGTCGTCTACGGATGAAATTGGCATTCGAGATAATAGGGATAAAAATCAGAGGCAGGACGATCGAGAGGCCCCCCAAATAGAGGGAGTAGCGACCAAAGATCTTATCCAACAGTCAACATTTGAATCCGTTTGTCTACGGGCCGGATCTGATGATTCGACAAAGACCCCTGATCATACTATTCTATCACGTCCATCTACTTTTATATTCTTAAATGCTCCGACTTCTAGCAACAACACGTGCAAGCTCATAGAGCACAAACAGAAAATTCCGGCAAAATGTAAGCCTGTGGAGCAAGAACTCCCAGCAGATTGTAAGCCCGAGAAACAAGAAATTTCAGCAAAGAGTAAGCCTGCGGTACTAAGAGTCCCAGCAAAATGTAAGATTGAAAAACAACTAATTTT
The DNA here is from genome assembly GCA_963931805.1 of Microdon myrmicae. Taxonomy (NCBI): domain Eukaryota; kingdom Metazoa; phylum Arthropoda; class Insecta; order Diptera; family Syrphidae; genus Microdon; species Microdon myrmicae. The sequence goes on along the minus strand of OZ007497.1, from coordinate 46,937,696 downwards.
CTCGTTAGAAAAGAGTAAGGTTGTAGATAACAGTCATATCAAAATTGCAGTCGAACACATTCCTCGTTTCAGTAATTTGTTTGTCCACATCGTCTCCCTCGTTTCTCTCGTTATCCAAATTTTAAAATGGATTTTACAAATAGAATCTGACCAAAAAATCGTACCTCCACTTACTAATAAAAGGGAGTTTCAAATCTTAATCTCGAAACTTTATTATTCTTCTAACATATTGTCGCTCGGAAGTTTGAACTATGTTACACAGCCAAACCCGAAGAAAGCGTGGGAAGTCTTCCACAAATTTAAGGAAAAATTTAAAACGAAGCAAATTGACTTCCGATTAGCATTCAAATATATACTTAAACAAGTAAATAAGCACATTCTCTTCTTCTCGAAGATTTGACCACATCAATAATATAAAACCATTTGTGGATTAGGCAATCACAAATAAGAAGCCCAAAATAAATAAAATAAAGGTTGAAGGAAAGTAAATGTATAGATGTATAAATAACAAAAAAAAAAAAATACATAAATGTATATACGTATGGTAAAACCTTAGAGAAAATCATAAAGTGATACTCTACCAAAATACTACGATAATGTATTTAAAATTTGCCAAAAAAAAAAAAATTTCTATCCAAATAATTGTATACGAATAAAATAATTTTGTAAATATCATACATCATTTTAATAACCAGAAAACAAACAAAACAAAAAATTTATATATGAAGACAAATACTAACTCACTTAATAAAATAAGTTTATATGTTAATCAACTACCACTGACTTAAATGAAAAAAAATGTTTGTAATAATAAATAATCTTAAGTTATAAGAAAAAAAAAACACATTATATTTACATATGAAAAAAAAACCAAATATACACAAACGAAACGTACGATATGAAATAACGTTAAAGTAAGAATTTCAAATATCTATATAAGTACAAGACATTTTGCATGAATTAAATCTTAAGAAAATAAGAAAAAAAAATCTTTTGGTGTAACTCAAAACAAATTTAAAAATTTTTAGAATTTAATCTTACGTACAAACTACATGAAAAAAAATTATATAAATAAATAAGGACAATGAAAACTCCTCCAAAAAAAAAAAAAAAAAAAAACCGAAATAATATATGTAAATAAATAAAAAAAAAATCTATATAACACACAAATTGTAAGAATAAACCATAAACACCTTACTTATCTATGTATCTTTTTACAAACTATAATAGAACTTTATAAACAAAAACAAAAAACCTCTTCTATAAAAAGAAGAAAAAACATATATATATATTACTCACAATTGTTACTAAATGTAAAAAATAAAATATAACAAAAACACTGTAAATAACACTTTTAATATATGCAACTACAACATAATCGTTGATTATTTTAAATATCAAAACCAAAAAAAAAAAAAAAAAATGTGTACCGTAACCTAAGAAAAATAAATATTGTATACATAAAACTACTATGTTAGAAAATATCACGCCAATGTAACGGAATCACGATACTATCATCCTTTATTCCCAACCACACCATTTCCCAGAAAATTAATCTCATAAAGATAAATTTTCTTTCTTTCAAGGAGGGGAGGATGTAGTGCTCCAAAAAACCCTACTACCTTTTTCCCCCATTCCTACATCCAAAACCTAGCTATAATACGCTAAGACATTAAATCCTATCAAAATCCTGAAAAACCAAAACTAAATCCAAAATTCGCAATAAACGAATTAAATTATTCGTTTATCGCTTTGCATTTGCCTCCACGGCATAATTTAATCAAAAAAACCTAAACTTAAATCAAAATTCGCAATAAACGAATCAAATATTCGTTTATAGCTTTGCATTTGCCCCACGGCATAATCTCAATTCAAAACCCAGAAATACATTTCAATCTGGTAATTTCCCTAGAAAATTAAATAAACCATATCCATGGCAAATCGCACCAGATGTCCGAATTTGCCACAAGCAAACAATACCCAAATACCATTTCCAATTCTCATATGCAAATAGATTGATGAAGATTCAGAAAACTGAATCTTATCTAAAACAAACATTGAGCATCGCACGAAATGTAGCGAAAATCGAGATTGCTGCATGAAAATGTACATTTTTGAGATAGAAATCTCGATTTGATTTCGTTTAAAAGGTGATGTATCGTGATCTCGAGGAGGCAATCAATCAACGTTCATAGTCCCCGGCGAAAGTGCTGGAGGTCTAGTAGAGTCAGTTCTCATCCTGTTCATAGTCCCCGGCAGAAGATCAATCAATTTCCGGACCAAAAATATTTACAAAAATAAATGAAACTATTTGAACGAAACCAAAAGTATTTTGATTTAATTTGGTTTGGTGCATTCACTGAGGAACGTTGGCGGCTTTAGGACAGGAGGAGACTTCCAACCAGCAAAAAGAACCGGTGAGTAAAGTGGTGGCAAGCCCACAAACTAAACCCTTACAGCGTCCACGATTTCGGACATCACCCAAAGGCACCTGGTTCCACGGCACATGGACGCAATTCCAAGACGACGTCCCTAGAACAATCGGAAGCTGCTCTTCCCTCGAGGTTCGAGAAAGCACGGCGGCACCGCAACGGGTCCCCTCAGGAGCTTTCTTAAAGAGATCCCTCGTCCTTTTCAGGACCAGACAAGCTCCCTGAGAGAAGGACCACTACAATGGACCAATGCTATCCGCTTGATATGTATATATTTCCCATCGCAGAAATCCCACTGTTGCGATAGTAGGCCTCGCTCCCAGGTAGCGTGTCTCCTCGTCCTGAAAAGGATGAGAGATCCCTTAGACCGCTCCTGAGGGAACCCGTTGGGGTCGCCACCCTACTTCCTCAAACCTTGAGGGAAGAGTAGCAACCGATCGTCGATGGGTGATGTCTTGCTTGAATTGAAAGTCACCAGCCTCTGCAGGGGTTGCTCGCCACCAGGGATCTGCAACTTCAAAATCTGGAAAGAAATTCTTTCTCTACAAAACTCAAAAAACGCGCAGAGTATCTACTTTTGGATTTTGTATTTTAGCACTGTTAAAAATTATAATTTGTTCCTTTCCTGGGTACTTCCTCCAGGGACAATGGCTTGTTAGATACTGTGGCCTTGAGGTCGCGATGCATCTTCCTTTTAAATGAAAACAAATCGAGATTTTGTATCTTGAAACGAACGTTTCAGATGGAAAATCTCGATTTCGGGTGTGGTGATCCCAAAATCGTTTTTAAATTGGTGCATATTAAGATATGCATTGGAATTTGGGTTTTTTGATCACGGTAACCCCTACGCCAGTCGACACAAGCTTTTAGGATCCCATCTCCATGCCCTTACTTATGAAGAAGTTGGACAGACCCACCCGTGCACTATGGGAGGAATCCGTAAAACATTACAGGTTGGTGAAGTCTTTGAAAGATCTGATGGGTTTCGTCGAGTTTAAGTTACACACAGTAAAGTCGCTCACGGGAAGGAAAGAAGCCTTCTCAGATACGTCGAAACGGAGCCAACATCGCGGACTATTGGTCATAACATTGGACCAATCCCATGTCTGTCCATGGGGCGAAAGGTGACACGTATTACGACGTTGTCCCGAATTCATCCAGCTAGTTCCCAAGGAAACAATCGAGAACGTAATGAAGAACCACCCGTGCCTGAACTACCTGGAGGAAAAGAAAATGTGATAGAAAACAGGACACGCTTCTACATGCAGAACCGACAGTCAACCCGCCAACGTCGACATTGATTACAACAGCGACCTTCCATGAGGGAGCGGCCCTGAACAGTCAAGAACCCAGCCCACGACGGGCTAATATATTGCTCGGAACAGCAATAATTCACCTAATCGACGCCCATAGAAAGCCGATAGAATGCCGAGCCGTGCTGCATTCCAACTCGCAACTGAACTTTGTCACAGGGCGATTGGGCTTGATGGAACTCCTGGAAATCACCAGTATCCAAGGTATTTTTTTTTTATTATTTTACTTCTCCCAGAAAAGCCGAACCTATAGCGTTGAGTCAGCGCCCTGGCATGCTTTTTTTCTTTTTCTCAACCGGTTTCATTAGTCAAGCTCTGAAAGATACTCAAGCATTTCTCCCAACCATTTCACGAACCCTATAGCTTAATAGGGTGGTATTTCACCGAGCGGTTGGGCTTTGGAACTCTACCTACCACTCAGTAAATGTGCCGAAGTGCACAATAGCAAGAATCGTCAGTAGAACCTATGCGTTCACAATCAAACGCAAAACACAACCTACTTATCAACTCAACCATTGAGGCGGCAAGGGGCTGCATGATTGGCCAGACCAGACAACAATCTATACGAAATAAAAACGTGGAGGTAAGATCACCAATGAATTCTTTCACACGAAGAATAGAGGCTCCTATTGTATCCAAGATATCGATGTGTCGGATCAACCAGACGAGCCAATAAACACAGCCACATGCCACCAAATTTACCATCATCCAGTAAAGACGTGTCGACAAACGATAATTAACAAATCTCTCAACGGAACGGTTTTTAAAGTGAAGTCAGGTAGAACCAAATACCTGAAGAAGACAATAGATTCGATTTTCGCGCCGTGTTTTCTTTGGGAAAGGTTACAACATAAAAAACCAAATTGTGTTGTGTGACATTCGATAGAGTGTTGAAAAAAAAATTGCGTGCACTAAGTAAAATAAGAACGAAAGTGTGGGCTTGTTGTGTTAATGTGTGTGTACCGCGGGCTCCGACATGAGCAGTGACGACGGAATAAAAACAAAGAATAGGTCATTAAAAGGGAAAAACGCTCCTCTTGCACCAAACCGAAATTAAAAGCGGCAAAGAAAATCAAAGAGAACGAAATAAGCAACAAAATAATGACTCATGTTAGAACAACAACAAACGGAGGCGGCGAACGCATTCCCATCTACCGCGAACTATGGTGGGAATTTTTCTAATAACACATTCGCTTGTCTGGCTTCTTCTGAATCGGAGGACGAAGAGGAACAAATAAATAAGCTAGTACCTGGCTGACTTTCAAACAGACAACTTGTCTCACAGTTTTGCTCGTGCTATTTATCTTAATCAACCGTTATTTTCACAATAATTATCACAATTTAATTATCATTATCTTGTTTTCTTTGCCTCGTTTTCCGCATACAAAAATTTGAACAAGTGTTAAAACCGTTAAGTTATGGCCCCTGGGCCACGTGTGTTAAACAAAATTAAGCGCAAACGGTTGCGTTACGACCCCGTTATTGGAGGCCAAACTCCCCCCGATAAACTTTCAAAAGTGAACAATAAAGTGCTAGAAAAATCTAAAATGTGTTCAAACACTAACTTTTTTCAACCACTTCAAAGTCTAATGGAAGACTCTCCTGAAATGGATCAGACCAATGACGAACAGTGCGCAGAACTTCCTAAAGAAACCGTTCCGCCAATTGTGGTGTTAAAAACAACTAGTGCTAAAGTGCGTGATATTTTGAGCAACATCAAGATAGACAAATACTTAATTAAAAACATATAGCTTGGACAAAAAATATGTGCCCCAACAATGGACATATATAACAAAATCAGAACCGAACTCTTACGGTTAAAATGTGAGTTTTTTACCCACACGCATAAGGAAAATCGCCCATTAAAGGTAGTGTTATCAGGATTAGTTTTGATTAGCAACGATATAGTGAAAAATGAACTAATTGCACTCGGGATTAAGTGCCTAGATATTAAAACCATCACATTAAATTCGTCAACAAAAGCCCTGTACAAACACTACTTGTACATCGTCTATATTTAACGCGGTACTGTTAAATTAAACCAACTTAAACGGAACTACTCTACCTTGCTCAAAACCATCATTCGCTGGGACTTTAAAAAACATCATCCAGGTAAGGTCACACAATGTCACAATTGCCAGCTTTACGGTCACGGCTCGATGCATTGTCACATTAATAGCTTCTGTGCAATCTGTTCGGGAAACCACAAAACATCCGACTGCAAAACGAATGAGCTCATCAAGTATGCAAATTGCAGTGGGCCACATAAATCCACCGATCCAGAATGCATTAGCCGAAAGCAGTACATAGACATTCGCCGCAAATTATCCCCACGTGGACGTGGTACAGGAAATACAACGTTCCTACAGCCTCCGAGTGACAAACAGCAGCCACTGCCCGACCGATTATCCATTGATAATTTTCCTCCACTACCCCGATCTGTGCGTCAACCTTCACCTCCTTCATCCACCTGGGCTTCTGGCCTCCATCAAACCCAGCAACCTTCCAACAGTGATACGACACACACGAAGAAAAATCCGTCTGAAACTATAACTAATGATAACTTGTTCTCATTTAGCGAGATAAACTCTCTTCTTAATGAAGTTGTAACCAAGCTTAGTGCTTGTCAAACTAAAGCTGACCAATTAACGTCATTACTTCATTAGCTATTAAGTACATATACTCGGAAAAAACATGTTAAGAAACTCTCTTAACATCATAACTTGGAATGCGAGAAGCATCAAAAACAAAAAGCATGCATTTTTTTAGTTTCTTGATAAATTTTAATATTGACATTGCACTTGTTTCAGACACCTGGCTCAAACAAGACATTTCTTTCTCACATCAAAATTACATATGTTATCGCCTAGACAGGGTACATGCTAGTGGTGGAGGTGTCGCCATTGTTGTGAAAAAATGTATAGAACATTCCTTGCGTCCTTCATTGCACCTTAAGTTAATTGAGGAAATTAGTATAGATGTAACATTAAGTGATAACTCCAAGGTGAGTCTTTTTTCGGTCTATTTCCCTGGTGGAAATAGAAACATTGAGAAATCTACTTACTTTAAGCGGGCTGTGCAAAAATGGCTTCGTTATAGAATCGATTGTTTTCTAGTTAATGTTAAAATTTTAAATAATATCATTAAAAAAGAAATCTCAGCATATAGGAACAAGTGTTGGAATAAACACCTTTCCTCTCTTGACAAAGCAAGCAAACCGTTCTGGAAAATACCAAAAATTATGAAAAAGAGAGGGTCAAGTATTCCACAATTTAAAGTTCACGACAAGTTGTTTATTTCTTCAGTGGAGAAATCGAACCTACTTGCTAACACGTTTAGTAAGAACTACTCCATATCTATGCATCTAAGCGACGCGTATACTGAAGCTGAAGTTGGTAACACTATCCATGTACTTTCTCAAACACCAGCTGAAAGTACTTACGCAACTAATATCAGCAAAGTTAAAGAATTGATAAAAAAATCGAAATCAAAAAAGGCTGCGGGTCTCGATAATATTAACAACAAATTAATTAAAGCACTTCCCCCTGCTACAAGTAACTATTTAACGTTCATTTTCAACGCTTGTCTTAAGAATTGTTATTTTCCGGACTGTTGGAAAACAGCAAAAGTAATACCTATCCCGAAACCCGGCAAACCAAAGAACAGTCCCGAAAGCTACAGACCTATTAGTCTACTTAGCTGTCTAAGTAAGCTCTTAGAAAAAATCATTAAGGAAAGGATTGATCGTTTTGTGGAAGACAATAACATCTTACCAAACTTTCAGTTCGGTTTCCGTAGTGGTCACAGCACAATCCACCAAGTTTTGCGCATTAAAAACCACATAGCTGGTAAATTCAACGACAAGGAGTCAACGGGACTGGTTCTACTAGACATCGAAAAAGCCTTTGATACGGTATGGCACGATGCCTTGATTTATAAGCTACTAAAACTTAAGCTGCCAATACCGCTTATCAAAATTATACAGAGCTTTCTTCGTTCGAGAAAATATGTTGTGAGTATAGGAACTGACATATCCTCTACTCACCAAATCCACCATGGTGTACCCCAAGGCTCGGTCCTTGGTTCCATATTATTCACATTGTTTGTCGCAGATTTACCATGTCTAGGTGAAAACATTCATGCAGCTATGTTTGCCGATGATACCATTTTTTCCATTTTTTCTTCGGGTGCCTTATTCACTAATGTCTACAACTCTTTGCAAGCAGCTCTTGACAAACTAGCAGTATATTACAGGAAATGGAAAATAAAAATAAATGGTAATAAAACACAAGCTGTCTGGTTTTCGAGAGTAATTTCAAAAAGTTGTTAACACTATAAAATTTGTCTATTTACATTATATATATTACTTAACAATCTCTATTTACAATATTTCTCCTTGGACCTTTTCTTTTCTCCTCAAAAATTTTTTTTTTATATTAAAAAATATGTTTCATGTAACTTTCAAAATTTTCTTTTGCATTCGAATATATATATTTCAAATTTCAAATATATATAACTCGTTAAAAATTTCAATATTTCCAATATATATATTAACTCTAAAATGTTCTCTCTTTCTTCCCCCTCTTTAACTTTTTTTTTTTTTCATTTCCTTCGTTTCCTACAACTGTTTGAATTTTTCATATGTATTGAATAAAAAAAAAAAAGGCCATTTGTTAGGTGTGTACCTTTTCTTTAAATTTATGGAAAATCTTCCTAAACCGTTTTGGGCCTATTACTAACATGATTGAATAAAAATGAATATTACCAAAAATCTTCTTAAGAAACGATCTCAAATATCTTAACTGATTGTGTAACTTTTTATTTTTTTGTATTTTGTGTTTGAATAAAGGTATATTGTTGTTAATAAAAATTTGTAATGTATTTATACGGTTTTTCTTTTCAATCCTTATTTTAGTTGAATTATTATTTTCAATTTTTATTATTTCGTGTTTGAGTAAGTGTTTGTGTTCATTATCGTTGTTTAAAATATTTATTGTTTTTGGCTTAATGTCGTCATTTTCCATAGCCTTGTAGTGGTCCTCCTCTCAGGTAGCGTGTCTTCTTATCCTGAAAAGGACGTAAGATCTCTTAAAGACCGCTCCCGAGGGGACCCGTTGCGGTTGCCACCGTGCTTCCTCAAACCTCGAGGGAAGAGCAGCTACCGGTCGTCGAGTAGGAAGAATAGGCCAGGCCCAATAAAGTGCTTTTTATTTTATTTTAAATTTATTTTATTAATTTATTTTCTGGCGTCCTTACATCTAGAACGCCAATTGAGACTGATTCTCGAATACAAAATCCATCGCCCTTATAAAGAGAAACAAATCGACATTTGTATCTCGAAAATACACAATTTCCTACAAAAATCCCGATTTTGGAATCCTGAGTGAGATGCTCAGTGTTTATTTAAGATAAGGATTCAGTTTCCTGAATTCCTATGAAACTATTGTGCAGATGTGGATATGTAAATGAATTCGGGTTTTTGTTTGTTCACTTTGATGGATTTTACCAAATTTAGATAACGTTTCTCTGGTTTTTGAATTTAGATGATGCCGTGGGGCGAATATAGAACATTAAACGAATATTAGATTCGTTTATTGGGAATTTGATTTTAATTTAAGATTTTGGATTTAATTATGCCGTGGAAGCAGCTAATAAGCGATAAACGAATGTTTGATTCGTTTATTGCGAATTTTGGTTTATGTTTGGGTTTTTTCGGGTTTTGATCGGATTTTGAGTTTTGTAGTAAAATAGCTGGGATTTGGATGTGGAAATGGAGGAAAAAAGGTGGTAGGGCTTTTCAGAGCACTACATCCTCCCCTCCTTGAAAAAAAATTAATCTGTAAGAGATTAATTTTGTAGGAGTGACGCGATAAAAGATGAAGGGCGATGTCATCATGATTCGTTACATAATTTGGATTTCCAATTATAATGGGTACTTTAAATTTTCATTGTAGTTACAATTGGTAGCTACTTTTTTAAATGTTTGTTCTTGTTTTTACATATTATTCAATATTTTGTGTTAATTCTGTAGCTTACGGTAGAGTGTTCTTCAGTATTTTGTTATGTTTTTAGAAAATCTAAGATTATGTGTTAAACTATAGGCTTACATTCACAATTTTTCTTATTGTGTATATATGTACATTTTTAAGTTACATATATTAATAATGTTATTTACAGTGTTCTTTTGTTTTTTCAATATATTTAATAATAATTGTGAATTATTTTTATAAAGTAAGGTTATTTTAAATAAAATATTAAATTCAATGTGTGCTACAGATAAATTTTAGGTGAGCCTTAAAAGTGTATTGTATTACAACTTGTGTATTATATAGAAATTTACATTATCTCCAGAGTATATTTCTGTTTCATTTTGAGGACCATATTTATGTTTTTTTTTTTCATGTATTATAAAGACAGATTTTATTCTAAATTTTTAAGTTTGTTTTGAGTTAAGTAAAAAATGTTAGTTCCTTATTTTTCTTAGGATAGGTGTAATTTGGTTAATTGAAGAATGTTACATAGTTATTTGAAATTATTATATTTCTATTTAAAATTGTTTATTTCATAGATTTTGTTTTGTTTGGTTAAATTTTTTTTTATACTTAGAATTATATATGTTTTTTATTTACAAATTAAGATCATTTATTATTAAAATATTTTTGTTCATTTATTTAAATTTTAAGTTTGCCATTAACTTTAATTAAAATATTGTATAATATTTACAAAATTATTTTATTGAGGGAGTTAATATCTGTTTCATATTTATGTGTTAATAATATGAAGTTGCAGAGATTTATTTCTGTTATATTTTGCTTATTATCTCCTGAATTGTGAATACAGTTGTATTATTTACAAATTTTCTTTGTTTATTATAGATAATTTTCTTTTAGATACATAAATTTCCCAAAACAGAGTTGGTTGTTTTATTTTATTTATTTGTGTTATTATGTATATGTATCTATTTTGTTTTTGTACAATTATTTGTTAAGAGGGGAATTCAATATTATTAATTATATATTTTCTATTTAATTTACATATAGTTTTTTTTTTTTTAATATTCTTAGATTTACAATGTCAGAATTGGTATTTTATTATTTATATGTTCATACACATATACATATACATTTGAAAGGAAAAATCTATTTGTTTCACTTTAAGTTTTTCTTTAAATTTGTGAAAAATGTTCCATGTTTTCTTAGGCTTGGGTTGTGTCATATAGTTCAAAATTTGGGCAATAAAACCATCTAAAAAGAGCGTTTTAAAGGATGGAGGATTCGTAATCGATTTTGAAAGATCAACGTTTGTTTTATTTGTAAACGGGGTTTTGATTATTTGTTTATTTTTAAGTTTCATTTGTAGAACCCATTTTAAAGTTTGATAAATTAGAGAAACGAGGGAAACGATGCGGACAAACAAGTTACTGAAACGAGGAATGTGTTCGAGTGCAATTTTGATATGACTGTTATCTACAAGCTTACTCTTTTCTAACGCGAAAATTAGTTGTTTTTCAATCTTACATTTTGCTGGGACTCTTAGTACCGCAGGCTTACTCTTTGCTGAAATTTCTTGTTTCTCGGGCTTACAATCTGCTGGGAGTTCTTGCTCCACAAGCTTACATTTTGCCGGAATTTTCTGTTTGTGCTCTATGAGCTTGCACGTGTTGTTGCTAGAAGTCGGAGCATTTAAGAATATAAAGGTAGATGGACGTATTAGAATAGTATGATCAGGGGTCTTTGTCGAATCATCAGATCCGGCCCGTAGACAAACGGATTCAAATGTTGACTGTTGGATAAGATCTTTGGTCGCTACTCCCTCTATTTGGGGGGCCTCTCGATCGTCCTGCCTCTGATTTTTATCCCTATTATCTCGAATGCCAATTTCATCCGTAGACGACACCTTGTAAGGTGAGGCATTTTCTACCTTCCTGTTTATATCCTTAGCTTCTAACGTCGCTTGTTCAATTTTTCCCCTATTTAATTTCTCGGAATCAATTTTTATTAATTGTACCCTGTTCGTTTTGGTTAATACTCCACTTCTCCAAACGTTTGTGGTAGAAGTGGACTGAGTTTTAAAATCATTTTTATTTGATGGAGAGTCTTTTTGACTTCTGAAATGGGACAGTCTCCTACATTCTGCTTGGGAATGATTAACTCTGCAATAAGTGCATTCAATGCGATGAACCTCTGTCTTAATTTTTTGGGGAATAGCATTACAAACGTTTTCATTTCGACGACATGTCGCAGAAGTATGACCAAACCTATTGCACGATTGGCAAATTTGTGGCTGGCTATATTTGGTATTATTACATAAATTAAGAGGGTTTCCATCGCCTAGTCGTGGGGCCTGCTCGAGAGCGTAATTGATTGCTGCTCTAAGACTTGGGGTACCTCGTGCTTTAACTAAGAGTTTTAAATGGGAATCCCTAAGACCATCTTCAAAAGTATGCAAGGCGAGCTTTTTATTTTCTTCGAGGAGATATGTTCGCACCGCAGGATCGACAGTGCTTTCGAACGTGGCTTTGTTCAGCAGATGCAGGAGGTGTGCGAGTCTGTTTCCAAACTCCTTCACATCTTCCTTGCTATCTTGCTTGGCTTTCACCAGACTGTTTTGTGCCGCTGACCTTGAGGTGAGAATTTTAAATTCAGGTTGAAATGACCTTGTACCGGATGTGGTCGTATGCTGGCCCTTTCAGTCTGGTTTTCACCACGCTTAGATAAAAAGCATGCCGACTGTCGTCCTGTGCCTGTGAAAAAATAGTATCTCCGCAAGAAATGAAATCATCGAGTTCGTCCGGGTTACCGTTAAACACCGGCACGAAATCTAAGATATCCTTCAATCCGATTGTAATATTCATTATTGGCTACGTGATAATTTCGCGCGTTAAATATTCGAGTCGCGTGTTCATTTTAGATAAGATTTTTCCCATATGTGCGCAGCTTCCCAATCGCAAGTGCAACAAAGGCAAAGGGTAAGGAAAAGGGACTTCTCGAACCCAACTGGAACAATCGTAAAATGGAAGAATCCTGACTAAGGAAAGAAAATAAGAGATCCTTTTACACCTAAGTCGAGGGCAAGAAGAGAAACAGGTTTCAAGATAGATTCTATGGAAAACGCCAAAGGTAAGAAGAAGAAACCAACAAACTAACAAGTGGAGAACCCACAAATGATGCTAAGGACAGAGTCGAGGGTTTCCTGCCTAAGTTTTGCTAACGATATGAAGAGTCTTCCCCAAGTAATATAAGTTGATAGAAAAATATATGTATATTTATGTGTATGTAAAAAATGTTTAAATCGGTTACGTTATTGTACCCTTAAAATGAACACGTTTGTTTTTTCCTTAAAAAAAATAAAATTTTCAAAAAATTTCACATCTCAATATCCCCTTTAATTTATTTTTCCATAATTTAATTTGTTTTGGGGGTTCTCTGGGTCCCCTTTTTTTTTAAATGAATTTTTAAATGTGTAAAAATGTGAATATAAATTTAAATTTATTTTGGGGTTCTCTTTGTCCACTTGCAAATGTGTTAACAAATAAAAATGGATATAAATACCTGTGATCTTCCTTTGTTATGTTGTCCGCTACCATTTCAGGCTTCGTTGATGAGTATTTGACTCTTGCTTTGTTGAAGTCATCGCTGTGATTGCTGATCTTGGCTTATTTCGGAACTTATTATTGATGATGTTGGAAATACTTGCTCACGTTACTGATGTTATTGGTGAAATATGTTTTGTTGCTGATGTTGTTGACTACTACAGCAGTATCGACTGCTCGTACTGTTGCGATGCTGTGATATGGGCATGTAATTGTGTGTGTGTTGACGTAAATCTCAATGATTTGAGTACTCTGGTTTTGTTAGCTCCTCCGCTTGTTAGGGAATGTTTTACGCTTCCTCCCTGATGATGTAGTTGTTGAAGTTGTTGAAGGCCACTATTGTCTCGCTCCAACTAAATGTTAGCATCCAGTCACTAACACGCTCGTTCCTTGTTTTATTGAAAAGGATGTTGCTGAAATCATTGTGCAACTGCTGATGATGAACGTCACCTTCTGTCTACCGACTGTGTTGATTAAGGGATGATTATTACTCGTATTTCCTTCGCATAGGGGATGGTTATCCCATTCATGATCTCCGTCTAGATACCACTGCTTTTGTTTATACCATGCCTTGTGCTGTATTTCTAACACCTCAAGTGCGCTCCACTGCCGCAGTCTTCTTTGTAGAGGATGAATGAATCAGTCCGATCCACTGCTCATATATTTTTTATTTTATTGGTAGGGGATGTTGGGATCCCAAACCGCTGCCACCATTTTTGTAGTGGTCCTCCTCTCAGGTAGCGTGTCTTCTTATCCTGAAAAGGACGTAAGATCTCTTAAAGACCGCTCCCGAGGGGACCCGTTGCGGTTGCCACCGTGCTTCCTCAAACCTCGAGGGAAGAGCAGCTACCGGTCGTCGAGTAGGAAGAATAGGCCAGGCCCAATAAAGTGCTTTTTATTTTATTTTAAATTTATTTTATTAATTTATTTTCTGGCGTCCTTACATCTAGAACGCCAATTGAGACTGATTCTCGAATACAAAATCCATCGCCCTTATAAAGAGAAACAAATCGACATTTGTATCTCGAAAATACACAATTTCCTACAAAAATCCCGATTTTGGAATCCTGAGTGAGATGCTCAGTGTTTATTTAAGATAAGGATTCAGTTTCCTGAATTCCTATGAAACTATTGTGCAGATGTGGATATGTAAATGAATTCGGGTTTTTGTTTGTTCACTTTGATGGATTTTACCAAATTTAGATAACGTTTCTCTGGTTTTTGAATTTAGATGATGCCGTGGGGCGAATATAGAACATTAAACGAATATTAGATTCGTTTATTGGGAATTTGATTTTAATTTAAGATTTTGGATTTAATTATGCCGTGGAAGCAGCTAATAAGCGATAAACGAATGTTTGATTCGTTTATTGCGAATTTTGGTTTATGTTTGGGTTTTTTCGGGTTTTGATCGGATTTTGAGTTTTGTAGTAAAATAGCTGGGATTTGGATGTGGAAATGGAGGAAAAAAGGTGGTAGGGCTTTTCAGAGCACTACAGCCTTAACTGCTGTCAGAACGTTTACATTTTCAGTCTTACTCACTGCTGATGGATCATTTAGTTTCTCAGTCTTATTTACTGTTTAGTATAGTTCTTCAGACTTATTAGCTGTTAGAACATCTTAGTTCCCAGTCTTATTTGCTGTTTGAACTATTTCTTCAGTTTTATTTGCTGTAGAAACATTCAGTCCTTCAGTCTTTGGTGCTGAAAAGTTTTGTTCTTCAGTGTTAGCTGCTGAACTGGCTTGGGTTTCAATTTTAATTGCTGAAACTTTTGGATTTTCAGTCTTTAATACTGCTGAATTTTCAGTCTTGATTGCTGAAGTGTCTGGGTAGTCAGTTGGGATTTATTATTATTATTATTTATTGGCCTGTAGGAACCCGGAAGTTCATGACCTCACCGACTCGGCTTCGCCATCCTTCCCTGTCCTGGGCACTCTCCTTCCACGCTTCACCATTCGATCCGATCTCCTCAAGGTCAAACCTAACATTGTCCTCCCATCTCCGTCGCGGCCGTCCTACCGGTCTCTTTCCCGTTGGTCTACCGTCAAGAATTCTATGCACGGTCCTATCGTTCCCCATTCGCGCCACGTGTCCGGCCCATCTTAATCTTCGCGACTTGATTACTCTCACTATTGTAGGTTTGCGATATAGTTCTTCCAATTCGAGTCAGTTGGGATAGCCGAAATATTAGGGTTTGGATTTTTGCTGAAAATTCCGAATTTTCAGTCTTTGTTGCTGAATTATTTTCCAGAATTGTAGTCTGAATCGGAGTCATTATATTAGGGTTTGGTTTATCTTCTTTTATATTTATATCTATAGCTTTATCGGAATTAGTCATATGGTTAGGATAATCATATGCTGGCTCAAGGTAAATTTGGTTAGGAGCTTCATTCCTAGAGTTATATGAATTAAAATTGTCCTTATCTATTGCCAAAGATCTAATGCTATAAATTGAAAAATGCTGTTGGACTTCTAAAAATGTTGGTTGGCGTCAGGCCTCGTTTTCCGACACTTGCACCCGAGAAAAGTGAACATTTTGCCTATCATTTTGTCTATTTTTGGTCCTAGAAATTTCACCAAAACGATTTTCGGTGTTTTCAGGGTTATTTCGGAATGGGTTACGCGTTGTACCTTGTTGGTAATTTGCTAAAGACGACGCATTCCTAGATAACCTGTATCTACACTCGTATTCTGAGTGATTATTCCGTCCACAGAAATTGCATGTACTGTTGTATTCTCTTTTTATGGGTTGTCTATTCGGAAAAGTGTTGGACTGCATGTTCCGATAACATATGTCCTGGGATTGCCCTGGCTTACCACAGGTTTGGCAGACTATTCGATTAAATCTGTGGGGATTTTCATTATAATGATACGACCTGGGAGAGTTATCCATTCGAGCAGCATGCGCTACTACATGGGCAATCGACTGTTTTAAACTGTTTCCCCCATGGACTTTAGCTATTATTTTTAGTTGTTCGTTCTTTAATCCATCCTCAAATATTTGTACGGCCAATTTTGTGTTTTCCTCAATCAAGAAATCCCTCAGTACCGCGTCTGCTGTTATTTCGCAAGTGGCTGAGTTCAGAGTCCTCAGAGCATTCGCAACTCTATCTCCATATTCCCGAACGGTTTCCCTGAAGTGTTGTTTCAGAGAAATCAACTCATTGTGTGCCGTCGACCGAGATTGCTCCTCTTTATATTCCGATTCCAGCTTTTCCTTTATATCTTCCCACTTAGCGGTTTTGCTATACCTAATAAGATCATATGCAGGACCCTCTAGTCTATTTTTGACTAGCTCTAAAAATGTTTCATATATATCAGGGTCTGCCTTTTTATGGATCTAAATAAAACATCTCCCCCGGAAATAAATTTGTCTAGGTCACAGGGTTTCCCGTCAAATGTAGGGACGATTCTGAAAACATCTGAAATTCCGACAGAGAGAGCCATTTCAGGGGGTTTACTGTGTATCGGTTGAGAGTGGATTTGTTCTTCCCCCCGCCTAGCCGCCTGTCTCGTGTAATAAGGACTCGAAATTGTGAAAATTTGAGAAGAATGTATGGCAGAAAATTTGCTATCACTTCTTAATAATATTGGTTATGAAAGGCCTTTATTTTATTATTCAATATATATGGCGTGGAAAAGATAAATTTGTCCCAAAAGCTGCAAAGAAAGAAAATTTTCGAAGAGAAAGCAAAAAAAGTAAAAGTCGTCGAAAAACTGAAAAGAAAATTTTCAAAAAATTGTCTATCGAGAAAAAAAATTTTTTTTTTGCAAAAGGAAAAGTTCCAACTCGAGAATATCCCCAAAAAAAGGAAGAGAGAAAAGTCGCTATTTTGAAAAAAAAAATTCTTACTCTACTGTGACTTTTAAATTTTGAATAAACTTTGAACGAAAATCAAAGAGCCATGTTTCAAATGAAAAAAGGGGCATGTTATGAAATGTACTGGAACTGACTTGATATAGAATATTGTGGATGTTTATTTATGATATGTATTAAATGAGAATGTTAGATATGTAAGGAGAATGTTTTTTTTTTTTGTGTTAGATAAATAATGAGACTCGGTATTAAACTTAATAGTTATAAGGACAGTAGTATTCTAGAATTCTACAAATTAAACAGAGTCGTAAGAGTTATGTATCCATTAGTGTGTAGAAAGTCAAAGCTCAGCATCGAAAATAAAATTATAATATTTAAAACTATTTTTCAAGCTATACTCCTGTGGGGTGTAATTGTGCTCGCACACACAAAATAAAATTGCAAAGGTGTCAAAATAAAATATTGAAAAGGCTGCTGAATTTGCCATGGCATTATTCGACACATGAACTACATGAAAACGCTAACGTTAAACTGGTAGAGTTCCTTATTGACAAAATCAATCGAAACTTCTTCGTCAATTGTTCTTTTTCTGACAATGTTCTCGTTTCCCGTCTTGGGTTATCCTAAATCACTACATATGTACCCTGTCTATGAAAATTATATCGAGGTCATTATTACATAAAATAACCGGAAGCCTGTGCAATATTAGTCTTAAGATTCAAATAAGGGTTTTTTATTGTAGTTTTCCCTTAATTTATTATTTGTTATCTTGTCATCTTGCGATAACCAGAATCACCCACATCCGTGAGGATGTTGGGCTCCGTCTCGAGATATCTGAAAAAGAAAAAGGGGGGAGGTATCTAAGGATAGTCCGGAAAAAACAAATCATTATGGAAAATTTAACAAGCCTCAGTTCTTGCTAAATAAGGCCAAGACCGGCTCCCGATTGTAGTGCCGATGATAATGATGATGATCTAAGGATAGTGTGGACAGGGTTAGTTCAGATGTTCTCTAACTACTTGGATGGAGGGATGGTGGGAAAGAAATCGTACAAGACCGGTAGGTCTTGAGAACAAATAAATAAGCTAGAAGCGAGACTAGCTATACCCAAAGCGCGACGAGAGGAAAGAAGGAGAAAGAAAGAAATTGGAGCGCTGGAACAACAAAAAACCAAACAAGGAAAGCCCAAGTCAAAAGAAGGCCAACATCAGCAACAACATTCAACCCCAAAACAACGAACAGATGAACAAAAGGAAGCACATCAGCCAAAAGGACAACAGCAGAAAACCAGCAAAAAAACTGAAATACCACCAATCAACACGGTAGGCATTGATTGTAAAGAATGGGTAAGTCTGTATAAGTTAGCTGTAGGAAGTAATAATTTTATGTATGTATATGTATATATTCCCTCCCAGTCTATATATGTATAATGTATAGACTGGGAGGCAATAGGCATGCCATTCAAACATATAGCGTTGGTGACCATGTTAAAACTAAAAATTTCTTGAAAAGAGCTACCACAGAATTATTTTGTTACACGCGAAAGATCTTAAATTTATTACAGTTCTATTAAAGAACGTCGACCCAGAAACTGACCCGGAGACTCTTTTGTAAATGCTGCGAGAGATAAATTTTGATGACCTTGGATTTTGTATGGTCAAACCCTTCACCACAGCCATGTATAAAAAGGGAGAACCGGAAGCCACCCTTCTTCCTGATGCAGTTAACCCCAAATAGTAAAATTGGTAGTCTACGGAAAATTACAGTCCTGGACCACCAAAGTGTAGCATGGAACAAACTAAAAAAAGGCATAAACATTCTTCAATGCGCCCGTTGCCAAAAGTTTCAGCATTCAGCGGGGAACTGTGAAATGAAGCATCGTTGCGTGAAATGCGGTCAAGATCATAATGCAGAGGAGTGCCCTTTGCGTAGAGAAAGGGTGGAAGACAAACCCCTTTTGCAATGTGCAGTATGTCGGAATTAGGGACACCCCACCAACTACCGAGATTGTCCTAAATACTGAGAAATAACGTCGAAGGGTGTGACTCAGCAAAGAAAAACTGAGACAAATCGCACAAGATCAATGACTGTTACCCATCAGCCGTCTTACGCACAAATAGCGAGAGCCGGGTGAACCCCAACACAGGCTCCAACACTGATACCCACAATAACTTCGCTAACTATCGAGGATGTCCTAAATTCCGAGAATTAATGTCGAGAAGTGTGACTAGATAACTCGAACAACAACAATGGCCGTAACATCGCAGCGGTCGTACGCACAAGTTGCGTCGGGCCGGAGAATAATAAAACAGGCTACAACACTGGTAGCCACAAATACTCCCACACAGACTGAAACAACATCACAGGCAGACGTGTTCACAATCTTGCTCAATCTTCAGAGACAGACAGCTGCAAAGTCAAATAAACGAGATCTACTCGCACTTGCCCAGTCTAAATAAAAAGTCGATATAAACCCTCTAACCAAAAGATCAATTAAGGCTCTTGTCGTGAATGTAAATTCACTTATAAGGACGAAGAGAAGAACCACTCTTTTTAACCTGTTGCAAGATGAAAACCCTGATGTGCTTCTAGCTGTGTAACGCTTCCGCCACAGAAATTTTTATATAAAAAATGGGTTACATTTCGTAATTCATGCTCTCTGAGTTGAGCATCTAATATTTCGTCTGCAGAGATTTCCGTCGTTATTCCGGCTCTCTGCGTTAGGCATCTAGTATTTCGTCTATAAGTGCTCTTCCATCCCTTAGGCGGACCATCAGTTTCTTGTCAACTTCTTCCAAAAAGTCAACGGTTCATTTAATAATTAATCACCAAATTTCAACTCCACTTCTATATATATTTTGTGGTGAAAACAATTAAGAATACTTTATTAAGTTTTTTATTTCTGACAAAACAAAGTCGTGCTATTATGACTAATCACGAATCAAAAACAATCTTTTCTTTTTTACACTTTTTTTACAGTCTTTGTTTTTACTCGAACCGGGGCGTTCCCGTTCCTTGCCTTCCAACTGTTAACACGAACTCATAATCATTCTACCAACGGAACAAAAAAAAACTTGCTGTTCTTTTTTCAGCTATATACGCTAAAAACATTTCTCTCTCTCTACTCATCCACTCCGAAAAGGGATCCATCTTCCACACGATCCAGAATCGAACAAAAGTATGTTCATACATTCAACATGTGGGTCGTGTGTTTTTTCACCACCTTACCAACTATTATTATATTATATTTAAAACGAAACAAACGATGGGGATGGCGGAAGCCGCACGCAACAGCTGGCGAAACTAAGTTAAACCAGGGGCATAAACTTTGGCACTAAAAATATGATATTATACGAAGAGACCGACCCAATTCCTCACAGGGGGGAGCTGTCGCCATCTTTATTCGAAAAGGACTCAAACACAAAGTCACATAGTGGAGAAGTGCGCAGGTTCCGGGTGCTTGAAGCATGCATCGTACGCATACCACTTCAGAAAGGAAGGGGGCTCTATGCGATGTCGGTATGATATGCACCCGAGGAACATCAGTATAATCTCTTTATAGCTGAACTTGCAACTCTCTTTAGATGCTTGCAACTCCAACTGGATAAAAACGACTTTATTATAGGTCAAGACATGAACGCCAAACATAAAGATTCGGGAAATTATATGTCCAACAGTAGATGAAATCAACTGGCTAGCTGGTTAGATCAATATCCCGTAGAATATAAAACTGACCTTCTAGCTACGTGTTATAGTGTTATGAACAATTTGAATTGTAATATAGTTTATATATTTAATTCATTTAAGAGAGGTGAAACGACTTACTTGGGTAACCGTGGAGCGGTCACTTTGTTTTGCTGATACTGCTGTCATGTTGCAGGGGGCGTTGAGCGTGCTGCTCCCCTGTTCAGCTTCAGTTGTGCTTTTCCTAATTGTAATTTAGATAGTGTCGTCGTGGTTGATTTACTGTTACTTTTGTGGTGTACACCGTTGTATTTTTTGTTAGTTGAATTGTGTTTATCAATCCTTTAATCGTATTTGGTGACTTTAGTGTGACCTCGTGTGTCGTTTAACGTCGAATTACTTATTTTTTATTTTCGCCGTTGACGTTTTATTTTATTATTCGACCCCAACGCCGGTTTTTATTATCTTCTCTGCCAAGTAGAATTTGCATAAAGTAATTTATGCAAATTAACTACTTGGCGAGTTGTTCTCCGTTTATGGGTAAAGAGGGGAAACTAACGAAAGGGGATTAGTGGATGTTAGGGGGACCTGGACTCAAGGTCGGTCCGTAACATACGGAATATCCATCGTTCCCTAGAGGTAGATCCTATCTAGATATCATTCTTATTGACACACGACTGAGACTATTAAACACCAATTGACATAACAGAAACTGCTTACGGACAATTGAATACGACAGTGACCACTGTGCATTCACGTCCATAATAAAGCTTCCGAACGAACTTGTGGGGGTTCTCTAGCCTTACACAAAGAACCACCCACAATTCCAATCCCAACTCCCTTGGCAAATCTGCAGTTACCTGCAAACATTTCCTTCATCAATGACATTTCCTTCATTAAGGTATTGTTAGGGTACCGGAATATACCGGTACACAACAATATTTATTTTATTTTGTTGCTTAAGCTTACCTTCCTCCGGAGCCGAACTGAAAGACCGTTTATTTCTGTGTAATTACTTTATTTTACGCTTTCAACTTATGTTACTGGTGGCTGCTAGGTTTTTACTGGCTGTCTTGGTGGTCAATTTCGAACTGCCGCAAAACCAAAATGCGCCGCCCTTTTATACTGTGGCACATCAGGATTTGTTTATCAATTGTTGAAGCACAAACCCGATTTTTTGTGCTTTAAATGGAATTGGGTTTTGGGAATTGAATGAATAGGAAATGAATAGGAAATAGATAGTGATTAAGCGAGGGTAAGTATTTCCTAGGTTTTTACGAAGGGTAAGTATTTCCTAGGTTTCTAGGTAAATGGAGGAGGTTAGTGATTTAGGATCACTATGTACGCAGCTGCATCTATGCCATTATTAATGTCCGTTGTTCATCTTCTCTTTTCTCAATTTCGTTTCGCATGACCTTCGTTGCATGAGCAAACAATGGATCTATTAGCACACTTGCTAAGATCACCAAGGAGAGATTCTCTCCAACTCTCCAGCACACCACCACAAAGAGAGACTTCATGTTCTCTCAGAGCAAAGAAAACTCACTCAGAGTTTTGCAAGTGAGTCGTATTTCAACCACCAGCGAACTCACATCGCTGGTTCGTGATTCATCCACTGTAGCGAGTGCACGGGGGTGCGCGCACCCCCGTGAATATAGCGAGTCGAGTTTTTACCATCCGCGGTGCGCACCAACTAGTCGGGTAGTCGTTCTTCAATTATTAAATACGAATGTTGTAAGTTATATACAAGAGTTGCATTCGCGGTGATTAATCTTTGTTTCAATGTACATAACGTGGAATTCACTAAATAAGGAGAAAGTAACCCTGTCAATCGTTTTTTTTTATGTGAAATGTTAACGCTCTAAAAATACATCATCTGATCAGAACATCCTTGTGGAACAATATTTTGTGTTACAATAAAATCTAGCAGCTTAGTATCAAAATTAAGATTGTGAGCACTCCATCCTTTTCAAGAAGTTTTAAAATAAAAGAAAGAAATACAATAAACAATAACAAAACTAATTCCAACTACATTCTAGTGTTTTATTTTTCCGTTCTCGTCTGGTGATCGTTTGGCTGCGGTATCCTGTGTGTTCATTTCTGTGCCGTGTCCGCTCCGGGTAAAACAATAACAAAGACCAAATTACCACAATTGGTAGCCTCAGTGAACACTCATAATGGGGATAGGAGTGAACCAGTCCCCGTGCCGACACATCTACTATCCTACCCCTACAAACTGGCAGAACTGAAGGAATTCGTTGTCCCACAACCCTACTACTACGGGGCAATGCGATGGCCACGATTCACCAGATCGTTATCAAAAGAACTACGTTCTAACGATATCCACCTACCAACAAACAGAAACCTGACGAAAGACGAAATCGACAAATACATTCAACAAATGGACGAAACTATAAAACGAACAAAGGACACAACAATTCCTAAAACAACAGAAACGGACAATATGAACTTGTATAGGAACATAACAATAAACGAACTTCACAGAAGAAAAACTTAGCTTCCATAAAACTAACTATGATGGGAGGCACTTTCTCCTTCTTATTGGCTGCTGCTTATTGTTTTTCCAGCAGTTGTTGCTGCTGCTGTTGCTGTTACTTCTGCTGCTGTTGTTGTTTCCGCTCTTGCTGTTGAGTGTTGCTTTCCGATATGGCTTCTTTAATTTGTCGCTCCAAATCGTTCTTCTTTTTGGAGAGCTCCTCTTTCTTTTTATATAGCTCCGCAATAAATTGAGCACGTTCGACATCTATGTCACTAATTTCTGTATTGCTGGTTTTGTGGTCTTCTGTTGCCAGTTCTTTAAATTTATTCCCTTCTCCGGAATAATGTGGCTTATCAGGAGTGGTCATTCCTTCTCTGCGAGGTTTTTCCTTGTTGGTTGGGTTGGCTTTATGCAAGTTGGCAAGGAGGTTTGGCTGGGCTTTGGGCCTTCTCTTTGAAATCACTTTTAACATTGCTTTTCTTTTTCCCATTATTTGTTTCCACTGTTAGTTCTATTATTTTATTTGTGAAGCAACATGCAGAGAACATATGCTTTCACACGCATACACATTAACACACACACATAGTTTTTTATTGGCCGTTCGGTATATACACGGCGGTAGATAGGTCAGCACACAGGTGTACGCGACAATACTGTAAATTTGTTGTGGACTAGCGACGAGCGATGTGTTTTCAACGAGAGTTTTAGACAGGCACTTGGCACATTGTCGTTTCATTAAAAGTTACACCCTCTTTTTGGGTTTAATTAATATTAATTATGTTTTACGCGCACCTTGCACAACAGTTTGGCTACGAGTTCAATGACTATACAGCCGTTCTCAGTGACGGCCACACTGTTTGCACAATTCACACTTTCACACACAGGTGCACACACTAGTAAGACGCGGGATAGGACGATAGGACGATCCGTATTCTTCGAACGTTAGCTGAGTTATGAAAAAAGAGGAGGTAGAAGCCCGCGTATGTAGCGAGGGGCGACGGGAGGGGGGGGGGGGGCGCGGAGAGTCGAGAGGAGTCACGAGAGTGTCGGGCAAGGTTCGGTGTCCTCAGAGGGGTCGCTAGTGAACGCGAGGAGTCTAGATTCAGTCACGGTGGGTTGCGGATGTAGAGTAAATCAATCAGTGGTCGCGATTGTAGCGCTGTCCGTTAAACACTTTATTGTAAGTCTAACGGCTACGAGTAAATCAATCAGTGGTCGTGATCGCAGTGTTGTCCATTAAATACTTTATTGTAGATCTAACAGCTACGAGTAAATTGATCAGTGGTCGCAATCGCAGTGTTGTCCATTAAATACCTTATTGTAAATCTAACAGCTACGAGTAAATCAATCACTTGGCACGACAGCAGTGGCCAATAATATGATCCATTGTAAAATAGCGAAATAAAGTAAAAGTGGCGGCAACCAAACAAGGCGAACTAGCTCTCCATGTAAATTATGTATCAGCTATATCCATATTGCTAAACAATAAACAACAATTAACCACAAACAGTGCTTTGGTGTTTTATTTGCTTTACTGGAATAGTTGTATTCGGCAGTCGGGTAGTGGAGGACATATGTAAGGGTAGCGACAAGAT
The DNA here is from genome assembly GCA_963931805.1 of Microdon myrmicae. NCBI lineage: Eukaryota > Metazoa > Arthropoda > Insecta > Diptera > Syrphidae > Microdon > Microdon myrmicae. Next base: position 46,912,762 of record OZ007497.1, on the reverse strand, counting down.
CCGCTATACGAAAGCATGTGTCATAATTGATTGGGTTTCAGTGTGAAAGTGTATACGAGACTTAAAAAGGACTAAAAGAACACAAAGTACCAACGAGCTTGCCATTACCAGCGCCATTGCCCGCAACTATTCGTCGTCCCCCGGGGATTTCCGTCAGTGGGTGGTAGTGAACCCGTGCCGTACATCGGCACCCTCGACCACCACCCCAACAACTACTTACGAGTAAAATTCCAAAAGAAATAAAAAATATTTACCATAAGATAATCAGATAATCCAAAACAATATAAGACATTGAATAATATAATAATTTATAGGTAGAAAGGTAAATTGAATTCTGGTCAAACCATGACACTGTTATCATCCGTACCGTTGGAATATTTCTTGTCGCTATTTTTGCTACTGTACTCTGAACTCTTCAATTCTCCCTACAAAACGAAGAACACACCAAGAAAACAAAAAACAAAGTGTAAAGAATGATATTTAGCTACAGTATTTTCAACGAATATTTGGTACATTTGGCATCTTGCACAAGTCGATGTGGTATCAAGAAAATGCTTAAATTGTATAGATATGTAGCCGCAAGCATAAAATATTCTTCCCTACGAAACAAAAGGATTTATTTTCAATTTAACTTTATAATTATGTTTGTGGAAGAGAAATTCTTGAGCTTTCCGCTCCACAAGATCCATTCGAACCTTCGCCAAACACACACAACGGATTATATCCCGAAGCTGCATAAGGGATACAATAACGAAGGGATGACTCCTTATTTAACATATAATAACAATGAAAAATTGTATTAACTCGAATTGACGGATTGTAAATAGCATTCTACTTCCAAGACGTTGAGTATCGTCTAACTTGGAGAGTTACTGTAATCAGAAAATAGAACCACCGGGGACAAGGAGCTACTTCTTAAGCGAAATAAATGTTTTTATGGATCTTTTGTTCAATCCCATTTATTTGGTAATCCTCCATTAAGGAAGAGCTATTTTTCAAAATCCCACGGGAGAACAGGACACGGACTCAGTGGTTGAAGTGGAACTCAATATCTTCGCACTATGGGACAGTGCCACGGTATGGGTGTGGGATTCAACACAAACAGAACGTAATTGATTTATTTGCATTAAAAAATGTCCTGAAATATAAATTAATAACTACTCCTTGCTGCTATTACCGGGATTCAGTTAAGACGAGAAATCAAATTCACGCTCATGGAATTTGGTCTGGATTACGGAGGTGGTATAAATATCAATTACGTCAACGAGTGATAATGATTTTATCTACAGCTATTGTACCTGCTTTGTAAGCAGAATTAAGTGGATACTAAGGACATGGAACTCATGGTAGTACAAAACATACTCTAATCTGGTCAAAGAGACTTGTTTTTAAAAGTTTTTTTATTTAAGAAAGAACGGAAAATAATCACATTATGAATCAGCAATTATTAAAAGAATGTACAGCAGAAATACCATATATACTCACAGGGGGCGGTTTTTGATATCGGGTTCCTCCCCTTGAGCAAGAAGATGTACGCGTTGTGACTACTCGTGTGGTTACAATGAAAAGTGGAATGGTTTTCGAAGGGGTTGAAAGTGAAAAGCATCCTTTTATTGGCTAAATTCAAAAACATTTTTTCTTTGCGAAACCAAACAGCTTCTGTATTTCACAATTCCAATACATTTCTTGTAATTTCATAAGTAATTAATTCTCGTTGACCTTACGACTTGTTTACGCTAATTAGTTCCCCGTTTCGCAACGTGTTTTATTTTACTGTAATAAGTAATAAATTCCATCCCCTTTAATATACCCAACTTGGAGGGTTAGGAATCAATTAATCAAGTTTTAGTCGAGTTTTGCCCTTCCCGTGGTATACCATTCGTTCACCAGTAAAACTAGGCGTAGCGATTGAAAAACTCGATTGGGTGATATGGTATGGAATCATAAGATGAGCAATAACTCGACGTTTATGTCTATAATTGTTTAGGAAATTAACATACACTTACAAAAAAGAAAATCAAGTATCACTACATCTCGCTTAAAATCTTCTAAAATGAATTACAATTTGCTTGACTTCTTATAATTTTAAGTAAAGTTTCCCGTAATCCATTTGTCAGTTGAATTCACGTACGGCAATTGCAAGCATATGACAACCTCGTTACAAATTCAGCCATTAATGCGAGTTAACGTGAATTTAGTCTTGGAACTTGGAAAATTTGCCATACCTTATAAAGAAATAATTCTCTATATTTAAATACCTAACAGTTTATTAGTTACCCAAATACAGTGTTACACCTCGCTTTACACCCCCTCTCAAACAATTAATATTTAATCATCCTTGCATCCAATAATCATCAAACAATCCTCAAAGTATTTTGCATACAATGCAATACACGCCTTTCCCACAGGCAATTAAAATTCGCATTCATTCGGGAGCAAAGCCTCCTCCACGGGCAATTAATTCATATCGCATACGTTGCGATAATTACCCATTCATACCCACCTTCCAAAGCCAATTATCATATATCAATCAAACACTTGACCAAGGCCACTGCATTCTGCTTCGTAATTCAAAAATCAAGCGAGCACCTGGCCACGGACCTACACGGTCTCATATTTCAAATACATATTTTTTTTGCCGGGAAAGAGGTGTGATACAAGATATATGACACTGGCGGTGTTGTCAAAGGCCACCGACTACGAAGTAATTGAGCGCCGGAAAAGTGCTGAGTTCGACGAAGTGGCGAACACAGCAGTGAGGCGAAATGAATCGTACGATTGGCACACACCGGCAATGCCCTATAATTGGTTCTTCGCATGAAAGCAATTAAGTAATTGCGCAATGCATTGCCGTTGCATTTTTAGCAGGGCAAATTGAATGATTATTAAAAATTGCAAACTACCTATGGCAGGCAAATAACCTCAGAATAGGTTACACGTTCTGGGTGAGGAAAATGCATCCTGGTGGTGCAAATGAGTTTCTTCGCGGTGCAGTGTAATAATATAACAAGACGACTGCGGCCTCGCATAAGTACAGCGGGTCTTCTTGTTTTTAAATAAAGTAAATCACTCTTGCTTTTGTAAAAGTGTAAACAAACAAGGGATGGTTATTCCCAATTGATAGTCAAATAAAAATAAAGTAAAGTTACCTAGAAAGAAGAAGTCTTTTTATCCAACACAACAAAGGGAAGCCAGCCATCTAGATAACAAACCCCCTTACAGACTGCCAAGCGATCAACTTAACACAAACAGGTGTTACACGGCTCGAAGGACCAGAAGCCAGCCATCTGGAGAACAAACCCCCTTACAGACTGCCAAAGGATCAACTTAACACAAACAGGTGAATATAACAAATTAATAACCTCGGAGGAGTATCCCCCGAGAGATAACATAAAATAATAAATGTTAATTTCTGCGGTTACGCTCAGGTGTTACATTTTGGCGCCGAAGCAGGGACCTAATAAAAAAAAATATATATAATATAAATAAACATTATTTCTGATAACCAAATATTAAATGTCAATATCAGACGTTTGCACTCTGGTGTTACAACAGTAACAAAAATTGTTATCACAGCAATAGACGGGACGGTATATTTCGAGTTCAAGAATAAGACGCCGAGCATCAGAGCAAAGGGTCACAAATAAAACATTTGTTTTGAGCAATATAACCGATATCGAACAGTGGTCCGAGTTTTCCAGTGGCAGAGTTGTTTATACGCAATAAGGGCATGGCTAGGATGACAGCAACACATCTAGAGTGTTCGGAAAATCACTCGGGTTGTTCGGTTCGTGCAGATACTCCTCCATAAGCTGAGTCAAATCACTTCTAATAATAAATGTATCGGAAAGCCGCCGTCTATTCTGTTGGAATGTTCAATTGAAGTTGTGTACATTAAAACCGCATAGGAAGACAATCTCAGAGACTGGATGATTTACTTTTATCCAATAAACGGTGAATGGATATTCAAACTGGCGCAAGACTAATGACCTTGCCCGGAAAAAACAAATCATTATGGAAAATTTAACGAGCCTCAGGACTTGCTAAATGAGGACAAGGCCGGATCCCGGTTGTAGTGCCGATGATGATGATGATGGTGATGGATATTAAAAGTTGGTATATCGTCATTTGGGGAACAGTACAGACAACAAAGAAATTCGACGGAGACCCTCAGCATGACTTTCTTCCCTTCTATTCTATTTATTGGCCTGTAGGAACCCGGAAGTTCATAATCTCACCGACTCGGCTCCGCCATTGTTCCCTATCCTATGCGCTCTCCTTCCACGTTCGAAGATCCGATCCGATCTCCTCAAGGTCAAACCTAGCATTGTCCTTCCATCTCCGCCGCGGCCGTCCTGTCGGTCTTTTTCCCGTTGGTTTACCGTCAAGAATTCTATGCACGGTCCTATCGTTGCCCATTCGTGCCACGTGTCCCACCCATCTTAATCTTCGGGACTTGATTACTCGCACTATTGTAGGTTTGCGGTATAGCAATTCGTGGTTATGGAGTTTCCTCCATTGTCCTGCCTTCTCATCATATTTGCCGCTAAAGATACCTGTTGGCGATGCGTCACGGATTCCCAGGAAATGCAAGGCAAGCGCTAATACACCATTTCCAGGGAAACGACGATCAGCGGCGCACCGATCCCAGGAAACGAGCGAAGGAGGGGACAACTGTGGGCCTATATAAGGCGGGCATATTTGATGGAGCAGCAGGAGTCGTCGAAGGAACTCCTAATGAAAAGGTCTTGTTCAAGACCAGCAGTATAAAGAGATCGAACAGAATAATAAATAATAAAATAAACTATAGGAAATAAGCAAAGTATTCCCTAGATATGATTGCAACCTGTTTTTCGCTTCGGTGTTGAAATTTTCCTTGGTCGATTGGCTTGTCTTCTTCGTTGGTCGCGTAGATTAAGGATTTGTACTGGGCAAGACTCAAACGCCCGCCAATCCAGAGAAGAGTCCGGCTCTGGAGGTACAATCCCTCGAAATAAGAAAACATCGTTTGGCCGGCCAGCGCCGGAATACAGTCCACTAAAGGAGAGACTGAGGCGTCCCTAGAGGAAGCGCCGTTTGTTGTTTCGGTTTCTCTTTTCATTGCAGCAACAATACCCCTTAAGACTTTATTCTCAAATACGCGGAATTTGTTTTTATCCCGTTTTATGGCAGCCCATGTTTCGCATCCGTATAGAACAATCGGCATGATTATTGTTCTATAGACACGGAGCTTTATATTGCGTGATAGCAGTTTCGGGGCTCCTCGATAGTATAGTGGTTAGTAGACCCGCCTGTCACTCGGGGAAACCGGGGTTCGATTCCCCGTCGGGGAGCCTCTGGCGCAAGACTAATGACCTTGCCCGGAAAAAACAAATCATTATGGAAAATGTAACAAACCCCAGGACTTGCTAAATAAGCCTAAGACCGGTTCCCGGTTGTAGTGCCTATGATGATGATGAAAAACACATTTCGCTACGCAATGAACAACAATTGGCGTATCTTGAGTCGAAGTTTCACATTTTTACTGAAAATAATAGAGCGGATTACCCACTTAGAAATCTAAACACTAGCATATTTGTACCCAAGGATAAACTGACGGACATTCTTAGATCGATTAAGACCCAAAAATCTTCTGGAGTAGATAGTATTCCAAACATTGTTCTAAAACATTTACCTCTTGAAGTAGTGAAGGTTTACACTATTTTGTTCAATAACGCTCTAAATAATGCATATTATACAACCCAATGGAAATCTGCAGCAGTTCATACCATCCCCAAAAAGGGCAAGGACAGGAGCAATCCAGCCAATCTTCGCTCGATTAGTTTGCTTCCAAACATCAGCAAGATATTCGAGATAATTATAAATAAAGCATTGACTAACTGGTGTGAGGAAAATGGTATTATTCCAAACAACCAGTTTGGTTTCTGATCGCAACATCACACAGTTCATGCTGCGACAAAACTTGTTTCCGACATACAGTGCAACAAAGCGAAGCGACAATGCACAGGGGCCTGTTTGGTTGACTTTGAAAAGACTTTCTACACCTTATGGTTAGAAGGGCTGGTATATAAGTTATCAAATTTAGGTATGCCCGAATATTTATTATACATTATCTACGATATGATAGTGTGTAAACAATTTGTAGTGAAATGTGGAGATATAATCTCTAACAAGACCTTCCACATCAAAAACGGCCTACAACAGGGAGCAGTGAGTTCTTCTCTTCTGAGGGTTCTCTCAACCATGCAATTGCGTTGTGAATTCAAAACTCCCCAACTGCACCCATACACCATCTTCACACAAAACTTAACAACACAAAAAAGAAAGAAAGGAAGAAAAAAAGAAAGGAATAAATAAAAAATGGTTAAAATAAACAAAACTAGTCGAATAAATAAGACAACTATTTCATTTAAATATAACACATAACATAGTAAACTATTTTTTCTTTCACTACTGGTCGTAGAAGGTTGTGGGTTGAATGTACACATTCCCTGCGATCTTTTTTCTTTTTTCAATTTATTCATTACCTCATAAATAAAAACCAGCCTAAAGTATCAAACATGTATTCCTCTTATTGTACGAGTATGTTATTTATTTATAGTATTAATGTTAGTTATTTTACTTTACTTTTATGGTATATTATATATATTGATCCTTATACAGCCGCTTAAAACATTTACAATAAATCTAAAATTGTGACATCCTTTCGTACAGCGTTGGTAAATCCTAATTTATATTTAAACCAAATAGGACTTTTCACAACTGGATCAACAGGAGCTAGAAAAACAAATTTGGATTACGAAGTTTATAGAATAAACGACATGTTTACTTACTTTCTTTCTCCAGCTCTTGTGTAGATTTGATGACCACTCTACCAAAAAAATCCTTCACGATCTATAACGAAAAAATGTGTTTTAAGAAATGCGCCTTCTATTTATATTCTTGAAATTTTCTCGCAGAACCATACTTGTAGTTTCGGACATTTTTTTTATATCTATTGCTAGTTAACAAAAATTTAGCTGGCAAAATACAGAGCGTATTGGGTCCTAGGCTGTACAAAACTTCTTGTCTATTTATTGAGATGAAAGATGGAAAACGAGTTCAATGAAGTGGGAGTTGAACCGCCAATGACCCGATAACATATAGGCTCATTTGTATTAAGCAATTTAGCTTCATGAAAATGTGAGAGTGTGGGGGTTCTCTATACTACATGGAGAACCAACCCACTATTTCAGCCCTATTTCGACCGCTTTCAGCGCGTCATTTCAACCCCTATTCCCCCGTTCAGCTATTTCACCTGTGAAAGAGAGATTCCAAAAAGAAGTCATTAAACTAAGCAGTTAATGCACAATAGAATTCAGCCCTTTCTTGCCATACAGCAACACTAGTGCATTACCCCAATGAGATTTCCACCGGAAATCTCAATGTCATATTGGTTAACAACAACCAACCCTGACCAAACCACGCGGTTGCATAATCATTTCACCGCTGGGGAAATTGACGAATTCCATAGCGTGTTTCCCACGGTAATATTTCCCTAGCCGATGTAGCGTCACTTTGAGTTCCCCCAGTTACTCTATTCGCTGGGGATCAATGATCTCTTTTGTCTGGTGAATAGCACAAACCATTTTCCTCTCCATCCTATTTTCATCTTCGCATAGTGTAATGCACTTTGAGATCACCACGGTCACCGAACTAGGTCACTGGGCCAGCCTCAGAGTTTGCATTGGTTCACGCACACAAAAGCCAGATCAACACTGGGTCATTGTGCTCTCCCTTTTGGTCTCTTCATTTATCCTATGCCCAGCGACGGTCGAAGGAATGCGCAAGTGTTTATTCACCTCGCTGAGCCAGGAAATCTGATGGATGCATGAGAGAGCACGACGATGATTGTCTAATCACCGTGCAAATCTAGAAGGACAATTTTCATCCCTAATTGGGATCAGTCGCTATTCAATCTCCATCGGCATCGGTCATGCCGCACCGAGTCTCCATTCAACATAAAAGTGTGCACACGCACATCAGTTGAGTTTTATTCACTGAAGCGCACACACCTCGAATCGAAGAACGTCTCTGCGGGAATACGAGTTTTACCCCACAGTCGGTTTAAAATAACGCTCAGTGGTTGTGGGTAGACAATGTCGTTGAAAGTTTAGTGAAATATAATTCTTTCTTATTGTTTTCGATAGAATCCGTTTTATACAAATAAATAACAACAAATTCCTTCAAATAAATCCCAAACAAATAATTCCTTCTTATTGTTTTCGATAAAATCCGTTTTATAAAAATAAATAACAAATTCGCCTGTTGCATTTTGAATAAATGTTGATTATTGTATAATTCGTCGTCTCACTTCACTTGAACAAAAAGAAAAATACAAGTACTAGTGTAAACTGAAATAAACCAAATAAAAAAATTGGAACATTTGACAAAAAAACAACACGCCAGCGTTTTTATTTATTCCTGCTACTCTTGGATATTTGGTGAACGTTTACCAGCACTATTTGCCGAGTGACGTGTTGGGGATAAAGTGAACCTGTGTCATACGAGGACATCATACTTCTAAACCCCACATTGTTGACCGGACCAAGATTCGCAACCTTCAACAAAAAAGCGGTTATTAAAAAAAACATGGTGACCAAAGTTTTAAAAATTAATAAAAAACCTTCTGTTAAATTAAACAAAATTAAACAAAAAAAAATTAGAACAGTGCCAGTTCCGGTAATAAAATTTCCAACAAAAAACTAACAGTGAAATTTTTCTCAAAAAAAAATGAATATAAAAAATTGAAGTGAAAATCTGAAAAACATTTCAAGGGTGAGTAGAGCTCCAACACAGCTCCAACACGTCGAGTTTGCCAACGAAACGTCAACCTTTTAAACGGTTTTTGCAACCAGAGACTTGATTCATTTTTCTCTTTATTTAATTTCGAAATTTACCAAGAGAAATTATAGACTATTGTATTGCGAACAACACCGCATTGACAATTTTCTCGACACCACTCGAATTTATGCGACTCTCTTTTACCACGCTGAACCTTGCGCGACACTCTTGTGGCCCCACTTAACATTCGCGTCCGCTTACGACTCCTTTCACTAGACCTCTTGCTACTATCGACGGCACTACTCGACAATTAACGTCCTAATGCCGGCTTCTATTTAAAACCTTCCACAACCGCGATGCCCACCACACGAGCCGCTACCTCCCAGCAGGCGCAAGCTCGATCTGATTCCCCCGCGTTCCAGGACGCTTCCAGCGTCGAAACCCCACCCTTTCCACCAAATATAAAGCTCTCTCCTTTCGACGAGGAGGATGCAGGGGTATGGTTCGCCATAGTTAAGGCACCAAGTCCCATCGCCATAGTTAAGGTTCCATCACCATACACAAAAGATGAATCATCTAATCCCAAACAAGTCTAATTTCCAAGTCCCATACAACATGACGAAAGTCCATCACCATACACCAACCAGAAGATGAATCACCTAATAATAAGTGATAACATCCCAACATTCAAACACAATACAACATAGCGACTCATCCGACGATAACCAGGAAAACAACAGCCTAACTGCAATCAACATCTATCCCAACAATCCTAATCTTCCTACAACATGATGACTCATCCAACGACAACCAGAAAAGCAATAGCCCAACCATAATCAACATCTATGAACTATGATATAGATAAGAGAAGAACCGAGGTTTCATCAAAGAGACAAGAGGACGAGGCAGTCAGTTTGATACCAGGACTCAACTAGAATAAGTTTGACTCAACTAGAATAAGTCTTGAATTAAAATAAATATATTTTTTTAAATAAATTAACATTTAGTTAATTAATTCCATAGCAGATCGCATTTTCCGGGCCGCCAACATACACGACGAAGAGCTCCGTGCAGTTGAGTTGATGCGGGTGCTAGACCGCACTCAGCGGGCGCATGTTGCTCATGTGATTAGGTCGTGAGACCCAATCCTTACAACAACATGCAGGAGACGGTCCTCAACGCCCTTGACGGGCCCACTAGCATCAGGCAACAACGCTTGGCGAACGAGGTAAATTTTTCGGGTATTAGACCGTCCCTTTTCCTGACCCATTTACGCTCAATAACGGGGACCAGGATTTCGGACGATCTAATTAGGTCTAATTTCCTAAGTTGCCTCCCACAACATGCCCTCTCGGCATTAATAGCGCAACCCAATCGAAGTTTGGGCTATTTATCGAAAATCACCGACGCAATTTTGGAAAGCTCAGACCCGCAGTCTGAGCCCCTTGCGTACCAAGTAGCGGCGATCAATCAGCACGTCGCCCCGCTTACACGGCACCCACAATCGCCACTAGCAGCACCCAGGGCTGCTCCAGTGGCGCCATCCTCACAGCCACTCGCACCCTCTAGAAGGCCCGCTCGCCTTAGTACAACCAATTGGACCCAAGACTGCAGGCCCAGTGACTCTCCCTCAGACCACTCCCTTGCACACGTCACTATGTCTGACCTTCTGGCGCTCCATGCCTCACTCCACCGCGATTTAAATCAAATTCGCACGGAGGTAAGAAGCGCCCAACGAAGCGCGCAGAACCTTCCCACGAACCGGCAGCAACCCCCTCAAAATACCACACCAGTGGACCCAACCACGAGGGAGCAAGGCGCTCGTCGGTTGTACCAGGTGACTGCACGCATCACGTGCAGTTTTTGCCATAAAAAAGGCCACCTATACGATGAGTGCCTAAAAAGGCGAAACACACCTTTCTGTCGCGAGTGCTGCAAGTATGGCCATGACATTGTAAATGCAGTGCGCACTATACTTCACTCCCAAAGAATAGGTCACCGCACCAGCAGAGGGAGTCCCAGAAGAAAACACATCCGGGACCACACCAACCCTCTGCCTCCAAAAACCCAACTATATCAACCCTCCGATTGTTTAGCGGTCAAATTGGCTGCAAAAGAAAAGCCACCGACATTTTACTTAACGCAACAAAGAAACCGACAACCTTGGAAACACAAACTATTCATCATCATCATCATCATCATCATCGGCACTACAACCGGGAACCGGTCTTGGCCTTATTTAGCAAGTCCTGAGGCTTGTTAAATTTTCCATAATGATTTATTTTTTCTGGGCAAGGTCATTAGTCTTGCGCCAGGGGCTCCCCGATGGGGAATCGAACCCCGGTCTCCTGGGTGACAGACGGGTGTACTAACCACTGTACTATCGAGGAGCCCAAACACAAACTATTGACTACCAAAAAAAGTATATGGAAGTCGTGGAATACATCAGGACACTTAGACTGCAAATGAAACAACTCCAGGAGGAAATTCACCCTCTACAAGCAAGCACTAAAAAAGGGATGACGTCTGCATGGAAGAAACGCCCGTTCCACTCCCAGGACTAGCCCCTTCATCTCCAAAGCAACTATTATTATCCTCCAAAGCACCATCTCTCCAAGAAAAGGAGACAACCGGGAATCAAATGCCTCACACACACGCCAAAATTTTAAGACCACCACCCGTCTACATTAAAAATATAACGAACATCAATGAGCTAATTAGGATGCACGAAAGTACCTTAGGCAACCGCAATTTCACCACAAGCACAACAGGATCTTCGACCTCCATCACAACAACCACTTTAATGGATCACAAGAAGGCGGTCGAAAAACGTTCTCAACATAAACTCGAATTCTTCACTTTTCAACATGTACAGCTGAAACGAGCGACATTCATTATAAGGCACATTGATCCAGCGTGGACCAATGAGTGTTACGGGGCCCACGTCCAAAGCCTCACCCAAAATCCCCCTCTCAACTTCTCTATAGTTATAATTGCGCCAAGTGGTAAATTTGCATAAAGTACCTTTAACAAACAAATGAAATAAGAATAATAAAAAGGGGACTTACTTGGTGTCGTTGTCGGACCGCTTCTCGGTCGACAATTCGGCTCTTCTTGAGGTTTCTTGAATTCCCTGTTATCTGTGGTTCCTAGTGTCCCGTAGGCTTATACCTACACGGCGGGTTGTTCAGCTTTTTCACTCGCGGCAGGTTGTTCAATTTACCATACCTATTTATTTATATCGTTTCTTGTTATCGATTTTATTCCGAGTTCCGTGAATATTTTTCAACTGTCCTTATTATTTTTTCAGTCGTTGACGTCTTGTTGTGATTTTCGACGCCAACTCCTTTATTTTGATTATTGCCAAGTAGTTTATTCAAATTTGCATAAGGTAGTTTATATAAATTTACTACTTGGCGCAATTATAACTATACAGCGGCAGAAAGAGGGATTTTTGGGGATTTATGGTGAGGCTTTGCACGTGGGGCCCGTAACAGGAGCTTGTAGCAGAAATATTCAGGAACTGAAAATAAACAGGCGGAACTAATTCCAAACGCCTTACATGCGAACTAACAAGACCCTGAATCCACGAATTATACAAATTCCTCCAACTGATATCGACCAGCTCAAACAAATAAAACATATATTTACACATAAAATTGAGGAACCACATAAATAAAACGTCCTTCATTGCAAAAGATACCAGGCTCAGGAAACTCCAGGTTGATGTTGTTCTGCACACTTTATCCATCGTATGCTAAATAAAACTGTTTTTGAATGAATAAAAAATGCGATCAGTGTTTACTAAAACGTCGAATACTTTCCTTTCACCTAACTAGAAATGTATACTGAAGGCTGAACCTTGTGAAACTTTCGGGAGGGATAAAAAAAATAAAGCTCAAACAATACAGATGCCTTAACCCATCTTTACTAATCACATACTCCTTAAAATGAGATATTTACGGATTCAAAAAAGTAAAAAGGAAGAGAATCAAGACATGGTAAATCTCGTAGTAAATCCACGATTGTTTTTTCTGACGTGTTATGTCAATACAAGAAAATATACACACCTTTCGCTTATCCATGCTGGTCTTACTCTTAGCATCTTTTGACCTCGCAGTAACTTGGTTTACTGGCCTTGCATTCAAATTGAGTTGTATTGGCCGTTTAGTTGGTTTTTTCTCTGATTCAGCTAGTACCTTAGGTGCTGACCTTCGCATGCGTTCAACTTCTACCTCCCGGCCTAGCTGCTGTTTACCAAGGTAACTCAATGTTATTCCAGTAAAACCTAAATAAAAATACATCATCAAACTGTGCAAGACTAGAGTAATTAAATGATTTACCTGGAAATTGTGATAATAAATCAATATCAGGCTCCATATGAAACTTAAAAGTACCTTCGGCAGTTTTAATTTGAGTAAAACTTATCCCCATGTCGACCAAGATATCCACAGTATGCGTGAGTTCCTGTTTCTCTCTTCAATACCAATGAATTTCTGATTAATCTTATGCAAGAGCTTATATCCAATCTCACCTACTTTTCTGATAACAGCTGAGAAGCCACAGATCGCAATTTGGGGGACAATATTTTCTTCAACATCGGAACCGTATCAAGCAGTATTACATGGCCACGGCCCATTCCATATGCTCCACACACAATTCCCTTCCGTAGGGATTGAAATATCTGTCTCTGGGTCGTCATCTTTTGATTAAACTGAATTAAATATTGGAAAAGAAATGATTCTGGGTTTACTGTTTACTCTCTTTTAATAACCACATTCACATGTTTTGAATGCATGACTAATTACCAGATGCATATTTAATTCATCGTTTAACTGCATCATGGCGAAGGATACAAGAACCGGAGTTTAATTGCAATTTTATTTTTCCAACAAATTTCCCAAACACACTGAGCTCATCATTTATTTAGACCAAGAAATTCTTTGCTGGGGAATTTTTATGGAAAATCTTTTCAAAATAATATGATGACATGTGCTGTGTACATACAGATCCTCTCGAACTGGGGCTGCTAATTCTGTAGACTGCTGGCTGGTGAATGGTGCGATTCAGTGAATGAGGGGTACGCGTATACAGAGCAATAAATAGAAAGGGGAAGACGAAGAAGCAAAGACGAATGGGAAATGTTCATTAAAAGGATAAAGACATAAAAGGATAGATTTTATTTTCGTCATCTTTATCTCACTAAAGGGTAATGAAGATTGCATAATTTATATCCCCATCAGCGTTTGGTCTCCACCGTTTTTCAAACTCTCATGTTAGTCAAGCTTGGCAATCAGAAACAAAGGCATCCAATAGAGTGTGTGAGTGTGTACGCTAAATGACTGATAGCTTTATGCATGTCTCCGTTTGCTAGTCCAATATGCCATGTCGACGTCCTTGCTGTTTGTATCGGTGGTCCGAGCAAAATATAGTAAAATATTCAGTTTGAGCCTTGTAGATCACAGAGGAGCTTGATTATGATACATACTGCCAAGTGCTTCTTGATTCAACTAAATAGTGTTGCAGCCTGAATAAAGGCTATAAATGGACTTATTTGATTGCAAAAACTGTTCTGCTTCTATATGAAACTTAGAGAATAAAACAAAGGCAGAAAAGAGGGATGAACGATGATGACCAAGCACAGAGTCAAAAAGGTACCCATTCGAAAGGAAATGGAATTTTATGCAAACCCTTTAGAAATTTAATGAAGAGATGCAACAGAAGACAATGTAGACCTGAAGCTCGTACAAGTATTTTGTATACATGCTCATCGTATAAAAAGGTAATCCATCGCACTAATTTCAGTTTACCGTAGGGACAGGCGAAATCCTTAGTCGAATATCTAAGTTAAATGCTATTATTTATGTATTTTACACATTCAATTTGCATCTACAGTAAAAGCATCCCCCAAACACTTTTCAATTCAGTTGTCAATATAACATTTATTCTGAATGAGATTTTTTAGAGTATGCCCAAAAATCTTAAATAAAGTCAAATCTTTCTTCATTATTTTTCCTTATAATGTGCACTCTTCAAAAATAAACTATTGATGTTCTTTTAGAAGGCAAAACCTAGCCGAAAGCCTTAGTCGCTAGTGCTATTAGTCTTAAGTTACCATGTAATTTACTTGCATTGTAATAAATAATAATAATAATAATAATAATAGAAGGCAAAAGATGCAGGTCAGGCAAGGAAGTGAGGAAGGGATATTGAAGATGGGAATGTTAAATAAAATGCAAGAGGTGTTAAATGAAGAGTGACACTACTTTCGTTATAGGAGAATACGTATCATTAGCGCTAACTTGTGATATGCACTTGAAAGAGGGAAGAATTTGCTTTAAACGCATCGTTTGACGATGGTCGGAAAAATCCCGCATCAACCACGCAATAAAGTACACGTGTAAAATGTAGTATGTAAGGCCTACAGTCACATTTACACTACAAAAATGGCATCTGTTTACGAGAACATGCGAAGCCATTTGTGCGGTGCCGCCGTTCTTTTCATCCATTCATTTCAATGCCACGGCCCAGCCATACTTATGATTATGAGAACATGCTGAGCCATTTGCCGCCGTTTCCATTCATTTGAATGCCATGTCCCAGCCATAATTTATGACTGGGCAATAACACAGATATCAGTATCATGCCGCCATCACCACCAGATTCCACCAACAGGATCTGCATTTGTCCGCAACCGGCAAATTCCAATTGCCATCAGCAAACATACTCAACAGCAGAGGTGATAATTGAATTGCCGCCAACTCTAAAGGGACCGCCATAAAATTACTATTTCTGTTTCTTTGTACAGGAACTTGCGTTCCTTTTTTCTTTGTTTCTTTGCATCCAATAATTTGTTGTGTAGTTTATAAATGCCGATTGTCTATCGGCTTGTTTTTCAGCAGATAATGTTCAATTTGTATATGCTAACATACCTTTGTTCTTTGTAATGTTCTGTATTTTGTTCATCTATGTAATAGTAATGCTCTGTTGTGAGCAGGAATCCTGTATTCAAGTTTTAAATGTAAGAGTATTAGTGTAGATATTTTTGTATATATAGGATTTTAAGCGTAAAATAAAATCAGAAATCGACTCAACCGTCACTTGGACGAACTGTATCAGTATTACAGTCGATGGAAAATCCGACTAAATCCATCCAAAGCAGTAGCCATAATTCTGAGTAGTAAACACTCTCAACCTACTTCTCGATATTCACAGAATATTCGAATAAAAATGGGAGATACTACGATTAGACCACATGACAAGATGAAATATCTCGGGGTCACTTATACCCCAAAAATGAATTTCATCAAACATGTGACCCACATTCTCCAAAGGGGCCTTGGTCGGTCTAAGCAATTGCACAACATCCTGAAGTGGAGGAACAAAGTTGACACCAAAGTTAAGCTTCTCTGCTATAAGCAGCTAATCCGATCTGGAATATCGTACGCCTTTCCCATATGGTCCTGCATGTCTTCGGCTCAAATGGAAAGACTTCGGGTTTTCGAAAGGAAACTCCTCAGAAGATGCACCAATCATTCTAGAAGGCCTGACGGTCGTCATTACCCCAACTCTCACCTATACGAAGGCGCCTCCATTACCCCTATCGACGAGTACTTGCTTCAATTAGCATATAAGTACCTCGAAAACATTCAGAACAGCGAGAACCTACTTGTACGGGACTCTTGCGTTCTTGACCCTTCTCTCTCTCGATCTCTTCGGATCAAACCCCCACAATTTCTTCTTCAGTATAAAACTGAAGAAAGCACCCTTCCCAACAACATTCCCCTCTATAATAGAGGATTTCTGAACCCATCCCATAGGGTCTACAATTAACAAACCAAACACACGAACGCACAGTACAAGACGGCACAAACACAAACATACACACCGACCAAAGAGCAGATTATCAGACGCCAAAGACGTGATCTGCGTTTACTACCGCACCCAAGACCCACCGGTCTTGTAAGATTTCTTTCCCACCATCCCTCTATAAAAGTAGTTAGAGAACACTTGGACTAACACTGCCCCCCCCCCCCCCCCCCCCCGCCTTTTTTCTTCTCTTTTCAGATGCCGCGAGACCGAGCCCAACATCCTCACGGATGTGGGTGATTCTGGTTATCGCAAGATGACCAGAAGTCAGAGACAAGATGAAGGACACATATGTCCTTGTCTCGCCAAATTCGGCCTTCTCGCCACCATTTTTTTTTTTTTATGCAAATTTGAGAGTAACACCTGGCCCCAGAGACTATCATAGACTCGATAATGGGGACAAATCCACTTCCAATCTTGCGTCAGCAAGTTGTCTTCGAAGTATTTCATAACAATGAAATACATCAACCCGGACGCTGCCAACTCTTTGGACAAGTCTCCCGAAACTGCAACATGAACCGGCGTTGCGAGCGTTGTGGAAAATCCCACGATATTGGCAACTGCGAACTCCCGCCAGCAAAATATGATCCCACAACAAATGTGCAGGAGGGGATAACTTTGCCAACATCCAGTGAGTTAGGGGAAGTGTTCTAAATATAAAAAAATTGTCCAGAGATCCAAGGAGGATCGAGCAAAACAAGTATTGTAGTAGTCCCTAAGCGATCCGATATACAGGCAAACACAACGCCACAAATCCAGGCGGCAGTAACAAAAGCCTCAAAAGGGACATTCCTCAATGCTCAAGAAAGGACTTAGTCTCTCCCGATTGATTGGGGATATTCGACCGATATGAAAAACTTACAATCGAGGCTGAGAGAGATGCACTCGTTTTCACGGCATATGTAAGGCATATCCTCCAAATGGAACCCAAAATTAAAGTTATCCTTATAAATGTCAACTGCCTTGTTTTGCTTTCAAAGAGTATGATAGTCTCTGACTTCATAAAGGATAACCTGACGGACGTGATCCTCGTTTGTGTTTTGCATCTGGCTAATGCAAACAAGAGTTTGCATGCACTTCAGATGGAGACAAAGTCCATGGAAATTGTACGAGAAATTGGATGGGAATCTGTGTCTATTGGCATATCATAAAGCATCTGGTTACAATGCATATGGAGATATGCATTGTGATCTTTAGACTGCACAAATTTTGTGTGTACATGATAAACGAACATTTGGCTCATTTGGATAATTGAACATACAATGCATATGAAGATATGCGTTTTGATGTTTGAATTTTAAAGAATTGAATTCAATGTTCGACAATTGAACGTTTGGTTTAATTTGTTTGACATTGAATTCAACGTTGATTTGGGGATATGCACGCTTTGAATGGGAATTTTATTAGTGGGTAATTTGTATTATATTTTATTAGTGGGTGCTATGTATGCACTTCAGATGGGGACAAAGTCCATGGGAATTGGATGAGAAATTGGATGGGAATCTGGGTCTATTTGCATATTATAAAACATCTGGTTACAATACATATGGATATATGCATTGTGATGATTAGAATGCACGAATTTTGTGTGTGCATGATAAACGAACATTTGGCTCATTTGGATAATTGAACATACAATGCATATGAAGATAATTGAACATACAATGCATATGAAGATTTGATATTTGAATTTTAAAGAATTGAATTCAATGTTCGACAATTGAACGTTTGGTTTAATTTGTTTGACATTGAATTCAGCGTTGATTTGGGGATATGCACGCTTTGGGTGGGAATTTTATTAGTGGGCAATATGTATTATATTTTATTAGTGGGTAATATGTATGCACTTCAGTTGGGGACAAAGTTCATGGGAATTGGGTGGAAATTGGGTGGGAATCTGGGTCTATTTGCATATCATAAAAGATCTGGTTACAATACATATGGATATATGCATTGTGATGATTAGACTACACGAATTTTGTGTGTGCATGATAAACGAACATTTGGCTCACTTGGATAATTGAACATACAATGCATATGAAGATATGCGTTTTGATGTTTGAATTTTAAAGAATTGAATTCAATATTCCACAATTGAACGTTTGGTTTTATTTGTATGACATTGAATTATACGTTGATTTGGGGATATGCACGCTTTGAATGGAAATTTTAGTTGTGGGTAATATGTATGTGGGAGGGAAATGGTAGGACTTCTTGGAGCACTACAACTGGCCCAATCATCTACCATGGTGTTGTTGTCAATAAGGACACCAATAAAGCAAACATCATCGGAGAGACCTTTGAAAATAATCACACGCTCACTTTCGAGGATGGCGACCCGGATACTAATGCAGTCATTAGTTCAGAGGTTCAGAATAAATTAGATAACTTTAACTCATATGAACACTCCCGACCAAACTCTTCGAACACCAATACCAACCAGCAGTTTATGCTTGATACGTTGAATTCAGACCTCAACAATATATATCAATAGGGATTATCTAACCGAGTAGAATTTAAGACCTTAAAAACTCACTGCTACCTCTTGTCGTCAAGGGCGAACCCAAAAGCAAATATACTGTCGATGAACGCACTTGCATCGACGAAGCCAAGAAACTATCAATCATCGGCACTCGAATTTATTCGACTCTCAATTGGAATGACCACATATTTGCAGCTGCGAAAAGTGCAGCCAAATGTATGGGGTTCCTTAAGAGGCGCAAAAAATAATTCACTCCATCCAACCTGGCCACTATTTACAAGGCGTATATTCGTCACAAAATGAAGTTCAACTCCCATATTTGGTCAGGGGCATCCATAACTGCACTACACGTGCTCGACAGGATGCAAAAACGAGCACTGAAACTTATTGTGGACTCAGCTGTGAGTCGTTTAATTCCGTCATTAGAACATAGACGCAACGTATCATGCCTATCTATTTTCCACGATCGTTGCTCAACTGAACTTGCTCAGTGTGTTCCGCCCCTTCAGACATTTTCCAGCGATACTCGCCAATCTGTGAATGCGCATCAGTTCACGTTGAAAGTCAACTTCAGGCGCACAAATAAACATAGGGGCATTCTTTAGCCGAACCACACGAATGTGGAATGTTCTACCTGTTAATGTGTTTCCTCTACGTTGTGATGTCTAGGCATTCAAGACCAATATACATCGGCACCTCTTTTCCTTACCCACTTCCTCTCCATCCACTCGCACAGTGCTCTGACTTTTAAGGGCACTTCAAAATCCCCTTTTGTGCGCGCGTTAGTGTATAAAAAAAAACGAGCCAAATGTTGTCTTAAACTCAGCTAACAGTGCATATTTCGACGACACACGTGCTAATGATCACAGTTTCGTCACACCAAATACTCTACAGAACCTAGTTAAATCTTGAAACCCTAAGAAGTCACCCGGTATCGACAACATGTCGTACCACTCGTTACGAAGCGCACAACACCGCTATGGCTTTCAACGTATTTCAAAACCACGTCTGTGTGCGCCTCTTTAATAATGAACCCATCATTGCGGTAAGCCTGAGCATTGAAAAGGCTTTTGACACAACGTGGATCGAAGGTCTTGTCTTTAAATTATTGAACACTGGTCTCAGTAGAACACTGTGTAATATCATCTACCACTTCGTTCAAAACAGAATCTTTCAAGTTCGAGTGAATGGAAATATATCTCGAACTTTTAACGCTGCCGCAGACGTACCGCAGGACTACGCTCTAGGTCCCATCCTATTTGATATGTAGTCCTCAGATATTCCTCGCCCTAGTGTACACATCATCCAAAAGCCCTAAACTCGCAACAAATCGACTGAACCGTCACCTGGACGAGCTGTATCAGTATAATCTGAGTACTCCCAACCTCTCCAAATACAAAAGGGAGGTACTACGGTTAGACCACATGACAGGATAAAATATCTTGGGGTCATTTATACCCCAAAAATGAGTTTCATCACACATGTGACCCACATTCTTCGAAGGGCACTCGGCCGGTCTAAGCAACTGCACAACATTTTGAAGTGGAGCAACAAAGTTGAAACCAAAGTTAAACTTCTCTCCTACAAGCAGCTAATCCAATCTGAAATATCGTACGCCTTTTTGCATATGGTCCTGTGTACCTTCGGCCCAATCGGAAAGACTTCGAGTTTTCGAAAGGAAACTCATCAGCAGATGCATCAACCACTCTAGAAGTCCTGATGGTCGTCATTACCCCAATTCTCACCTATAGGTGCCTCTAAAGCGTTTGCGACGATAGTGGCGTTTCTAACAGATA
Organism: Microdon myrmicae; assembly: GCA_963931805.1. Taxonomy (NCBI): domain Eukaryota; kingdom Metazoa; phylum Arthropoda; class Insecta; order Diptera; family Syrphidae; genus Microdon; species Microdon myrmicae. Next base: position 46,891,792 of record OZ007497.1, on the reverse strand, counting down.
CACACACAATACACAAGCAAATAGTGAAGAACACCGAACGGAAATCGAATAAGCAAAAGCATCAAAGCCGTATACCATAGCGATAACATAACAGTTACGCATCAGTTTAGTGTACTTGATTTAGAAATCGAATTCGTACACGCGGCAGTGGCCCGATGCGTTGAGCTTTGGTTCTATATTTTAGTGATTCTAACCATGATAGCGTCGGTTCGAATCGCACGCTTCACTATCATCGCAAACGCTATATGATTAGGGGGTCATCGCGGAAGATGGTGTACATTGGGGGAAACAGATCCTGGTTATGGATGCTGGAGATTAAGTTCGTTTCACGTAAAGCGAAATGGTCGACCGGTAGGGCATGAGCGTTTTTCAGAATGGTTCGGGTCTTTGAGCGAAGACCTCTTACTTTCTGATAATAGAGGGTAAGGGGAGTTAACCTTGTTTTGGGAGGGGGTAGGGGAAGTAGGAGTTTAGGAACGAACGAACTGGCGAAAGCTTTTAGATCATTCGACACTTTTTGAGGGGATAAATTGAAAATTGGCTGATGCTTTTGCTTATTCGATTTTCTTTCGGTGTTGTTCTTCATTATTTGCTTGTGTACTGTGTGTGTATCTGTTTAAAACGCCACGCTACTCCCTCCTCAGTAACTTTGTTACGGTCAACTTCGTATGCGAACGACGGAATGAACAGCGAGCGAGCGAGAGAACGCCGTAGCAGGCGAGTGAGCCGGTGCTCTACGCAGAAGTCGGGAGCGTAGTAGTAAAGTCCTGTTTACCTATTGGAGATTGTATGCCGTTTGTACACAGATCATGTCGGGATTGTAGCGTCGGGATAGTAAAGAAGGTGAATTGAACACAGAGAAATGGGTGAGAAACAAAGCATTGAAGCTTCAGACTAAGGGCCGTGTGTACGAATCTGTTAGAAACGCCACACCTCCATTACCCCTATCGATGAGTACTTGCAACAATTAGCATACAAGTACCTCAAAATTGTTCAGAACAGCGAGAACCTACTTGTATGGGAGTCTTCCGTTCTTGATCCTTCTCACCTTCGATTTCCTCGCATCCGACCACCACAATTTCTTCTTCAGTAAAACTGATGACAGCACGCTTTCCAACAACATTTCCCTCTATAATAGAGGATTCCTGGACGGCACAAATATATACATACCGACCAAAGCACATGGGCTGGCATCACTAACAGTATGCTGTGCATTCCGAACGGTATCCAAAGATGCCATAAATGTTTTGGCCAGGAGGACACCACTTGACATTGCAACTAAAGAAAACGCTGCATTTCATAGGATCCCCAAAGGAATCGTTGGAGAATGCGGTCACAACTAGAGCTCTCAAGCCTAAGAGAATGGCAACGAAGGTGGGATTCTTCCATAAAAGGAACATGGACCCACACCATGATACCTGATATAGAAACATTGGTGAAAAGGAAACATGGCGAGCTGAATCACTACCTGACTCAGCTAATATCAGGTCATAGATACTTTCGGCAATACTTGCACAAGTATAGACATGTGAATCACCCATACTGCTTGTATTGCGAAGGCTAAATAGAAAATGCGGAACACGTACTCACAGAGTGCGTGAGATTCGAGACCGCACGCACGATTTTGGAGAGTCATATGAGACGGACAGTTACTCTGGGAGGAGTAATAGAATACATGCTTAGTTCAGAATAGGCATGGTCCGTAATAAATGGTATTCTCTGTGAAATGATGCAGCAGTTGCGACGCGACGAGCGGAGTAACAGGTAAACTCCGTCCCGCCCCGCGATGGAATATCTAAAAGAAAGTTCCGCGGGTATCAACGGAATGTATGCCTGGCGGGCGGTTGTTTTAGTCGGTAAAAACCCAGCATGCCTCTGGATCGGTCCAGAGGTACCTTTTGAAGATTTCCACCTTCCTACCGAAACCAAAAAAAAAGCACAGTTTATCAGACGCCAAAAACGTAATCTGCGCTTACTACCGCACTCAAGACCTACTTCTCTTGTATGATTTCTATCCCACCATCCCATCTATTAGTTAGAGACCTTAGACCTAACCCTCTCAGGGGACATCGTAATTCTAACATATCACTCAGATGTTACATATTTAATCGTTTAGTTTTAAATGTATGCAATTTCCAGCTACACAGATACTTACCTCATGTCCTTTCAGTGGAAAACTCACAGATGGCCAGGCAAGTGTTGCAAACAATAAATGCCAGGCAACAAAACCATACTGTAGATAAGGATATACGGAATAGTTTTGCAGATGCTGAATATGATGTTGCAACAAATCAGAAAACGAGAACCACCTTGTCGATTCTGCCACTCCATTCATATCAGGATCCGGCATTTTCTGATGAAGGTAATTTTCGTAAACACCTTGAATTAGTCTGCAAATAGCTCATATTACAAAAGAATTTGAAATATACATTAGTTATTTTAAACTAACATATTGTAATCTCCTCCTGAGTGAACGACATCTAGGACATACTTCGTTCGTGATGCAACACTCATATCAGTCATTGTGACTAACGGCCCACCATCCTTGCTTCCATTTGCATCCAATTGCTTTTGAGGTCTCGCAATCTGTAACACACGATATACAAACAAACAAATATTTAAAAAGAAGTACGGTTTCCTGGGATGATAATGCTATAGATACCTTAAAAACTGATGTCCACACGTCGAAGAGTCCTCTATGTCGATCTTTCAACCCGAAATTGCTATTTAGAACATCAGTCAATGTGATGCTCTTCTTAAGAGCGCTGTGTATAAGAGTGAAAAATGGTTTGGAAAAATTATGAGAATATCTCTAAAAGGAGTCAGGTGAAACCAAGTTTTAAACGAAGAGCATGGGAATGTGCGGCTATATTATACAGTGATATATGTCATTTTACTACCGTACCAGAACGTGTCTGATAGACGGAAACAGGGTATTCTTCTATTAAAGAAGAATTATTTACTATTAAAAATATGGTGCAATAAATTATCAAGAATGATAATAATAATAGCAACAGTACATAATTGGTCCAAAGCTGGCACAAAACCCTATGCACAACAGAAGCTACGTTGGCTTCAAATAAATTGACATTAAATCCCACAACTGAACTCGAGTGGTAAGTGGGATCCAAATGCCCTCCTACCCAGTGAAATACAACCCCATCACGCTATAGGTCTTAGTGAAATTGTCGGGAGAAATCCTTGACCATCTTTCGGGGCTTGGTTGATGGACCCATCCGAAAAAAAAGCTGGCTTAGGTTATAAGTCGACCCCAAGGTGAGATACCACCCCGTCATGCTGTGACAACGGGAGAAATCTTCCTCGATGATGTGGGGATGTGTGGCTGCTGGCCTCGACCGAAGTTGAGATAGAACCTTCTGAAATAAAAAATTCCGAAGATAAACTACTTCCACATTCGTATCAGGGGAAACATCATGCAAATGTTTGATAAAAAATCGAACTGTAAACAACTTGCCTCCGCGTGATCGGATCCGCCCACAAAACACTGTCGACGTTCAACTGGTGCCAGTATTTTGCATCAGACACGTCACCAATATGAATGTAAACGCCACCCACCAGTATTTGCAAGCAGTGAAACCTGATATCCTAATTGTTGGCGACACATCACACAATGCATCAAAACAACATTGTGTCAAATCCCGGAAAAATGGTACCGGCGAAATCTGAACGAAAACCCCCGAAATACGCTTAATCCCCGCCTTCTCTATACTCTCCCTCAATGGACCTCTTATGGTCTCCACGAACCCCTTTCGCGGATGCTGAGAAATGTCAATTCCAATTCCACCTTGTTCGACTTCGGCCCCTCTAACCATACTCTCAAGCACCGCCTCCTAAACCATTCTCGCCACCAATCTTAAGCGGCGGTTCTACACTATACTATAACCTGCCCCAACCTCTTACCCCTACTGGTACTTTCTTAATTCGACCTGGTTATCTTAGGTTAAGCCTAGTTAAGGTAGTGCTTAAGCTCTTTAGTTTGCAACTTATATATATTTTAGTTGTAGGTAATTATGTTGCTTGAATTAAGCCCAATAAATGGGGTGGTAGCCCCACTAAACTAAACTAAACTACTTAATATTGGTATGCATAGGAAATGTTGATGGGAGAAATAGTATTTAAGGACATAATTTTTGAAGAATAAATCAGATTCAATCAGACCACAATCTGGATGCTTCTCATTTAAATTTTTGGCAGAAACCTATGGCATTCGTGCCATTTCCTCATTATCGGACGAACTCTCGAACAGTAAGGGCGCAAATTGGAACCGTCTTATATTGTGCAGTGAAAGAAGTGTGAACACAAAACCGCGTGCGAATATTTTATTACGGTACTGTGCGTGTTGTGAGTGAATTGTTTTTGTTAGTGAATTGTAAATTAACCGGTTCCAAAGTAAAGCAAAAGTAAAAGAAAAATAAATAAAAAATGGCCTTAGGGCCAAAGTAGCACACCGACAACAGATTCGGTATGTTGCAGGAAACGTCCTTGAGTGATGTCCCCGTCAATAAAAAAAAAAAGGTAGGCATTTAGTCCTATTGAAACGAACTTCCCGGAATTACCAACAAAGATATTCGTATTAAAAAGAGCTATAGACTCAATTAGTACACAATATAAAAAAGTGTCCATGCCCTCACCCTGATTCATCATCACCATGCCCCTAATACATAGTAAACCAGGCCATTCTTGAAATACAGACAAGAAATAAAATCGGAAGCGAAACGGATATATAGGGAACGAAACCCCACGCCACCAAACAAACCAAAGGAATCCTATGCCGCACTCCTCAAAACAACAGCTACACATATAACATCACCAGTAAAAGAAACTACAAAACAAAACCCAACAAAAATTGTGCTCCAATCAACATCGACAAATACTTCATCCATTTCAAACTGCCCTTTTACATCTGCAGAATACCGAAAAGCCATACAAAACCAATCATTCCTAATCATAAAACCCACAACTAACCGCAACAACGAACCTAAACCTATTAACAAAATCACTACCTTAAAAATAAATGAACTCACCATCAAAGAATTAATAAACTCCCCCATCCTTCATAATAAACACATATAACCCTAACATTCTCAACGAAAGCACAGTCTCTGTGTCCCGAGAAAATGTCAACTCGGCCCAAGGCAGACAGAGCTTCGGCTTGAATGGATCAACCCTTGAGACACGGAGACTGAACCCTTACAACAACAAAATCCCCAACAGCAGCAGGTTTAATATACACAATAGCATTCATGCCCATAAGCTCACAATACTACAGTAGAATCTGAACGGTCTCAATAACAATATGCACGAGCTCCAAATACTCATCAAAGGTCTGAAACCATCCATCATAGCTCTACAAGAAACGCGCATCCGCCACGACTCTCGGGCGACAGGACCCAAAGAATACGCGGCATTATTTCACAACCTTACGGAAAATGTTGCTTCTAAACATAGTACAGGTATACTTATATATAGATATAGATCAATCCCGCATAAACTTATAGTAGTACACTCCGGAATCTCGGTCGTAGCAGTAGAAATAAATATCAGCAGAAACCTCACGATAATATCAACATGCATCCAATAACCATACACGATCTTACCACTATCACAGATAGCATCCAAACACCGATACTTCTCCTTCGGAGATTTCAACGTGTGGAACCCCATCTGGGGATCTTCGTCCAGTAATAAAAGGGGAAAAATCGTAGAGAAATACGTACTGACCGCAAATCTAGCACTACTCAATAACGGTAGCAACACACACTTCTCCACTCACAAATCCTTCACACATGTAGACTTATCACTAGCCTCACCTCAATTGGCCCAAATTTGCACTTGGAATACTTTACCCAACCAGCACGGGAGCCGCCACTTTCCAATAATAATAAACATCGAAACCCTCAAAACTTCTTCCTACATTTCAAACCGAACTTCAAATTTCAAAATATAACTACCCAGGCACTAAGTCAACATGTACAGAGTCAAAATATTAATCAAGAAACAGCCATAATCACTAAAGCAATCCGAATAGGAGCAAATGCCTCGATACCACAAACAAGTCGAAAACTCCATAAGGGAGTAGTTCCTTGGTGGAATCTAGTATTGGTCAACCTAAGGAAGAAAAAACAAGAAGACTGGAGAATTTTCAAAAGATTCCCCTCTGATTTTAACCTAATCAATTACAAAAAGTTAAATGCTCTTTTTCGCAAAAATGCCAAGGAAGAAAAAAGGAAAGCCTTCCAAACATTTACCGAAAAGTTAATTCCGAACTCTACTCCCAGAAAAATCTGGGCGGATATAAAAACGCTCACTGGGCAGTATCGCCCCCTCTCAATAAAATGCATGAACACCGACTCAGGCACTCTCACATCTCCCCAGCAAATTGCAGACCATCTCGGCAAAACATGGTCAAACTACGCAGAAGACGTAAACTTTCATCCGTCATATCTCTCCGCCAAAAGAGACACAATTAGCCCCTCCCCTCGCACAAGCCCATCCTCTAAATTAATAGATCTCCCGATCAATAAAATTGAATTAGAGTCAACCCTACACGGCGCCACAGGTAAAACACCAGGATATGATCGAGTCGATTACATAACGTTAAAAAACAGTCCACCACTCCTGAGACACCGAATACTAATAACATACCCCAAACAGGTGTAATTCCACAAGTGTGGAAAATAGCAACAATTGTACCCATACCAAAACCCACGGGCGAACCGACCTCGGCAAAAGGATATCGCCCAATATCGTTATTCTCATGTCTAGGAAAAACATTTGAAAAATTGTAGCTAGACGACTCAACTGGTCCATGGAGAAAAACAATCTAATAAGCATTGAACAGGTTGGCTTCAATAAAAGACGTGGAACTATTAATGCGCTACTCCATATAGACAACTTCATCACATCCTCTCTATCAACCAAAAAGCACACAACAATTTTTCCATAGATTTTGAAAAAGCGTTCGACCGGATCGGTCCTCATGTGATTTTGAATAAATTAGCGCAATAGAGAGTTGGTAATAATATGTTCTACACAATCAAGTCCTTTCTTTCCAACAGGAAGTTTAGAGTCAAAACAGGTGGTGCATTCTCACAAATATATAACTTAAAAAATGGTATCCCACAGTGTTCTCTACTATCAGTCCTATTATTCGCTATAGCCTTTGACGGAATAAACGACATTCTCGTAAAATATAAAAACATAAAACACTGCCTCTACGTTGACGACCTAGTTATTCTAACAAACATAAACGATCTCAACGAAGTACAATCTACCTATACAGAAATACTACACGACATCACTAATTGATGTAAAACCTCAGGCGCAAAGATTTCCTCGAAAAGACTAAAATGTTACACATTTGTAGACAAACCAGCTGCAGCAAAAACATCACACTTCCCTTCCAGAATCACACAATCCCTACAATATAATCCATGAAAATCCTCGGTATCCTCTTTGACAGTAAATACAATTTTAAAGAACATTGTTTAGCACTCTCTTCTACCGGCCCACCCACCACACTTCTTACAGGTCTAATGAACCCATTTCGCGAATGCTGAGGTCGGCTAATTCTTATCCTACCTCCTTCGATTTCCACCTTACATCTACGGCACTCAAACGCCGTCTCCTCTCTTTCCCCACCTGACCTTGCCCCGCCCACCGTCTAAACCCTAACAACCCGTACAGATTCCAACACATTTGCCGTACACTGTTCGCTGTCTCACTTATGTCACATTTGCCACCCCCACATACACTCGTCTTCCCCAGCCTCCTACCTCCCCCACCGCGAAGTCCTCTACTCCTTCCTTGTTTTTTTGTCATTGTTTTTGGGTTTTTTTTTACCTTACGTTTTTTTTTTTAAATTAAAAATATATATAATTTTTTTTTGCATTAATTACTACTTTCGTTGTTTAGTGTTAAGTTAGTTTATAAGGATTATAGTTTTGTAAATAGCTTGAATTAAGCCGAATAAATCATTTCTTTTACACTTAAGAAAAGCCTAGCTGCAAGATTAAATATTGTAAAATACTTATCATACAAGGATGGATCTGCACATACTAACACCCTTATTAACATAACTGAAGCCACCATCCTATCTAAAATCGACTACGGACTAATGATATACGGAAAATGTTGCAAAACGACCCTGCAAACAATAAAATCTCCTTATCACGCCGCAGCTCGAGCAAGTACCAGAGCATTCCGTACTACACCAATCAAAAACATCCTCGTCGAATGCGGTCTCCCATCTATAGAAAACAGACTAAAATACATATCAGCTTCACTCGCTTACAAATTTACAATGTCTATAGCAATCCCCATAGTGCAGGACATCCGCAAGATTTATAAAAAAACACGAAGGTCGAGATACCGCTCAGGGCTGGAAAGGGCCATCGATATAGACAAGGGCTTACATATCCCTACAAATACTACAAAACCTCACCGCACACAGCACCCTCCATGGTTAATTCCGAGAAATACAATCTTAGATGACCTGTCCCATTATCCAAAACATTCAACAAATCAGATAATCTATCAAAAACTTTTCAAGGATACCATCGACAAACATCAAAACTGGAACCTGTTTTTCACAGACGGTTCCAAAAACAAATCAAATGTGTCATTTGCTATAGTCAACAATCGCAAAAAAATAATGAGAGTGGGATCACTTCCCACCTTTTGTTCCATCCTATCAGCGGAAGCAACGGCTATTCTGGAAGCAACAAAACTGATCCAGAAAATCCCAACGATTATCTGTACTGATAGCCTTTCAACTCTACAAGCAATAACCAACGTAAGCTCCACCAATGCTGTCATTCGTCAAATCCAACATAACATTATTAAGAAAGCTAATAAAATAAAGTTACTTTGGACCCCCGGGCATTGTAACATTAGTGGAAATGAAGCATCCGATGCGGCCGCAAAACTAGGAACAAAGTCGCCTCTCGTCTCCTTCTATTGTCCTAACAAAACGGACATAAGAAGGCAGGTAAAAAGCGCCCTTAAGAACGAGGAGGACGAAGAATGGCACCACTACACCCACATGTACAGCACTATTAAACAGGACACCAAACCCGTTACTTACCCAACAGTCTCAAATAGAAAAATAAAATGTTTCCTACGACTCCGGGTAGGACACCAAAATCACACACCAACACATCCTTACAAAAACCAGCCCCCAGCCCCACTTACTCCACATCACATCATATTCGACTGCCCAAAAGTACAAACCATCGCAAACCAACTATTTGGAAACGACCCCTTCAGCAACATTCTGGCAAAACCATCAGAACAGAATATCAACTACACATACGAATTACTAACACTTACTAACCTTCACAACAAAATTTAAAGTAACTCGAAATTAGCCGAAAGCCCTAGCAGCTGGCGCTATTTAGAATTAAGTTAATGTGTAATTAATTACATCGTAATAAATAATATTAATAAAAATAATAATCATGCCATTTCTTACTTGTTAAGCGAAGGATCTCACTTTAGGACTTTCCGTCCCTGCTAGAAACAGTTGGATTCGTCTCACGGCATCTTAGTTACCCTGACCATTATCTTAATCTACATCTAAACAACTTCTACTCAACATGGCGATAGTGACACTTTACTCTACACTCCACTGCACTATTGATTTCGTGCGACAGCGGGGACAACTTTACCTCGTTGATGAAGTCAGCGTTACTTAGCTGGTCGAACTGAGAATGTAGTATTGTAGCGAGCTTAGGGTTCGCTGGATTAATTATTTTAATAAATAAGAGCCATTAAATCGATTCTCTTTGCAAACACCTTATTAGTCTGTTTATAACAACCGTTTTTTAATACTTCGCTTCTTTACTTCTCGCTTCCTTACTGCTTACTTATTCCTGATCTGCGTGCGACGTATTTATACCGCTTTTCCTCATTCTGATTCGGCGTTTCGTTTCCGTCCGTTCCATGGCCTCGAATTTTCTACTGCTCATAGTCTCCGGTTTTCCAGTACTTTCTAGAATACTCTAGTACTTTGTTTTGGAGACCTGCCAGATATAACAGCTGATTGTCATATGCGTCACACTACCCTCCGCCTAGATTAGTTCGTCCCGAACTAAGTTTACTGGTCCCCTGGGTTAACAAAAAGTCGCCAGTCGGACACGATGTACCACTTTCATCTTGGCGTTGGGTCTTCGCTGAATCCTATAGACAACGTCGTTAATTCTTGTGAGAATCTTATACGGTCTTTCCCAATGTTGCTGCAACTTCGGAGACCTTCCTTTTTCCCGATGAGGGTTATAAAGCCACACGTTGTCGCCTGCATTAAATCCGGATGCGTTGGCTCGAACGTCGTACCTTGTTTTCATCCTGTCACTTGATACCTTGATTTGCTTTCGAACCAAACGATGAATCTCATCGAGGCGATTTCTCCATTCGGCTACGTAGTCTTCAGTCTTATCTATGGCGTCTGGAGGTATCCCAAATCGCAGATCGGCTGGTAATCGCATCTCTCGTCCAAATATAATTCTTGCTGGAGAATGGCCTGTCGTATCGTGATTAGCCGATCTATAACTCAGGAGAAACGTTTGTACATATTTGTCCCAATCTCGTTGGTGATCACTAACGACCTTCGATAAATGCTCTTTCATTGTTCGGTTGAACCTTTCGACCATTCCGTCTGACTGCGGATGTAAGGGTGCGGTCCTGGTTTTCCTTACGCCCAGTGCCGCACAGATGCCTTGAAATATCTGTGATTCGAAGTTTCGGCCTTGATCGGAATGAAGCTCCCAGGGAACTCCATATCTGCTGATCCAATTATTAATAAGCTGCTCAATGACAGTTGTTGTTTCTTGGCTGGGAATTGGGAGGACTTCCACCCACTTGCTGAAGTAATCTATGATGACCAACATGTATTTGTTGTTGTCGTTGGTTTTTGGGAATGGTCCTGAGATATTAATCGCAATTCGCTCGAAAGGGGGCACGTTGTACTGCTTCATAGCGCTCCTTGTTTTTGCAGTTGGTCCTTTGGTCGCAGTGAAAGTTGTGCACTCCCTACACCAAGACTCGACGTCATCTCTCATGTGAAGCCAGTAGAATCGAGATCGTAATTTTGAAAGTGTCTTATTAACTCACAGATGTCCACCGGAGGCCCCCGCTTGGTAGAAACATTGACGTGGTGCGGGGGCTTAAACTACGATGAATCACTCAGGCTATGCTGACGAAAGTATACGCTTCCAGTAGGGCCACCCATGTCAGACAGGCTAGCGAGGAGTAACACACAAAGATCTACCGCGCCTAATCCAGGGTTTTACGCGTCACCGTGCCCACTGGACGATTTGCAGCCAGGGGTATACCGGCTGTATTATAACGGCGCCTCTCTGACACCGGGTCGAATCAGAGCAGTAAGCAGACCTTACCATATCAAAGAGGGGCTCTGATATAGCGGACTATTTGAAACCCCAGAGTGATCCAATGAAATGAATGATCAATACACAAAAAACAATCTCACAAAAAACCCGGTGGACGTAGGTGTGATGAGCCGACACTACCATAAGGGAACAAATCATCAAAAAAACACCGACTCGGCAAAAAGAAGACGTAGGGAAAAACGGAAAAAGCGGGATATACGCGTCGGCACGTGGAATGTTCGAACGTTATATAAACCAGGCACGATACAGACGGTCGTAGAAAACACGAAACAATATAAAATGGACATCGTCGCGCTTCAGGAAGTCCGACTCCCACATCAAGTAATCGAAACCAACGGATTTACACGGATGTGTGGAGGTACCGATACCATAACCTCGGAACCGACTTCATCATAAGCAAGAAGATTACGCCCCATGTAAAAGATGTGAAATTTATTAATGACCGAATGTCTGTGCTAAAAATACAGGGCCCATAGTACAATTATGTATTTATAGACATACACGCCCCAACAGAATCTGCGGACGAAGAAACGAAGGACACGTTCTACGAGACCCTAGAGGATGCATTTCATGGGATCTCATCATTCGATGTTAAAATCCTCCTCGGGGACCTCAATGCGAAAATTGGAAAGGAAGATATCTTCCAACCAACTATAGGTAAAGAAAGTCTACACGACTTTTCAAATGATAATGGAATTCGAATTATCACGTTCGCAGCGTCAAAAGATCTGTTAGTAAAAAGCACGATGTTCAAGCACAAGGAAATTCATAAAGCCACATGGATACCACCCGACGGCGTAACGCGTAACCAAATAGACCACTTCCTCATAGACAAAAGACACCACTCGAATATCCTTGACGTAAGATCATATAGAGGAGCAGATTGCGACTCCGATCATCTTCTAGTGATGGGCAAAATCAGGAGTCGCCTCGCAGCCATCCCACATGGGCAGTCACGGGAGACAAGCAAAAAGTTCGACACTGATATACTGAAAGACCTACGTAAAAGGGCTGAATATCAAGACGAACTAACGAATAGATTTAGCATTCTAGAGAATGTGAGCAGTGCGGGCGAGGAAGCTAATAGTGTGGACACTAAATGGACATCGATCAGAGACACAATCAAACTAACAGCCCAAAAGGTATTAGGATTTAAGAAAACAATTAAGTCCAAACCTTGGTTTGACGATGAGTGCAGGGCGAAGATCGAAGAACGTAAACGCCTCAGAGTGATCCACTTAGAAGCATATGATGAAGTCAACGCAGAAAGATACGCGACAATTCGGAGAGAGACAATGAGGCTCTTCAAACGCAAAAAACGCGAATGGAAGAAGATTCGGATCGAAAAAATCCTAGAAAATTCTAGGGCAAAGAACATCAGAGGTATGTATGTCGACATAAATTCAATTAGAAATGGCTACCGAGGGAGAGTCAAAATAATTCGAGACGCAAACGGCTGTCTGGTCACAGAAACAAACAATATCGTGACAAGATGGAAGCAGTACTTTGAAAACCTGCTCAATGTACGCGCCCATCAACCACAGATAAATGCACCAAGCGTACATACAGCCGAGCGTCATATCCCAGAGCCGTCTCTCAACGAAGTTGTAGACGCAATAAAGCGATTGAAAAACAACAAGCTCCCGGAGTCGACTGCATACCGGCAGAGCTTGTGAAGCATGGAGGAGAGGCAACCGCTCGAAAGATCCACCAGCTCATCCAAACAATATGGGATAAGGAAGTCACTCCGGAAGAATGGAAAACCTCAATAGTCATCCCCATTTTCAAAAAAGGCGACAGATCTGACTGCGAAAACTACAGAGGAATATCATTGCTCCCAACCGCATACAAAATATTAACAAATGGCATTCTGGCGAGAATCACACCGTACGCAGAAGAGATACTGGGAGACTACCAATGTGGATTCCGTAGGAACCGGTCAACAAGCGACCAAATGTTCACAATAAGACAACTGCTGGAAAAGAAGTGGGAATACGGAGAGACGGTTCACCAACTGCTCGTTGACTTCAAAAAAGCCTACGACTCAGTCGCAAGGCAGAGACTCTACCATATTCTAGTTGAGCTGGGAGTCCCAAAAAATATGCCGCCCTCATTCAAATTTGCATGAACGAAAACAAAGGGCGAGTCAGAATAGAAGACCACCTCTCAGAACCATTTGAAATCCGGGACGGACTAAAGCAGGGAGATGGTCTATCACCGTGTCTTTATAACATTGTGCTCGAGTATGTCATCAGAAAGGTACAAGACGACAACATGGCCGGATCATCCCTTAACGGGGTCACACAAGTGCTCGCATATGCAGATGACATCGCCGTTCTGGGCGATAATCTAGAAACTGTTAGTAAAAACAGTGAAATCATCATGCAAGCGGCAGGAGGTGGGCTTAGAAATAAATGAAGACAAAACAAAATGCATGATTACGGCGAGAGCAGATGGACCTCAGAGAACACATAAACGTCATAGGTAAGATATTTGAAAAAGTTAAAGAATTTAAATATCTGGGAACGATACTGACGGCCAGTAACGAAACGTCAAAGGAAATTAACAAAAGACTACATTCCGGCAACGCTAGTTGGCATGCGGCCAGTAAACTATTGAAATCCAAACTGCTATCACGTAATATAAAGCTCCGTGTCTATAGAACCATAATCATGCCGATTGCTCTATACGGATGCGAAACATGGGCTCTCACAAAACGAGAAGAGAACAAATTCCGCCTATTCGAGAATAAAGTACTAAGGGGTATCTTTGGTAGTAAATATGACGAGGAGTCAGGACAATGGAGGAAACTCCACAACCACGAATTGGAAGAGCTATACCGCAAACCTACAATAGTGAGAGTGATCAAGTCGCGAAGATTAAGATGGGCCGGACACGTGGCGCGAATGGGTGATGATACGACCGTGCATAGAATTCTTGTCGGTAAACTAACGGGGAAGAGACCGACAGGACGGCCGCGACGGAGATGGGAGGACAATGTTAGATTGGACCTCGAGGAGATCGGATCGGATGGTCGAACGTGGAAGGAGAGCGCATAGGACAGGGAACAATGGCGGAGCCGAGTCGGTGAGGTTATGAATCTCCGGGTTCCTACAGGCCAGTAAATAATAAAAATATAAAAATCCATTGCTACCTCGTTCAGAGATTCCTTAGTCATATTTGAATAAGACAAGTTTGCCAATCGGTCAATGTCTGCCTGCAACTGTTGAAGATTTTATCCAGGTTTCTGCGTTCTACTCCACAGTTGCATGCGATAGACCTGCTGCATGTAGTTGTCTCCATACCTAGCTTCAAGACCGTCTCTTACCGCTTGGAAATCTGTTTGCTCCTCTGCTGGTATGGTTTGTAGCAATTCTGCAGCCGCCCCGCGGAGTGACAAGATTAGTGATGTTGACTTTTGCTCATCCGACCACTTATTATAATTGGCCGCGGCGTCAAACTGACGTATAAATACGGAGAAGGGTCCCGGTCCATCGACGGTTGGCGGTTGCATCCTTGTATCTTTGTAGTCATGTTGATTATTAGGCGATGTCATATTTCTCTCAACACATTCAAGTCTCTTTTCGATTCGCGTTATTTCATCGGTGACTTTCTTAAATTCAGCTTCGTTTTTTAGATCCAGATTTTCTACTTCGTTTCGAATTTTTGACTGAATTTCTTCCTTAATGTGTTGAAAATTACATTTCATCCACTGCGTTTGGGCATCCAATTTTGCATTCAGATCTGCAGCTTGTGGGTCGAATTTTGAATTTTTGGCATCCAACTTTGCATTAACATCTGCAGCTTGCGCGTCGAATTTTGTCATCATCATCTGGAACATCTCCGAAATGTCCAACTGTGGCGAACTCCTCTTCGTCCCATTGCCACCATCTTGACTCACTGTTTCTTCCCCATCCGGACAGTCTGGCCCAATCGTAAAAACATATGTGTCGACATCAATGTTTTCCTTTTTTTTCGCACCTCTGTGTGCGCCCCTCAGGCATCGATACTCTCGATTGATTAATAATCTTTGGAGAGTTTTTTGTGTGTGAGTGGCATAAGTGAATGGCGTCCCTCAGGCATCGATACTCTCGATTGATTAATAATCTTTGGAGAGTTTTTTGTGTCTGAGTGGCATAATGTTCATCATGGAAGGGATGTGACCTGGATTTCGGCACGGATCTAGTGGGGCACCTACTACAAGGGCACAACACCTGTAGCGTTTGCTTTCGCTTATCTATTGCTGGTCCCGACGTGCATCCTTTCCCGAGGTGGTATTGGTTTTCTGTGTAGGGCCATTTCAATGGAGCGGCAATTTCGCTTTGATTTGTGTAACATTCGCGGCTTGAGATGCAATTTCTCTTCTGTGTCTGCCCATGTTTCTAGCCAGAATCCAACTATCCTTGCACTTAGCGAAACCCAGGTAATTACTCATACAGATATTTCCGATTTTAATCTACCTGGATATAACTTAGTGCCACTGTTCTTCCCACATCGTGGTATAACCACATACATACGAAATGATATTGCTTATCAGCTTCTGCCATAATATGGGCTCTGTTCCAACCCAGATTTTAATTTCTCTTTGCTAAAACTACACGTTCGTAAGCATATCATACATTACTGCTTTCTTTACAGAAGCCCAAACTTGGATAGAAATGCATCCTTAAACGAATTTGATGCTCTGTCTGATTCTATCGATAGGATCTTGATCCTATATTCGCACACTGAAATCGTTATTGTGGGTGATTTTAATGTGCATAACTCTCAGTGGCTTCGTCACTCCGGAACAACAACACCCGAAGGTCAATGTCCAGCTTTTTGCTGATTCAAATAGTTTAACTTAACTTGTCAATGAGCCAAAACGGGTACCAGATATATATGGTCATTTCGCCAACACACTGGACCTGTTTCTCACTTCCCACCCAAACAAATACACAATTGAAGTTTCTTCGCCCTTGGGCACTTCAGACCACTGTGTCGTGTCAGCTACATTTCCTCTAACCAACAGTAACGTTAATGAGAAAGCCCCCAAAAGAACAGTATGGTTCTACGAAAAAGCCAACTGGGAAGGTCTGAACGACTTTTTTGGGAGGTTAAATTGGTCGTTATTTTTCCTCCATAACGATGTTGATTCTATAGCGGACAAATTGACAGACACGATTCTATTTGGCATGCGGTCCTTTATTCCACACAGAGTAAAGAGTATCAAACCCAAGAGAAATATGTGGTTCGGTTCTGGGTGCAGAGAAGCCATTAAGGCCAAAGACTTGACCTTCCGGTTGTATAAATCAAACAATACTGAGGAAAACCGGAAAAGATTTAAGAGAACTAGGAATGACTGTAATGCGTATATTCAACGCGCCAAGTTCTGGCATGAGCAGAGATTGAGACAAAAAATTCTACAATCTCCCACAGGTAGTAGAAACTTCTAGGCATTCGTGAAAAAAATTCAAAACTCAGTCTCTTCATCCATTCCATCGCTTATAGTCGATGACAAACCAGTCAACACTGCAATAGAGAAGGCGTCTATTTGCTGCACTATTTGCAGCCAACTCAACGCTGCCTGATACCACATCAGTCCCACCTCAACTTAAGCATAAGCAGCACACCATGAGCCAGATTCGCTTCCAAATGCGTACTGTTGCCCGCGCACTCAAGGAGCTAAACGCATACAAATCCGCTGGTCCGGACGGCATTCCCCCAATCCTCTTGAAGAGATGTTCCTCTTCACTCGCCAAACCACTGCGGAAACTCTTCCATTTGTCTTATTCTACTGGTCGTTTCCCAAATAGATGGAAGTCAGCGAACATTCAGCCAATTCCCAAAAAGGGTGACAAATCATCCCTTTCTTCTTATCGAGCCATAGCACTAACTTCTATTCTCTCCAAGGTAATGGAATTGTGGCGGTTCTACCAACGCCACTGCCACCTTTTCAACCACCTCCAAATCTTCCTGTCCTAAAGCTCCACTAATTTTATCATTTTTGCTTATGCAACCGCAATAACTTCCCCAAGCATTCTCCCACCGATTGCATTATCTTTCGATTTTGCAAATCGCATCCAACATCAAGCATCTTCCCATCAAGGACATTCACGCGATTAATGCGTTATATCAATTTTCCTGGAAGAAATTCGGTACGCCAGTACCGCATACATCCCGGCATTGTTCATAAGAGAAAACGTCTTGGTTGCCATATTGGATAACCGAAGTAGAATCAGCAGAACCCCTGTCTGCCTGCGTTTACTGTCTCGCACGTGCGCGACAGATTTTCATGTTGCACCAGTACTCACGGCGGCTTTTATGCAACCTTCAAAGCACCAGCGCAACTCGCGCCTAGCTGCCAAGAGCCGAATTCATTGCTAGTGTAAATACTCACACTGGAATTCGACCCGTGACTGCCTATGAATGCAATACACAATTAACACGGTTGTAAACACAACCTTCATTGTGTAATTATCCCAAATGCATCCTAATCCCCAGCGCAGTATTTGGACAACTGCAAACACTCATTCCAAAGATGCTTTCACGAATTCTCTTTCCCACGGTTCGACCACCCATGAGTTCGCATCACGAGCAAACAGAGTGATCCGCGCGCAAAAGGGACCGATAGGATCTATGTACTGGAGATCCACTCCTATTGGTCGAGCCAGCAGGAAAATTTCATTGTCTTTCTCACCACAGCGCCCAACTCAACCCAACCGAAGAGAAAGTAGTTTAGTCGAGTTTGATACACAGTGGAGTGCACGCCTCAGGAGGCGAGCGTTTAACTTGGAGTCACAGTGAGTTTCCGCGCGAAAATAAAGTTTGCTTGTAAATCGTAAATTACTTAGTACCGAGTTTACGCGAATCGAACAAGTCCTTTCATAAGCCGTGACTAACATATTGATTGCCGCATTTCTAACACGGTGGTTTACGTTGGAAGTAATTATCCGTTACTAAGACAAAGTGTGAGTTAGAATAGAAAACCACCTCTCAGAACCATTTGAAATCCGACAGGGACTAAAACAAGGGGATGGCCTCTCACCATGCCTTTTTAACCTTGTCCTCGAGTATGTTATCATAAAGGTACAAGACGACAGCACGGCCGGATCATCCCTGAACGGTATAACACAAGTGCTCGCGTATGCGGATGACATCGCCGTTCTGGTCGATAATCTAGAAACTGTAAGTAAAAACAGTGAAATCATCATGCAAGCGGCAGAAGAGGTGGGCCTAGAAATAAACGAAGACAAAACGAAATACATGATTACGGCGAGAGCAGGTGGACCTCAGAGAACACATATAAACGTCAGGGGCAAGATATTTGAAAATGTCAAAGAATTTAAATATCTGGGAACGATACTGACGACCAGAAACGAAACGTCAAAGGAAATTAACAAAAGACTACATTCCGGCAACGCTAGTTGGCATGCGGCCAGTAAACTATTGAAATCCAAACTGCCTACACGTAATATAAAGCTCCGTGTCTATAGAACCATAATCATGCCGATTGCTCTATTCGGATGCGAGACATGGGCTCTCACAAAACGGGAAGAGAACAAATTCCGCGTATTCGAGAATAAAGTTTTAAGGGGTAGATTTGGCGGTAAATATGACGAGGAGTCAGGACAATGGAGGAAACTCCACAACCACGAATTGGAAGAGCTACACCGCAAACCTACAATAGTGAGAGTAATCAAGTCGCGAAGATTAAGATGGGCCGGACACGTGGCGCGAATGGGTGATGATACGACCGTGCATAGAATTCTTGACAGTAAACTAACGGGGAAGAGACCGACAGGACGGCCGCGACGCAAATGGGAGGACAATGTTAGATTGGACCTCGAGGAGATCGGATCGGATGGTCGAACGTGGAAGGAGAGCGCACAGGACAGTGAACAATGGCGGAGCCGAGTCGGTGAGGTCATGAACTTCCGTGTTCCTACAGGCCAGTAAATAATAAATAATAAAAAAAGACTTAATAATAAGGCTATTCGCGCGTTCATGCATACAAACAATATTGATCCAGAAAAATAATTGACACGTTTAGAGCCAGCAACCGAGCGTATTAAGTGTATGTGTTGTGGCCGAATATTCCAAACCCAAATTGCTGTTCCCCGTCTAGTTTATTTATGCACAGAGGGTTTCCTCTACATTGTGGGCCAGAAATTTATTGACATTTGTAAATTAGTTAATAACAGTCCACAGCAACTTGTGAAATTTTGTAAAAGAACAATTAATTCAAAATAAAAGGAACATTAAACCATCATCCTCACTAGTGCATTTTATTTTACTCTCCACTTTCGAACAGCGTTGCGAGTGAACTCGGTTCTTCGGTATTCTACTGAACTATTATGTGAGGAAATCCTAGTTAACCCGTGCCAATGTCGGCACATAACCAGGATAATTCCTACAGAATCTCTTATCAATCGTCAACTTTCGAAATATCTGGAATCAAATGACCTCCTCGATGACAGCCAATATGGCTTTCGTAGCAACAGGTCCACAGGAGATCTGATGGCGTACCTTACCGAAAAGTGGAGACATTCCATCCACTAACTCGGTGAAAGCAAGGTAGTCGCATTGGATATTTCAAAAGCCTTCGACAGAGTTTGGCGTCCAGCTCTTTTGTCAAAATTGCATTCATATGAAGTGGACAATTCCCTGGTCCAATGGATAAGAGACTATCTTTCTGGCCGTTCAATCCAAGTGGTTCTTGATGGTGTCAAATCTGTCTCTCATCAAATTAATGCAGGTGTTCCCCAGGATTCGGTACTCTCATCCACTCTCTTTATATATGATCTCTTATCAATTACTCACAACCCAATTCACTCATTTGCTGATGATAGCACGTTGAGTTTCTCATACTCATACGAACACTCCCGTCCAAACTCTTCGAACGTCACTACCAACCAGCAACTTATGCTTGATACATTGAATTCAGACCTCATCAAGATATATCGGTTGGGGATTATCTAACCGAGTAGAATTCAATGCCCTAAAAACCCAGTGCTGTCTCTTGTCGTCAAAGGTGAACCCCAAAGTAAATATACTGGCTATGAACGGCACTTGCATCGACGAAGCCAAGGAATTATCAATCCTCGGCACTCGAATTAATTCGACACTCAACTGGAATGACCATGTGGCATCTCTAACAGATACACACACAATTCACAAGCAAAATAGTGAAGAACACGAACGAAAAATCGAATAAGAAAAAATACATCAGAGCGTATACCTTAGCGATAACATAACAATTCACATCAGTGGAGTATAGTCAAGTTTTGAAATCGAATTCTAAAATCGGCCAGTAGGCTGATGGGTAACGCTTAGGTTCAATTTTTTGGGTGATTCAAACTTTCATAGCGTCAGTTCGAATCACACGTTCTTCTTCACTATTATTTCAAACGCTATAACCACATATTTGAAGCTGCGAAAATTGCAGCCAAATGTATGGGATTCCTTAAGAGATGCAAAAGATACCTCACTCCATCCAACCCGGCCACTATTTACAAGGCGTATATTCGTCCAAAAATAGAGTTCAACTCCCATATTTGGTCAGGCGCATCCATAACTGCACTACACGTGCTCGACAGGATGCAAAAACGAGCAGTGAAACTTATTGGGGACCCAGCCGTAAGTTGATCAATTCCGCCCTTAGAACACAGGCGCAACGTATCATGCCTATCTCTTTTCTATAGGTATTACCAGGGTCGTTGCTCAACTGAACTTGCTGAATGTGTTCCGCCCCTTTAGACATTTTCCCGCGATACCCTTCAATCTGTGAATGCGCATCAGTTCACGTTGAAAGTGGACTTTAGGCGCACAAATAAACATAGAGAGTCATTCTTTAGCCGAACCACACGAATATGGAATGTTCTGCCTGATCATGTGTTTCCTGGCCGTTGTGATGTACAGACATTCAAGACCAGCATACATCGACACCTCCTTTCCTTATCCACTTCCTCTCCATCCGCTCGCACTGTGCCTTGACATTTAAGAGTACTTCAAAATTCCCCTTTTGTGACGTTGTGCCTGTGTTGATAATTATCAAAAATTCTTTCCGCGCCTAGCTTGAAAAAAAGCTGTGGTTAGACAAACGAGCTCAACATGCCGTATGCCACAGTCTTATTTCCAACTTTTCCACATATACGCCTAAAATAACCTTTAAACTGAGCCATTGATAAAAAAAAAAACTTACTTAAAGAACTGCAAAGTCGATATGCACGATCGCACATCATTTCCAGACTTCTCCGATAGAGCTATGAGAGTGCCAAAATCCGTTTTGATTCGTTCCTTCCGGGCGATTTCACCTAAACTGTTGCAGTCGTTAAAATACAAATCGATCGACCAAAATGTACGCAAAATTACTTACCGTTCTGCCAGACGGGAAGAGTTAATTGGTGGGAAAGACAAAACGAACGCCACTTGTCTCAGTTGTCGCAGAGCTGGCTCGTATAAGTCGTTACAGATGCAGACGATCGGCCGTTTTAAAATATTCTTTTTCACTTTGGCACCCTTTTTCTGAGGCTTGGCGGCTACACTGTCGGATATGAACTTAATTAGAAACTCTATCGATGCTTTTGGTGCCCCGTCAATCTCGTCTGTAAAAAAGAGCATGGTATAATTATGATTTTCAATGCAACGTGCCTCTGAACAAACCTAGGATTATACAATTCGGTTTGTTGTCGATGTTGAGAACGGAAGTCATTTGAGTTCCATTCTCCAAAGCTAACTTAAAGGCGTCAGGGCTTCGATCATCAGAGGCATTCACCTCTTGTACTTGATAACCAGCATGACGAGCGATTATGTGCGCTAAAGTGGTCTTGCCCAAACCAGGAGGACCACACAATAATGCGACTTTTTGCATCGGACGACCATAGGAATCGGTATTAGTATTTAAACCCTGTTTCTTGCTCCGCTTCCAACCGCCGTTCACTTCGAACTTTCCTGTGGTTTTGTTGAAATTACTGAATCCCTTCGTGGGAATCTTATTTTCTCGTGGGATAAATTCTCTTAAAGGTTAGAAAGTTCAATATTGAAATAGAACGAACGAGAGAAAATAGCAAGATGTAGAAGAAAATTATTTAAGGACACCTACTTGCCAAACACAATCTTATCCCACATTTTCAACCAAAGCAGTAGACTCCGATTGGTGCCTTCGTCGGAGAGAAGGTCGAAATATTTTTTTGGTTTGTACTTCTCCACCCAAAGATTGTCGTTCCCAACCAGACCCTGTTCGGGGACATCGATCAAAGCTGGAACGTTTTGGGCTGTTGTAGCAGTCATCCTTCGAAGAACCTGTGCCATGGAAATGTCAGTACCAAAGCAAATAGTGGAGTTTGAAAAGAACAGAATATACAATTTCTCTGGCATCATTCCAAATATCCTGCTTCGATTCACCTAAAAGTCCGCCGTATCCTTTATTAAATGTGTTCACCTCGTTTATATGTTTCGTCTCATATTCCACCGAGTGATACCGAACATAAACCCTTTCATGGTCACTACGCCGTATGGCAAGAAATGGCCACCTTGAAACAAGACAGTATTAGTATCGTTAGTAGTCACTCCTATATCCAGTTCTAACTAGTATTTTTATTTACTTTGGAACAGTGTACGACAGATTTCTCATTTTGAAATCATGTATCGCTTCAAGTTGACTGAGTTTCGGTTTGTTTGAGGCGTTCGCCAATGCGCGATACATTTTTCTCGCTTCGAGAACTCTTTCTATGGTTTCTCTGTCGCGGTCCTCTTCCAGTTTCTTCTTCTTTGCTACTGGATCGACATATGTTACTCCTCCTTCTAAATCGTCGATGTCACCAAAAAGATCTCTTTCCAATTTCCGTTTTTGCTTAAGCCCAATATTCTGGAATGCATCTATTGCATCCGGCGCAATAAGTTCCTCAATGTCAGACATTCTTCGAGCAATAGGTGTAGAGACTGCTCGTCTTGCCGCCTGGGAATTTGGAGTTCCAAATAAACGCCGATTGACTGGTTGTGAAATCTGCGAAACTTCTGGAGATTCTATAGCACTACTTTCATCGAGGGTTATTGGCGTTGCTTTCGAAGTTGCAGGCATCAGAGTGCCGTACATGAGTTCGGAATCTTCCACTAAAATTAACAAAACAGTCAGATAACAAATAATTTGTGCTGGCCGCGTCACTCACTTTCATTTAGTAATTCTAACTCCTCCTGGTACCGGAGTTCATACTCCTCTTCCTCTGTTGGATATTGGTCCATCTTAATGGTCAAAAACACTATACTACAATCTTATTAATTGGTAAATAAATACAACACTAAATCCCGGTCGCTGCTAGAGAAATGTCCGATAACTACAGACACTTGGAACTCCTACTGGAAGCGATCAGCTGATTACAATTAAGTGCATGGTTAATTCGAATAACAGTTCACTACAATTTTGTCGATAACAAAACATTAATTCCAGCACGTCTAGATATCAGCCGCGTAGGATTCTGCAATCAAGCAATTAGTTTTTGAAGTGTAACTTCCCGCCTTTTCGTAACATTTACAGAGAGCAGTGACAGCAACCACATTTCAAAGGGACTGACAGCCCGTATCAGACAGTTCACAATACCACGATTTGTGATTCCTGCTAAAATGTTGTTTTAATTTTACTTTGACATTTATACCAGTTATAATTCAGTACAAGAATATAGATTTAATTGGTATTATTATTATTTATTAAAAACAACTCATACAAAATTACAAAGAAATAAAGTGAACAAATGATGACACTATTGGTTTCATAACTTTTTCTTATATAATAGATAAATAATTCTTTATTTCATTTTAAAAAATTCAATATGGTTGCCACAGAATTTGCATACGGAGATTCGATATTTATTTTATATCTTTCAGCTGGTTAATAGTGATTGGATTAAAAATAGTTAGATAGAAGGAACAAACAATGATTTGAAGGAAATTAGGATAAAGCTTTCAATATACAAAAAAAACAGAGGACCAAATAAATAAATATATAACCATTCTATTTATTGGCGTGTAGGAACCCGAAACTTCATGACCTCATCGACTCGACTCCGCCATTGTTCCCTGGCCTTTGCGCTTGTATAACAACTAATAAAATAATACAAAAACAAATTAATCAATAAATAAATAAATAAATACATTTCAATGTAAATATTGTGGCAGCACTTCCCAAAAGAAAAATAAAAAGAAAAAATCAGATGTTATCAACCTTACCGTCTGACGAGCTGAATGAGGAGAGACTGCCGGTTAGGTAGTAGAAAAAGTCAAAAAGGAGAGCGGTCGATGACAACGAGCGGAGGGAAAAATACGTACGTTGGTGCCATAAGTAAAGTTAATAAAATACAATGAAGTTTAGTTGAATATAGAAAGAATAACGAGTGTTTTATTCAATTTAAGAAACTTTTTTTATTCATCTTACAACATCAGAAGTGGGATTAGTGGACTCCCCTCGCAGACACATAGACGTATATACCCAACGAGAGATCCCCGAATATAGAAACCACGTGGTTGGTGACTTTTCAATTTCGTTTCACATATACTCATTCTTTTGTTTGTGTGCCATGATGAACGATGAATTGGAGAAATTGTCGGCGGTACAATTAAAATACTGGCTACAAAGCCCGAAGCAGAGAACGACAGGTAACAAAAGAGAGCTATTGTTAAGACTAATGACTATTCCAGAAGACCAGCGTGGCAGTTTTCCTTCGGGGGAAAAACATAATGAAAAAATCGACAACGGTGACGGTGCAAACGAGAGCGGCAACAGTAATGATGACTGCGATAGCAACAGCGACAGCGGTGCAAAGAATGATAGCATCGCCGTAGAAGCACTGGCCGAAAGAGAAGACGCCAATAAAAAGGATATGTCAACAGAATTGTCTTCGGAAAGGGAACTCATAAAACGAGAGGGGGAAATCCTAAGGAAAGAAAAGGGGCTAATCGAATGAGAAAGAGTAATCTTAAAGGAATGAACGAACGAGAGAACAAATCATTGCAACAAACAAAGGAAAAGGATATGGGTTGTTGTGGACCTATCCTATTTATTCTGGGATGCCTCAAGGTTCTACTTTGGTCCCGACCTTGTTTTTGCTTTACATAAATGATTTGTTGGAAACGACGGGTAACAAAGTGTTCGGATGATAGTCACTTGTTTCCTCTTTTTCGAGTGATCGGCCGATTAGTGTATCAACGTCGCACCAGCTCGCATCAGGTCGACTCTCTGAATCGGGATCTGGATACGGTCCTGCACTGGGGAAGGCCAATCTCTTCGAGTTCAATGCAACGAAAACATAGTGTGACGCATATGACAATCAGTACTAGAATATTCTAGAAAGTACTGGAAAACTGGAGACTATGAACAGTAGAAAATTCGAGGCAGTGGAACGGAGGGAAACGAAACGCCGAATCAGAATGAGGAAATGGTATAAATACGTCGCACTCAGATGAAGAAGTAAGAAGTAAGCAGAGTCAAAGACGCGATAAGTCAAGAAATCGTTAAGTGTACGGTAAAAGTAACGGTTGTTATTAACGGACTAATAAAGTGTTATATTAATTCAAAATCGATTTAACGGCTCTTGTTTATTAAAAATAATTAATCCGGCGAACCCTAAGCTCGCTACAATTGGTGTCAGAAATGGGATTAATTATTGGTGAAGTAACTAAGTCTGTGAAAGTGTATTGTGACGATGTCAGATCGACATTTGGAGGATCTTCGCATTCCTGAGTTGAAGAAGGAACTTGAGGACCGGAATCTGGATAGCAGAGGACGGAAGTAAATTCTTCGACAGCGTCTGCAAGCAACAATGGAGGAAGAGGGTATTGATGTCGACACATATGTTTTTACGATTAGGCCAGACTGTCCGGATGGAGAAGAAACAGCGAGTCAAGATGATGGCAATGTAACGGAGAAGAGTTCGCCACAGTTGGACATGTCGGAGATGTTCAGGATGATCATAACAAAATTCGACGCGCAAGCAACAGATATTAATTCAAAATTGGACGCGCAAGCTGCTGATGTTAATGCAAAGTTGGATGCCCAAAATTCAAAATTCGACGCGCAAGCAACAGATATTAATTCAAAATTGGACGCGCAAGCTGCAGATCTGAATGCAAAATTGGATGCCCAAACGCAGTGGCTGAAATGGAATGTTCAACACTTTATGGAATAAATGGATCTAAAAAACGAAGATGAAATGACGCAAATCAAGAAGAGACTTGAGGGTGTTGAGAGAAATAAGACATCCCCGGGCAATCAACATGACTACAACGATATAAGGATGCGACTGCCAACCTTCGATGAAACGGGACCCTTCTTCATATTTATACGTCAGTTTGACGCTGCGGCCAACTATAATAAGTGGTCGGATGTAGGAAACGTCAACGAATGAATGAAACATCAAATGAGAATTGTTGTTCATACGCTAATCACAAGAGAAGCCTTTAGCGTGATTCAGGCTTGGACAGCACCACGACCGAATGTAAGTCCTTGCATCAACAGATAATTGCTCTTAAGACCAGCCGAGAAAAGGTCATTGAGGAGAACAATCGCTTATCAACTGGTCTAGCAGAGAGGCAAGCTGAAATTATGACCCTAAAGCGTCGCCTTCAGGAATTGGAAGTAGAAATTGATCGTTTAAAACAAGAGGCGTACGAGCTCCGAAAGGTACAAATAGAAGTATTAGGGGGGTGGACGAGTGATGCTATACACGCAGCTCAACTTCAGGATGAAGATATGTCGCTAATCCTGGAACACAAAGAAAAGAACGAGCGGCCAACTTGGAACAATATTTCCGACAAGAGTGGAACATTTAAAGCATATTGGGCACAATGGAATTCCTTGCTGGTGGAAGATGGAATTCTAAAGCGTAAATGGGAAGCCGCGGATGGAAAATCCCATCGAATGCAGATTCTAGTCCCACGATCAAAAGTGAAGGATTTACTAGCAGAAATGCACGGCGGAGCATCCGATGTACATCTGGTAGTTAATAAGACACTTTCAAAATTACGATCTGGATTCTACTGGCTTCACATGAGAGATGACGTCGAAGCAGCACAAGGTGGGTGCCCCTTTCGAGAGAATTGCGATTGATATCTCAGGACCATTCCCAAAAACAAACGACAACAGCAAATACATGTTGGGTATCATTGATTACTTCAGCAAGTGGGTGGAAGTCCTTACAATTCCCAGTCAAGAAACAACAACTGTCATTGAGCAGATTATCAATTATTGGAGCAGCAGACATGGAGTTCCCTGTGAGCTGCAAGAAGCAACAACCGTCATTGGGCAGCTTACCAATAATTGGATCAGCAGATATGGGTCTCCCTGTGAGCTTCATTCCGATCAAGGCCGAAACTTCGAATCACAGATATTTCAAGGCATCTGTGCGGCACTGGGCGTAAGGAAAACCAGGACCACACCCTTACATCCGCAGTCAGACGGAATGGTCGAAAGGTTCAACCGAACAATGAAAGAGCACTTATCGAAGGTCGTTAGTGATCACCAACAAGATTGGGACAAATATGTACAAACGTTTCTCCTGAGTTATAGATCGGCTAATCACGATACGACAGTCCATTCTTCAGCAAGAATTATATTTGGACGAGAGATACGATTACCAGCCGATCTGGGATTCGGAATACCTCCACACGGCATAGATAAAACTGAAGACTACGTAGCCGAATGGTTAAATCGCCTCGATGAGATTCATCATTTGGTTCGAAAGTAAATCAAGGTATCAAGTGACAGGATGAAAACAAGGTACGACGTTCGAGCCAACGCATCCGGATTTAATGTATGCGATAGCGTGTGGCTTTATAACCCTCATCGGCAAAGAGGAAGATTCCCGAAGTTGCAGCAACATTGGGAAGGACCGTATAATGTTCTCACAAGAATTAACGTCGTTGTCTATAGGATTCAGCGAACACCGAACGCCAAGATGAAAGTGGAACATCGTGACCGCCTGGTGACTTTTGTTAACTCAGAGGACCAGTTCGGGACGAACTAATCTAGGCGGAGGGTAGTGTGGCGCATATGACAATCAGTACTAGAATATTCTAGAAAGTCCAAAACAAAGTACTAGAATATTCTAGAAAGTACTGGAAAACTGGAGACTATGAACAGTAGAAAATTCGAGGCTGTGGAACGGGCGGAAACGAAACGCCGAATCAGAAACGGTATAAATACGTCGCACTCAGATGTAGACGTAAGAAATAAGCAGAGTCAAAGACGCGATAAGTACGGAAGCGATAAATCAAGAAATCGTTAAGTGTACGGTAAAAGTAACGGTTGTTATTAACGGACTAATAAAGTGTTATATTAATTCAAAATCGATTTAACAGCTTTTATTTATTAAAACTAATTAATCCGGCGAACCCTAAGCTCGCTACAATAGTATATGGGAATCTACGAGAAAGCCAACTGGGAAAGTCTGAGCGACTTTTTTGGGAGGTTAAATTGGTCGTTATTTTACCTCAATTACGATGTTGACTCTATAGCGGACACATTGACAGATACGATTCTACTTGGCATGTGGACCTTTATTCCACACAGAGTAAAGAGGATCAAACCCAAGAGAAAAATGTGGTTCGATTTCGGGTGGAGAGATGCCGTTAAGACTAAAAGGTTAAGCTTCCGGTTGTATAAATCAAACAATACTGAAGAAAACTGGAAAGATTTAAAAGAGGTAGAAATGATTGCAATGCATATATTCAACGGGCCAAGTTTTTGCATGACCAGAGAGTGAGACAAAAAATACTACACTCTCCCACAGTTAGTAGAAACTTCTGGGCATTCGTGAAAAACATTTAAAACTCAGTCTGTTCATCCATTCCATTGCTTATAGTTGTTATTGTTAGTTGTGTTTGTGGTGAAGTTACGGTGTCCTAGGACATTTTTTATTATTAGGATTATTTCCTTGATGCTGGTTATGTTTTTGATGTAGATTGGTGGTGGTCTAACATTTTTTATCGTTATCTTGTGCTGAGCAGGCAGGAGACTTGGTGCTGGCTTAGCTTGTTTGGTGGATTCCTTACGGGTTGGCTGCAGTTGTTTGGGAGGAGATGTTTGATGGTTTAAGTTGGGTTGTTGAGAGGGCATTATTTCCATATTGGTATCGTTGCTGTTTTTAGGAGGTTGCTGTGGGGAGAGAATTTCCTCTTGGAGTGCTATATCTGAGCTGTAAGTTCTTTTATGTATTCCATGGCTTCGTCGATTTTTTTTTCGTCGTCAATGTGTTTTCGCCGACTGGTGGACTGAGCATCGTCTATTTATACAAATTGCTCTCTTTGTTCCTGTGACAAACATACAAATGGGGGAACGGGGATACAAGAGAGAATATAAGCGGCGGCAGTTCGCACTGGGCAAGACAACAACGCCCTTCGTCCAGAGCAGAGTCTGGTTCTGGAAGTACGATACATCAATCAAATAATATTAGAGCGAGTACAAGTTAAGCAGTTAACAGATTGGAAAGGGCTTGCTCCATCAAAAGTCAGAAATAAACTAAGTAAATCAGTAATTCACCGCCAATCAACTGAACTTAACAAAACTGGACAAAACTTGGCTAACTAGGCTTGAACTGAAACTCCCTGGCTGATGACTCGACTTTACTTGAAACGACGTCAAGTGTCAATTGAACTCGAATATCAAAGGAGGAACTGAATTGCCATGCAACGTTTTCCTTTTATAAATCAACGCCCCTTGTATCTTCCACAAATGTCTGGCATTTTCCAGAAAATGCGATACGCTGCCCTGTGGTATTTTCCATGCATTTTCATGCTTTGGCTTATGGTGTTTTCGACGAATTGGGACACTGTGTTTTGCGGTTTCCTTTTTCATGTTGTAATCTTTTAGTAGCAAATCGAGCTTTGCCGGTTCAGCAACTAGGTGAGAATCTATACATTTCCTGTGTGCCCACAGGCAAAGAGCGGAACTACTGCATGATTACAAGTGTCCCCCATATAACTGACACTATTTGCTCCACTGAATTCGACTGTATCTGGTTTTAGGTAAGGGTCTAAGTTGTCTTTCATCGATCTAGTTTTCGGATCATAATTGGGATCCAACTCTCTGAAATAATACTTAGCCGTATTTTTGGAATCCACCTTTGAACTACTTCTCTACTTGATCAATGGAAACGTACTTATCTTCAACGCTCTGCTCTTCTACGATATCAGTATTGGGGCTGTTTGTTAATTTGTCTGTGTTTAGTTGGCGTTTTACTTCTTCGATTTTCTCATTGTCATCAAAAATATTCGTCTGTGAAGCAAGATCATATACATTCCATCGATCGAGTTCGTTATCGTGTCACATAGTATGATTTTCCACGATATGTTCAATCAATGCTATAATCATTTCAGGGCATTCTGCTCTTGGCCACTTTAGATCCATAATTTTTACATTTTGCTCTCCGGAATTTCGTTGCTTTTTCATTCGCATCTACTCCTTTTTGTAATGCTCTCGAGTGTTCCTTTTCGACCGTTTTCTAGTGAGGCTGATAGCAACTCCAGCCAAAGCATCAATTCTGATTTTGTTGGTGTCACTCCTGTTCATGATTACTCTATTAAACTGCTACTGCATATGTTTCTTCGCTGAGCTCGATTTGTAGTTAAACGACAGGCATAGCTGGATCATCAATCCTTTAAGAAGGTATACTTCCTTCATATACTTCCTGACAACCTTCTGCTCGTCCTGGATTTTATTACCTCATCCGATTTTGGTGTGCCACATGTCCTGTATCAACTTCTTTCTTTGAATTAGCACTGGTGTTATGAATCCTAATGGATCGAAAGTAGATACTACTCTTCTGGTGATTTCCTTTTTGATAGGAGCCCTCTTTCCGTTGAAAACATTTCGGGAAGTGCCCCGGAACTCTACGTTGAAAGCCATCAGCCGTATGAGCCCAAGGGTTTTTCCTTCTTTTGCCAATTCCAACACATCTGTTTGCGCCTGTTCCTAAAATCCTTCAAGTATGTCTTGTCTATTGTTGCACCACCCCTTAAGCGAAATCCGGACTTTAGCAAGGGATCCTATGCCTCTGATTTATCATGCCGTTGAGAAACTTTGCGAGTAATTGTTCATGTTGTGGCTTTCGCATATAGCTTATACTGCTGCCAGTTCGAATTCCTCAGCATTTTTGTTCACCATATAAATCAACGTTGATGGAGATGATGTGGATCTAAATACGACGCAAGTCATACGATATTTTGCGGATTTCTCCTTCTGTCTCCGTTGTGCCAATGAAATCTCAGGCTTCCAGTATCAGCTTTGGGCACCTGAACTTAGAGAAAATTCACTTTGACATAGGTGACTTTTTTTCTGAGTCTAACTAAACATAGAAGTGTGATTGGAAGAGATCCGATCGAGTTAACAAAGCGTCGTAGAGACTTTTCCTATTGAATTTCGCAACTTGATCGAGTACTATTCGCGGCTTTCTTTTAACCCGATGTATTAGGACGAAGGAAGGAAGATAGAGGGTTGGTTCTTCCTGCGGTCTGAAGGCATCTTTATAGCGTTTGCGACGATAGTGACGACCGTGTGATTCGAACCGACCCTATCACGGTTACAATCACTAAAAGGTAGAACCAAAGCTCAACGCATCAGGCCACTGCCACGTGTACGGATTCGATTTCTAAACACAAATACACTCAACTGACGTGGACTTGTTATGTTATCGCTATGGTATACGGCTCTGATACTTTTGCTTATTCGAATTTCCTTTCGGTGTTCTTCACTATTTGCTTGCATATTTTGTGTGCACCTGTTAGAAACGCCACACTACTCCCTCCTCAGTAACTTTGTTACGATCAGTTTCGTGTGCGAACGACGGAGCGAACGAGAGGACGTCGGAGCAAGCGACTGTGCTGGTGCTCTATGCGGAAGTCGTGATCGAGTAGTAAAGTTCTGTTTGCCTATGGGATATTGTGTGTTGTGTGTATACAGATCAGGTCGGATTGTTGCGTTAAGCAAGGATAGTGAAGACAGTGATTTAAACGTACGATGAAACGGGTGAGAAGCGAAGCAATGAAGCATCAGGCTACTGGCCGCGTGTACGAATTCGCTTTCTAAAACTCACACCTTCTCTGTATAGCCATTGTAAAGTAAATTATGAATTTGCTCTTAGTACACTTTCTTCAAGTTCTTTTCTTTGAGTTTCTTTCGCTGCATTAACTAGGCGTTAATACGCTTGATTGTAGTTGTGGGCAGTATTTCATCCCGACTCCTCCACACGAGCCCTGATTCAAATCTTTTACTTGGCAGCCGTCTTGTGGTTTTGTCCAACACATTCAATGCCTTTCTGTCATCATCGTTTTTCGCGTGGCGTGGCTACGCTTGAATGAGTTAGATTTCCAAACGACGCCGAACGAGCGCTTCCGTTTCGTTTTCTTTCGGTCGACTAGAGGTGATGAACTTGATTGAACTTTATTGCTCTGCACTAACATCAGGCTCCTGCAGGACTCAATATAAACGTGGGAACGAAGCGACCGCGCTTGATCCTGTCTTTAATATTTTCGGTACTATAAGCCCCGAATGTCTTGTTCTATCAGTGTTTTTGGTTACTCCTAGGTGTAGATTATTGGGTCTTCAATGCTCCCCAAGTGTCGTGTCGTCTTCTTCTGTACTTCTTCTGTACTTCTTGTTTGGAAAACATCAAGTGTTGTCGATCGTTCTTACTTCAACCGTTTGGGGGGGAGTCACCCCCTTGTGCCTTGTCCGCCGACTATCTCCAGAATTAGGGCTTTTGACCCGCCTTCCACCCTAATCTTCTCGGTGATTAATCTTGCGGGGAAACGGTGGGTATTTCGTTAAGAAGAGGTCGCATTCTTTCGGTCCGTAAAAGTCTGTGCCGTTTCTAATAGACAGTAGCCTTTTGGAGCCACCTGTGACTTCGCCGGCACGGTCTTCGATGCCGGCTGTGAGATTTCGTCCACGTACTATTCAACGCATTCTACGTGAACTGGATTGTAGGAAGGCAACCGGCCCGGACGGAATACCAGCAATAGTCCTTAAGAACTGTGCTTCAGAACGATCGCCGGTTCTTGGCAGACTCTTCCGCTTATCTTATGCACGGAGGACTTTTCCTGCCTGCTGGAAAGTCGCTCGAATTCAGCCAATCCCGAAGACGGGAAAACGCGTCCGTCCAATAGCACTACGGTCTATTTTATCTAAGGTGATGGAAAAAGTCATCAGAGAGTTAGTTAAGTATATGGAGTACAACGGACTTCTGAATGATCGTCAATACGGATTCCGTGGCAGGCGGTCCACGGGAGACCTTTTGACACTTATAACCGATATTTGGACGTCTGCATGGTGGGTCAATGGCGGTCGCATTGGATATCTCCAAGGCTTTTGACCGCGTCTGGCACGGGTCATTGCTGAGTAAACTTCGTTCATATGGACTTTCCCAACAGTTTGCGAGTGGACGAGGAGCTTCCTCGAGAATCGATCGATCCGGGTTGTTGTCAACGGCGAGTGTTCGAATCCCTATCCTGTTAATTCGGGGGTGCACCAAGGGTCTATTTTGGCCCCAACCTTGTTCTTGCTTCACATAACTGATTTGTTGGAGACAACGGATAACAAAGTGTTCAGTTTTGCGGATGATAGTACGCTTGTTTCCTCCTTTTCGAGTGTTTGGCCGATTGGTGCGTCTGTGTCGCATCAGCTGAGATGTAGACAGATTGACTCTCTGAATCAGGATCTAGATAGGGTCCTGCAGTGGGGAAAGGCTAATCTCGCCGACTTCAATGCAACGAAGACACAATATACAAAATTCACAAAGAAAAGTGGATCATCGGTTCCACAGCTGATGATGAATGGCCGGGCCCTCGGGGGCGGGGAAAGCTTGAAATTGCTCGGCGTCACGATTTGTGGGAATGTATCATGGCATAAACACTTGTCGAGCATCGCCAGGTCAGCCTCAGGAAAACGGAGCTATCTTTTTAGAGCCAAGAAATATTTTACTCCGGCCCATCTTCTTCTCCTATATAAATCCCAAATTAGACCCGCGCTCGAATATTGCTCTCATGTTTGGAGCTCGGCTCCTAAACATACCCTCGACCTACTTGAAAGCATACAGAGACGAGCGATCCGCCTGATCTGGGACCCAGCTCTGTCGCCGGGACTACAGTCGCTATCACATCGAAGGCGCGTAGTCAAACTCTGTCTGTTTTACAGATATTATCACGGGTACTGTTCTTCAGAGATTCGTGGTATTGTTCCACGCAATTCGGCTTATATGCGCTCCACAAGACAATCCACCGGATCGCACTCGTTTGTGGTTCATCCCCAGACGGCGCGAACATCCCTGCACCAGAACTCGTTCTGTTACAGTGTGGGGAAGCTGTGTTCCCGGAGCGTTACAACCTGCAACTGTTCAAGAGAACTGCAACAGTTATTTGATAGCATCTCGGAGCGCCCACTCGGCGCTATAGATTCGCCTCTCCGAGAGAAGTCTAATTAAAAAAAAAACACAGTACACATGCAAATAGGGAAGAACAACATAGAAATAAAATCGAATAAGCAAAAGCATCAGCCGTATACCAAGCAATAACACAGCAATTCGACATCAGTTCATTGTACTCGAGTTTGGAAATCGAATTGGTAAATGCGGCAGCTGCCTGATGTCTCGAGCATTGGTCAGTTCGTATCACACGTTCTTCACTATCGTCGCAAACCCAATTATTGGTAACCCCGACGTGATCTGTGTACAAACAGTACACAATCTCTCATAGGTAAACAGAACTTTTCTACTACGTCCCCGCCTTATGCACAGAGCACAGGTTCACCCGCCCGCTCCTGCGTTCTCTCGCACACTCGCTCCCCGCCCCCCCCCCCCCCCCGTTCCCACAAGAAGTTGATCGTAACAAAGCATTAGCCGTATACCAAGCAATAACATACCAATTCCACATCAGTTGAGTGTACTCGAATTTTAAAAATCGAATTGGTACACGCGGCAGTGGCCGGATATGTTGAGCTTGATTCAATTTTTGGTGATTCTAACCGTCATAGCGTCGGTTCGAATCACACGTTCTTCACCATCGCCGTAAACGTTCTAACTCCACTGATTCGTCATCGGTTCCTGTTCTCGTGTGCATGCTGCTACTGTGTGGCTTTTATCAGCTCCCAGAAACTTCTATCAAATTGACACTCTGTAGCTTGAG
Source organism: Microdon myrmicae (assembly GCA_963931805.1). Taxonomy (NCBI): domain Eukaryota; kingdom Metazoa; phylum Arthropoda; class Insecta; order Diptera; family Syrphidae; genus Microdon; species Microdon myrmicae. The sequence continues at coordinate 46,856,222 of OZ007497.1, read as the reverse complement.
GTATCTTCTAACAATTCTACACATTCTGTCCTTCGTGGCATATGACTGGAAATTGGCATACTATTACTATTTATTGGCCTCTAGGAAGTTCATGGCCTCACCGACTCGAGTCCGCCATCGTTCCCTGTCCTGGGCTCTCTCCTTCCATGCTTGACCATCCGATCCGATCTCCTCAAGGTCAAACCTAACATTGTCCTCCTATCTCCGCCACGGCCGTCCTGTCGGTCTCTTTCCCGTTGGTCTACCGTCAAGAATTCTACGCACAGTCCTGTGGATGGTATATACCAGGGCGTCAGCACGGACGCGGGTTAAGTGAAATACCCCACAACACTATACGGCGCACTAAATTGTTCCTCAAGGAAAAGGAAGAAAACCGAACACACTGATATATCCAGCGGTAATAAACAAAACACACAGCTACTTAATTGAATTTTATTGTCTAAACAATTTTGTTTATTGAACGTTATTCACTCGTACATTTGTTCCTTTCTGCAAGATTATATTTAACACATTGTTCTGTAGATGTTTGGCTTAGCACATTATCCACGGAGGATATCATTCCATAAATTTAATAAAGCTATTACGTTCAACTTTACTTGTCTGATTCCGCAGCGACGATTCTCAACATCGAAAAGATAGTTTATAACCTGCAAGAATATATGTCGTCGTCAATCAATTTTAATTTAGCACCGGAAGAAAAGTTGAAAAATACGTTCTGCTAGCTACGGTATGTATAGGACATTAAGTAACGTTCCGACTAAACAGTTAAGGCTCTCGACCGCGCTCCTCAAGCGTAGAAATTTGACTCCTCCAACGCGTGTATATGGCGAGGGATGATTATAGAATTCGGCACGCAACGTCCCCGATACGTGTGCGTGGTCCGGTGGTTACGATCCGACTCCGCAACGATTCTAGATCTTGTTTCGCGCGGATAGCGCTATTTAAGATGCACACAAACAGGAAGAGGGCCTGTACATGGGGAGGACAGTATTTCATATATCGGCTGCAGTCAAATAAGGAAAAGCGACAACAAAAACTGACTAAACGTATAACAGCGATCCGACCCCGGCACCGAGTCACTTCATCATCATCATCGGCACTACAACCGGGAGCCGGTCTTGGCCTTATTTAGCAAGTCCCGAGGCTTGTTAAATTTTCCATAATAATTTGTTTCTTTCTTCTGGGTAAGGTCGTTAGTCTTGCGCCAGAGGCTCCCCGACGGGGAATCGAACCCCGGTCTCCCGCGTGACAGGCGGGTATACCGCGTCACTTCACTAAACGATATTTGAATTCAACTAGGTTAGCTGTGCAAATAAATGGTCGCTCATATAGCGGCCGAAAAAGGTTGCTATGTTTATACTAGCGATTGGTTTATGCTAGGGAATGTTGCCGTGCAGGCCGAAATAGCTTCTTCTGTTTATACATTGTGTATACAGAAGCATTCTGTTTAATAGCTATCGTGAGAATCGATGCTGTTCGTTGTTTAGACAGCGAATCGTTAGGCATGATCAATGCGATGATCGTTCCTCGATAAGGCGACGGATCATGCAATTAGCCATGCAGCTGTACAAGCAAGCGACTTGATATGGCCTGATCGTGGGACCAACGGTTGCTGGAGAATAGTAAACAGAGTGGACTTGCTGTGTAAGTGATAAGCATGGATGTCGGCAATAGGACCCGGTGGATTTTGTAATGAATCGTAATGGTCATCGGTGCCGACCAAAGGAACCGAACATGCTTAAAGGAATACAGCGGTGTTTTATGCTATGGCAAGATGATGGTCTTGCCATGGATTGTTCTCTTTTTAGGAAATGATGGTGATTGAAAGGTAGCTTAACGCTGCCAATTGCAGGTAAGCTAATAATCTCTAGGTGAGGCATGGGAAGTTGATTAAGATAAATGGGTGGTTCTTTGGGTCGGTTAGGAGAACCCCCATAGTCACATCGTTGCCCATTGGCATGCTTTAGCTAATGGTGTGTTCTGGTAATTGACACCCTGTAGTTTGCGGCGTCCTCCGGAGAATTGATGAAGACCGTATATAAATTTCTCGAATGCACTTAAGAAGGGTATCGCGGTGTAGAAGGCAAAAAAAGGCGATTTTGTCCATTTTTTTTTTGAAAAAACTATATATTTTTGCAAATTTGATTTATTGTGCATACATAGAAGTGGTTAAATTAATTTTTTCATTAAATTATATGCATAAACAAGCAAGTTATAAGTAAAAGACATCAGCGTCAAACAAAAAAATGTTGTGGTGTGCAGGGTAGAGCCTCGTTCGATGATCCGTAAAAAAAAAAGAAGAAAAATGGTTTTGTTTAGTTTATGAGTGTGGTCAATTGATGAGTATTTAAGGTATTTAAAAAAAAATTTTATAAAAAAAAACCTGAATAAAGTCTTTTTCTGGCGAAAATTTTCAACTTACTTTGTTTATAGATTTTTAAATGCAAAATCTTACTTTCTAAAAACACACTCAACAGGTGGCAAATTAATTAAGCTTTTATTAAAAAAAAAAAATCATATGAATTCATCTGTGAAACTGTTATCTTGCACACGCATTTCAAAAACATGATTTTGAGGAAAGTGCATTTAAAATTTCCGAACGCTGTACAGTGCGCTCGGGCATGCGTACTTTTCGAGCTCATCTTGACACTCTAAAATACAAATTCATACCTGGGGCTTTGCGAGAATGTTCTACGAGTGGTATACTATCGGTTAAGTCAAAAAAAAAAACGACTTTTTGAACCCGCTACATCAGGATAACACGTTAAAAACTCACATGGCAACGGAGTAACTTTTTAATGCAATAATAAAACAAATATATTACCTTTTTTAACCTTCATCTTCAATCTGGAAAAATATTTGTTAAGAAAACAACGTCTCACATACATTCAAGACTTTTATTTTTAGTATTGTATATGAACATTTAATGTATACAAGTTGTTGACATTAATGTAATATCAATATTATATAGGATTACATTGGGAATTTCGGTTCTGGTTCCCAATTGTTATGATCTAATGGCACGGTGCTCATAAATTAGTGAATACTCTCTTTCAGAAATATACTAAAACATATTATATAAATTAGTCTTAATTATAATCTAAATTAAATAAAATATGATACAAAACTAGTAGGCAAGTAAAAAAAAAAACCTTCCAGTGATCACCTTATAGGCGATTAACGATTTCCCTTAGTCCCTTTAAGAACATATCACATTTAAATATTTTTAGTGTCACCAGCTGCCTACAGAGGTTCGCTGGTCAAGACCCAGGTCCCCACTGGACTCTACTGCCATCGGTCGAAGTTCATAAGCATAACCAACTTGAATACAGTTAATAATAATCTACAGCACAGTTTCATTTCCATACCGTGCGAATGATTGTGAAGGCACCTTGTATCCACTACGAGACGAAGCGCGTCTGGGCAAATGTGTCGCAGGGTATTTCCGGGTTGAAGAGTATCGTGAAATTTTATCCATAGATATCGCTGCACTCGAAGTCTGCCGCACAGTTTGATACGAAGCAGTACTATACGGAGGAGCAGGAGGATATTTTGCCACTGCAACATGCTTACACTTCGGACTCATTTGATTACGATACATATTTGCTATTCTTGGCCCCAATACCCAAGATGACGAGACAACGCCAAGCATCAACTCCATAAAGGCTCTCATCATAAATGGCCACATAGGTGCCTTCACGGTGGCAGCTGGTTCATAGCTTGGAGCCGGGAGATTTAGCCATACATCACTATTTGCGAATTCATAGAATACTGATATCAACAATAACACACTCGGAATACAGTAGATAAACAAGAACGTTCCAACACCTTTCATATTGATGGCTTTCTGATATTTGCTCGGCGGTTGAATTGGCAACGGTCCACTCCGTCGATGTACTAAATATCCAGCAAACAGATTCACTGATCCAAAAATCCAATAACAAAATAGGGGCGTCGCCACTAGTATGCGTAGTCCTCTGTCGGACTGGTTACCAACAAAGCAGGCTCCTGAAAAATAAGCAAAAAAATAGTATTGATAAATTAGTGTGAAATTGGCACTTGATACTTTTCCGCTTCAAGAAAAACACACGCACACACCAAAGTCGTTCGCGTTACATTTCCCTGCACTTAATTCATTTGAAGACAGTCGAGGAGCGGACCCTCGCGCATTCATTTGATGCCACAGTAGTATGACAAAAAAAAAAAAGAGACCTCGCCAGTTCAGTGAAACTTGTTCATGAGTTTCCTGTAGACCGGGCATAAAAAATATCAAATTACCTCTCAGCGCATTGGGAAACAAAGGATTCCTTTCAATAGAGCTTTCCAGACAAATGATTAAATCAAGCAACTAGATACGAACGAGAACCAACAGATGGAAAGGGGACACACCGACAGACCAAGTAGTACCCCACTTAACGTGAAATACAGTGAAGCTTCGAAAATCATCATTTAACAACCCTGACATACGCGAAGCCATTCAATATCGAGAATTAGAAGTACACATTCCCTTGACATGGTCGACACAATGGTAGGGAATTCTCGGAAGACAAGTCTGTCGCCAGCGCCATCAACTATCAACATTGCAGCTTATTGATTCAACGTCTCCGAAGAACGACCATCTGCACTTCATCACCGATGGAATTCTGAATGCGTCACTAATAGTGCTGGAAACTATCTACGTTTAGTGTGATTGGCCTTGAAAACGGTCTAGTCTTTTGGGATATATATAGTTTCCAGAAAGTTACACTCATTTTCCAGATGTATGGAGTCTGATGTCTGAACTGCTTGATGCCGCTTTATGATTGGTGTGACACACTTCCGTTAGATGCTTTTTCTAAAAATAACCAGATGCGGGATGATCTTGCAGTTTGTGCGATTTTTATTATCCTCACAGAGCTCTTAAATGTAAAAGTATCTTTTAGTTTTTGATTAATGCTTTGAATATATAACATTTATATATCTTGTCCCATGACCGCAGACAAGTGAATGCTTCCCAAAATGTTGCCAGAAAATATCTTTATACGCCTCTAATTATAAGTATTGTGTACGGCATTACTTGATAGTATCAGCGCATTTTGAATACAACCAGAAAGGTGACGGTATCCTTTCTACAGCCAAGATACCCGATGGCAACAATGCTGTTTCAAAAACAAGTGCTGTATCTAAGCGAATCATTTTATTGATATATCATAGAAGATGAGGCAAAAAACAATATTTCAAAAATGTAATCCGGGTGAAAACAATGTGTTTAATGTTTAACAATTTCATTTTTTCACTTTACGTACATTTTTATTTTGTTCGTTTTCTTATATTAACTTATTTGCTAGACAAAAAATGCTTAAATTCTAGTTTATCTAAATTATAATCTAACTTGCTGGTCCCCTAAGGGCAGTCTAAGCTAAACTTGGGGTGACTATTATCATGTATTATTGCGTTTCGGCTTTGTTTCTTTTATATTTATTGCAATCTTCATTAATTATTTACCAAACAAAGAAAATTTAGAACAAAAACAAATTTTGCATTTTTTTTAATATACCTTACACTACCCTAACCTAAGAAAAGCTAAAACTATGTGTTGCGGATTCGCAAATAAATATAGCGGGGAGAATCTAGTACGTTTACCGTCTAGTACACTCCCCTCCCAGCATATTCACCATGCCTGTCAGCCACCAGCTGACAATGCGTCATCACCTAGGGCCGCCATTCGACTGTCACCTTTTTCAAATGTGATCAAAGGTTTTTTAGTCAGTGATCATCATCCCTTCATCGCGAACGTATCGTCTCCAATTTAGATTAATTAAATCACACCAATAAAAATCGTTTTAATGAGCGCATTTTGCTTACACAAGCGTACTACAGGTTTACTTGGAAGCTGCTTGGAAGAAATTCATCCTAAATTCAAATAAGAGCCTATAGAGACAGCGAAGGAAGGACGAGCCTGAAACACAATATATACAGACGATTTGTTGAGTTAATCACCTGCGTTGTAAATCAAGCAAGTTGGCCGTCCATTCGCCACCACTATGTAAGCTTTCCATTGCTTTGAGATGTTATTTACTATGCTCTTTTTGGTTAACACGCCCTTAGTTGCCATGCAACCACTAGAACTGCTGGCGTTGTTTCTTGACTTCTCTTTGATCTCTGTGAGATATCGCTCTACTGTACCGCAGACACTCTTCATCTGTGTGTGCGGCTTTCCGCCCATAATCTATCCGCTTATCTACAGTCGATAGACGCACGTGGAAAACGAATGGTATTCCGGATTCGTCCTGAAAGAGGGTAATCATATTGTTTGCGATGTATCACGTCGACACGAATTCCCAGGAAAGGCAAGGCAAGCGCCAGTACACAAGTTCCTGGAAAACAATGATCAGCGGCGCGCTAACTCCAGCAAGCCACAGAGGAAGACGGCACCAAGGTAACGAGTGAACAAAGACTGTGGGGGCGAAGTATTGTGTGCCGGCGTACGCCACGGCGTTCAGTTCTGCTCCCACCATCACAAATTAGAAGTTCTCTAATTGGTGCACTCACTGATTATGCCGTCGCAGCAAACTGTTGCAGAAAAACAAAACGAAACAAAACTCCGCAACACACCGTCCACAACAAGCAAGTAAAAGGAAACGCCCAAATGTTAATTGTATTAAATGTTCTTTATTTGAAAGTCTTGTTGTTATTTCACAATGTTGTTTATACTGTTGTTAGATTTAGTATTTATGTTTGACGGCCTTCAAAACTTTTGAAATTCACTACAATTTTGAACATACGAATTATATCGGCGCACCGCGAGTAGTAAAAACGGAGAACTCGACTTTTTTGTTACCGAACTACTGCTCTCGACTCTTTAATTACGCGTCCCCGGCGTGCCACGGGGAGCGGAAGACGAACCGACCGGATCGACGGTTGGAAAACGACTTATTGCGGTGTGACCGGCACCGGGGGTGGTTAAGATCCGACTCCTTGAGACGTTGAATCGATCATACCGCCAGTCTCAACTGGGGTGGATTTTCATGTTTGTGGTGAACACGGTTTCTCCGCCTATCCATCCGACGGCCAATGAGAACACGATCTGCGTGTCATTAGATGGTTCCCATAGACACCGTACCGATTAGTTGAATGTCTATTATACCTTGGAAGGAAAGACATACGAAACATGCGTTGGGTGGAAGAAAGAGAAATCGATCATGCAGCTGTTCAAATAAATGAACGTGCGCAGAGGCTGAAAACATTGCTATCGTAAACGATAGAGGGTATTGCCGGTGGCAGCAATTGATTTGGGTGTATTGTATATACAATTCCACCGGCGAGCGCTAAAATGGATATTTGTTTGTATTAGCGAACAAAACATGGGACGTGACCGTTGCTAGATTGCTTAGGAAAAACAAACTATGGTCACGTCCGATTCGATACCAGTTTATCGCGCATCCAACCGATCAGGGATAATTGGCTACAGCTGTATAAGCAAGCGATTTGCCATGGCTTGATCGTGGGATCAGTAGTTGCTGGATAAAAGCAAACACAGTGGGATTGCTGTGTATATGGTAGGCATGGACGCCGGCAAGGAGACCCGGGTAGATTCCCTAATGGTTTCCAATGGTCATGGATACCGACCAGAGGAACCAAATATATTTAAGGGAATACAGCGATGTGGTTGATGCTGTGGAAAGATGATGATCTTGCCATGGTTTGGTTTACAGGTAAATGAAGTGATTGAAGAGTAGCTTAACGCTGCCCGATTGCAGGTAAGTTAATAACCTTTATTGGATGAGAAGTGGGGAGTTGAATTAAGGGAAATGGGTGGTTCTTGGGATAAGCTAAAAGAACCCCCACAAGACGACGGCTGCGGGTCTATATAAGGCAGGCACATCGGCGGCGCAGTGGAGTACGGACCAACGCGCAGATTATCAGACGACAAAGACGTGATCTGCGTTTACTACCGCACTCAAGACCTACCGGTCTTGTACGATTTCTTTCCCAATATCCCCCCCCCCCCCCCCCCCCCCAAGTAGTTAGAGAACTAACCCTGTCCACATTATCCTTAGATACGTCCTTCCCCGTTCTTTTCAGATATCTTGACACCGAGCCCAACATCTTCACGGATGTGGGTGATTCTGGTTGTCGCAAGATGACCAGAAGACAGAGACAAGATGAAGGACACATTTGTCCTTGTCTCCCTAAAGTCGGCGTCCCGCCACCCCATTTTTTTTTGCGCAGTAGAGTTGCCAGAGGAACTGTGGCGGTTCTACCAAACCCAACGGTTCACTTACCTGAAAAACCCGCATAAATTCCATCCAATCTCGTAATTTCACTAATGCAATCACATTAGCATCTTAAATGCTTTACACATTAAAGAGATCCAATCTGTGATCTAAAAAGCCTCTGGAAAAGAAAACTTACCTTTCATGCATCTCTTCGCATACAATTCTCCGTAAGATTTCTTTCTTAACTTATCAGGCAGAACCCCCATTATTACAACTCAACTCCCATTGTTTCCCGCCAATGCATTTGCATTGGCACCTGAAGACATTTTCCTTTTTCAAGGACATTTAATGCATACAACGCATTATCTAAAATTCTTAAAATAGTTCCTTAATGTGCATATGCACCATAAATACAAACCATTCGACACCTATTGTTATCAGTTGAAATGCAATGTCGGGATGCAATGTTTTTACAGCTGCAACAAGCCGACCAGCGATTCGTTGTTCAATAGACAAACAATTAATCATTTCGTATGTCGCTACAAACTCATTACCCTGCATATACAAATGCTGGCAAGGGATTCGTTTCTGCCACCAACCCCATTAGCACCTTTTTCCCAACGTCGATAATAGCAACGACGCATCGCGTAAACAATGACCCGCATTACGGAACGATTCATTTGGTCGTTTCCTCCTTTGTCTTTGCCGCCTGCCTGCTTCGTTGTTCCATTGCCTTCGAGCACGTTTAAACATCAGATCTGAACGATCTCACACACACCACCATGATCCCCATTACGAGATCTGGTTGTCTGTTCTACCAAGAGAGACTTTACTTTTCTCTTGTGGTAGGAAATCCCTTTCTCTAGTGAAGGGGAATTGCATCCAAAAATTTCCCTTGCTAAACGAATCAACTCTGCACGAGATGATTATCGCTGAGCCCATTTCCATCCGCCGACCGCCACGGCCGTTGCCGCTCCCGAAGTCGTGTTAAAAAGTAGTGTTTCCATCTTGTTTACAATTATAAAAAAATCAAGTCGATTTAATATTAAGTTCAAAGTAAAGCAATAAAAAGTCGGTGATCACCTTTTAATTTGTGTTTTTAATTGTCTGTGTTGCAGTGCCTTCGGCGTTCCTAGATGTGTTTACCTAATCGTTCTTTTGGTTCGGTGTTTAACGCGGCGAACAATTTATGATGGAGGAGGAAGTTGAACGGAGTGTCCGTGCCAGGCACAATACTTCCTCCCCACAGAACTCCTTGCTACAACGTTACATAGAGATCAATAACGGATACGTTTGTCGTAAGACAAATAATGGAACGTAGTATACAGACATTATTTCGTACATATGAATTAAGTAATAAATGAATAGATTGTTTTCATAAAATTGTTCGTTGTATAAAACCGCTCGAGATAAGTGGAGGAACTTTGCAAGTAAGTTTGCAATCGAATAAATCATTTGGCCGGCTGACGCCGGAAGTATCGTCTGCCAAGGAGGCGCCATCCACAGACCAATAATACATGTCAAGGTACAAAAATGCCTGTGGTGGAACAAATCTATCGCGGCGAACTCTCTCATAAAACGTCATATCTGGGTAATCGTTGGATGAACTCATTGCTCTCGCGACATGTCCTCTGATCAATTTGTTTATAAAATTATCTATTCGGTTTATATTAGATCCATTTTATAAAGGTTCATTGGGATGGATTTTTTTTGGCGGATTTTGGAGTCCGGTATAAACTATGTCCAAAAAAGGTAATAAAAAGGCACTGGTGTTCTGTGTTTAACTTAGTTTATTTTATTTATTTTTTTTTTTTATAGTTCTCAATTGATTTCGAATTTACATTTTCAAGATGTTCTTTATTTATCATTCAATGATTCCACATGCACAAATAAATTAATAAAATTTAACTGTTTTCTTGAAGATAATTAAACCGACTTTTCGTGGAAAATATAAAACTTTACGCGTAAGATGAAATTTCCTGTGTTCTTAAAATGACGTCCAATTCTTGAGAAGACCAATTCTCGACTCCACTGAACGTGCAACGTAGGGTGTGCATACTACTGTGGTTGGATAGTGACTGCGTTAAACTGACCTGAAATAGAATTTTCCCCGAGTGGCGGCGTGACCAACCGCGATGAAAAATGACAAGCGACTGACTTGAATTAGGGATGAAGTCGGGTAATTTTAATTTTGCACACCGGACAACCAATAGAGATCATCTTAACGCTTCTGCTCTCTCATGTGCCACGCCCATCGAGGTGTGGTGAACACTTCGGTTAATTCGAGAGTCGACGAACATGGGAGAATGAGAGAACAGAAGCACAATGTACTATGATCTCGGGGTGGGTTTAGTTGTGTTTTCATGAATCAATGCAGCTCTGAGGCCTAATTCGGTGAAAATGGTGATCTCAGAGTGCATTGAACTGTAGGAAGACAGAACTGTGAAGGAGAGGAAAATGTAGCTGGAGCTATTCACTGGGAAAAGTGGATAGGGCGCCGAATTGGCTAGGGAAATCTGATCGTGGGAACTAAATTAAATGCTTTGATAATTTCCCCAGCGATTGCATGATTATGCAACCGCGTCGTTTGATCAGACTATGCCGGTGCTAACCGACATGATGCGGTTTCCGGTGGAAATCTCATGGGTTAGCGATATGGAGTTGCCGTATGGCGAAAAGATAGCTAACTCAATTATGCATTATCTGCATAGGATAATGAGTTTAGCTATGCGTCCTTTTGGCAAACATGTTTTGCAGGTGAATTAACTGAACGGTGGGATAGGGGTTGATATGGTGCGCTGAAAGCGGTCGAAATAAGGCGAAAATTGTGGTTGAAATTGTGGGTTGGTTCTCCATGTATTATAGAGAACCACCACAGTACCCCCCCCCCCCCACCGCCCCAGTGCCGTAGTCGCGAAAGAAAGGTAGGGGGGAGGAGAGTAAGGTGAAGTGTCAGAAGGAGGTCGTGTGCTTAGGATCTGGGTGGTGGCTGGGCTTGGGTCAGTATTGGAAGTGGACCCGGTTGGACCCGCGTCTTGCCCGCAGGGGCAAGGGGCTTGCGGTACGGTCCACTGGCCTGTTATTGTTCGTTTGAACCAACAGTTGTGGCGTCCGAGTAAGCCAGGGCCTGTCGGGAGCTCGCTCGCCTCCGCAGTGACCAAGTGGCGTGGGCAGGATGGGCGATCTTCAAGCCCAGTGTTAATTTTTCTGCCTGGGATGAAGCCACACTGATATTGACCAATGATGGCTTTAGCGTATGGGGCTATCCGATCTCGTAGGATAGTTGAGAGTATCTTATAGGCGGTACTCAGCAATGTTATACCCCTATAGTTGCTGCACAGTGTGATATCTCCATTCTTATGTATGGGGCAAATTATTCCACGACGCCAATTTTTCGGCATCTCCTCTTGCTCCCATACGTGCACCACATCTCATTAATTGCGTGATGTAACGCTGTCCTTCCTTGTTTGATCAGCTCAACTGGTATGCCACCACCTCCGGCGGCTTTATTTGATTTGAGCTGTCTTATGGCTTTTAATGTTTTCTCAATGCTTGGTGACGGCAACATTTGGTGTTAATTTTGCATTGGTGGAGCCTCCAATTCTTCTGTGAGTTGACTATTTAGCAATTCATTAAAGTCCACTTCCCATCGCTCCAGAATACCTTCAGGATCGGTGATCAGATTACCCACTTTATCCTTGCAGTAAGTGCAGCGTGGTATGTACCGCGTCATACTGCGACTTATTTGGTAGAACTTCCGCCGATGGTACGGACCTCGCTCTCTACTTTTCTCTTCACAGACAAGGCTTTTTTCCCAGGCACTTTTCTTTTGTCTGTGGTCTTTCTTCAGATCTCCTGAATTCCTTGTATTTCTCCTCGCATACCCGCATCCTATGAGAGTGCTGCATTGCCCGGTAAGCAGCATTCTTACGTTCAGTCGCTAGTTTGCACTCATCGTCAAGCCCGTCGCTCTGATCTCTAGGACTACTGCCTAAGATGGGTTTGGCAGTACTAATGACAGTATTCTTAAGGCGTGTGCATTTCTCTCTACGCCCGGCATTCTGGCCCCAGGACTTACTCTCCCTCCGTCGAGCTCTTCGAGGGCGAGTCTTAGCGCATGACCAAAGGTGTTACTGCTATTCTCATTGCGCAAGGCAGTCCTGTTGATTCGAACCCGCTCCGCGATGCAATACGTCTCCGTAAGGCAATCCGCGCTCGGAAAACTGTACGAACAAGATATTGATCCGAGTCGATGTTGGCACCTCTGTACGTTTGTACCGTCATCAGGCTCGAGGAATGGAGGCGGCCTATTAACACGCTGTCAATTTGGTTGCGAGTGGCTCCATCAGGTGATACCAGGTGGCTTTGTGGATAACTATACGCGGAAACCTGGTACACGCAACGACCAAGTGCTTTGATGCTGCCAGTTCGATATATGTTTAAAATATCCATTTTTGCAGTTTTAAAAAATGTAAATAAAACATTTATAATCTGCCATAATTCTTTTTTATTGTATACTGAAATTAGGCTTACGGCTTAGGCCCACTCTGTATATGAAATATAATCGCGAAATAGGATTTAGAATTTAGTCCTGAATTGTAGAAATGTATGATAAAAAGGTTCCTCGATAGTATAGTGGTTAGTATACCCGCCTGTCACGCGGGAGACCGGGGTTCGATTCCCCATCGGGGAGCCTCTGGCGCAAAACTAATGACCTTGCCCGGAAAAAACAAATCATTATGGAAAACAAGCCTCAGGACTTGCTAAGTAAGGCCAAGACCAGTTCCCGGTTGTAGTGCCGATGATGATGATGATGATAAAAAGGTGCGTAGAAAAACTGAAGCTGGCTTTTTCAATTATTACACAAAATAATTGCTATTTTGTGATCTAGAATAATCATTGATTTGCTAAATGTTGACTCAGTCTCTACTGATTGTTTAAAGGCTGCTTAATTATCGACGCCACATGTGAATTAAAAGAACAGCGCAATTAATATCAATCTGAGTAAGCGCACCCATATTGTATGGAAAACAATTGATTGAGGCTCATTAGATAATAATTTGAAGAAATATAATATCATACACAATAATGTGAAGAAATATTGCTGCTAACGTAGAGAGTATTATACGCAGTTTATCATACTCAAATTTTGTTAGGCCAATGATAAAACATTACTTACATTACTATTGTTGAGGCTTACATAAGCAGAAAACCACACTACCTCATGTTAACAGGTATATAGCCACAGTGCAGCACCTGTATATATGTTTTAATATTGTATTATAGCCGAAAACGACACTCACAAAAACATTTTAGCTAATATGACTGTGATTCGCCTGATCAAAGGCTATAAATTGATTTGATTTTTGCCACAATTATTCATTCTGCGATTAGTACACGATGAAATTAGTTGGTTGCCTATTTTGGTTAGGAGTTATAGTGATCCTTGGATTCACTTCTCCAGTTAATGCCGGTGATGATGAAGGTAAGTAGACTTAGAGGGAAATATGATAAATTTTCTTGGCAACAATTAAACTATTATTTAATTTTTGTTAGATATATGCCATCTACCAATAGACCCAGGTACGTGTAACTTAAACTTACCCCGGTATGGGCACAGTTCTATTACCCATGAATGTGAGCTGTTTAACTATACCGGATGTGGTGGAAATGCAAACCGTTTCCTCACAAAAGAGTGTTGCGACAAGAAATGCCAACACGACTGAGTTGTCTAAAAAATATATATTGTTATTTCGATATACATAAGATAAAAAGTTTACACTTAATGAATATTGTGCAATATAAATAAAAAGTATTTAAAAACCGTATCTGTTGTATGAAGTCAAGTTCGTTGATACAAAGGGTGAGATACGGGTCTACACATCAAGGGAGGATCCTTGATGACGCATTGAGTGTTTCTGTTCTGATATTGTAATCAAGATGGGATTTCTTGTTGCGTATACAGGGCATCCATTGCATTTAGCATACACTGTTGAATCTTACAGCATCTTGCAAACCCAGTGGTAATAACCTTGCCCGGAAAAGAAAAAAATCATTATGGAAAATTTAACAAGACTCAGGACTTGCTAAATAAGGCCAAGACCGGTTTCCGGTTGGAGTGCCGATGAAGATGACGATGATGTACATGGCATCCATTGCATTTAGCATACACTGTTGAATCTTACAGCATCTTACAAACCCAGTGGCTCCGAGAGGAATCTTTGCATTTGTTATCCTGTTCCCTGGATTAGGTTATTGTTTGGACTTCCATGTGCATTATTATTTAGCAATTTTGAAGGTTGTTTCCATTTTCGTAATTTGTTTCCAGCAAACTGCGGAGGATTGGAACCGTGTGCAGTGTGTGTTTGCCGGAAAAAATTTTCAGGGTGTTTCTTCAATACAGAGACAAGAAAATTTAAAACGTTTGTTATCGGCGGATGCTAGATGCCACCTGGAAGTGCAGACAGTTTTCGGACAAAACGAGAATGTATAAAGATATGTAAAAGGCCAACTGAACAAGTAAAAGTAGAGTTACAGCGTTGAATGTATATTATAACTTGAATATTCCTATTGTTGATATTATCAGCGTTTCACGAAATAAACGAACTTGGAACCTTACGAAATTGGGTTTTAATCATAGTACCCATACAATGCAAAGGCTACTTTTTGGACCCACCTAATATCACAAAAATAGCTAGATTTACTTTTTATTTTATATCCATCATTGTCCTTCGAATAGGTCGGTTAATTACTTAGTTCTGATTTTTTTTTTTTTTTTTTTTTTACATTTCTGTATTTATTGACCATAAATGATTTGTTACAATAAGTAATACAGATAACTTATAATTAGCTTAGCTTTAATCGTTTACACATACTTGCTAGTACATTTTTCAAACATTATTATAAAGTTACATATTTCATGGGTGGACAAGATAGGAGCAGGTGGGGCTTCCTGGAAAAGGTCAGAAAACCAGGATATAATTATTTACTTAACCTATAACTAATTTGCTTAACTTAACTTAACTTAGCTTAGCCTAGCTTATCTAATTATTAAATCTATTATTATTACAATAAGTTAGAGTAGGGTGGGGCGGGAGGTATATTGGTCGATGGGTAGGATTTGTGTTAGGGTGGGTACTATCAGTCGGGGATATGGGTTGGGGGAAACTTAGTTCTGATACATATAGCGTTAACAAGAAATAGCACTTCGGTGGTTCCTCAGTGTTGCAGTACAGCAACATGAGCAACCAACAATCGATTTAAATGTTGTATTGTTACATCCAATATCTAACCAACTCGCTTAAAACCCATAGCAAGAAAAGATTCTTCAGAGGGGTACCATCATTTAATAGCGTTACAACATACCACTGGCCAATAATTCATATTACCACTTATAATTGGTAGAACTCTACACATTAATGCCTGAAAATCCAGATGTTATCGAATGGATTTACGTTAAATAATTATACATCTCCCAATAAATTTGGTAGCTGATATAAGTCCGAATGTTCATCAACATCAACATCAGTGCCAACAAGAACACCAATAGCAAAAGCTAATC
Organism: Microdon myrmicae; assembly: GCA_963931805.1. Taxonomy (NCBI): domain Eukaryota; kingdom Metazoa; phylum Arthropoda; class Insecta; order Diptera; family Syrphidae; genus Microdon; species Microdon myrmicae. The sequence continues at coordinate 46,840,463 of OZ007497.1, read as the reverse complement.
CAACAACCTGATAACGATAAACTACACCAACGATCATCGTCATCTGCAATGTTTTTATACGGTGCTTTCAGCACCTGTTGTTTTTGATTGTCCTAATTAAATCGTAAAATAAAGTTAAATTAGTGTTAAAAATGTTGTTTTAAACTATTTGCTATTACTGGGCTATAACGCCAAAATATTTGTTTTTGCTGTCTCGTCGAGGAATTTCGACGCAGAAACACTCAGTCTTCTTATTCGTCGGATGTTAAACCGAGTTTCTTCTTTTTATTACTAACGAAAATACTGCTTCGACGCTGAGTAGCTACGGCAGAGAATTATTTTGAGGGAGACAATATTGGTGTGTAAAAAGAATAACATGCATGGTTACAAAGAAGTCTTATTACAATGATTCCAAAAAAAAAAGTCTCATTACTTTCCTGACGTACCCCGTATATTAGGTTCAAAAAAATCCTTATTTTTCACTAGATGCGTGTAATGGTATAAACCTCGTAAATCATTGATCAAGCAAATTCAGACTTATACTCGTTGAGAAAGTCACATTCCGCTCTAAAAAATTCCTTGGCAGTTTTTTGATTTCAGTTGTCAGCTGTAGGGTCTAAAATAATCGTTGTAGTAAAAAGAAATTCATTATTTTTGCATGAAATTGAAGGCTTTATTTAGCATAGTTGAATGATCCGACTTAGGACAAGTATGAACCGTTTTGTTCAATAACTTGTTGTCATTTCGAAAGTGATTTCATAATACTTCTCTCACAGAAACCTTCTTCCCTATTGGCAAAAAACTGGGCCAGTAGATTTTTACAACCTTCTTTTCAGGGGAATTTTTCATCACCAAAATCACTTGCCGTAAACAGAAACAGGTGGTAACCACTTGGTGCCAGGTTCGTAATATAAGGTGGATGCATAATAACCTCCCAACCAAGCACCCGGAGCTTCTGGCGAGTCACTATCAAGGTGTGTGGTCTGGCGTTGTCCTGATGGAACACAATTTCTCCCATATTGCCCAAATCTGCTCGTTTCTGGTCTATTGCTTCCTTCACATGGTCCAATTGTTGACAGTACGCGTTCGAATTAAGAGATTGTGCTTAGGGGAGCAACTTATAGTAGACGGTTCCCTGCCAATCCCAACAAGCACACAGCAAAACCTTTCTGACCAGCAGTCCTGGCTTGGCCATTGTTTGCGCTGCCTCGTCGCTATTCAACCACGGCCGTTTTCGATTGAAGCTGTCGTACGTCACCTACTTTTCATCACCCGTTACCACCTGCTTCAGAAATGGGACGATTTCATTGCGATTCAGCATCGATTCGCAGATGGATTTGGTCTGTGGGGGTTCTCTATATCACATGGAGAACCAACCCACAATTGCTACCTAACTTTGGCCGCTAACAGCGCGTCACCATAACCCAATCTGTAATCCATTCGCAAACATGCAAAAAAACACATCCGAATATGCAACAGCATCGGTCCCCAAATCCGCAATTGCATACATCCCCCAACTTACCAAGAACCCATTTCCCAAGCTGTAACAAATGCATTTTCAAATTTACAACGGAATACTCACCATCTCCATCAACTACATCGAGCTGCATACATTTTTCCAAAAACCGCATCGGTTAATTTCTTATCTAAACTATATTCCTTGCTTGCAACCAAGCAATTCTAATTTCCCCCGAAAATCATTCCGGCTCACTTCCTGTTTAAATTATTTCCTCGCTTGTAACCAAGCAACATTTAGTTTCCCGAAAAACCATTTCGGCTCCCATCCTACCCAATACCAATTCCCCTTACTGGTAAGTCACCAGCAGGATACGTTGCATTTCCGCGAAACAACCATCGCACCGACCAAGACCCACATCCCTTTGTCTAACCGACAACTCATGCCCATATTCGGTCGTATTTCCAAACCAATTTCCTCGTATACATAGCGCCAGAGGAATTTAACTCAGGCTGTACGGCAATGATTCTCTGGAACTCAACTCTCTATGCAGGCATATATACCCTTTTCAAAGTTCCTAGTAAATGGCAGTGAGTTTATTTAGCTCTGACTCCACTGCCACGACGCGACAAACTTTTCCTCGCTAGTAATGAGTCAGGCGAGTCACAACCACGGTCGAGCACACAGCGCTCTCCAAGCTAACCGAGTCGAGTTTCAACAGCCTACGCGACGAGAACCTTTTTATCCCCGGAGGAGTCGAGTTCTACGGTCGTGCCGTTCTGTTCCCTTTTCACCGTTTTAAAACAATAGAGTCCGAGGCGAACAGTTGACGTATCAGTAGTGTGATTGTTTATAAGAGTTGTGCACGGCGTCAAGCGTCCTTTGTAAATGCACGCCTAATGTCACGATTGCAAAAATTGTACGATTTCAACCACCGGATAGACTAAAACTAAAATATACTAAAGTGAAGTACGATTTAATTAAGAGACCACTGTGCCGAGTGTCTTTGTAAATTTACGGCTAATTTCACGATTGTACAAAGTTGCGCACTGCAAGCTATTGAATAAGTGCCAGTATTAAGATAGACTAGAATAAAACCCAGTTGAATACACCCAATTGGTACAACCCAATAATTAATCTTAACACACTTGAAGAGCGTGGAATTCATGCCGACATTATCTTTATCCACCGTCTTCTTTCAGGTAAGAACAATTGCCCAAGCTAACTCTCCTCCATTCCCTTTCACACTAACCACCGTAAATTGCATAACCATGGTTTCTTCTATTTACCCGTCCATCACACCTCTTACGGCCTTAAAGAACTCATTTTGGGAATGTTACGGAGGACCAACCTCCTTTGGCCAACTTTGACCTCACCTCTTCTGCTCTTAAACTTCGTCTCCTTACTAGCCACTTTAAGCTTTTTTCAAATTGCGTGCAGTGTCACTCGAAAAATAATTGTTTGAACATTACAAACGAGAGTTGTTATTAAATTATCTATTAGTTGAACCTACTTTTGGAGAAAAAAACATTTCGAATGTCCTTTTTTTAAGAAAAAACAAAGCGGTGAAATAAAAAAAAAACATTTTTGTTTCAAATGCCTCTTAATTATTCAATTTCTCATATTTTTTTAGTGAAAGTGGGCTCAACTACGAGGGCAGGTCAATAAGTCTTTAGAAAATGACCACGATATTCTTTTATTTCCTAAATTAGCTGACCTAATAATGACGCATAATACTGTCCAGTTGCCGTGTGTCCTTTTTCCAAATAGTCAATGAAGATAATACCACGTGCATCGCAAAACACAACAGACATAATCCTTCCAGGTGGTTTCACCGTCTTTCCTTGGAGCCGGTTCGCCGTTAAAAATCCACTGTTTTGATGGCTCTTTCGTCTCTGGAGTGTAGTGGTGTATACATGTTTCATGTTTCATCTACAATTGCTAATCTGCGCAGAAGCCCATCTGCGTTGCGATGCATGCGCTCCAAAAATTCTCAGCTGAGAGCAAATGTGGAACCCATCTGGCAGATATTTTTATCATGCAATATTGAAACATGAAACAAATTGAAAATTGATAGATACCTAGGGAGAAATAATGCTTACTATAAGCAGACCACCAGCGAAGCTACGGGCGCCATCGCAGGCATTTCTAAGGACTTATTGACTTTCCCTCTATTTACTATTTATTGGCCTGTAGGAACCCGAAAGTTCATGACCTCACCGACTCGACTCCGCCATTGTTCCCTGTCCCGTGCGCTCTCCTTCCACGTTCGACCATCTGATCCGATCTCCTCGAGGTCCAACCTAACATTGTCCTCCCATCTCCGTCGCGGCCACCCTGCCGGTCTCTTTCCCGTTGGCTTACCGTCTAGAATTCTATGCACGGTCCTATCGTTGCTTATTCGCCCCACATGTCCGGCCCATCTTAATCTTCGCGACTTGATTACTCTCACTATTGTAGGTTTGTGGTATAGCTTTTCCAATTCGTGGTTGTGGAGTTTCCTCCATTGTCCTGCCTCCTCGTCATATTTACCTCCAAGGATACCCCTTCAAACTTTATTCTCGAACACGCGGAATTAGTTTTCTTCCCGTTTTGTGGGAGCCCATGTTTCGCATCCATATAGAACAATCGGTATGATTATGGTTCTATAGACACGGAGGTTTATATTCTGTGATAGCAGTTTGGATTTCAGCAGTTTACTGACCGCATGCCAACTAGCGTTGCCGGAGTGTAATCTTTTGTTAATTTCCTTTGACATTTCGTTACTGGGCGTCAGTATTGTTCCCAGATATTTAAATTCTTTGACAGTTTAAAATATCTTGCCCCTGATGTTTGTGTGTTCTCTGATGTCCACCTACTCTCGCCATAATCATGTATTTCGTTTTGTCTTCATTTATTTCTAGGCCCACCTCTTCTGCCGCTTGCATTATGATTTCACTGTTTTTACTTACAGTTTCTAGATTATCACCCAAAAACGGCGATGTTATCCGCATATACGAGCACTTGTGTGACCCCGTTCAGGGATGATCCGCCTATGTTGTCGTCTTGTACCTTTCTGATGACGTACTCGAGCACAAGGTTAAATAGACATGGTAAGAGGCCATCCCCCTGTTTTAGTCCGTCCCGGATTTCAAATGATTCTGAGAGGTGGTTTTCTATACTGACTCGCCCTTTGTTTTCGTTCATGCAGATTTGTTCTACAATATGGTAGAGTCTTTCCCTTGCGACTGAGTCGTAGGCTTTTTGAAGTCAACGAACAGTTGGTGAACTGTCCCTCCGTATTCCCACTTCTTTTCCAGTAGTTGCCTTATTGTGAACATTTGGTCGCTCATTGACCGGTTCCTACGGAATCCGCATTGGTAGTCTCCCAATATTTCTTCTGCGTACGGTGTGATTCTCGCCAGTATAACATTTGTTAATATTTTGTATGTGGCTGGGAGCAATGACATTCCTCTGTAGTTTTCGCAGTCAGATCTGTAAATGGGGACGACTATTGAGATTTTCCATTCTTCCGGAATGACTTCCATATCCCATATTGTTTAATCAGTTGGAGGATCTTTCGAGCGTTTGCCTCTCCTCCATGCTTCACAAGCTCAGCCGGTATGCAGTCGACTTCGGGAGCCTTGTTGTTTTTCAATCGGTTTATTGCGTCTACAACTTCGTCGAAAGAGGGCTCTGGGATCTGAGGCTCGGCTGTATGTGCGTCAGGTGCATTTATTTGTGGTTGATGAGTGCGCACATTGAGCAGGTTTTCAAAGTACAAGTACTGCTTCCATCTTGTCACGATATTGTTTGTTTCTGTCACCAGACAGCCGTTTGTGTCTCGGATTATTTTGGCTCTCCCTCGGTAGCCATTTCTAATTGAATTTATGGCGCCATACATACCTCTGATATTCTTTGCTCTGCCATTTTCTAGGATTTTTTCGATCCTAATCTTCTCCCATTCGCGTTTTTTGCTTTTGAAAAGTCTCCTTGTCTCTTTCCGAATTGTCGCGTATCTTTCTGCGTTGACTTCATCATATCTTTCTAAGTGGATCACTCTGAGGCGTTTACGTTGTTCGATCTTCACCCTGCACTCATCGTCAAACCAAGGTTTGGAGTTAATTGTTTTCTTAAATCCTAATAACTTTTGGGCTGTTTGTTTGATTGTGTCTCTGATCGATGCCTATTTAGTGTCCACATTATTGGTTTCCTCTTCCTCACTACTCCCGTTCTCTAGGATGCTAAATCTATTCGTTAGTTCCTCTTGATGTTCAGCCCTTTTGCGCAGGTCTTTTAGTTTATCAATGTCGAACTTTTTGCTCGTGTCTCGTGATTGCCCATGTGGGTTTGCTACAAGCCGACTTCTAATTTTGCCCATCACTAGAAGCTGATCGGAGTCGCAATCTGCTCCTCTATATGGTCTCACGTCAAGGAAATTCGAGTGGTGTCTTTTGTCTATGAGGAAGTGGTCTATTTGGTTACGCGTTACGTCGTCGGGTGATATCCGTGTGGTATTTGGTATATGGATTTGCTTGTGCTTGAACATCGTGCTTTTCACTACCAGATCTTTTGATAATTCGAATTCCATTATCATTTGAAACGTCGTGTAGGCTCTCTTTACCTGTAGTTGGTTGGAAGATGTCTTCCTTTCCAATTTTCGCATTGATGTCCATTTTATATAGTTTCGCGTTTTCTACGACCGTCTGTATCTGGTTTATATAACGTTCGAACATTCCACGTCCCGACGCGTATATCCCGCATTTTCCGTTTTTTCCGTACGTCTTCTTTTTGCCGAGTCGGTGTTTTTTTGATGATTTGTTCCTTTGTGATAGTGTCGGCTCATCACACCTACGCCTACCGGGTTTTTCGTGAGATTGTTTTTTGTATATTGATTATTCATTTTTGTTCCCACGAGTCTTGTGGTTTCAAATAGTCCACCACATCAGAGCCCCTCCTTGATATGGTAAGGTCTGCTTACTGCTCTGATTCGACCCGGTGTCAGAGAGGCGCCGTTATAATACATCCGGTATACCCCAGGCTGCAAACCATCCAATGGGCACGGTGACGCGTAACACCCTGGATTAGGGGTGGTAGATCTTTGTGTTACTCCTCGCTAGTCTGTCTAACATGGGTGTCCCCACTGGAAGCGTATGCTTCCGTCAGCATAGCCTGAGTGATTCATTGTGGTTTAAGCCTCCGCACCACGTCAAGGTTCCTATCAAGCAGGGGTATTGACTTTCCCTCGCAATACGTAAGTACCTATACATTGTAACTAAGCTTTGTAAATTGCTTCCAGGTTAATTTTGCGACCTCCAGACTGTACGCCAATACTAAACTCTAACGACAAACCATAATAAATAGCAGCATCTAACCTCGGCCAATTTCCGAGAAAAACTCTTCCTTTAAAAAAAAAAAGCGCGAAAAAAGCATAAAAATCACACAACTAATGTGGTTTCGCCCTTAAGTGTGTGTATATGTTTTTTTTGATTAACTTAACATAATAATAATAAAACTTACCCAGTAGTTCATCTGCATCCACTACACGAGTAACCAAAACAGCTACTGTTTGTAAGGCTGGCAAACACCAAGCAGCGACTTTTGCAATATTACTAAATGTATCCTGATCCTTACGAACAACTCCAGCAGTATTCTTTCCTAAGGTCAACTGACTATTAGCTCCACCAGCTCCTCCATTGTGACCGCCAGCAACAGCTGCAGCACAAATCAAGCCCAATGCATTAGGTGGCTCACAGAATTCACTCCTTGTCTTCCGAACACCTCGATGCCATTCCAGACAAAGTATTGACCACCTACAAGATACATTAACAAGATATTCATTAGCAATCGAAAAAACAAAAGTAAACAAATCAAACAACTCATGGAATATCTACACAACAGCAAACGGAGACACCCATATGCTACCAAATGGCTGCAGCACCATTCCCAACTTATCAACCAACAAATTTGTCTGGGATGCACGCACCGTTGATACCACAACGAGCTCCTCCGCCACAGTGCACCACGATACTACCAGGTACGTGTTGTTGGGTAAATATTTACTTGCAAAGGAAATAATCTCAGTGGCAGTATTGGAGTTCCGGCCAAAAGTAAACAAATGGAATACGTCTCCTAACGAAGCCTATGAGGCTATCGAAGCCAACGAGGGCATCTACCTAAGAACAACATAAAGGAAAAAAAAAACTGAACTCCACAATGAGATATGAATGTTTGAACCTAATCGAAATGCACATGTTGGGATTCGTGCTAAAGGTTTCCATCTCGTGCTGCTCTGCCCAGAATGCTGCCCAAAGAATAATCGCTACAAGAACACATCACCAGAACCTGCTATAGCATCATCACCTCATCAGAGCACCCATTTAACTTGCAGCCAGCCAGCACCGAGTCTTCGACTTTGTCTACCTGCCCATCTCCCTCCGCCTTCCGATATTCAATATGTTTGTGTAGTCCCTGTTTTCTCTGGCTTGTTGTCTTTTTTTTTCTATTTTTTTTTTGTACCTATCTTGTATTATTTTCTTCCCCTGTTTGTTAGTACTCGTTTCCTTCGGCCAAATGTGGTTATAACAATCAAGTGATGTTAACCGCGATCCATGGAGGAGATAAGTGAAGAAAACGAATGAAATTTAAACGAGCTCAATCGATCCCTTGCCCTCCTCACTTAAAAATGTGCTGAGGACAAGAATGCGCGAATGCCGGGCCTTATCTTAATTATAAGCACCTTTATTGCATTTCTCGACAGCTGAACAGGAGTATCTGAGATCGCAGGCTTGTCGCTGGTGACAACCCATGTAATAATTAAGAATGTCTCCGTTTGTTCTACAAGAGTGCCAACTTGAGGCATGCTTTGATAGGGAAGCATTTTAGGAATGTTTGCAAACAAACCTCGTTAACCGAATTGTTTAAAACCAATGAAACGTATAAACCAATGTTTTCTGAATATCTAACAACGCCGATTACCTTTGCTGTATCCGATAATCTTATTGTTTACCTATATTTAGCCTAATGATACATAGACAAGATCTGGTTAGTCAAATAAGGAACACTGGAGTTTTGATACGTTTGCGATTAAACGTCAATATTTGGTATGTTACTGTTTACGATAATAGATTCAGAAACGCACATGCTTGAACATCTGTTATTTTTAGAATTATTATATAATCAATAATACGTAAAAAGGCGGTGTGGCTATTCTGATAGGAACGTATAAAATGTTGTTTTTTTATTAATAGGGAATTCCAAGCTTACATTGGCCTAATCTTGCGTTACGAAAGCAGTCCCAAAAGGATTCGACTAGACGTATAGATGATAGTTGTTTGAAAAGAATGAAAAGCGCAGAAATATGACGTTTGAGGACTTTTTTGACACCCACCAAGAGTGAGTAACTCTTGGTGAATTTGGAAACATGCAAAAGATTGGTCGTCATGGTATGATACAATACTTTCATGGCAAAGGAATCAATCCAAACAATATCAAAGCCGAGCTAGACTATACTCTAAGGATATGTGCACAACAGTAAAATATTGGGTGGTAGGGTGTAAATGAGTCCCATACGAGCTGCGAAAAGGAACATCGCAGTGGTCAGATAAATGAAAGGACTATGACAGAAATCACTAAAGATCTATAAAATGGTATTGGATGACCTTCAACTCAAATTAGGCGAGCTAGCAGAGATGATAGATATTCCTAAAACGCATAATAGTTCAGAATGTGTACATGAGCAAGTTTAGATACTGCCATTATTCACAATGCAGCAAAGCCATCGTGGTGAGAATGATTCAATCGAATGTTTGGCGAAGTTTCACTGCAATGTAGTCGATTGGAATGAAACAAGGATCCATACCTTCACGCCCATGACGAAACTAAAGTAAAGACAACGGACTTAACAAAAAGGATCGCATCCGAAGAAGGCGAAGATAATTTCATCTGCAGGCAAGATCAAAGCATCATGAGGAGATATGAGTTAATTTTCCTTTATTACATTATATAGTTTCAAGATGACTCAGGTGCTTTACTTGACTTTAGCGCAGTGTCATCTTCAGAAAGAATAAACAATGAACGCCATGTATTATTTATTTCAACGTTAAAACGGTTTTTTTTTTTATTTATTTTACCTCTCCCAAGAAAGGCGAACCTATAGCGCTGAGATGCTAGTTTTTCTCGACCGGATTCAACAGCTAAACTCCGAAAGATGCTCAAGAATTTTTCCAATCATTTCACGAAGCCTATAGCTTAATGGGGTGGTATTTCACCGGGCGGCTGGGCTTTGGGACCCCACCTACCATTCAGTAATTGTGCCGAACTGCACAATAGCAAAAGTCGTCTGTTGAACGTAGGTTTGTACAATCAAACGCAAAACACAACCCCGTTACTAACTCAGCCATTGAGGCGGCATTTGTTTCATATAGGCAGTGCATCAGTTCACACCTCCGTCATCACGATGCCCCAAATCAATGAGGTAAAATTCGAATTGCTTCCTAATGCACCATAGTCGCCAGATTTAGTCCCCTTCTATTACTCTCTGTTTCCAATCTTGAAAAAAAAAATGACTCGGTGGAAAAAGATTTGTCAATCATGGTTTATGCAAGTATTTTGATACATGACCCAATATTAATAAATTCGTCATCGCGTTATCGGATTCGTTCTCGAAACACTGTCGACGTTCAACTGATAACGACATTTTGTAACATCACAGGCAATGGTTTCACCAAAATGAATGTATACGTCGTCCACCAATCTTTTCTTCTTTTTTTTTACACTAACGCGCGAATAAAAGGGGATTTTGAAGTACCCTTAAAAGTCAGCGCACAGTGCGAGCGGATGGAGAAGAAGTGGATAAGGAAAGGAGGTGTCGATGTATATTGGTCTTGAATGTCTGGACATCACAACGGCCAGGAAACACATGATCAGGCAGAACATTCCAGATTCGTGTGGTTCGGCTAAAGAATGACTGTCTATGTTTATTTGTGCTGTGGGGGTTGGTTATATGTACCAGACATGGGCAGTAGTTCAACTCAACACCCAAACACTTACCATTGGTTTCACTGTAAATTGTCCACAAAAATAAACCGAACTTCAAGCGAGCAGAAAAATAAAAATGCACGCGAGTATTTAGTTGTTGTGTTCTTTATTTTTATCTACGATATGGCATCGGCACATGCGCTTAAAACTGGGAGCTCACAATGTTAATCACTTAATCCTTTGACGATAGACGCCTACACTCCTTCAGGATCGTTGAAAGTTTTAATACAAAGTTCACTTAAAAAGAACAACGGATTTCTTGACTTGTCGACTAAAAAGAAACACTATACTCCAACTCGCACTCTGGAATCGCGTATCTTGACCGTGTTAAGAACTTGACTACTTTGTAACGCGGCTGGTGAAAGAGTAACGTTAAGCAGCGCGACCGTCCGCTGTGGTGATAGAAATCTGACTCCCTGAGACATTGACTCGATCCTTCGGCCAGTCTCAACTGGTGGTGAATTTCCACCGATGTAGGAGGAGCAAATCGGATCGTTCCCTTGGTGATGACCAATGAACGATCGATTGGGGTTTTGGAAGAATTTTCCTGTGGTGACCGTTCAGGCCTAGATGAAAATCCATTCCCTGAAGGCGGGGATCAACGGAGATGCGAATGTGCACAAAAGGAAATTCGACCTGTCAGCTGTGCAAACAAATAGTCGCTCGACAGCAGCCGCAAACGGTTGCTCTGTTTATTCTAGCAATTCGTTTATGCTAAGGAATGTCGCTGTGCCGTTCAAAATTCTTCTGTTTATACATTAAGTAGACAGAAGCATTCCTTTTCGATAGCCCGCGTGAGAATCATGGCTGATCGTTGTTTAGACAACGTATCCTTAGGCATGACCGATGCGGTGATCGTTTCTCGATAAGGCAATGGATCGTGTAATCAGTCATGCAGATGTACGAATAAATGCGCGTACATTAAGGCTAAGGCCATGTTGTCGAAAGTAATAGGAGAACATTGTGGACAGCGGAAATGGATTCTTCTGTGACGTTAGGTCAACAGAAGATTTGCTCGCCATAGCCAGAGGTAAGGTAAGGTTTGTTTGTTTAACGAATGATATATCGTAGGGCATGATGAATGGAAATCTGGCTTGCAGATGTGCCAGCACACAAATAGCCCAGAATGTCTTCAATGGACCAACGGATTGTTGTTTGAACGATCGACCGATGGTTCAGCAGATAAGGCAAGGGTGAACATGTCATGCACATGTATGAGAAGTGCTTCTTAGCAATGCGCATTGACATGTTCTACTCGGTTAGATAATCCCCGCTGATATATCTTGTTGAGGACTGAATTCAATGTATCAAGCATAAGTTGCTGGTTGGTAATGACGTTCGAAGAGTTTGGACGGGAGTGTTCGTATGAGTATGAGAAACTCAACGTGCTATTGTGGGTATTCATCAGTAGGGTGTGTCAGCAACGACAGGAATTCACTGATATACCACAGTGTTTCGCCGCAGACCGTTCACAAAAGGAAAAATAAAACACACTGATTTAGATTGAGATGAGTTCTTTATTGGGGTCAATCATTTTTTTGTAACACTAAATATTGTTCCAAAAGGGAGGTTTTTAATTAGCTGATGTGTTCTTGGATAGAGTATCAACACTTCACATAAAAACTATCGAACATTATTACTTTCGCACTTTTCAATCGATACAATAAATGCCAGCGAATGAAGGTTTCCATATATAAAACACTCTATTTTTACTTATTGTGGTGACAAACAGTTATATACTTAACGTTCTATTTTTTATTAATATTTTTATTTAATTTGCATATTTCATTTTCGCGACTACAAAATCACAATTAATACCAGCGTCGAACTCCGGCTCTGGCTGACACTCTACACTCCGTGCGCACTTCTCCGATGGTAAAACTCGACTGGCTATTCGCTGCTGATGGAAAAAAAAACATCGCAAATAAAACCGCAAAAAGAGGAGGAGCTGCACGATCGACTCAAGGCGGTCAACCGTGATTGGACCGGGGAATACGGCATACATTTCGTATGTATGTGTATGTATCGCATACAATCGTCCGGTGATCGAGGGTGGTTGCGAGCGTCGCAACTGCATCTCCTGCGAATACAAACAATGCATGGCCTGCGGCTGTGTACACAATTGATTGTGCAATACTTACCGGCAACAGGAACATCTGGGGTAAAAACAACACGAGCCGAAGATCTGGTCATCCTAGGAGAGGCCATAAATCAACATTTGGGTTGATGGATGTGAATTTTCCTAGGTCCGCCGACGGTTGGCGGCCGTTAATAGGGAATTGGATATACCATAAACAATCTGTGATGCAAATGCTATGTTTGGGTATTGCAACGAATATAGGGTGCAGCCATTGCCAGATGTTAAAAGTAAACACTTGATGGCTGCATCCGATTCGTTGCTTGTTTGCGGTCCCTGATCGGTGGAGACCGATAATAGGAAACCAGATATTGCTGGTAATTAGTGAAATGTTTGTTTTGCATCAGCCGAAACCTTGTCGGCGGTGGCAAACTTATGGGACCTGATAGCCGCATGCTAGGGGTGCCATGGACAAACAAAAACAACGAGTAATCAATGAATTCCGTGTTGATTTTGTTTCCATGGCATAAGGCTATGGGAACGAGATGCACTGGGTGCAATGCATGCACGAGGATGAAATTTTCAATGCCACGGCTAGGTGATAATCTTTGCCGTGGACTTAATGTTTTCAGGTATGGTAATGCATGCCCGAGGATGAAATTTTCGATGCCACGGCTAGGTGATACTCTTTGCCGTGGACTTAATGTTTTCAGGTATGGTGGTGGAGAAAAAGGGGTTTGGAAGAAAAAACCCCAAGGAAAGGTAAGTTGCCTAAAAGGTATTCATGTCAGTTATCCTTTGGGGTAACTGAATTAATTCCAGCAATCTGGCTGGCGGTTAATGCCGTAGCAAGGTTACGTAACCTTGCTGAAGGTTCGACTTCGAGGTAAGTCGCATCGCTTGGAATAGTGGGGATCGAGCGATGTATGGCTCTTCGGGCCCTGAAAAGCCCCACACTATCATCAGCAAACGAGTGAATTGGGTTGTGAGTAATTGACAGGAGATTATTTATAAAGATGAAGAAGAGAGTGGGTGAGAGTACCGAACCCTGGGGAACACCTGCATTAAATTGATCAGAGACAGATTTAACACCATCAAGAACCACTGGATTGAACGGATGCCAAACTCTGCATAAGGCTTTTGAAATATCCAATGCGACTACCTTGCTTTCACCGAGTTAGTGGGTGGAATGGCTCCACTTTTCGGTAAGGTACGCCATCAGATCTCCAGTGGATCTGTGGGGAAGAATTAGTATTATGCGCTGGCGTACGGCGCTGGTTCCCTTCTACCTCCATCATAAATTAATCAAATTCACTGGAAGCTCCAACGAACACAACGACCGAATACGTGCAACAGAACTCCACAACACACCGACCACAAGGAGTAAAACACACAGCTATACAGTTTAATATAAGTTCTGGTTTTATTTTGCTTAAATTTCTGTTCTTATTATAAAGGGTTTATGATATCTCACTTGATTAATTACTTTTGTTAGGATTACAAAGAGTTTATGATATCTCGTTTGGTTAACACAACGCACTGCCACGCGACTTGGTAAAAACTACTGTGGGGGTTCTCTACATCACACAGAACCAACCCACAACCCTAACCTGCAACATGCAAAAATCAATAACCCAATAGCATGCATTCCCAAATCCGCAATAAAATATTTTCCAAACCTCCAAGAGAATATAATTCAACCGAATATATTCTAATCACCACCATATGCATTTACCCAAAACTGCGTCAGTCAATTACCTATATTTTCTCAACGCAACCAAGCAATCCACATTTCCCCGAAATTCGTATGCCATAGCAAACGCATATTCAAATCCTCAACGGAACATCAGCAAGTATACCAAGCCGCACACATTTCTCCGAAGTTCATATGCCTTAACAAAGCGTATATCCAAATCCTCAACGGAACATTACCAACCAACTAAACCGCGCACATTTCCCCGAAATTATTTCGGTTAACATTTCTATCTAAACGATATCCCTTGCTTGCACCCAAGCCATTCCAATTTCCTCCGAAAATGCATGCCCATACTCGCTCACGTCGCCCAAACCAATTTCCCGGTACACCCAACCAACGAAGTCAACCCAGCCTGTACGGCCAGAATTCGTTGGAACTGAGTTCTTATGCGAGCATAGCAACTCGTCCACAATTCCTCGTAATTCGCAGCGAGCCTAGTTTTACTATGACGCACCGCCACGGTGCAATGAATGAATCATTTTCATTCATACCCAGTCGTCCTCCAACTACCATAACGCGCGTATCGGTAGTCCCCTGTAACCGCCGCGGCCACGCGGGGGCACCCCGCCCTAGCGTGCCAAATAAAGTCCGCCCTAATGTCCTCCTTCCAATTGCCGCGGGTACAGCGTCGGAAATGAATAGAAAAAAAAACATCCGGGCGCAGTTCGCGGATTAAAACTAGACAACTTATGACAAATCCTAAGATGAAATAAAAAGACCCTTACGGCCGACTCCCAGTGTTTCATTTCTTTCCTTGCGCTTGCGGACACTTTCGCTGGTAAACAACTCTGTAGTGGGGCGACGGTTAACTGGTGCCATACGTTGGTACATCCACCATCGAACCCCCACACTACTAATTAGGATGTAAGGTATATACGTATCCTCGGCGCGCGATCGGTTCGGTCGGATGATGGCGAACGACTCAACGATATTAATTCGCTGGGTAAGGAAATTTGGCCAGTGGTACTGGCTCTCTTAATTGAAGACTGCATTTTCCATCTCAAGAGAAACGTGAAGTCTCTCTTTGGGGGTAGGTAACCTGATCTCATAGAGGAGATCATAGAGATACACATGTATGTGTGCACATTGGTTCTTTCATGGGACAAAGCCATGAGAACGAATCTGAAAACAAAGAAAAGGAAATAATGTGCATCAATGAGATGTGAGTGCGGCTAAGTAAACAGGCCGAATCTCATTGAGTGCTAATTGGGGTTTCTGTTTGATCATGCCGCTAGCGCATGAGAAGCAGATCATGGTGCTAATTGATTCTAGCTTATTTACAGGGAATTGGTGTTTATTGCATCGCTGCCAAGGGTAAGTATACCATACCTATTTGCATTTGCCTATACTGTAGGATTTAATTTATGGCTTAAGACGCGAGATGCGTATATTTGCTTTTGTCCCTTCAGTATAGGTCGCCAGCCGATGTATATGGTGAGGCTGGGAATAGGCGACGCAATGTTTATGATCCCTGTTATGATGGTTACATCATATGTAAACCAAATTATTTCGTTTTCAGAAATGCTACTAGGAAATCTGTGTATGTAAAATTGGGATTTGCTTGGCAACAGAAGGTGCCGAATTGGGCTTGGGATTTATGATGTTTGGAACAGAATTCTTAAAGGGAATTTTGAATTCGAATAAATGAATGAAAGGTAAAAATTCTCTTCCGGGAGCTTTTAGCTAAATACGTCTGATAAACTTAATGCGTGAAGCATTTACAGGTGCTTTTGCGATTGCATTAGCAGAAACTAATGAAAGGTGGGTTGTAGTTATCGGGGTTCTTCGGGTAAGTAGACAGTGTGGTTTGGCGGAACCGCCACAGATCTGTTGCTACGAAAGCCATATTGGGGGTCGATATATGCAAACAGCGAAACTTTATATCCTTGCCCTACCTAAGACCCAGGTTGATTCGTCAACTGATTCGACATATGTTCCTTGGTCAAAATACGATTTACATTCGAGATTCAGTTTTATGGGCGGAGTCTGCGTCTTCACGCGGTCTGATCGGGTCTGTCAAAGAATAGACGCGTTAGAGCCCAATAACTTGGAGATTATGTGGTTGAAAGTCGTGTTGAAGAATTCTGGGAAATTCCTTTGTTGTCTTTACCGTTCCCCGGACGACGATCGACCAGCGATATGTTTCCAACATATTTCACGTACCATCGACTGGATACAGATCAACCATCCGGCTTCTGAAATTGTCATCGTTGGCGATTTTAATGTGCCCACATGAAATGTCCGATTTTATAGTAAAAATTTAAAAGCCTATATTATTTTTCCGTAAATTTGTATTCAATCACAACAGGATCCGTTAGCGTCTATGACATTCTTCCAATGTGATACATGGTCCTTTTCCTTTTTCGTAGAAGTGCTGACTTTTTGAGGCAATGAAATCTTCAAAGGCTTTTATGACGTCTGCTCGGTTCCGGAAGACCTTCTACCGGCAAAATGAATCCAGATTGCGGAAAAGATGGTAGTCCGTTGCGGAAATGTCAGAAGAGTACTGTGGATGCGAACATATTTGAAATCCCAACTGCCACTTGTTTTTGCACCGTTACTTATGCGGTATGGAGTCTAGCTTTGTCATGCAAAAGGATCGGGCCGTGCCTATTGACCAATGCAGGTTGCTTTTCACCAAATTTGGCATGCAATATCACAATTTCCTCACAATATTTGACAGTGGTTATCGTTTCTCCTGGTTGAAGAAATGAAAAGTGGATTCGTCTTTTCGTGGGTGAAGATCGCCTTTGGGGTGAGTTTTGGTTTTGCACCCGCATCCAACCACTAGCCAGGTCTTTTCCGTTATCAAACAGAATGCACTTTTCATCACAGGTGACTATCCGGTGCAAAAACAGTTCAGTTTGGTTTCTTAATCTAAGCGATGCACAGGCGACGTAGTTTTTGGGACACATTCAGTTCATGGGGTACCCACTTATCGAGTTTCTTCACCTTTCCTATGAGAGAAAGGTGTCGACTCATTGTAATTGGGGATACTCCCATGCCTTGTGCAATATCCCGCGCCAATTTCGTTGGGTCCGCATCCATCGCTGCTCTTAAAAGATCGTCGTCAACTAACGTTTCAGGCTTCCCACGTGGTTCATTTTCGAGGCTGAAATCTCCCAAACGGAACTTTCCAAACCAACGTCGTATAGTGCGTTCGTTTACCGCTACATCCTCAAATGCGTCATTCATTTTTTTCATTGCCAATGACGCATTATGTCCCATTTTAAGTTCATAAAGGAAGAGGCTTCGAATTTGAACTGCCGACAGCATGGTAAACAATCCCTAGAAAAAAAAACTGTACTTGTAATGGACCCTAAAATTCTCACACATCAAGCACACGTGCCATTTTACTTTATAAAAAAAAGAAAATTTAACGTTCTGGCACAGATGATCACTTGAGAAATTTTTATTTCCGACTGAGCGAAAATCGGACATTTTATGTAGTACAACTCACTACATTCTAACAAACTCTCCTCCGACGATTGTGGCGATTTGACTCAACTCGTGGAGGAACCTACGCGAGTGCCGGATACCCGAGCTGATTATGCAAACATCCTGGATTTGTTTTTGACATTCGAGTCGAGCATTTATACCTTGGTATCTGTCGCACAACCACTTACATTTCAAGCAAATACCCGCCTTAGACGGCTTCGCCATGTATGGAGGTAAGGGACTGCTGCCTGGGTGTGAGATTACTTCGCGCCCTTTCCGTGGTCGGAGGTGTGCTTTGGAGACTCCAATGTTGAGGTATGCGCGGAGCCGGTCACGGGGATTATTCTTCTTGGGATGGAGATATACATTCGGCATTCCATCAAATGAAGTTCATTTGATAGGCTTTGGTTTGATAAACGGCGCGAGCCTTTAAGCAATGTCGCTCCAATCCTGCAGATGTCAACAAAAGGAATTTTATTAGAATCAGAAACGCATGCAACCAGGCGATTGATACCGCAAGGAAGGTCTACAATGGCAAAGCGACCAATAAATTCCTTGAGTGCCCAACTAGTTCCCGTCCCTTCTGGTCAATGGCAAAGATTATCAGCAGTAACTTCGCCTCCTGCTCTTTTCCTCCGTTGGTGATGGGCAGTGGGACAGTAATCACAAATCTAAAAGATAAAGCCAATGTGTTTACGAATTTATTTTCCGCGAATTCAAACCTCGATGCAGGTCATTTGGAATCACCAGTTTTCGTGCCGGCGCGGAAAAAAATGGAGCTTTTAAACAATGGCGCCCCAATACCACCGATGTTAACAGAACGAATTTTATTAGAATCAGAAACGGGTGCAACCAGATGATTGATACTGCGAGGAAGGCTTACAATGGCGAAGTGACCAATAAACTCCTTGAGTGCCCAACTGGTTTCCGTCCCTTCTGGTCAATGGCAAGGGCTGTCAACAATAACTTTGCTTCCTCCTCTTTTCCTCCATTAGTGACGGGCAGCGGGACGTTAGTCACAAATTCAAAAGATAAAACTAATGTGTTCGCGAATTTATTTTCCGCGAATTCAAACCTCGATGCTAGTCTTTTGGAGCCACATGTGATCGCGCCGGTACGATCTTCGATGAGGGATGTGAGGTTCCGCCCACGTACTATTCAACGCATTTAAATGGACTGGACAGTAAGAAGGCAACCGAGCCGGACGGAATACCAGCAATAGACCTTAAGATCTGTACTCCAGAACTGTCGCCGGTTCTTGGCAGACACTTTCGCTTATCTTATGAAGGCAGGACATTTGCTACCTGTTGGAAAATCGCCCGAGTTCAGCCAATCCCAAAGAAGGGGAAAAAGTGTGTCCCACAAAATTACCGACCGATAGCATTACTGTCTATGTTATCTAAGATGATGTAAAAAGTTACCAGTGCCGAGATAAGTAAGTATTTGGAATGCTCTGAACGATCGTCAATAGGGAATCGGTGGTAGGTGGTCCACGGAAGACCTTTTGACCCTTATAACTGATATATGGACATCTGCGATTGAATGGTATGGTAATTCAAGAGCGATCGCATTGGATAACTCCAAGGCTTTTGACCGCGTGGGGTGCGGGCATACGCTAAAGCCATCATAGGTCAACATCAGTGTGGCTTTATCCCAGGAATACCAGCGATTGATCAGATATTCACCCTTAGGCAGGCGATGGAAAAATGTCTGGAATTTAAGATTCCATTATATCATCTATTCATAGACTTTAAGACCGCCTACGTCAGCATAGCCAGGGTAGAACTTTATAATGCCATGAGAGAGTTCAACATTCCAATCAAATTGATACCACTTTGTAGGTTAACTATGACCAACGTAACAAGTCAAGTAAAAATAGCGGAGTTGCTGTCCAAACCAATAAACATCTTTAATGGACTCCGCCAAGGGGACGGTCTGACCTTCCTCCTCTTCAACCAGGCGTTGGAGAAAGCAATCCGCGACTCTGGAATTACGACTAGAGGAACTATTGTCACCAAGTCCAGCCAGATATTTGCCTACGCAGATGACATCGACATCATCAGTACAACCGAATCGGCTGTACAGGACTCCTTCACCCAGATTGAGCAGGCGGCACAAAAACTGGGACTGCATATTAATGAGGGGAAAACCAAGTACATGGTGGCAACTTCTGCGAAGAGAAGACCTAACGTTGGTCAAACTATCAGTGTAGCGGAGCACGAATTTGAAATAGTGCAATCCTTTAACTACCTTGGGTCAATAGTAGCAGCCGATAACAATATGGAAGAAGAAATACGCGAACGGCTGATAAAATCCAATAAAGCCTACTATGGTCAATCAAGTCTCTCTAACTCCCGAAATTTATCCAGAACATCCAAGCTACTACTGTACAAGACCATGGTCTTACCAGTACTAGTGTATGGATCTGAGATCTGGGTGCTCAATAAAAGGCACCCTGAACTCTTAGCCGTGGCACAAGAGTAATGACCTTGCCCGGAAAAAACAAATCATTATGGAAAATTTGACTTGCTAAATAAGGCCAAGACCGGTTCCCGGTTGTAGTGCCGATGATGATGATGAACTCTTAGCCGCGTTCGAAAGGAAGTTTTTAAGGAGAATTGTTGGCCCCGTATGTGAGGGAGGACGATTTCGGAGACGCTACAACCATGAAGCTAATATTGTAAGAAAAATCAAGTTCGGTAGATTCCGGTGAGCGGAACACCTAGTTCGAATGAGCGAAGAAGACCCTTTCCGGCAAGTCCTTTGCGGCAGGGATGTATGGAAAGCGACGGCGCGGCAGACCTTGTTTGCGATGGAGGGATGGCCTAGACCAGGACGCCAAGAGCCTGGGAGTGCAAACTGAATGACATCGGCTCGAAATCGGGACCGGTGGAGAGAAGTTAAATAAAACCAAGACCGGATCCCAGTTGTAGTGTCGATAATGATGATGATAACGATGAAATAGTGGTCAGGTTTGATGGAGTGAAGTATCTTTTGCATCTCTTAAGGAACGCCATACACTTGGCCGCACTTTTCACAGCTTCTAATACGTGGTCATTCCAATTAAGAGTCGTATTAATTCGAATGCCGAGAATTGATAGTTCCTTGGCTCCGTTGATGCAAGAGACGTTCATTGACAATATATTTACATGTACTTTGGGGTTTGCCTTTGAAGACAAGAGGGAGCACTAAGTTTTTAAGGCATTGTATCTAGTCAGCTAGATAGTTTCCATTGATATATATTGTTGAGGTCGGAATTCAATGTGTCAAGTATAACTTGCTGATTGGTAATGACATTCGAAGAGTTTGGTCGGGAATATTCATATGAGTATGAGAATCTCAACGTGCTATCATCGGCAAACGAGTGGGTTGGGTTGTGGGTAATGGACAAGAGATCATTTATAAAGATAAGGAATACAGTGGGTGAGCGTATAAACCCTGGGGAACACCTGCATTAATTTGATGGGAGACAGATTTGACACCGTCAAGAATCACTTGGATTGAACGGCCAGAAAGATAGTATATTATCCATCGGATCAGGAAATTGTTCACTCCATAAGAATGTAATTTTTAAAAAAGCGCTGGATGCCAAACTCTGTCAGTTAGAAAATGTACAACCAACTTACGATTCGTTTCGTTGACTTCGAGACGAGGAAAATCTCGACGAGGAACCATTTGGCTGTTGATAAATTTCAGGGTTTAAAGAATGCGGATTCGCACAAGATTGCTTCCTCTTCCACTGATGTTAAAGCTAGATGAAAATAACAAAACACAAACAAAACCTTTGGGTAGAAAACAACGTTCCCGAGTATATAACATGTAGTTCGAAGATAACGAAAATAGCACAGAAGTAATTATCCTTCATTCCAGTTGAGTTTGATGAACACTGTCGATCGGAATCAAAGTGAGATGTAACCATTATGTCTTCTTCCATTACGAAATGTCTCGGGTATGTTCCAATAATTCGCTGAAACAAGTCTAATTGTGTAACGCAAAAACGAAGATGGAGCGAATATAACACTGTCGCACAACGGGCAAACAATTACCTGAGTAATGGATTAATATGTTGTAGCTTGCTGCCTCTTCGAACTGGGAATCACTTAACTGCTTGTAACAAAATCCGAAATACACCGTTTCGTATTGTAGTAGTTTGACCCTTTGTTCAGGGAACGTGTCTCCTAGTCGTTAAAAGGAGAAGGGATCTCTTTAGACCGCTCCTGAGAAAGTCCTACTGTGGTCGCCGCCGTGCTTCCTCAAAACCTGAGGGAAGGGCAACGTCCGTTTTGTTGGTTTCCGCCGCTTGTGCGGCTTTCAAAGTCCTCGTCTCCGCTGGGGTTGCTTGAAACGGGGATGCAGTCAAAATAAAACAAGGTTGTACTTACAAGAAGGTTTCATTTATTTTTCTCGGATTCTTCTAATTGTCCATTTGGAATTTTGAAATGTTCCTGGGGTACATCCTCCAGGTACGTTGAATATTTACACACTAACAGCTCGGCACAATGAAGATCTAGATACTGCCGCCTGGCACAAAGAACGTTAAGAGGCTCGGCCCGCTCGGCACACAGAATATCAGGATACTGGCTTCGCTCGGCACAAAGAATATTAGGATACTGGCCCGCGAGATCACTCTACGGTTCCTGTATAAAAGGAAACAAATCAAAGCTACTGCAAGAGATCCATCTGTGGATCAAATACAACAGCTGTGCAGATTGTAGACCCATTCTACCGCTGGCCAGGTCACGGCACAACAGCGATCCAGATTGTAGATCCAATCTACCGCCATCCAGGTCACGGCGCAACAATGAGCTGCCTGTATGGTAGCTACAATACCGCCGCCATGGTCGTGGCGCAGTAACCAAAGCTGCCAACTACAGTTAAAGATACCGCTGCCTAGGTCGCAGCCCCAAGGTCCAGCCTAAGGACTGATCGCCGCCAAGTTCGCGGCGCAACAAGAAGCCCGCTGCCCAGTTCGCAGCCCCAAAGGTCCAGCCTAAGGACCGACCGCCGTCAATCGCAGCTCACTAGAGGGTCCAGCCTAAGAACTGGCAGCTGCCAGGTTAGTGGCGCAACAACGAGCTGCCCCTAAGAAGCAGCTCCTTTACTGTCGCCGGGTTCGCGGCCTATCGACGAGCTGTCCCCAGCGCAGCTACGTTACCGCCGGCAACCTACCACCGTCAACCACAGGTACTTGTTGACATTGAGAAGAAATCGTTACAGCAATTGATTCCAGCCAACGGAAGCAACATCGCACCAATATTAGAAGGTCCAGCCTAAAAACCGACCGCCGTCAATCGCGGCATACTAAAGGATCCAGACGTACGGATCAACCGCGACCAAGTTCGCGGCGTCACTGCAAGGGATCCAGATTGTGATTAGGTCTCGAACTAAGGACCGACCGACGTTAAGGTCGCGGGACACGCCGGGGTCCAGACGCAAAGACCAACCGTCGCCAAGCTCGCGACACATCCAAACAGACCATTCATACAAGTTGCCGCCACCAATGACAGCGAAGTCAAAGGTGACAACGGCTGCATTGGCCGAACAGCTCATAGCGGCTCAGTTCGCCGCACATGAGACGATGTCGTGCGCGTTCGACAATCTCAGGGAGAGAGGGCCACCGACACTGCCCACAGTAGAGGCGCACGAGCGCTCCCTCCAGCGAGACTGGGATGAGATTCGGAATAGGCACTTCAACCGCATCCACGACTATGACGGACACCTTCAGTCGACCACAAAGTCGTTCACAGCCATTGATGTCGCGACTACCACCATGGTGGCCAGGAACTCCATCAACACCAGGCATGCGTATGCCACCTGGTCCTCCACCAGGATTGTCCGGCAAACCCCCTTCGGGAAACGACAGACACCGAAAAGCCAACTGAGACAGGTGATGCCGAAAGCAAGGCCGCCAAAGGAGGAAAGGTCGAGAAGAAAACTGATTCAAAGCCCACAACTAACGCCGCCAAGGACACCAAGAAGGTTCCAGAGCCAGCGAAGGAAGTGAAAACTACTGCAGCAGCACCACCCACCGCTAAAACGACACTCCAAACGAAGACTGATTTCAGCAATAAGGCACTAGCAACTGTCAGTGCACCAGCACCAGCGAAGAAAGACACCAAGACATCCGATGCACCGCAAGAAGGAAAGAAGGCTGCTGCAGAGAAACCCGCCGAGCAAGGCAATGATGACCAATTACCGAGACTGCTCGAGGCCCAGTTCGCGCTCGACCCAGTCTCCCCAATTACGACAAACAGCGTCGTCCAGGGCAATGATGCCAAACTACCGAAACTGCTCGAGGTCAAGTTCGCGCTCGACCCAGTCTCCCCAATTACGACAAATAGCGCCTACCAAAGCAAAGATACCAAGAAATCAGATGTACCGCAAGGAAAGAAGCCTGGTGCAGAGAAACCCGGCGACCAAGGCAATGATACCAAATTACCGAGCCTGTCCGAGGCCCACTATGGCGACCAGCGCCGAGCAAGGCAATATCCAATTATCAAAGCTGCTCGAGGCCCAATTCGCGCTCGACCCAGCCTCCCCCATTAAGGCGAACAACGCCAAACAAACGAGACTGCTCGAGGATAAGTTCGCGCTCGATCCAGTCTCCCCAAAGCTCAATCCGGCTCATGTGCCGATGATCGGACCAACGCCGGGGCCCCAACAGAACCCGATGCCGCACACGCGTTGTGGAGCACAACATCGCATGGCCGTTCCTCGTGGGTTGCGAACTTACAACTCCGACCCAGAGGAACTGGTTCCCTTCAAAACGATTCAAGAACATGCAGTGGCCATGGCAAATATAGGATCCTTGTCAGATCTAACGTCAGTGCATTCCACGACTACACCATCAACTGTCCAAGCAACAGCAGCAACCAATAATGTCCGCAGTGACCGTGACAAACCACAGAGTCCGGTTAATAGACAGTCTTATCAGCAACATCAATTGCAACAGCAACAACTACAGCAGCAGCAGCAGCAGCAGCAACAGTCATCAAGAAATGGCCTAGGAGCAGGCCAAACGCATTTGTCAGTCACCAATCTATCGGTGATGTCAAACAACATATCAACCAAGTGTAATTCGCTGCACTACTCGGATAGAAATCTTTCATCAATCGATAGTCTCTCCGCAGCTGTCAGTGGTACAGGCTGTGGGGTTTTAAGTTGTATGCCAAGACACGGGCACAGTTTCACTTAACTCCCCGACGTGAAGATCCACCGCAAGAATTGTTCACCAGAGAAGAATTAAGAATAAAAACGCACTCATTTTATTTTTTTATTGTTTATATCAGCACATACCCACAGCACACATTTGATGTTAAATGGTTTCGATTTACAGAATTTGTTCTTTAAGCACAGTTGGTTCTACTCTTAATATAGATAGGCACATAACTTTTAATAGTGTTTTCGAAACACGTACAAAATTGCAGATGGGGCTCAGTTGGTAAGGAAACTCAACGCCCGCATTCACTTTACACCGTCCTCGATTGTACTCCGCGGGAGATGAGGTTTGGCTCTCTTATTTTTAAATTCAAGATCTGAACAGCACAATGATTGAGACTCGAGTCCTCCGGGGATAAAAGGAAAAGGCTCTCGCCGCGTAGGTTGTTGAAACTGGACTCGGGGTAATGAAAGAGCGATGTGCACTCGGTGGCGGTTGGATAATGACTGACTAATGAAATGAAACAAGTTTTATAGCAGAAATAAACTTACTGTCACTTCCGAGGAATTTCGAGAAGAGTTGCTATGCTCGCATAAGAATTCAGTTCCAGCGAATCCTCGCCGTACAAGCTGTGTTGGATTCGTCGGTTGCGTATACCGGGAAATTGAAATTGCTTGGGTGCAAGCAAGGAATATCGTTTAGATAGGATATTAACCGAATTCATTTCGGGGAAATGTATACGGCTTGGTATAATTGGTGGCGATGGTTAATGTTCCGTTGTGGATTTGAATATGCGTTTTGTTACGGCATATGAATTTCGGGGAAATTAGGATTGCTGGGTCGCAAAGAGGGAATATGAATTAAGTAGAGAATTGACCGAAGCAATTTTGGGAAAATGTATGTGAGGTGATGTTGTGGCGAGTCTAACATATACACACAATTCACAAGCAAAATAGTGAAAAACACGAACGAAAAATCGAATAAGAAAAATATATCAGAACCATATACCAAGCGATAACAAAAATAATTCACATCAGTGGAGTATAGTCGAGTTTGGAAATCAAATTCTAAACACGGTCAGTAGCCTGATGGGTAACGCTTAGGTAAATTTTTTTTCGTGATTCAAGCTGTCATAGCGTCAGTTCGAATCACACGATCTTCTTCACTATTATTTCAAACGCTATAATTGGTGACTACGACGTGATCTGTACCACACAGCATACACTTTCCCATAGTAAGCAGAACTTCACACACGGTCACGACTTCCGCATAGACCCCAGCCTCCGACGTTTTCTCGTTCTCTCGTTCGTCCCTCTTTCGCATACGAATCTGATCGTAATGAAGATACTGCGAAGGGAGTGGTGTGGCGAGTCTAACAGATACACACAATTCACAAGCAAAATAGTGAAGAACACGAACGAAAAATCGAATAAGAAAAATACATCAGAACCGTATACCAAGCGATAACAAAAATAATTCACATCAGTGGAGTATAGTCGAGTTTGGAAATCAAATTCTAAACACGGTCAATGGCCTGATGGGTAACGCTTAAAATTTTTTTCGTGATTCGAATTGTCATAGCGTCAGTTCGAATCACACGATCTTCTTCACTATTATTTCAAACGCTATAATGTAATTGAGGGAGATGGTTAATGTTTGTAGTAAATTTGAATATACGTTTTATTACGGCATATCAATTTCGGAGAAATTGTGATTGCTTGGTCCCAAAGAGGGAATGTGAATTCAGTAAAGGATTGATCGTAGCAATTTTGGGAAAATGAATGCGGGGATGATTAGAATATATTCTGTTGAATTATATTCTGTTGAAGGTTTGGAATGTGTTTTGTGCAGGGTTTGGGATGTATGCTATTGCGGATTTTGCATGGGGAGTTGGGTTACAGGTTAAGGTAAGGTGACGCGCTGTTAGCGGTCAGGGTTGGTTGGCATTGTGGATTGGTTATCCATGTGGTGTAGAGAACCCCCACAAGGCAACCTAACAGAGACACCGGATGGCCAAACTTCGGCCAATGACCGGAATCATCAAGGACGACCGCTACCACGTGTAGCCTCCCCAATAGGGATAGGAGCGAGCAATGCCCCGCTTGGCGGGCGGCGCTCCCCACCACTCAGGGATCAACCGCATCCCAACCAACCAGCACGCATCTCAGTAATCCACGAGAGGCGGTACTTCACTCGGGTCCGCACCTGAAATTCCGCCAGGACCCGCGGTCGGAGCCATGGAAGAAGCCGCACCAGACTCAATGTTGCGGTCTCATATACCAAAGGCCGCATCCCATCGGTAAGTCTCGATGCAGTCCTTTCGATCACCAGCCATTGCGTGGTCATTGATCCTGGGTTGCGACCTTACAACTCCAACCCAGATCACATGGCCAGTTCCGTGACCACAGAGGAGAACGGCCTCCAGCGACGAGGACTAATCAGCATCCTTCCACTGGAGGAGGAACCCCCCGACCAAGCTCCGGACGACCTCCTGGAGCCAGATGATGCGCTAATGATTGGCGAAGGCGGGCGGAATGTTGTGGATTCGCACTGGATGCAACCAGCGAATTCGCAATTGAAAGCAACCATCGCAACCATAATCAACAAAAGTCAGCAAACAGCTGACATGACAGCTAATAAACAACTAAATTGCTAGCTGTCAACCAACTTCACTCAATTATTTTCTTCTTCGTTTGCTATTCAAGAGACACAGGTCGCAATAAGTTTGAATCGATACAAAATCCAAATAATCGACGAAATAAAGTAATATTTAAGTAAAATAAATAAACCCGATTTATTGTTGCAGTCTGGAGGAGGATTATTTCTGGGATTGCTGCACAATCGACATGGGTATTCTTTTCGCCTTTCACAGCATTACTTTCACGATTGTTTCAGAACGACAACCAACATCAAGGCGCGCTAGGAGCAGCTCATTGTTCCTGACGTCATCCCACGGCCCACCAAGATACAGTTGTTGTGAACGACGCTTGTGAATCGCACAGATTCGCAGTACACAAAAATTACGTGTTGGCCGTTCGATTGCCAATACAGACGGGTATCGCGGGAAAATGTCTGGGGGGGGGGGGCGGAACACATTCAGCAAGTTCAGTTGCGCAACGACGGTGATAATAGAAAAGAGATAGGCATGATACTCGAATCATACTTGTCTTGTCTTCTGTTCTCAAATGAAAAACAAAATGCTGTCAAGCTATGGAACTGATTAACTCAACTTTGGGTGAACATTCTGTCAGTCATTCAACAGTAAAAAAAAGTGGCTTGCAAGATTTCGTGAAGGAAATCTCAGTTTTGAGGACGCTCCACGTCCAGGTGCAGTAAAAAAATTTAACAACGAAGAACTTCAAGTTTTACGGGTGACTATCCATGCCAAACTCAAGAAGAGCTTGCAGAACAGTTAGGAATTACTCACCAAGCAATATCACTTAATCTTTGTATAAATACGTATAGCGTTTGGGATGATAGTGAAGAACGTGTGATTCGAACTGACGCTATGACAGTTAGAATCAACAAAAATTGAACCAAAGCGCAACCCATCAGGCCACCACCGTGTGTACGAGTTCGATTTCTAAACTCAAGTACATTCGACTGATGTGGAATTGTTATGTTATCGCTATGGTATACGGCTCTGATGCATTTTCTTATTCGGTTTTCGTTCGGTGTTCTTCACTATTTGCTGGTGTATTGTGTGTGTATCTGTTAGAAACGCCACTTACCTTTCCCAATAAAGTTGAACTTTACAAAAAGGCCGAGTTTCTACTTGCACACTTATTAAATGTACGAATATATTTTAGTTGCCGAAATCACAATTTTCATATTATATGGTAAGAAAATTGTACGCATGACGGATAATGAGACCAAATTCTGCCGTTGCCTCATGACGGATATAGTCGTCAAACCCAATTAACTGGTTATTGCCGATGTTAAGAAAAATGGATCTGTTTTCCTAAATTGTTAATGACATTATACCTCGGCTACTTCAACCCTCGCATATTCGAAGATCTGGAATTTTTTCGTACATATACGAAAGGCGTATACGAGGGTTGCCTTTTATATTTCGGGATTAGAGAACAAAAACAAATATTGATCATCGAAAATCACTTTATTGTTTTTCAAAATATTACCCATGAAGATCTATACACTTTTGCATGCGTTTGAACCAATTGTCGAAGCACTTTTGCCACTCTGATTGAGGTATCTCCAACACATGCATTCTGAATGCAGCAACCGCTTCTTCAGGTGTCGAAAAACGTTGACCTCTCAGTTTGTTTTTTACGTACGGGAATAAAAAAAAGTCATTCGATGCCAAGTCAGGACTATACGGCGGATGACCCATCAAATCGATGTTTTGGGTGCTCAAAAATGCAGTTGTCGCAGCCGATGTGTGAGACCTCGCATTGTCGTGGTGAAGAGTGATCCGTCTTTGGCGGTTGGTTTTCCTGATTTCTTGGAAGACAACTGGCAAACAAATGGTTGTGTACCACTCAGAATTGACTGTTCTGCGTTGTTCTAGTGGTACGGTTGCGACATGTCCAGTTTTTTCGAAAAAACAGGCGACCATTTGCTTGGAAGTGCTTCGTGCGCGAACAACTTTTGTTGGATTTGGCTCATCTTGAAACACCCAGACAGTCGACTGCTGTTTACTTTCGGGCTCATACGCGTAAATCCACGATTCATCATCTGTCACGATGTCATAGACGTGTTTCGAAGCACCGCGACCGTATTTTTTGAGCATTTCTTTCGACCAATTGACACGAGCCTTTTTTTGGGCGATTGACAAATTGTGTAGGATCCAACGCGAACAAATTTTTTTGACAGTCAAAAATGTATGCAATATTGAATGTATGCTGGCCCCACTAACGCCTAAGGTTGTCTCAATCTCACGATAGGTCACATGACGATCTTCCAATATCAGTTCGCGCACAGCATCAATGGTTTTCGGAACAACAACTGATTTTGGACGACCTTCACGAAATTCATCTTGGAGTGAACTACGACCACGATTGAATTCACCATACCATCGATAAACACTGGTCCTTGATGGAGCTTCATCGCCAAAAATTGAATTAAGTTCATCCATGCACTGTTGCTGAGTTAATCCACGCCGAAAGTTGTAAAAAATAATCGCACGAAAATGTTGACGATTTAATTCCATTTTTGGGCCGAGATGAATCTCTTAAGTTACTGTAAATAACACAAATAGCGCTCGTATGTCAAAACGTTCTGAGTGCGTATAACCTCAAAAATGTCCAACTTTACGACAGAGCTGTCAATTGCCGGATTGCAACGCTAGGGTTGCCAAATCCCGAAACATAAGAGGCAAACCTCGTATGATGAATTAAAATTATTAATAACAGAGCAAGATATCATGAATGCGCTTTATGCTCATGCAGTATTAGTCAAAGAATCATTTCAAGAGTGGTCTGGCACGTTCTCCCTGCTTTTTTATGTAACAGAAATAATTGCACGAATGAGTTGTAGGGGTTAAAATCGCAGATAGACCTCCTACCACAAGTCGCATGCTCTCAAATGAAAAGGTAAACAAATTGCATAGAACTTGTAAAGAGGAATGCTAACATATGTGCGCACACTTCTATCTATCTAAACCACACAAACAGATCTCGTGACTCAGCAGGTTTAATAATCTATCCACCGGCATGCATGATGCACCTAGTAGAATGCATTGTATCTTATCTTTCTTCGATTAACTTTACATTGAGGTAAATATACAATCCCTTCCTGGTGGTTGTTGGTTCTTGGCTTCCAGGTTGATGATCGGTGATCTTCCGTATTCATTTTCAATACTCTCATATGCAGCCAGCAAACTAGCTTCATGGAGCCTTAATCGTTATACCACCAAATGTAACGATCGATTCAAGTTAGCTCATCATCATCATCTTGCTTTGTATATATCGCACAGCATCTGTTATAAATAGTTTTAGAATAAACAAATGGAAATAAACTTGATGGACACACCAGTCAAATGGCACGGAATCTAGTAGCTCACCGTGCACACTCGCAGCACAGGAATACAATCTTTAATAAAAAAAAAATAAAAAAATTAGTGTAATTTCCTCTCGGACGGTATCTGCTGAAGTGATGATAATATGTTTGTTGATTCTATGAAAGGACTCGAAGAAAGAGAAACTTGAAATTAATGAGGAGCTAGACTAAGCCACAACAACGCAAGCATTGCCATGCCTATTGGTATAGCTAGGGGCACAGGCATACTAAAGCGCGTTCCTAATTTATTATACAATTACTTTCGTAATTGCCGTTGTTTGTTTCTCTATCATACCGAGATCGGTTTCATTGCCTTGAATTAATTTCAGTTGAGTTCGATAATTTTGAATTCTTCCCCTGATGTGATCACCCTAGACCGGTTTTAGGTGTTCTTTTATTTTCATTCCGATTTTTTTGTTGTTGTGCTTTTGTTTCAGATGTCTGTGGTTAACAAGGTATCCCGTCGTCTGTAGGTTCGATCACCATAAAAAGACGAGACAACCAAAAAAAGGAGATACAAAAGCATAATATATTTCTCTCAATTTTATGTTTGCCCATTTAACAAGAGATACAACGACCAGGGGTCCAATTATTTATGCAAACGAAAGATCTGAAACCAGAATTCTAATAAGAACGGGCTTATAAGAAGCAGAAAACAAAAAGAGAAGAAATTAAAGGGCTATAATTTAAAACCAATAAACACAAACGAAATTCCGGTGATCTCCATCGGCGCAGGTCCAGGGATGCCAAATGAGGTGATCGTTTATTGTTTTTTTTATAGCATAAAAAAGCTACATAAATCCATAAAAGTCTATCCCCAAGATCGGGAAAATATGTTTCGGCGATTGTCATCCTACACTAGTCTTCCCAGTCGGATCAATAGGCCGCCATTAGTTACAGGACAGAATTTTATTGATCATTGTTGGTTTTTCGAAATGATGTTCATTTTATATTCATAATTTAGTACACAGCTTGCCCTTGTGGTCATGTATATCTGCTGGTTGTAGGGCCGTTAGCACTGAGCTCACCATACGAATAATTGCTGACACGATAGGCGAATGAGATACACGATCATACGTTAGTAGGAACGAATGAATTATGATGTCTACCCCGATCGTCTCAGAGGCCATTCATGTAAAACTGCCTGTGAAGGTGAGGCTGGTTAGCAATGCTACAAATCTGTTTTGAAGGCGTTTCGCCACTCTTTTTGATTTTGCACTTACGACCGGATTTCATGGCTAACTATAAATTTCGCGTCCAACAAATTCGATTTATCACTGGCTTGTTGTTGGGCAGACGCTTCGTTAACATATTTGTACCTATCTGTATTCTGCCGTCTTACCCCGCCGGAGGCTATATACACCTCCTCAAGAAGATCCTTTACAAATACCAAAGTGCTTTATGCAGTAGTACCAGTAGATCTTGAAAGTATTTTTGCATCGTTTCGGAATACTCCAGACACTGTCCTGGAAAACATACAGATCACGGAATGCACCACAATAAAGTGTGAGAGAAGGCAGAGCCCGGACTCAGCTGGAGTTTTACGCAAATTTATTTATTCCGAGTCCTGTATGCACCTACTTGATTTCATATATATGTATATCTTGCCGTGGGTTTTTTATTCTTCGTTTTTTTTTTTTTTGTCTTTAGAAAAGAACATGAACACGGACATCGTTAGGAGCTCAGCTGCACGTCCTGACCGACAAAAAGAAGGAAACCATTGCATTCCCTGTTAAATGCTGATATGTATCTTTACCATGGGTACAAGTACCTTTATTTCATCGACTTGAGATATTGTGCAGTGTTGTTGGTGGTATTCTGCTAGCCTGTAATACCTTTCCATTGTGTGTGTCGGACATTGGGATAAACGGACAAGATGCTGGCGATGAATATGGTCGTTTGTTTGGGCGAGTTGTTCTCGCTATGCCTGCCGAGCCATGGTACCTAGGGGATTTGAACCTTTCGAGTATTTCTCGTTAATATTTTTCCTTCTTTTTCTCTTCACGTTTTTTAGGGTTCTTATAGTAGTTTTTCCTTTTTTTATTTATACTTTTTTTTTATTGCTGGCCATTCTGTTTATTTTGTTCCCTTGGTACCTTTCTTCGAATTGTTCAATAGGAATGGAAAACATCTTGAGGCAGCGGCAGCAGCTTCGTTTCGATCTCGTTTGAATACACATGCGCTTGAGACCTTTTTCTCTTATTAGATGCAATAAATTTTGTAGAAACTACTATAGATAGCTTTACGTGAGAGTTCTACGTGTAAAGTGTTTTTATTTGTATCATTCGTAGTATTTTTTTTTTTTTTTTTGATGACTTCGAAGGATTAACCAATGGAGTCATCACCATTTTTATACGTATACGTACCGACACTGAGAAGAAGAGTATGGTCCTTAACGCGTACTAATTGGAATGCATACCATGCTGAACGCAATTCAAATTTAAAATTGGCCTAGTTGTTATCAGGTTATTGTTTTTAAGAATTGTGTGCGCTCTATACCTTAAATTGTTCTAAATTCTGGGAAGCAATGCTGCAAGTACAGAATGGGGCAGAAGAATTTGCTGATTTGGAAATTCAATCCCGAAAAAAAAAAATATATATCGATTTAATGGGGCAGAAGAAATGACTGATTTGGAAATTTAATTCAGAAAAAAAATCGATTTAATGGGGCAGAAGAAACTACTGATTTGGTAACTGTATTCAGGAAAAAAAATTCAGACATCGATTTAATTTTGTACCCATCATTTAAGGTTTATTTACTCATTTAGTTTATTTTATTTCTATGTTTGATGAGGACACGGGACGATGGAGGAAGTTGTGGCGGTTCCCATAAACGCCACTACTCACCTTCCCAAATTACCTAAAAGTTTCCAAATTACCGGAAGCTCCCATAACCCCATTGTTCTTTGCTAATGCAATGGCATTAAGGTTATCTAATGCATAACCTTAAAGTCTCTGTAAAAAGAATTTCTCCCACAAGGGCATTTTCTATGCATCAACGCATCGGCAAAATTTTCCTAAAAGAATTCTCAAGCATTCATAGTTTATATGCATTTTCCGAGAAGAATTCTTTATAGACCAAGCATCACATTCCTGAATAGAAACAATTCGGTTCACATATAATGTAACCACATAATCATGGAATCTTTTCCTTGCGTCGGCTATTCCCAGCCCCACTATGTGTACAACAATTTTCCCTAGATACACACTGGCCGGCGATTCCTTTGTCCAACGACCAAAGCAACGTCGGTCAGCTTGTTTATGCAGCTGCAATAAACCGACCAGCGATTCGTTTGTTCAATCGACAAACAAGTACCGCATCTCCAGCATTTCCTAATGCAAACACGAACCCGGTTTCTACTGCAGGCAGAGATGCCATAAACATCTAAAACCTCAATTAGCACCAATTCCACGATGCATTGCGGTCTATCTATACAGCTGCAATGCACATAATAAACAATGATCTACACGATCCCTTTGTCTTTCAATGTTTCAGGATTCGTTTCCCATTGAACTTCTCGCATGAGTAAACAACACAGATCTACACGATCGCACAGATACATCGTAATTTAGCCAGCACGATTCACTTACTGGTTACCCCATAGCGAGAAATTTGCTCTCTCTTCTCTTTGCTTCTGAAAACTCACCACGAATTGAGCGTGAATCAAGATCCAGATTCCAACTCTCGATGGAGTCGAAATCCAATGCCCGATCGAGTCGGTCGCGTCACCATCCGCCGTACCGCGTGCACCGGTACGGTGCGAGACACGAAAGTCGCGATTTAACACCCCCTTGTTAGTTTGCATGGTGCGAGTCGCCCGGGCGAATAAAATTAAGTCGAGGTTACAAATGTGTACTATAGTTCAGTGAATTTGTAATAAGTGGTGAGTTAAAACGAACGTAAAAACGATTAATTAACAACCGAGAAATGTAATTTCTGTTTATGTTTTTCCTACAAATTCCTACTTTGATTTAATTACAGTAAAAATAAAAACCATTCAAACATTAAAACAGTGTCTTTTAATTAATTACTTCTTGTTTCTTTGATAGACAGTGTTCGGCGGAACTTTCTTTTAGTGACGATGGGAGTGGAAAGAAACCCGGTACAGTACGCCTGCACACATACTTCCTCCCCACAAAGCTGTGGGGGTTCTTTAACACCGCGCTGAGAACCATCCACAATTCCAACCCCAACTCCTTTTGCCAACTCGCAGTCACCTGCACACAATTCCAAGAGCATCATTTCATGCATTTAATGCATCACCACAAATTTCCTGCAAATAATTCGGTTTAAAGTAACCGTCATAAATCAGAAAACCTTATCGGCGCCCCTGTCAGCCAGCGTACCCTGCCACACACGTGCGCAGCACATTTTCCTGGCTTATCCACAGTCTCGGCAGCCTTTTGTCCAACCGACAAAAGCAGTTTACACATCTCGCGTCTAGCCACCAAAAACCGAATTCTCCAGCGTGTAAATATACACACAAAGAATTCGACCCTTGCCGCCGGCATAAGATACAGTGCACAATCATCATTGTGTATCCAAATTGCACCATTTTGCACCAGTTTTCCTAATGGCATGCAGTCTATTTACACAGCTGCATGCACATCTCCATTGATCCCTTGGTTTCATTCCCCTTTCTCAGTTTCGTTTACCCATGACCTCGTAGCATGAGTAAACAATGGATCGACCATCACACTAGCTAAGATCAACCCAGAGATCCTTTTCAATTGGTCACCACAAAGAGAAACTTCACGTTTCTCTCGAGAAAGAAAACTCACCCCTATCTGAGAGTGGACTTGTGGGGGCGAGGTCGTGGCGCCATCATGGGCGCAGGGTTCTACCTCATCCTCACAAATTGTTCGCCTATAAAACACTGCACGTCACCGAGGGGAAGGAAAACACAGGTCGCACAAGTGAAAAACAAAACACCGTGATTGTCATTCATGAATGTTTTTTTATTGTTTAATAGGTTTAAGATGGAATTTATGGTTACCGGGTTGACAGCATGTTTGCACTAATAACGGTTGCTTATTTTTAACCCACTGAATATCATTTTATTGTTTTTATGGTGGTGCTCAAACTAGTCACATAGGGTGTATAGACGGGGACTTAATACACGAAACTAAATGCGGCCGAATGCTGCTAATACTGCTTATGAACTAGTACAAAAATAAAAAAACAAAACTTATTAAGAACTCGATTCGCGTAAGGGACACGTCCCACATGGGTGCAGACTCCGCTGGTGACGCTTGATGTAAAAAATGCTTTTAACTCGGTGAATTGATATCGGATTCTAGAAGCGTTGGGCGATCTACAAGTGTCACCCTACTTGGTGCGAATATTAGCAAACTATCTCTCGGATAGAAGACTGCTCTATGACACAGATGAGGGGCCACAGGAGCATAAAATAACAGCGGGTGTACCTCAGGGATCTGTATTGGGTCCGCTGTTATGGAATATCATGTATGATGGTGTGCTCAGAGTCAACGTACCAGAAGGGGTTAGAATCATTGGGTAAGCAGGTGATTTGGCAATAGTAGCCGTCGCTAAACATCTAGATGACCTGGAGAATATTTGATCCCAAGCAATCCAGAGCATTAAATGCTGGCTAGATATGGCAGGACTAAAACTAGCTGGACATAAGACGGAAGCAGTTTTAATAAGCAACCGCAAGAAAGTTGAACACCTTGATTTGGAAATAGAAGGACAAATAATCAGATCCAGTCCCTATATTAAATATCTTGGTGTTATACTCGACAACAGGTTCAGCTTCAAGGAACACCTGAGGAAAACGAGTGAAAAAACGGCAAGAGTATGCAAAGTTTTGGCGAGACTGCTACCCAATGGTGGAGGACCCCGGCCTCACATAAGGAAACTCATAACCAGTGTCAACACCTCCACTATAATGTATGCAGCTCACATATGGGCAGGAGCCGCGCAGTATAAGTCATACATGAGGGGAGTGAACTCAGCGCATAGACTAGCATCACTAAGAGTATGTTGTGCATTCCGAACGGTATCCGAAGATGCTATTAATGTTTTGGCCGGGTGGACACCTCTTGACATTGCAGCTAAAGAAAACGCTGCATGGCATACGGTCTCCCAAGAGAATCGTTGGAGAATGCGGACACAATTAGAGCTCTCAAGCCTAAGAGAATGGCAACGAAGGTGGGATTCTTCCACCAAGGGAAGATGGACTCACACCATGATACCTGATATAGAAACATGGGTAAAAAGAAAACATGGCGAGCTGAATTACTACTTGACTCAGCTAATATCAGGACATGGATGCTTTCGGCAATACTTGCACAAGTATAAGCATGTGAATCACCCATACTGCTTGTATTGCGAAGGCAAAATAGAGAGTGCGGAACACGTACTCCCAGAGTGCGTGAGATTCGAGACCGCACGAACGATTTTGGAGAGACACACGAGACGGACAGTTACTCCGGCTGGAGTAATAGAATACATGCTTAGTTCAGAACAGGCATGACGAGCGGAGTAACAGGTAAACTCCGTCCCGCCCCGCGATGGAATATCTGGCGGGAGGTGGTTTTAGTCGGTAAAAACCCGGCATGCCCCTGGATCGGTCTAGAGGTATCTTTTGAAGATTTCCACCTTCGTACCGAAACCAAAAAAAAAAAAAAAAAAAAAAGAGCCCTACGGGGAATGATAAGAATAAAAAACTTAATGTGCGCGCACTGAGGGATGAATGACGACTCAATCGAGGGTTGGAATCTGGATCTTGATTCACCCTCGATACGGTGGTGGTGAATATCCTCTCGGCTAAGGATATGTTTTACTTACCGTAAAGTCTCTCTTTGTGGAATATAAAACCAGATCACGTAATGAAGATCATGGTGGTATGTATGTATGGGTGATCGTACAGATTACAGTGTTTATCGATCCATTTCAGCAAAGGATAAGGAAACCTGAAACGAGGGAAAAAGAACAAAGGGAGAAGCGACCTAAGGCATCGGCCTGTAATGAGGGTCAGCTAAATAAATAAGCTGCAACTCATTAGGTGTGAATGCATTCGGGATACATCATACAATTTGTATATCGTATCTTTGGTCGTTGTAAGAAACGGATTCTTTATTTGCATTTGTTGATGATATTGAATTCAATCCGGCGGCTATGCGCGAAGTTGATGTTTGTTTAGAGATTCAAACAAAGGAGCATTTATGGGTAAAGTGCTTGCAGCTGTATCAATAGTTTCACGTCATTGCGAAGCAATTTAGATGGTTACACGATGACGGTTTGTATAACATCTATGCCAATTGTATATGGCATCTAAGGCAACTCAAGGTCGAATTCTATTGTGAGTATTTACACTAAACGAGAATTTCGATGCATGCATCAATGCCCTTGTGGGAGAAATTCTTCACAGGAATTCCTAGATAATGCGTTGAAGGCATTAATTTCCCTTGAGAAGGGAAATGTTTCAGGTATGCGAGAAGATTGGAGTGCAAATATTGGGAGGCTGGAATTTGCCTGGCATCCAAAGGTGTCGAATAGGTTTTAGATTTATGATCCTGTATGGTGAAAAAAATTCTAGTAGGGAATTTGGATGCGAATTGATGCGTGAAAGGTAAGAATTCTTTTACAGGAACTTTTAGGTTATGCGTTAGATAACCTTGATGCGTGAAGCTGTGGCTGTTCTGCCAAACCCCACTGATTACTTACCTCAAGAACCCCCGTCCCCACAACCCAGTCTGCATAAGCCTTCGCTAATGCAATTGCATTAGCACCTTAAATGCTTCACACATTAAATAGATCAATCATTAACCTAAAAGTCCCTGTAAAAGAAAACTTACCTTCATGCATCCCTTCGCATACAATTCCCCGTAAGATTTCTTGCTCAACTTATCAGGAATTCCAAACCAATTTGGCACCTTCGGTGCCAGGCAGATTCTCCTAGACGAATTCCTATTAACTAGGATTTGGGTTACATACTATGTAACCTTCCCCAGGGACCATAAACATTGCTCTGTCTATTTTTCGGCTTCGCCATGTGTATGATAAATCTTTTAACGTATGCATTGGCCGGCGACCTTTTTCCTCCAGCAATAAAATTCCCAAGCAGCTGCATTAAATTAGCGCAATCGACGCTGAAGCCAATTTCCCCTAACTCGCACCAAGTGCAAACAAAGAACGCTGTTCCTCCATAGGCTTCCTGGCGATACCATAAACAATCCATACCGTTTGTGGTATCCTAAACGCAGTTTTCATTTAATGAGTGGCTGCTATTTATCCAGCTGACCGTCATTATCGAACGATGCATAGGTCGCTTTTCCCTTTGTATTGTAATTGCCCTTAATCCATCCCGCATGACCTCGACGCATAATCAAACACAAACCATTAGCATCCCACGAAAATCGATTTGTTTGTTTCAACGAACACACATCTCCTGGATGCACATTATACCCCTTCTTGGTGTTTCAGATTCGTTATCAGGGCTTCAACCCATGAAAAGAACCGACGTACACATATACATCTCCTTTATGAGATCCGGTTATCGCCACAGTGAAAGCGAATGCACACAGAATTTCCTTAGCCAGCGCATTGAATCTTGAAGTCAAATTCCATCCGCTGACCACAATGGTCACGCGATCTGCCGCTCCTCGTCGCGCGCAGAGGACGCGAAAACACCCGGAGTCGTGTGAGTAGTCAACTAAAATTATAAGAAACCCAATTTCGTATTAACAATAAGTTTACGCGAAGTATAAGAACGCTAAACATTTCATAATGTTTGAGAACAAAAGTGATGATTGTGAAATGTAAGAACCTTTAATAAAAAGTGCGTGCCAATTATAGAGACAAACTTGAGTGTTTCATTTACTTTCCTCCTGGTAAACTCCTTGTGGACCGCGTGTTGCGGAGTTTGTTTTTGTTTCTTCTTTGATGAACAGTTGCTCCGGTGGAACTTATGTTTCGTGATTGATGGGGAAGAAGTGAACCGTGTGCCCGTGTCCGGCATAATACTTCTAATCCGCACAAAGCTTTTACAGGTACTAATGCAATTGCATTAGCGGGAAATGATGGAGTTTGAGGAGCTTCAGCACAGGAAGCTTGGGGGTAATTGGGCACGTAGACAGTGGCGTTTGGCGGAACCGCTACAGACTCACCACGAGTCTCTCAAGGTTAATCATTGAGTAGGGCAGTCGGGTAAAAGCTGCGAAACACAATCCAGTCTAGTTTTAACCTAAGTCGAATGCACACGAAAAACGAGTCTAGTGCAGTCGCGAATCATCCACCAAAGAGTGCACATGGGGTCGAGTTGCTATACGAGGAGCGTGCGCACGGGACTGCGCACACATTAGAGTCGAGTTTCATTCATCAGCGAGTGCGCACGAGTCGGTTCTTGTAAATAATTAAGCAGTGTTACTAAATTAAATTCGGCGTTTAGTCACATTACGTTTGTGTCAAAATATTTTGTATAAAATACATTAAAGCAAAGACAGAATAATTAAGCAGTGTTATTAAATTAAATTCGGAGTCCATTCACACTAAGTTTGTTTTTTGTGAAAATCTTGTATACAAATGAAATTTGAATAAAAACCCGAGTTGTGTTTCTTTGTCCCTTTGTGCGAAATAAGACGAACGGCAACAAAAGCGAATAGACAACATTTCACTCAAAGTGTCTTAATGTTCCGTGATCTACTACCAATTACTTCTAATCTTCACGTGGGATATTAGCGAACCTGTTCCCGTGCTGGCACTCAATACGAAATAACCACCACTAAGCTACACAGCCGTGATTTTGAAGAGGTACATCTCAAACCGTGAGAACCACCGGGTTACGAAGATTAAGATGAACCGGTCATGTAGCGAGAATGGGCAACGACAGAATCGTCAGTTGAACTCTTGACAGAAGACCAATGGGAAAGAGACTGATGAAAATGCTGTGACGGAGATGGGAGGACAATGTAAAGATTTGTACACCAAAAGACATAAGAAAAACGATAATAATATAATTTAGAGTGCTTACGACGAGCCAGTAAGTTAATGTAAGAATGATATTTGTAAAATAGAATTTAACAGTTAGTAATAATTAAGTAAAACCTGTAATTGAATTGTTAAATAAAGGTAGAAGTAAAACAAAAACAAAAACAATGTAAAGATTGTGATTTTGAGGAAAACGGATCAGGTTTCGAAGAGTGGATAGAGCGTGCGTAGAACAGGGAACGGTGATCCCTTACACGCGGCATTGGACCAATAAATAGAGGCTTTGGTCCTGTCTTTCACAGTGATTCTAACTGTCGTACGGCTGGTTCAAATCGCATTCTCTCCCTTATCATCCAAAAACTCTCTAATTCTACAATTGAGACAGATCTGTGGCGACTCTAACAGATACACACAATTCACAAGCAGAAATAGTGAAAAGCACCGAACGAAAAATCGAATAAGAAAATACATCAGAGCCGTATACCAAGCGATAACATAACAATTCACATCAGTGGTGTATAGTCGAGTTTAAAAATCGAATTCAAAAATCGGCCAGTAGCCTGATGGGTAACGCTTAAGGTAAAATTTTTTGGTGATTCAAACTGTCATAGCGTCAGGTCGAATCACACGTTCTTCTTCATTATTATTTCAAACGCTATAGACCAATCACGTAATAATGTTTTAGCAACAAAGAGAAGAATGTTATACGAACCAAGGTTATAACAATTCAAATCGCAACTAAAGTTAGAAGCAAAGCTTCAACGAATCAGACCACGCTCACGAGTAGACGAAGATGTATTTTTCTATCTAAGCTGTTCGATTGCGATATAAACCCTTTGCGCTTGAGAGGTGCCTCTGAGGCACTACTCGGATCAATGCGGTAAATGGAACAACAATCTTTATTTAGGTTTGACCTAACGTATGGCGAACCACACAAACAGTCGAGATGTCTTCGTTCCATCAAGGAACATACTCACCTATGACCAAACTTCACGTGCCCACAGACACATGTCTCCAAGGTCTTTTCATCTGACCAAAAGGTGACATTCATACTCGCGCCAACAAGCCCACGTATCCACAGAAAGTGGACACAAGTCCCGAACAATTTTCCTACGCCTGCACGGCCATCGAAGAACATGATCTAGCATAGAAATTGTGTATCGATCCATCAACTGGATAGACACAAAACCGTTGGCACAGATGTCGACAAACATCACATTCCCGGCGATAAGTGAATTGCTGGAAAACCAATTTATCGACAAAACCTTTGTCCCCGCCGCAATGCACTTCGCCTAAACAAAGGCCACTGCGGAGCAACAGCAATCAACGAAAACGCTGTAACAAAGTAAACAATATGATTACCATTATCCCAGGATCGCCTAAAATAAACCACACACTCGATTGTTTGCATAAGCCACGCAACAGAGGTGTGGAAATTCAGGTGGACCCATGGACGGCAACCTCCTCGTCTGTATGTGTGAGCGCGATCTTTCCTGGTGGAGAGATTCTCGATTGAGAGAAAGTCACGACCCAGGGAAAGCGAAAGGAGAGAAAGTCACCATCTAGGGAATGCGAAAGGATAAAGAAAACGAGGATGGAATAAAATCATTCTCTAGAGAAGACAGTCAGTCGAGATTTAGAACCTCAGCCAGTACCTCAGGAAGAAAAACGACAGGACGTCGCGCGTGTATTAGAAATAACCGCGAACTAGCAATCAGATTTAATCAAATAAACGTAATGTGTGCGAAAGTTTAAAAACAAATATTGTAAACGGAAATCTGCAAGTCGCAGCAACTATTAAAAATTCGTGTAAAGAAATATTATTATAAGAGAACAAATCAAGAATAATAATAAGACGTTTGTAGAAACAATTTCTCAGTGTTTTATTGGTGTCCGTGTTCCAGTGTGTTTCTTTTCTTGTTTGTAAACGGTATTCGGCGGAACACCTCCTCGGCCATCGGCTAATCAACACTTCAGACATTCGAACAAACAAAATCCGCCAAAAGTCTATTCGTTGTGATGGCTTTAACCACTTGGAATAATGCTCAATAAATACCGTGAAAAGGATTTTACGGGGCGGTTTTTTTTTTTTTTTTTTTACACTACCGCGCGCACAAAAGGGGATTTTGAAGTACCCTTAAATGTGAGAGCACAGTGCGAGCGGGTGGAGGGGAAGTGGATAAGGAAAGGAGGTGTCGATGTATATTGGTCTTGAATGCCAGGACATTACAACGACGGGGAAACACATGATCACGCCGAACATTCCACATTCGTGTGGTTCGGCTAAAGAATGACTCTCTATGTTTATTTGTGCGCCTTAAGTTGACTTTCAATGTGAATTGATGCGCATTCACAGATTGACGGGTATCGCGGGAAAATGTCTGAGGGGGCGGAACACATTCAGCAAGTTCAGTTGAGCAACGATCGTGGTAATACCTATAGAAAAGAGATAGGGTTGATACGTTGTGCCTGTGTTCTAACGACGGAATTGATCGACTTCCGGCTGGGTCCCCAATAAGTTTCACTGCTCGTTTTTGCATCCTGTCGAGCACGTGTAGTGCAGTTATGGATGCGCCTGACCAAATATGGGAGTTGAACTCCATTTGTGGACGAATATACGCCTTGTAAATAGTGGCCAGGTTGGATGGAGTGAAGTATCTTTTGCATCTCTTAAGGAACCCCATACATTTGGCTACACTTTTCGCAGCTTCAAATATGTGGTCATTCCAATTAAGAGTCGAATTAATTCGAGTGCCGAGGATTGATAGTTCCTTGGCTTCGTCTATGCACGTGCCGTTCATACACAGTATATTTACTTTGGGGTTCGCCTTTGATGACAAGAGGCAGTACTGAGTTTTTAAGGCATTGAATATTACTCGGTCAGATAATCCCCATTGATATATCTTGCTGAGATTTGAATTCAATGTATCAAGCTGGTTGGTAGTGACGTTCGAAGAGTTTGGTCGAGACTGTTTGTTTGAGTATGAGAAATTCAATGTGCTATCATCAGCAAACGAGTGAATTAGGTTGTGAGTTATTGATAAGAGATCGTTTATAAAGATCAGGAAGAGACTGGATGAGAGTACCGAACCCTGGGGAACACCTGCATTAATTTGATGGGAGACAGATTTGACACCATCAAGAACCACTTGAATTGAACGGCCAGAAAGATTTTATCCATCGGATCAGGGAATTGTCCACTCCATATGAATGCAGTTTTGACAAAAGGGTTGGATATCAAACTCTGTCGAATTCTTTTGAAATATCCAATGCGACTACTTTACTTTCACCGAGGTGGTGGATGGAATGGCTCCACTCTTCGGTAAGGTACGCCATCAGATCTCCTGCGGACCTGTTGCTACGAAAGCCATTTCGGTGGTCATTGAGGAGGTCATTTGATTCCAGATATTTCGAAAGTTGACCGTTGATAAATGATTCCATTACCTTCAAGAGAAGAGGAGTTAGTGCTATGGGTCGATAATAAGAAAGGGATGATTTGTCACCCTTTTTGAGAATTGGGTGAATGTTTGCTGACTTCCATCTATTTGGGAAACGGCCAGTAGAATAAGACAAATGGAAGAGTTTCCGCAGTGGTTTAGCGAGTGAAGAGGAACATCTCTACAAGAGAATTGGGGGAATGCCATCCGGACCATCGGATTTGTTTGCATTTAGCTCTTTGAGTGCGCGGGCAACAGTACGCGTTCAGGTGTGAATCTGGCTCATGGTGTGCTGCCTATGTTCAAGTTGAGGCAATACTGATGTGGTATCAGACAGCGTTGCTGCAAAATGTGCAGCAAGTAGATTCGCCTTCTTTATTGCAGTGGTGACTGGTTTGTCATCGACTATAAGCGATGGAATGAATGAAGAGACCGAGTTCTGGATGTTTTTCACGAATGCCCAGAAGCTTCTACTACCCGTGGGAGAGTGTAGTATTTTTTGTCTCACTCTCTGGTCATGCAAGAACTTTGCGCGTTGAATATACGCATTGCAGTCATTTCTAGCTCTCTTAAATCTTTTTCGGTTTTCCTCAGTATTGTTTGATTTATACAAGCGGAAGCTCAACTCTTTAGCCTTAATGGCTCCTCTGCACCCAGAATCGAACCACATATTTCTCTTGGG
Source organism: Microdon myrmicae (assembly GCA_963931805.1). Taxonomy (NCBI): domain Eukaryota; kingdom Metazoa; phylum Arthropoda; class Insecta; order Diptera; family Syrphidae; genus Microdon; species Microdon myrmicae. The sequence continues at coordinate 46,795,491 of OZ007497.1, read as the reverse complement.
TTTGATACTCTTTACTCTGTGTGGAATAAAGGTCCGCATGCCAAGTAGAATCGTGTCTGTCAATGTCTCCGCTATAGAGTCAAAATCGTTATGGAGGAAAAATAACGACCAATTTAACCTCCCAAAAAAGTCGTTCAGACCTTCCCAGTTGGCTTTCTCATAGAACCATACTGTTCTTTTGGGAGCTTTCTCATTAACGTTACTTAACGAACATACAGGGCAAAGTCTCTACTTTCAAACCGGCGAATGCCAGGACGATCCTTGTCCCTGTTCAATCCAAGTTGACATGCAGTCGCAACGTGACACCCCTGGATAGCTACTTTGGCCCCCGGCAAGTAGTGAACCAATGCATGCAGCGACATCCTGAGCAAGGTTGGCGCAAGGCTAATAACCATGCCCGGAAAAACAAATTTTTGTGGACAATTTAACAAGTCTCGGATAAGGACCGGATACTGGTGGAGAGACTTGCTAAATAAGGCCAAGACCGGATCCCGGTTGTAGTGCCGATGATGATGATATGAGCGGTGACGATCAGTCTGACTAATTGTCCTTGACATACTATTGAAAAGGTTTTTACGGGACGGTATGGAGATTACTGTTTAAAAATTCCAATGTTATTGTTAACTACATAAAATACGTGAGCGGTAGCGATCGGGCTGACCAATTGGCCTTGACATACTATAATGGCGAAGCAATTTTTTTTTGTTGGGGTTTGGAGATCTGTTCTATGAATCCGTACATTCTTTACAATTCAGCAAAAAACCAGAGAAACGAACGGCCGCAAAGTCACCTTCAATACATGAACATTGTAGTTGGCCAAATGAGGGAGATTTCCCACAAAAACGTGCTCTAGCTTCGAGTTCGCAGAGCAGTTCTGAAGAAATCCGATTAAATGAAAAGCTTCATGTTATTCTAATTGTAAGCAAGGTTTGTCCTGAAAGAATGAAACTTGGCAGAAGGCAAAAAAAAACTGTACACTACTGTGACACTTGCCCCGACAAGTCAAAAAAGCATCTTGGAGATTGTTTTCTAAAATATCACACGAAGCAAACATATAGAATTTAATGTTTATAAAATTCCTTTCTTTACACTATGAAGAAATGTAAAATGTTAAAATATACAATCATTTTAGGCTAGAAACCTCGAAAAAAATGGGAGCCGTTAACCCCTCTTGGTTTACTGGTTCGCTGGAGCGAAAAGCGCCTCGAGCGCAAAGGGTTAATAACTATGGTATGCGATTCTGGTGATTTAGTTTTTCAATTGTTTTTTTTTTAGGTCTGGGTTTTTTACCAGGGTTGCGTGTTCGTGTGTTGGAATCATCATAATTTCAGCATGAATAAATCGCAATATGCGATGTATATAAGCAAAAAAGGGAACATCAGTGTCACGATTTGTGATAAACGGGCAGGTCACAAAATTTAAGGAAGGTATAAATTCGTTCGGTCAGTCAGTGGGAAAACAATCCCACGAAAAACCCGGTACAAGGGAACAAATCATTAAGAAAACACCGACTCGGCAAAAAGAAGGCGTAGGGAAAAACGAAAAAAACGGGATATATACGTCGGGACGTGGAATGTTCGAACGTTATATAGTCCCGGCGCGATACAGACGGTCGTAGAAAACGCAAAAGAATATAAAATGGACATCGTCGGGCTTCAGGAAGTCCGGCTCCAACATCAAGTAATCGAAACCAACGGATTTACACTGACGTGTGAAGTTACCGACACACGTCACCTCAGAACCGGCTTCATCACAAGCAAGAAGATAAAGCTGTGATGATGTGAAATTTATTAATGACCGAATGTTAGTTCTAAAAATACAAGGCCCATGGCACAATTATGTACTTATAAACCTACACGCTCAACAGAATCTACTGACGACGAAACGAAGGACAAGTTCTACGAGACCCTAGAGGAAGTATTTGATGGGATCTCATCATTCGGTGTTCAAATCCTCCTCGGGGACCTCAACGCGAAAATTGGATAGGAACACATCTTCCAACCAAATATGAGTAAAGAGAGCCTACGCGCCGTTTCAAATTATAATGGAATTCGAATTATTACGTTCACTGCGTCAAAAGATCTGGTAGTGAAAAGCACGATGTTCAAGCACAAGCAAATTGATAAAGCCAGACGGCGTAACGCGTAACCAAGTAGACCACTTCCTCAGACACCACTCGAACATCCTTGGCGTAAGATCATATAGAAGAGCAGATTGCGATTCTGATCATCTTCTACTGATAGGCGAAATTAGCAGTCGGCTCGCAGCAAACCCACACGGCCAGACACGAGAGACAAGCAAAATGTTCGACATTGATAAACTAAAAGACCTGCGCAACAGGGCTGAATATTAAGATGAACTAACGAATAGATTTAGCATCCTAGAGAATGGGAGCAGAGAGGAAGAGGAAGTCAATAGTGTGGCCACCAAAAGGGGCATCAATCAGAGACACAATCAAACAAACAGCCCAAAGGTTTTAGGATTTAAGAAAACAAGTAAGTCAAAACCTTGGTTTGTAGATGAGTGCAGGGCGAAGATCGAACAATGTAAACGCCTCAGAGTGATCCACTTAGAAAGATATGATAAAGTCAACGCAGATAGATATGCGACAATTCGGAAAGACACAATGAGACTCTTCAAACGCAATAAACGTGAATGGGAGCAGACTCGGATCGAAAAATTCCTAGAAAATGCCAGAGCAAAGAACATCGGATGTATGTATGCCGGCACAAACTCATTAAGCAATGGCTACCGAGGGAGAGTCAAAATAATTCGAGACGCAAACGGCTGTCTGGTCACAGAAACAAAAAATATCGTGACAAGATGGAAGTAGTACTTTGAAAACTTGCTCAATGTGCGCACCCATCAACCGCAAATAAACGCACCAGACGTACATACAGTCAAGCCTCAGATCCCAGATCCCTCTTTCAACGAAGTTGTAGACGCAATAAATCGATTGAAAAACAACAAGCTCCCGGAGTCGACTGCATACCGGCAGAGCTTGTGAAGTATGGAGGAGAGGCAATCGCTCGAAAGATCCACCAGCTCATCAAAACAATATGGGATAAGGAAGCCACTCCGGAAGAATGGAAAATCTCAATAGTCGTCCCCATTTACAGATCTGATTGCGAAAACTATAGAGGAATGTCATTGCTCCCAATCACATACAAAATATTAAGACGCAGAAGAAATACTGGGAGACTACCAATGCGGATTCCGTACGAACCGGTCAACAAGCGACCAAATGTTCACAATAAGGCAACTGCTGGAAATGAAGTGTGCATACGGCGAGACGTTTCACCAACTGTTCGTTGACTTCAAAAAGGTCTACGACTCAGTCGCAAGACAGGGACTCTACCATATTGTAGTTGAGCTGGGAATCCCGAAAAAAATATGCTGCCCTGATTCAAATTTGCATGAACGAAAACAAAGGGCGAGTTAGAGTCCAAAAACCACCTCTCAGAACAATTTGAAATCCGAGACGGACTGAAACAGGGGGATGACCTCTCACCATGTCTTTTTAACCTGTGTATGTTATCAGAAAGGTACAAGACGACAACATGGTCGGATCATTCTTGAACAGGGTCACACAAGTGCTCGCATATGCGGATGACATCGGCGTTTTTGGCGATAATCTAGAAACTATAAGTAAAAATAGTGAAATCATCATGCAACCGGCAGAAGAGGTGGGCCTAGAAATAAATGAAGACAAAACAAAATTCATGATTACGGTGAGAGCAGGTGGACCTCAGGAACACATAAACGTCAAAGGCAAGACATTTGAAAAAGTTAAAGAATTTAAATATCTGGGAACAATACTGACGGCCAGTAACGAAATGTCAAAGGAAATTAACAAAAGACTGCATTCCGCCAACGCTAGTTGGCACACAGTCAGTAAACAGTTGAAATCCAAACTGCTATCACGTAATATAAAGCTCCGGGTCCATAGAACCATAATCATGCCAATTGTTCTATATGGATGCGAAACATAGGCTCTCAAAATACGGGAAGAAAACAAATTTCGCGTGTTCGAGAATAAAGTTTTAAGGAGTATCTTTGGAGGTAAATATGACGAGGATCCAGGACAATGGAGGAAACTCCACAACCACGAATTGGAAGAGCTATACCACAAACCTACAATAGTGAGAGTAATCAGGTCGCGAAGACTAAGATGGGCCGGACATATGGGGCGAATGGGCAACGATCGGACCGTGCTTAGAATTCTAGACGGAAGACCAACGAGAAAGAGACCGACAAGAAGGCCGCGACGGAGATGGGAGAACAATGTTGGGTTTGACCTTGAGGAGATCGGATCGGATGGTCAAGCTTGCGAGGAGAGTGCACAGGTCGGGAAACGATGGCGGAGTTGAGTCGACGAGGTAATGAACCTCCGCGTTCCTACAGGCCAATAAATAAAAAAAATTAAAAATATAAAGTTAGTGGGAATGTGTGGAATGAATGAATGAATATTAGAAAATAAATGAAAATAAATGGAACACTGTCAAGTTTGCTTCAAAGAAACTGGGTTGTCTTTTCAGGGCTAACGTATAGTCTCTAATATAAAGTTTGTGGAGTTTTCAATAGGTGGCGTCAAGAAAATGAAGAGGCTAATCTGTCCCCAGTTTATGTATGAAGTTTCGTGACATTTTCCTTTACAGGCTACAGTAGTTTGAGTGACGCTACTTTCGCCTTCTTAGAAAAAAAAAAAAAAAAAAAAAAAAAACAGGAATATCACATGATGATCGAACATTGAACAATTATTGCAATGGTTGCAGAAATATTATACCACATCTGCTCCTTCGAGAACAACAGTTTATCGGTGGCTCAGTGAATTTAAAATGGGCCGTACACGCACGGAAGGCGTACATCGCTCTGGAAGCTCAACAGAGGCCTACGTGTGCGGAAATCGTAGAGCAAGCGCATCGAATCGTTTTGAGTGATCATAAGCTGAAGTTGCACGAGTTAGCTGAGACCGTGGGCATCTTAAAAGAACGGTCGGGATACATTTTGCACTATCTTTTGCTATCGGGGCGATGGGTGCCGTGTTTGCTGACCGTCGATCGATAACGGCGTCGTTGACGATTCAACGGCCGGATTGACGTTGTTGCAGCGTAATCGAGCGGGCTTTTTTCGACGTTTTGTAACGATGAATGAAACCTGGGTCCATTACCATACGCCCGAGTCTAGAATAGGCAGTCTGCAGCGTGTTTGGAAAGCCACAAAAGCCGACCAAAAGGCCAACGCTCGGTCGCGAAACTTATGACCTTCATTTTTTGGGATGCGCATGGCATAATCTTTATCGATTACCTGCAGAAGGGGGAGAACATTCAGAGCACAGAATTATGCAGCGTTTTTGGACAAACTGAACGATGAAATAAAGAAAAAACTCCCCCATATGGCGCAGAAAAATGTTTTGTACCATGATGATAACGCACCTCCACACACGTCCTTGAAAGCGCTGACCAATTGGACCAATTGGTTACTCACCCACCGTATTTTCCAGACTTGGCCCACAGCGACTATTATCTATTCCGAAACCTCAAGTGGTGCAAGGGAAGAGATTCAGATCAAATGAGGAAGTCATCGCACAACCCGAGGCGCATTTTGAAAGCTTCGTCGTTTTCGCTATATCAAATGTATCGCTCTCGAAGGCAACTATGTTAAGGAATAAATATAGCTTTGCACAAAAAACGCGTTTTCGTTGAAAATTCCTGACAACTTCTTCTCTATAAATCACAAATTAGACACGCACTTGAACACCATTCATATATTCGCTGTTCCACTCCTAAGTATACTCTAGACCTGCTCCACGACATTCAGAGGTGAACATGTCGCTTAATTAACAATACAACACAAATATCAAAGATGCACCCACTCTCGCAAAGAATGTGTCTTCGTTGTGGGAGATGTGCCTCTCTTATAAACGCAGGGTGCTGTTTATGTTCTAGGTCAATTTTGTTTAGCCATTATTTCGGTTTGTACATTTGTCAATAGGTAGGCTGAGAAATTCTAAAGAAAAATTGAACACTATTCCTCTAGGATTGAGAATGAATGAATGAATGAATTGATGGCAACTTTTTCTTCCGTATAAATTCCAAATTAGACCCGTGCTCGAATATTGGTCTTATGTTTAGACCTATGCTCTCAAACATACTCTCGACCTACTTGAGAGTATACTTGACCGGGGATACGGCGCTGACATCGGGACTACAGTCGCTATCACATCGAAAGCGCGTAGCCCACCTCTGTTCATTTTACAGATAGTATCATGGGTACTGTTCTTCGGAGATTAGTGACATTGTTCCGCGCAATGCGGTTTATATGGGCTCCACAAGACAATCCGAAGAACAGCACCAATTTGCGGTTCCTCTTCCGATGGCGCGATTATCCCTGCATCCAGAACTCGTACCGTTACAGAACGAGGAAGCTGTGGAATGCCCACCCCGCGCGAATGTTCTCGGAGTGTTACAACCTGCAATGGTTCAAGAAGAACTGCAGCGATTATTTGGTGACCTTTCGGGTCGGCGCTATAGGTTCGCCTCTCTCGACAGAAGTATATTAAAAAAAAAAAAACAAAAACAAAAAAAAAAAAATATATATATATATATATATATATATGTATATATATATATATATATATATATATATATATATATATGCATATATATATATATATGATATATATATATATATATATATATATATATATATATATATCTACTGGTCGATTTAACACTAAAAGTCTCTAAAATTGTCATGAAAAATGTGGTTAAAAGGGTTCTCTCATGTCGTTGTCAGAGGCAGGCACTTGATAGACACAATGTTCCATTCATAATGTAAAAAACCAGGTATACACCAACAAACAATTGGCATACCATGATATTTAAGGTCAACAGTCGAAATGAAATGTTTGAAATAAAACCAGAGTTTTGCGAAATAGTTATGAACAATAGCCCTATATGACCTCGCCTTTGCGCCATGACCAAAGCTGGCTTCTTGATTGACACATTTTTCATTCATGATGTTATAATCCAGATATATTTAAAAGTAAATTATAAAACAAAAAGAAATAATAAAAAATTCCATTCAAAAAAAAAACCCAAAAACTTCGATCTGGAATATACTAGGTGTACCGGTATGAAGTTTTTTTTAAATAAAACACTAATTTTAATGGGAAAGTAAAAAACATTTTATTCGAAGTATTGGCCATTGCTTTCTACACATTTCGACCACCTTTCTGGCAATTTGTGGATACCACGCCAATAAAACCGGTCGTCTTTTGGGGCAAACCATTCGGAGAGCCAATTTTCGACTTCTTCGTAGGAATTGAAATGCTGCTCAGCCAATCCGTGTCCCATCAATGAAAACAAATGGTAGTCGTAAGGAACTTAGTCTGGTGAATACGGCGGGTAACACTTCCCAGCCGAGAGCTTTTATTGTTTCTTTGACGGGTTTTGCTGTATGACTCGGAGCATTATCATGCAACAAAATTACCTTTTCGTGTCTTGTGGCCCATTGTGGTCGTTTTCGATCAATACATGGTTCAAATTGATCATTTGTTGTCGGTAGCGTTGCGCATCAACAGTTTCGCCAGGTTTTAGAAGATCGTGATGCACCACCCCCTTCTGGTCCCTCGAAACACAGAGCATTGCATTTTTTCCGAACCGATCAGGCTTTGCAGTCGATGTTGACGCTTCTCCTGGATGTACCCATAGTTTCTTGGGCTTAGGATTTTTAAAATAAATCCATTTTTCATCACCAGTCACAATTTGATGCAATACTGACCGCCTTTCGTGTCGTAGAAGCAACGTTTCACATGTGGTGTTTCGCTTTTCCATCTGCCTGTCATTCAATTCATCTGGCACCCAGTTTCCACACTTTTGGATATTTCCCATAGCTTTTAAACGGTCAGAAATTGTTTGTTGTGCAACATTTTACATTTGCGCCATTTGTTTTTGACTTAAAGTGTCATCTTGATCCAATATTGCTTGCAATTCGGCGTCTTCAAACTTTTTTGGTGGTCTTCCACGTTCTTCATTTCGCACATCAAAATCATTATCTCTGAACCGCTTAAACCATATTTTGCATGTTGCTTCCGATAGAGCATGATCACCATAAGCCTCGACAAGCATTCGATGCGACTCTGCAGCACTTTTTTTTCAAATGAAAACAAAAAATTAATGCTTTCCGCAAATCATCATTTTCTGGTAAAAAATTCGACATTTTTTTAACAAGATTAAAAAAAAAGATGTTGTTTGTACAATGACTTGATGCATACTAAATATGTTTGACAGATGTCAGAACAACCAAATAAAAAAAATTTAAGGGCTCGTTCACAACATACATTTGTATCTTGACGTTCACTTCATACCGGTACACCTGGTAAAATGCACCCTGCTTTGCTACGGAAACTATCCTTTTCAAAGTTTTATTTAAAATCATCATCATCATCATCAGCACTACAACCGGGATCTGCTCTTGACCTTATTTAGCAAGTCTCTCCACCGGTATCCGATCCTTATCCGAGACTTGTTAAATTATCCATAATAATTTGTTTTTCCGGGCAAGGTTATTAGCCTTGCGCCAACCTTTCTCAGGATGTCGCTGCATGCATTAGTTCACTACTTACCGGGTGCCAAAGTAGCTATCCATGGGTGTCACGCGGAGACTGCATGTTATCTTGGATTGAACAGGGGGAATGATCGTCCTGGCCTTCGCCGGTATGAAAGCAGAGACTTTGCCCTGTATGTTCGGAAAAAAATTAAATCGGTCTCTGCTTTTTTTTCTGAATCAAAATAGCCATTAGAAAAAAAAAAACAACGATCGAAAATCCAAAAAAAAAAACCAAAAACTTCGGCCCGAACATAAAAAGCACTCTGTTGGGAACAATAGGTATAAGAGAACTCGCTTTTGTACCAAAACCAAAGCTGGCGCCTTGATCGACACATTTCTCAATGATGATGTTATAGCCCAGATATATATAAATGTAAATTATAAAACCTATTAAACAAATTCCATCTAAAAAGGGAACGCAAAAACTTCGAGTTGGAACATAAAGTGCGCCCGATTTTATTATGGAAACTATCCTTTTGAGAGTTTTATTTAAAATATCCATTAGAAGAAAAAACAACTATCGAAAATCCATTAAAAAAAAAAAACGTCGGCCCGGAACATAAAAAGCACCATGCACTACTACAGAAACTGTCCTTTTGAGGGTTTTATTTTAAAAATGCATTAGGAAAAAAAAAACAACGATCGAAAATCCATAAAAAGAAAACAAAAACTCCGTCCCGGAACATAAAAATCACCCTGCATTACCACAGGAACTATCCTTTTGAGATTCATTTAAAAAATCCATTAGAAAAAAAACAACGATCGAAAATTGATTCAAGAGAAACAAACAATTCGGCCCGGAACATAAAAAACACCCTGCATTACCACAGACACAATTCTTTTGAGTTTTATTTAAAAAATCCATTAGAAAAAACCAACAATCGAAAATCGATTAAAAAGAAACAAACAATTCGGCCCGGAACATAAAAACCACCCTGCATTACCACAGAAACAATTCTTTCGAAAGATTTATATAAAAAAACCAATAGGAAAAAAAAAACAACGATCGAAAATCGATTAAAAAGAAACAAAAACTTCGGCCCGGAACATAAAAAACACCCGCATTACCACAGAAACTGTTCTTTAAGGAGTTTTATTTAAAAGTCCATTAGAAAAAAAGCACCGATATAAAATCCATAAAAAACTAAAAACTTCGGCGCGGAACATAGAAAGCCCCCTGCACTACCACAGAAACCGTCCATTTGAAGGTTTTATTTAAAAAAATGCATTAGGAAAAAAGACAACGATCGAAAATCCATAAAAAGAAAACAAAAACCCTGGCCCGGAACATAAAAAGCACCTTGCATTACTACAGAAACTATTCTTTTGAGAGTTTTATTTAAAAAAATCCATTAGAAAAAAACGATTGAAAATGCATTAAAAAGAAACGAAAACTTCGACCCGGAACATAGAAAGCACCCTGCATTACCACAGAAACTATTCTTTTGAGAGTTTTATTTAAAAAATCCATTAGAAAAAAAACCAACGACCGAAAATGCATTAAAAAGAAACAAAAACGTCGGCCCGGAACATAAAAAGCACCCCATATTCGCACAGAAACTAGCCTTTTGAGAACCCTAAAATCACTTTAGGGAATGCGGTTTGTTTGCGCCCCATAGAATAATTCAAAGGATACCATCAATTCCATTTTAACATAACGGAAAAGCTTAGAACACCCCTTCGATGCGAGACCTTCCAGGTCGCTACAATTTGCAACTGTTCAAAAACGTATTTAATAGCAGCACAAGAGCACTATAGGTTAGCCATTCCGGTGAGAAGTATTTAAAAAAATATTTAACATACAAAATTACTCTTATTCTTTTCTCAAGTGGTAATTGTTACTCCATAATTTCCCCCTAGTCTCATATAGTAACGTCATCTCGTCGGGTTTGAATTTGCCTCTAAACCAGTTTATCTCGCTCTCTATTTGTGCTGCCTTACGTTCGTTTTCCCCCAAACATATATCATTTCTATAGTGGCTGCCAATTAATCTCCAGATATGTAATCAAGTTCAGCTGACTCTTACAAGTTTTGATTGATATGTAATTAGGTAACTGTAGATACCCTCGCAATAAAGATTAGACAGGCAGAGAATTCATTGGGCGATCCCGGAATACCTTTAGATTATTTGATTTGAATACATTTGAAATCAATGACGACATCTGGAGCCTACACAGCTGTGCGGAAAAGCCTAAACTATATAACCGACCCTAAAATGTACACCTAAATATTTTACAGGCACCCGTGGCTAATGAACTGAACGGGAGAAAACTGTGCTCGGCTTTGTGACTTTTTATAATTTGCCCCCTAATGTTTTTTCTTCGATTATTATTCTCCCTCTCTTAGAAGCTTAGATAAATATTTGCAGTCGTTTACCTTTTTCAATCGAATCTAGTTAACATTATTGCTTTCTTATCTAAGAAACCCGGGGAAGGGATGGAGTGTCGATAGATACCTTCCTTTATCTACAAATATTTCAACGAAATTTATTATCGCTATCGCTATCTCAAGGCAAACCTGAATATGTTTTTTTTTTTTTGTTTTTTTGTTTTTTACTAACAAAATATTCCAGAGGTTTTTTTCATTTTTAAGTCGTTTGTTTGTATATAGTTTCGACGTTTCTTTGGAATATCTTTAAATACAGTAGATACTTTGGAAGCAGATACTATGAAGCAAAACCCACAACGGACGCAAAAGTAGACGAGAAGAGGTTTTATATCGATATCACCTTCGCTATATCTCCGATATAAGTTGTAATTAATGAGGAGCCTATATTTTAGGTTACCCTGGTTATATCTAATCAATGAACTCGCTTTTATAGCTGATTAATAGGGAATGATACGCGTGCACTATCTAGGTTATCGACTTGGTCTTTTGAACGTAATACACTTGGCAGAGAATTTATGAATAATGTACTCACCAAACACTTGCTGACATCCCAAAGTAGTAACGTAGGAGAAATGTTGCAGCACATGAAGCATTGGACAGTCCATCGGTTAGGAGTAAGGAGATATTTGGCAGTTGAGGATCGTACCCACAAGCTGTTGTATTTCGTCCCGATACGAATCTTACTGTCCACCCCACTGCCACCAGACTGTGACAAGTTACTAATGGTGTTAGAATATGATCCCATTTGCTTTCCGACAATATCAAATAGAGTGTAGCTATAACAGCAATTCCTAAGGCGGCGTAGCTCCAAGTGGTCACCCACATTTCAGCTAGATGTTTTTCTTGTTGGTCAAAAAGAATGTCTGCTTCACACAGCGGAGCACAACGCCCGGAACGGTTCAGACGGATATAAAGATGAGATTTAGCTAATCCTTGACAGCCAGGTTGATGAAGAGATGTTACTTTTGAAATAGGTGGTGGCATTCCTATACCGACTTCCCCGGGTCCTTCCATACACATATGTTCGTGGTTATTCTCCTTAGGAAAGCGATTACAGTCTAATGCTGGAGGCCATGGAAAACCGAATCCTTGTAAAACAGGATGACACCGAGTTCTCACCGATTCGCATAAACTTCGACACGGTCCAATTGGTACAGGTACTTTCGAGGTGCACATTGGAACATAAGCTGCACATAAAAATAATTTCAACTGCGTACTACAAATGTACTCGATCAGCGGCGCAAAAGTCTGTAAAGTAAAGTCTACATCGGACTGCAGTTCATGTCCAACCATATTTGGCATTGAGGTCTCATTGTAACCGATACCGCGACACAGCTCTATACGAATTGGCTCACAAACTCTTGGAACTATATCTGCATCGGCTAAATTGCCTCTGCCAGTTAGTAGCACTAATATATAAAAAGTTACGTGCAGCTTGGCCATAACTTGTTTTGTTGATGAACTGATCGTCGATAATCGATTTGTTTTACACTTCCAACCGATCGTGTTTTCAAATTCAACATTAACACACAAACCAACACTCTACGCCCATTTAAGGAAGACACTAAACCACATTGTGCTGGAATTATCTAAATATTTCTTTTTCGCAGATGTCTGGCGCGACACAGGAAAATAGCTCATAACGAATCCGTAAATCGAGTCCAGGAGCCAGCCGCACGTAGAACTACATCGAGAACTTTTGTGGAATCAACCACCGGATCGATCACTGCCCGAACTAGCGAGTACACATGGGCGCTACAAACAATTCAAAACTGAAATAAACGTAACACCTTCAACAAACTATTTACGTTACGTTACGACAAACCGTCCTAACAGATCAACGTCTCGCTTTTGACTGAGCGCTGAGTGGGTTCGCGGCCGTACATCGTCTCGCTGGGATAGTGGCGAAGGCAAGTGGTTCTACTGTGCGGTTGCGCCTACGGCAAATATCCCAACCACGCAGAGAACTACTGGATGCATTCTACAGTGGACACGAAAAGTGTTGCGGCACCTTGCCTATGGATGCATTGAGTGCAGTGAGTGTTTAAGAACAAATTTGGGTAAAATGGAAATTACGATGATTTTGAGTGACTTCCGGTTTTGTAACCAGACAAGTCACACAAATGGGCTCTGTCGAAGAGATTTCACAAATAAATCAGTGTCATGAATATTAAATTTGACAATTAATTCACCCGTCATTTTAATTTGTTATTCCTACCTATGTCAAACGGGTAAATAAATAAGCAACTAGTGGCCTTAAACATGTCAATTAAAATATACTTTCTCCCTTAAATTTTATGAGCAGTGTTGTATGGTATGGGAATTAAAATGTTCGACGGTGGAATGTAGAAATATTCGTGTGTTGGAAGGTAGTTCGCAAAAAATTCCTTTGCTAACAAGGGGTGCTAAAACGATGTGATCTGGACATCTAGACAAGTTCAGTGGAGAATGTCGACCGGACAGGTTATTTTTGGTAGAATAATAATTGCTTAGGAGTGGAAGTTGTAAATGCAATCTAGGAACCAGCTAAAAGAAATAAGGTCTTGGTAGAGATCACGATCACTATCGTAAATCCGATGAGAATGCTTTCCTTCTTTTTTTTTTTAACAATATTAGACTAAATGTTAATCAAACATATTACATTTTGGTGTAATTTATTGGCTCTGTATGAGCACTCTAAATTATTCTACGTACATTTATTTTGCTTTCTACACAAATACCATATGTTACCTTTCGGTTTACATTTACATTATAATGTCTTTTTGAGATTGTTATTGATTTTTTTTGTTTATATATATATACGAGGGCGGGCTAAAAAGTTTCCGCCCTCAACGTGAAGATAGCGGCACTCGTCAATAAAAGCTAGTGAATGTAGTTGTGCATCTTTTGACAGTTACTCACCAAAATTTCAGCCATTTTGGAAGGGTAGTTTTTATTTGACAGTCGTTTGAGTGGGTCGATGATTTTGGTATTTTTTTGGAGCCGATTACCTATTTGCAGTCCACTGTTTTGACAGTATTTTTGTTTCGGGCGTATAACAAAGTATCCCCAGTTTCATCGATAGTAATTGATCGGCGCCAAAACTCGGATTTCTTGCGCCAAAACTGCGTCAAAAGAGCTCGTTAGAAATGTTCACTCGAACAGGTTTTTGGTCTAACGTGAGCAAACGCGGCACCCAACGCGCGGACAGCTTTCTTATAGCTAAATCTTAATATTGATCAACACGTTCTTTGGGCCTTTTCATAGCCTCTGCTATCTCTCTCACTTTAATTCGGCGGTCGTCTAGCATCATTTGGTGAACTTAAGCGATGTTATCGTCAGTTGTTGCAGTTTTTGGACGTCCCGAACGTTCATCGTCTCCCAAGCTCTCATAGCCACGTTTAAATTCAGCTGCCCAAAATGCAGACTTCCCGTACACAGAGTCATTTTCACAAAAGCGGTCACATCGACTCACTCAAACGACTGTCAAATAAAAACTACGAATGCAAAATTGCTGGAATTTTGGTGAGCAATTGTCCAAAGATAGATAGATTCACTAGCTTTTATTGACGAGTGCTGCTATCTTCACGTTGGGGTCGGAAACTTTTCAGCCCACCCTTATATATATATATATATATATATATATATATATATATATATATATATATATATATATATATATATATATATATATATATATATATATATATATACCATATATATGTATGTGTATATATATAAGTATACGAGGGTTGCCTCTTATATTTCGGGATTTGACAACCCTAGTGTTGCAATCCGCCAATTGACAGCTCTGTCGTAAAGTTGGACATTTTTGAGGTTATACGCACTCAGAACGTTTTGACATACGAGCGCTATTTGTGTTGTTTACAGTCACTTAAAAGATTCATCTCGGCCCAAAAACGGAATTAAATCGTCAACATTTTTGTGAGATTATTTTTTACAACTTTCGGCGTGGATTAACTCACCAACAGTGCATGGATGAACTTAATTCAATTTTTGGCGATGAAGCTCCATCAAGGACCAGTGTTTATCGATGGTATGGTGAATTCAATCGTGGTCGTACTTCACTCCAAGATGAATTTCGTGAAGGTCGTCCAAAATCAGTTGTTGTTCCGAAAACCATTGATGCTGTGCGCGAACTGATATTGGAAGATCGTCATGTGACCTATCGTGAGATTGAGACAACCTTAGGCGTTAGTGGGACTGTGGGGCTTTTCAGGGCCCGAAGAGCCATACATCGCTCGATCCCCACTATTCCAAGCGATGCGACTTACCTCGAAGTCGAACCTTCAGCAAGGTTACGTAACCTTGCTACGGCATTAACCGCCAGCCAGATTGCTGGAATTAATTCAGTTACCCCAAAGGATAACTGACATGAATACCTTTTAGGCAGCTTACCTTTCTTTGGGGGTTTTCTCCAAACCCCATTTTCTCCACCACCATACCTGAAAACATTAAGTCCACGGCAAAGATTATCACCTAGCCGTGGCATCGAAAATTTCATCCTCGGGCATGCATTGCACCCAGTGCATCTCGTTCCCATTGCCTTATGCCATGGAAACAAAATCAACACGGAGTTCCTTGATTACTCGTTTTTTTTTTGTTTGCCCATGGCACCCCTAGCATGCGGCTACCAGATCTCATCAGTTTGCCACCGCCGACAAGGTTTCGGCTGATGCAAAGCAAACATTCACTAATTACCAGCAATAGCTGGTTTCCTATTATCGGTCTCCACCGATCAGGGACCGCAAACAAGCAACGAATTGGATGCGGCCATCAAGTGTTTAATTTTAACATCTGGCAATGGCTGCACCCTATATTCGTTGCAATACCAAAACATAGCATTCACACCACAGATCGTTTATGGTATACCAATTTCCTATTAACGGCCGCCAACCGTCGGCGGACCTGGGAAATTTCACGTCCATCAACCCAAATGTTGATTTATGGCCTCTCCTAGGGTGACCAGATCTTCGGTTTTGTTTTGCTTTTACCCCAGATGGTTCGGTTGCCGGCAAGTATTACACAATCAATTGTGTACACAGCTGCAGGCCCATGTATTGTTTGTATACGCAGGAGATGCAGTTGCGACGCTCGCATCCATCCTCGATCACCCGACGATCGTATGCGATGCATACACACACATGCGAAATGTATGCCATATTCCCCGTTCCAATCACGATTGACTGCCGCCAGTTGATCGTGCAGCTCCTCCCCTTTTACGTTTTTTTTCTTTGCGACGTCTTTCTGTCTGCAGCGAATGAAAGTCAGTCAGATTGCTACCACTCAACCGCACACACGTGCCCAGGAGCCGAGTTTCTTTTAGTGCGTCGAAAAACTCGCGAGTGGAAAGTTAATTTTAGTCCCAAAATTCGGTATTCCTAAGAAGAGTTCGTATGCTAAATTTCCCAAATAGCATTTAATTGGATTAATGTATTGAATGGAAACAGTGAAGAAATAATTTGAATAAAAATTTAAAAAATTCAGTGTAGCGTAATAAAACTAATATGAACTTTGAATGGAGGTTTGGTTTTTATTCGTTTGGTTTTTCTTGAGTGACTATTTCTCTGCTGTTCAGTGGGAGTTAGCTGAATCCGCACCAGTGCTTGGTGCATAGCTAAACGAACTCCACAGGACCAGCATACATTCAATATTGCATAAACATTTGACCGTCAAAAAAATTTGTTCGCGTGGGATCCCACACAATTTGTCAATCGCCCAAAAAAAGGCTCGTGTCAATTGGTCGAAAGAAATGCTCAAAAAATACGGTCGCGGTGCTTCGAAACACGTCTATGACATCGTGACAGGTGATGAATCGTGGATTTACGCGTATGAGCCCGAAAGTAAACAGCAGTCGACTGTCTGGGTGTTTCAAGATGAGCCAAATCCAACAAAAGCACTTCCAAGCAAATGGTCGCCTGTTTTTTCGGAAAAACTGGACATGTCGCAACCGTACCACTAGAACAACGCAGAACAGTCAATTCTGAGTGGTACACAATCATTTGTTTGCCAGTTGTCTTCTAAGAAATCAGGAAAACCAACCGCCGAAGACGGATCACTCTTCACCACGACAATGCGAGCTCTCACACATCGGCTGCGACAACTGCATTTTTGAGCACCCAAAACATCGATTTGATGGGTCATCCGCCGTATAGTCCTGACTTGGCACCGAATGACTTCTTTTTATTCCCGTACATAAAAAACAAACTAAGAGGTCAACGTTTTTCGACACCTGAAGAAGCGGTTGCTGCATTCAGAATGCATGTGTTGGAGATACCACAATCAGAGTGGCAAAAGTGCTTCGACAATTGGTTCAAACGCATGCAAAAGTGTATAGATCTTCATGGGTAATATTTTGGAAAACAATAAAGGGATTTTCGATGATCAATATTTGTTTTTGTTCTCTAATCCCGAAATATAAAAGGCAACCCTCGTGTATATATATATATATATATATATATATATATATATATATATATATATATATATATGTATGTATATATAACACAATCTGCGCAAGGCTAATAACCTTGCCCGTAAAAATAAATTATTATTAGAAATTTAACAAGCGTCGAGTCTTGCTAAATATGGCCAAGGCCGGATCCCGTTTGTAGTGCCGATGATGATGATGATGATATATAACACAAATGTTTCATGTCGAACACATGGTATTGATGAAGCATAAACCCCCAAAGGCAAACAAACACCCATTTGGAAGGGTCCCTTTCTCGTTACAGCAGTAACTGGGCTAGACAACGCTACCATCAAGCTGGTTAAAAAGTCAATGACAGTCAAAAATGGTTGGTTAAAACCTTATTCCTATATCAACCACCCTTTTCATACTCCAGGCTGTGTCGCATTTCCAAGATCGTTCCCATAACATAAATATACAAAAATGCACAATGTGGTTAGATACAGAAACAGATATCAAATAACAAATAGACAAAAAAAGAGGGGGAGAAACAAATGTTTCAAACACTAAATAAAAAATATTACTATTTACTATATTACTACTTACTGGCCTGTAGGAACCCGAAAGTTCGTGACCTCACCGACTCGACTCCGCCATTGTTCCTTGTCCCGTGCGCTCTCCTCCTACGTTCGACCATCCGATCCAATTTCCTCGAGGTTCAACCTAACATTGTCCTCCCATCTCCGTCGCGGCCGTCTTACCAGTATCTTTCCCGTTGTGTTGGTTTACCGTCAAGAACTCTATGCACGGTCCTATCGTTGCCCATTCGCGCCACATGTCCTGCCCATCTTAATCTTCGCGACTTGATTACTCTCACTATTGTAGGCTTGCGGTATAGCTCTTCCAATTCGTAGTTGTGGAGTTTCCTTAATTGTCCTGTCATATTTACCTCCAAAGATACCCCTTAAAACTTTATTCTCGAAAACGCGGAATTTGTTTTCTTCGCGTTTTGTGAGTGCCCATGTTTCGCATCCGTATAGAACAATCGGCATGATTATGGTCCTATAGACACGGAGCTTTATATTACGTGATAGCAGTTTGGGTTTCAGCAGTTTACTGACTGCATGCCAACTGGCGTTGCCGGAATGCAGTCTTTTGTTAATTTCCTTCGACACTTCGTTACTGGGGGTCAGTATTGTTCCCAGATATTTAAATTCTTTAACATTTTCAAATATCTTGCGTCTGACGTTTGTGTGTGTTCTCTGAGGCCCACCTGCTCTCGCCGTAATCATGTATTTTGTTTTGTCTTCATTTATTTCTAGGCCCACCTCTTCTGTCGTTTGCATGATGATTTCACTGTTTTTACTTACAGTTTCGAGATTATCGCCCAAAACGGCGATGTCATCCGCATATGCGAGCACTTGTGTGACCCCGTTCAAGGATGATCTGGCCATGTTGTCGTCTTGTACCTTTCTGATGACATACTCGAGGACAAGGTTAAAGAGAGATGGTGAAAGGCCATCCCCCTGTTTTAGTCCGTCCCCGGATTTCAAATTGTTCTGAGATGTGTTTTTCTATTCTGACTCGCCCTTTGTTTTCGTTCATGCAAATTTGAATGAGGGTGGCTTATTCTTCGGGGTTCCTAGTCTGTGTACTCGGCCATCATTAAAGCAGGGCTTAGGAAGTCTGACTACTTGGACATCATCACCGCGGACATCATCGCCCAGGACACTCATTTGGGGTGGATACTGGCGGGTGCAGCTTCACCCGACCCCCCTCCTGGCCCCACTGTCGGACATGCCACTCACCCGCTGAACCGCCGCAAGGACAACGGGCAATCAAAGAGCCGGGAGCCTGGCCGCCCACAGGCTTCAAGGCAACACACAGCTACTACCACAATAGACCAAGGAGCGCGCAATACCCCGCCTGGCGCGCGGTGCTCCCCAGTATCCAGGGTCCGACCGAGTCCCAACCGCAGCATCCGACTAAGCGCTGTGGTCTCACACGCCAACGACCGCATCCCCCGGCCGCTAACTTCGGACGGGCGCCAATGGATGCAGTACTCGTCACCACCACTTGTCTCGATGTAGTGAGACCAATCACCAGCCAGTATGTGGTCACTGATCGTGGGTTGAGAACTTACAACTCCAACCCAGATCACGTGGCCAATTTCGTGAACACCAAAGATAACGGCCTCCAGCGACGAAAGAGACCAATCAGCATCTTTCCACTGGAGGAGGAACCCCCCGACCAAGCTCCGGACGACCAGCCCCTGGAGCCAGATGATTCGCCAATGATTGGCGAAGGTGGGCGGAATGTTGCGGATTCGCACTGGATACAACCAGCGAATTCCCGATTGAATGCAGCCATCAACAACTGTCAGCAATCTGTTGACAGAGAAAATAAATTAAATCGACCTGTCAATCTTTAGAAATAGATCTCTTGCTCATTAGCTCTGGTGCGACACAGTTCGCAGACTTATAATCAGACAAAATCTAAGTAATCAAAGGAAATAAAGTCTCTAATTTTGATATAAAAGAAAATCCACCGTGTTTTCAGTTCAATATTTGCGTTCAACAAGCGTCGAACGCAACTTCCACTAACAACTGGATCTTGTTGGTGGGCCGGGGGGATGACGTCAGGAATAATGTTGTCTCCTGGCGTGCGGGACGTTGTTTGTCTTGGGCTGCAACAAAAGCTAGACCAATGTATGCTGAAAAGATTACATTATTTTGGTTGCCCCAAATGTTGTCTTCCTTTAACTGAAAACAACAATGACCTTTCCCAGGAATTATAAAATTACCAATATATATGAATCCCATTAAATCCTAAGCACATGTAAAAAAGAACTGTTTAAAAAATGTTAACAAATAACATGTAAACACTTATTATGTAACCAATCTATTATAAGTTAACTGTATTACTTATTGTAACTTTTAATTTTCGGTCTAATAAATCCAGTAAATTAAAAAATATATATATATCCCGCGTGGGCAGCATCTCAACAGCGAGTATCCCTGTAGGAAGTACCCTAGGAGAACAAGTTAATAAAATTTAATAAAAGTAGATACTAAAAGATGCGTTTTCTGAGTTTTGACCGCTCCAACACAAAAAACTGGTGAGTAGGGTCGGGGTACAAGCCCACTAAACATTTTTTCAGCGTTGCTGCTTACATGCACCACCTGCACTACGGAAGCCGCTGGGTGGCACGGCTCAAGCACGTTATTTATCAAACAACGCCCCTCGAACGATCGGTCACTACTCTTCCTGGTTAACGGTGGATGCACGGCGGTGGCCGCAACGGGCAAACTTCATCATCATCATCGGCACTACAACCGGGGTCCGGTCTTGGCATTATTTAAAAAGTCTGGGGCTTGTTAAATTTTCCATAATAATTTGTTTTTCCGGGCAAGGTTATAAGCCTAACTCTTCCCGGAAGCACGGCGGTGAGCGCAACGGGCGAACTTGGGGGATCTATAAAGAGATCTCGTTCATAAAGAACAAAAACCATATCCTCCCAAGTGTTGCTACTACAACATCGAGTCGGCTCCCCGAGATGTTACCAATAACTGTTGCACTTTTTGACCAGTTTCAGGTTGTAACGCTCCGGAAAAACTTGCGCGGAGCCGGAATTCCACAGTTTTATCGCTCTGTAACAGAATGAATTCTGATGCAGAGATGTTCGCGCCGTCGGGATATGAACCACAAGGTGCTGCGATCCGTCGGATTGTTTCGTGGAGCGCATATAAACCGAATTGCGCGGAACAGTACCACGAATCTCCGAAGAACAATACCCGAGCTCCAAACATGAAAGCAATATTTGAGGACGGGTCTAATTAGGAATTTATACAGGAGAAGATGTTGTGCCGGGGTAAAATATTTCTCATAACTCAACCTTCTCGATTGAACCTGGCTGTGTTCGATACATGTTCATCCTACGATAAATTCTCAGAGACCGTGTCGCCGAACAAATTTATTTTTAAGGTATACTTCTCTCAAGAGAGGGGAACTTATAGCGCCGGCTCGGCGTTGCGAAATCCCATTAAATATCTGTTGAAGTAAATTGCAACTCTTGAACACTCAAACGGGACGGAGTACTATAGTTTTCCAGAACAAAACGAGTTTTCATACGTGCAAAATGAACAGCAAATTGGTGACATCCGTCAGATTATCTTGCGGAGTACGAGTACAAATAAACTGAGCAACAGTCGCTGTGATAATATCTGTAAAATGGACAGAGGTCCGCCGCGCGCCTTTTATGTGACAGGGACTGCAGTCCCGATGTCACCGTGTTCTCGATCAGGCGGATGGACCGTTTCTGTATGATGTAAAATAGGTCGAGGGTATGTTTAGAAGCAGAACTCCAAACATGGGAACAATATTCGAGCGTGGGTCTAATTTGAGATTTAGGCAGGGGAAGAAATTGGGCCGGAGTAAAATATTTCTCATAACTCAATCTCCTTGAGGCAGACCCAGCGATGTTCGAATCGTGTTCATGCCACCATACATTCTCAGAGACCGTGATGCCGAACAAATATATGTATTTCTTAGATTCAAATGAACCCGCGATACACCTTTCCTTGTAAATGCCGAATACTGTTTCTTTCTTGTATTGACGTCGACTAGATTCGCCTTTCCCATTGTATGACGCCGTCCAGATCCCGATTCATATGGTCGATCTGACTACATCGCAGCTAGTGCAATGTAAATCCTTGATACGTGTTTATGCCACGATATATACCCACAGACCGTGACACCGAGCAATTTCATGATTTTCCTAGATTCGAGGGCCTGGCCATTTATCATCAGCTGTGGAGCCGATGATCCATTTTTCCTGTGAACGTTGCATAATGTGTATTCGTTGCATTGAAGTCGACGAGAGTGGCGTTTCCCCACTGCAGGACCTTATCCAGATCCCGATTCAGAGAGTCGATCTGGCTACATCTCAGCCGATGCGACTTTGATGCACTTTGAGCCTGTGAGTAGGGCGTTAGAATATACTCACAGCTAGTCCGAAATTGTCGTAAGAGGCGACTAAAGGCCGAGTGGTAGGTGGGGTCCCAAGGCGCCTGTTAAAGATAATTTTTAACAATTCTTATGTCCAAATTATTATATGTATTAGTGATTATTACGAAACTTACCCCGGATTGGACTTGGTCGGCAGCTTCAATTTCCTGTTGCGATGATCTGCCACGGTGACGCGACGGTGCGAAAGAGGACCCAAATAAAACTCTGCACTTTTAGTTCAATAACTGTTTAACTGTATTTTAATTTTGAAGATGAATTATCTTATTATCTTATTTAAACACAACGCAAATTATTTTTACAACGCAAATTATTTTTACAACGCAAATTAGTTTCTTATTTTTTTTGTTTTAAATTAGTTTCACACATTACAAAAATTAAATACACTTTTTATTCTGACCGCTTGGCTTTACTTTATCTCCCCATTTTACCGCACGCGCACACGATTCGATTGAACACGAGAAAGCTAATTTGAATATTTTTGCGGAGCGCCCGACTACTCTCACTCAACGCACGTTTTAAACAAGAAATATCGCGTCCTTCGTTTTCATATCCTTTTGTGTTCCGCTTCCACGATTGTTATTTCCAGGAAGCGGGATTGGCTAATAGGGGGCTGGGCTATGGTTGGTAGGGGACTATGGTTAATAGAGAGAATATGGCTATGTACAATAGGATTGAGGTTTTTAAATAGGGGTTTTACTTTATTTAAATTATTTAACTATTGTGTTTGGGAATATTCTATTGTAATGGGAAATTGGTGATTTGGAGGGAAGGGAAGGATATGCATGTGAAGACACGAGATGTTAATTATTCATAGGGGGCTGATAATTAAACGAACTTAATTATAGAACACCCTGCCGCCCGGTGAAATACCACCCTATCAAGCTATAGGTTCCGTGAAATGGTGGAGAGAAATCCCTGGCTATCTTTTGGAACTTGGCTGATGGACCGGTTCGAGAAAAGGTTGGTTTAGGTGGTAGTCGGTCCCAAGGTGAGATACCACCCCGTTACATTGTGCATTCCGCGACATCATCGGAAGTAATCTTCGACTGAATTTCGGATGTATGGCTGATGGCGCGGAGTGACACGGAGACAAGTCATGATGGTACTATAGCGTTTGGAATGATAGTGAAGAACGTGTGGTTCGAACTGACGCTATGACAGTTAGAATCACCAAAAATTGAACCAAAGCGCAACCTATCAGGCCACCGCCGTGTGTACGAATTCGATTTTAAACTCAAATACATTCGACTGATGTGGATTTTGTTATGGTATCGCTATGGTATACGGCTCTGATGCATTTTCTTATTCGATTTTCGTTCGGTGTTCTTCACTATTTGCTTGTGTATTGTGTATGTATCTGTTAGAAACGCCACACTACTCCCTCCTCAGTAACTTTGTTACGATCAGCTTCGTGTGCGAATGACGGAGCGAACGAGAGAACGTCGGAGAAGGCGAGTGTGCCGATGTTCTATGCGGAAGTCGTGATCGTGTCGTTCTGTTTACTATGGGAAAGTGTGTGCTGTGTGTACAGGGATCACGTCGTAGTCACCAATTATAGCGTTTGGAATGATAGTGAAGAACGTGTGATTCGAACCGACAGTTAGAATCACCAAAAATTGAACCAATGCGTAACACATCAAGCTACTGGCCGTTTTTAGAATTCGATTTTTAAACTCAAATATATTCAACTGATGTGAATTGTTTTGTTATCGCTGTGGTATGCGGCTCTGGTGCATTTTCTTATTCGATTTTCGTCCGGTGTTCTTCACTATTTGCTTGCGTATTGTGTGTGTATCTGTTAGAAACGCCACAGTACCTTCTGAGATAAAGAATACCGGAGGTAAACTAGTTTCCCATTCAGATCTCCGAGAGCAACTATGTCAGGGGGAACATCATGCAGATATTATGATAAATAACCGAACATTAAGATATTCATCATCCCATAATCGGGCCCGTTATCGAGCCTCTGTCGACGTTCGACTGGTAACGGAATTTTGTAACATCAGGGATATCGGTTTCACCAATACGAATGTAAACGCGGTCCACCAAAATTTGCAAAGAGCGAAACCTAGTATCCTTGCCCTAACTGAGACACAGGTCGATTCGTCAACTGAATTGACATATCGTCGGTGCTCAGCATACGACTTAAATTCGAGATTCCATTTTAAGGGCGGAGTCTGCATCTTCACGCAGTCCAATCTGGCTTGCCAGAGGATGGCGGCGTTGGAACTCAATAACATTGACATCATATGGTTGAGGGTCGTGCTGAGGAATTCCGTTAAATTTCTTTGTTGTCTTTACCGCCCCCGAATGACGATCGACCGGCGACATTTTTTCGAACATCTTTCACATACCATCGACTGGACACAGATCAACCACCCAGCTTCTGAAATTGTTGTCCTTGGCGATTTTAATGTGCATAATTCCGGCTGGTTGGTATATTCTAACAGAACCGATGAGGCTGGGAGGCTAGCGAAGATATTTGCTGTTAGCCACAACTTGACTCAACTCGTGGAAGAACCAACGCGAGTGCCGGATGCCCGAGTTGATTATGCAAACACCCTGGATCTGTTTTTGACATCCGAACCGAGTATCTATACCGTCGAGGTTTCTGCGCCACTGGGAAACTCAGATCACTGCTTGGTATCTGTCACGCAACCACCTGCATTTCAAGCGGAAAACCGGCCTAGTCAGCTTCGCCATGTATGGAAATATGGGGCTGCTAACTGGGACGATTTGCGAGATTTCTTCGCATTCTTTCCATGATCGGAGGTGTGCTTTGGTAACGCTGATGTTAACGCTTGTGCGGAGTCGGTAACAGAGAGTATTCTTCTGGGGATGGAGATGTATATTCCACATTCCATCAAACGAAGTTCATCTGATAAACCGTGGTTTGACAAAAACTGCGAGCAGATTACAGCGGCAAAAAATAGAGCTTTTGAGCAATGGCGCTCCAATCCCACCGATGTTAACAGAACAAATTTTGTTAGAATCAGAAACGCGTGCAACCAGGCGATTGATACCGCGAAGAAGGCTCACAACGACAGAGTGACCAATAAATTCCTTCGGTGCCCGACTGGTTCGCGCTCCTTCTGGTCAATGGCAAAGGCTGTCAGCGGTAACTTTGCTTCCTCCTATTTTCCTCAGTTGGTGACGGGCAGCGGGACGTTAGTCACAAATTCAAAGGAAAAAACGAATGTGTTCGCGAATTTATTTTCTGAGAATTTAAGCTTCGATGCCGGTCTTTTGGAGCCACCTGTGATCGCACCGGTACGGTCTACGAAGCGGGATGTGAGGTTCCACCCGCTTACTATTCAACGTATCCTTGCACTAGACTGCAGAAAGGCAACCGGCCCGGACGGAGTACCAACAATGGTCCTTAGGAACTCTTCTCCAGAACTGGCGCCGGCTCTTCGCAGACTTTCGTTTGTCTTTTGAACGAAGGATCTTTCTTGTCGGCTGAAAAATCGCTCGATTTCAGCCAATCCCAAAAAGGGAAAAAAACTTCCGACAAATAGCATTACTGTTTATGTTGTCTAAGGTGATGGAAAAGATCATCAACGCCGAGTTAATTACGTATTTGGAGTGCATCTTCTGGATAATCGTCAATACGGATTCCGTGGCGGGTGGTCCACGGGAGACCTTTTGACGTTTAAACCGATATATGGTCGTCTGCGATTGAACGGCATGGTGAGTCAAGGGCGGTCGCATTGGATATCTCCAAGGCTTTTGACCGCGTCTGGCACGGAGCATTGCTGAGCAAACTTCGTTCATATGGACTTTCCCAACAGCTTTGTGACTGGACGAGGAGCTGTCTTGAGAATCGATCGATCCGGGTGGTTGTGGACGGCGAGTGTTTGGATCTGTATCCTGTTAATTCCAGGGTACCTCAGGATTCTATTTTGGCTCTGTTCCTGAAAGGAAAAGAACTGAAAATTGCGGACGGCGCTTTCTTCGGGCGACGTCTCAGTCTTTCCCTCCCTTGGTTGTGTGGACTGTAAATCCGCCACTGGCCGGCCAACGATGATTGGATTTTGAATTAGTAATCTGTACTTCCAGATCCGTACTCTGCTCTGGACGAATGGGTGTTATTGTCTTGTCCAGTAGAATCTCCTAAAATCCACAGTTCCGCAAACAACGCTGCGGACGAGAAAGAAACAACGAAACAAAACAAACCAAAACACGTTTGTACAATTAGCTTATCATTGTTTATTGATTTCCTATCTATAAAATCGTCTTCTCTTTATAATTGGTCTCGTTAAGACCGTTTGTTGAGGAGTTCCTGTGACGACTCCTGCTGTATGGCTTTATATATATATATATATATATATATATATATATATATATATATATATATATATATATATATATATATATATATATATGTATATACTGTATTTATTAGACCGAAAAGTAAAAGTTACAATAAGTAATACAGATAACTTATAATAGATTGGTTACATAATAAGTGTTTACTCGTTATTTGTTAACATTTTCCAAACAGTTCTTTTTACATGTGCTTAGGATTTAATGGGATTTATATAGATTGGTAGCTTTGTTTTTCCTGGAAAAGGTCAGACGTAAAACCAGGAACTCTGTTTATTTTAATTTAGCCTGTGGGGGTAGAAGTTCGAATGCCGTGTATGGCACGTATTCACTTTAATCCCCGACACTGTTACTCCTTACACAAGAAGACAGGAAAACACTTTTAGTTTTATTTCGTTAGTATTTTTAATTCTATGATCACTCTATAATTTCAATACACAATTGCTTCACAGACAAATAATAAACTTCTTCTATACTTAGAAACTTTTGGCAATAGGGACGAAATTTTGCAGTTTTTGCCTTTGTTACAAAGGCGAGCGGCGACACGACTATACCAATGGTTGAGATGCGACTGACTTGAATTTAGGGTGGAAATCGTGATTTCTGCTTTTACACGTCGATCCGCCAATGGTAATCATGCTCTCTTGTGTGTTCCTCAACTCACCACAGTCATCGAGGTAGAAACGTACTTGTGTATTCGTTCGACGTCGATGGGCGTAGCCAGAATGGAGAAATCAAAAGGGAAAGCACAATAACCCAGGGCTGATCTGGCTTAGTGTGTGTGCATCAGTGCCGCGTATGCGACTAGTATACTGACCTAGTGATGATCTCATAGGTTATCGCACTATAGCAAGACAGAAATACGAGAGAGAGGAAAACTTAGCTGATATTATTCACCTGCGAAAAGAGATCATTGATCCCAAGCGAATGGGTGATCTGGGAAAAGTCAATAGGACGCTGCGTCGGCTGGGGATATAATACCATGGGGAAAACACTGTGGAATGTTGGTAAATACCCAAGCCAATGGACGATGATGCAACCGCGTCGCTTGGTTTGACTTGGTTGTTAGTAACCAATACGAATGGAATTTCCGGTGGAAATCCCATGGTTAGAGCAATAGTGTTGCCGTATGGCGAAGATAGTAGCTAAACTCAATTATACATTATCTGCATAGGATAATGAGTTTAGCTATGCGTCCTTGGGGAAATTATGTATTGCAGGTGAAATAGCCGCCGGCAGGAATTGGGATTAGGTTGACGCGCTGTTAGCAGTTGAAATAAAGCGGACATTGGGGTTGGAATTGTGGGTTGGTTCTCCTATAGAATAGAGAAACCCCCACAAGCCTACTTAAAATTACTTAACATAACTTAATCTAATCTTATATAAAATTTATAATATTTGATATTGCAACGACAGTGACAATTTGATGACTTAAAAATAATATTTACAATTTTGATTTACGTGGATATGGGATAAGTTGTTTTGATTAAGGGTAGGAAGGGATATGGTCCGGTATGTTCTTGTAGGAGGGGGGTGCCATTCGGTTCTGTGTTAAAAGTAAGAACCTTAGAGGATGGTTGGATGTTGCTGTATTTGAATTGATTGGGTGCCAGTTCGGTGTTGTGTTACTCAACCGCGTTTAGATCGGCAACCAGTAAGCCTGAGGTGAAGAGGGTCCTGATTTGGAGACAGTAACGGTAGTGAGTTCGCGTATTGGAGGAGGGTGATGGTAGGTCTGTTATTAATGGGTTGGGATTGTTAGGAAGATTTTCTATGAAATTTAGTTCAGTTCAGTTCTAGGATCCGTCTATCTAGTCGTTCGATGCCAGCGGTGTTGTAAAGGTCGTTGTTACAATGGTATATATATGAGTTGGTTTTGCGGTGTAAGCCAGTGATAAACCGGAAACATTTTCATTCAAACACTCGAAATTTATCCATTTGGGAGGGTGAGATGTGGTACCATAATGGGCAGTCGTATGTAAGGGTGGGTCTGATTATCTGTTTGTAGATGAGCTGTTTGACCTTGGGAGAGAGGCCTTTAGGTTTCCACAACACTCGTCTGCAGAAGTTAAGCTGTATTGAGGCTTTATGAAGGGAATTTTTGATGTGGGTTGAGAATGTCGTTACTGTCGGGTTACTGACAAATATTTTAGAGTTTTGGAAGATTTTATGAGGGTGTTATTAAGCTTGAGTTTAATTTTGCTGTGGCAACGTTTAGTGTTGTTTGAGCAGTGAGCGTGTTTGCCCTTAAACACTGTTAGCTGGGTTATGGTTGGGTTGATGGTTCTCCATTTGTTAAAGTATGCTGAGATGAGTGGGAGGAAGTTGTTAACGTCGCTTTGACAAATCTACTACTTGAGTAAATTAAAGTATCGTCAGCATAATTTAGCATTCCAACACTAGGTGGAGGTTGGGGAATATCGGATGTGTACAGAAGATAGAAAAGTTGTCCAAGAATGGATCCTTGGGGAACTCGCGCGGTTATGTTGCGAGTTTGTGAGAGGGAAGAGTTTACTCTGACCATGAATTCCCTACCAGAAAGATAAGATGCAAGGAGCTTTGTGATGTTGGAATTCAGACCAAATAAGCAGTGCAGCTTATAAAGAAGTCCTGAGGTCCAGACACAATCAATTGCTTTGGAAATATCGAGAGATACGCATACGGGAGGGCATTGGTTTTCCAGAACAGTTGTGACATCGTGTGTAAGTTTTAGTAGAGCATGGCAAGTGGAGTGTCGCTCACGAAAGCCAAACTGAGAATTAGGGATGAAAGCGTTATCACTGGCAAACGAGAGAAGGTTTTGGTAGATCTTACATTCCAATATTTTGCTTAGGGTGTTCAATAAAGATATCGGACGATAGTTGGAAGTGTTATTGGAACTGCCGGACTTTTTAACGGGGATTACTAATGTAATTTTCCAGTTATCTGGAAAATGTGAAGCATTTATGATATTGTTAAGAAGGACGAGAATGGGAAGTAGATTTGGCGGGCGAAGTCTTTTCAATAGAAGGTGTGGTATTCCATCTAGACGGGTAGATTTTTTGTTGGGTCGTGATTTTATAAACTTGATTAATTCATCTGTGCTTAGAAATGTGCTGGTGTCTGAAGGATGTGACGCCTTGTTTGTGTCGTTAAATTCTCCAATGAAAGGAGTATAAGATGCGGGTAATCTGTGTGAGATATATTCGTTTACAGTGTTTCGAAAATTAGGGACTAAGAGGGAATCATTTTGTTGATGGATCTTTGAGAAGTGGTCAGCGAGGCAATTGGCTATGTCCGTGTCGGATTGGATAAGATTGTTGTTGAATGGGTTGATGAGGTGATCGATTCGCGTTTTAAACTTCTGACCAGTTAGTCGGTTGATGTTTTTGAAGAGATCACGATTGGGTTTGATATTGTTAAGTGTAGATGTATAGGTCTGATCCGCGAACTTTTTTTAATGTTCATTTATTAGGGTGGTCAGGAGTTGGATCTGACTTATAATAAAGGGGCAGAATGTTATATGAAGTTTTCGGCGGAGTTGTTTTTTGAGACGGAGCAATTTAGTTAGGGTGCTTGGTAAAGGTTTTCCTAGATGATTATGAGGGATGCTGGTGGGTGTATTGCTGGTGAGGGCATCCTTGAGGGTCTGCTCAATTTTTAGCGCTGCTCGATCGATATCAGTAGGGATTAGGTTAGAAGATTCGGGGATTTGCAAGTTAGAAAAACTTTCGGCGACGTCTCTATTGACATTTTTCCAGTTAGTCTTGGAGAAGTTCGGGACATGACTGTGTGAGTAGAGCAGCTCGAAGGGGGGACTTTGATGGAGGCGTGAACGAAACCACGATCAGAGGGAAAGAGGAAGGATATTCTGGGGGGGGGGGGGGGGGGGGGGGTCTGGTTTGACTGCGTCGAGTTGGTGACAGGAGTTGGCTGCAGTGGACTGTCGATGTACGTATATGGGTGAGATGAGAGGAGGTCCAAAAGTTGGCAACCGTATTTGTTATTCTTCATGTCGTTGAATGCTGTATGTCGAGCGTTCCAGTCTCCACCGATTATGAATGGTGCAGGAAGAGACTGTCTGATTATTTGAGATATGTCAGAGTCAGGGAAGTCTGGTTCTCGTGTTGGGTGGATGTAAATGGATGTTAATATGATTACTTTTTTGTTTTCACAAAAAAGTTTAACTGCCATGTATTCGATATTGAAAACATTGGTGAACCTGATTTCGGTGAATTGAAGTTTATTATTTAGCAGGATGCCGGTACCTCCATGGGATCCAGTATTTCTGGGGTTTGAAATAAATGTATAATTGGGGATGAGTATTCGGGAGTTGGACTTAAGCCACGTTTCTGAGAGGAGAAGGATATCTGAGGAGAAGGTTTTAACAAATAACCGTAAGTGTTGCTTACGGATGTTGGAGTATATAGACTCTGCGTTGAGGGCGACTATAGTTAGTTCAGACATTGAGGGAAAGAATAGGGGAAGTTATAAGTGAGAGAATCTGACCATTTTTTCGATGTCTGACATATGATTCAATGTAGGAAGCATAGTTTGTAGACTCTTGATGTAGCCCATGATGTCCCGGTTGTGGCCAATGTAGTGGGGATTGTGTGACGTCGGAGTGTTTGGATTGTTTTTGATGACATCCGCATATGATGTTCCTGGCCTTGTAGGTTGTGGTAATGTGTTCTGTGATGTAGATTTGGTTGGGGCTTTTTAATGAAAACACATCGAGATTTTGTATCGCGAAGAGATCGAAAAGAAGCCAGGTGTTTGTATTAGAGATAAGAATTCGGTTAGGCGAATTCTCGGAATTATGGGTATGAGTATGGTAGTTGAATATCTGGTTCAACTTACCATATGTTTGTTTTTGTCTGAGGATCATCGGAAATTAAATGTATGGATGATAAACGAATATTTGATTCGTTTACCAGGAATTTTGTTGGATCGGGATAATGTCTTTGTGGATTTGTGTTTAGGATTATGGGGAATTTTGGTGCAAGGGCGATAAACGAAAATTTGATGCGTTTATTGCGAATTTTACTTTATCGGGAGAATGTATTTGATTGAATTTAAGTTAAGGTGTAGGGATTTGGATATATATGTGGGGGAAGGAGATAGTAGGGCTTTTCAGGGCACTACATCGGCGCTATAAGTTTGCCTCGCCGGAGAGAAGTGTAATAAAAAAAATCTTTCTCCTCTGCAACCTTCAGTTAGAAAAAAATGACGACTTTCAATTTTTGGCATTTTCGGGTACGAAATCAATGAATACAACAGTGCGCGTTGGGTTAAAAAAACTCAATACAGATTTTTTCAACAATTGATCCAAAATATAGGGTGGTCCATACATTTTTGCACATTTGAAACATGAATAGAAATAAAACTACAAATGTTATTTTGTTGATCATTTATTTAACGTAATAAAGGTTTATTGAAATGGCACACGAAGCTACGCACAATTCCCCCCTACTCGTGGGCCGCTCCCTCTAATGATTTTTAAGAAATCAAGTGTTGCCATTTGCAAAAATGTATGGCCCACCCTATATTTAAATCCACCACCCCGACAAAAGAGCATAAAACTCTCTTCCTCTTAAAAAACAAAACAAAAACGGAGAGGAGTATAAAAACAAAAAAATTACAACAACAAAATAAATAAAAGAAAATAATGAAAAAAATAAAATTTCCAAAAACTTGATAACTACTTCTATCATTCACCAAGCAACTGTTTTTCTGAAAAAGTATCATTTTTACTGTAAAAAATTAGTCTAAGCAAAATATGTATTTTAACTAAACCTACAATTTTTGTCTGAAACAATTTATCGAATTTTTCAAAATCTACTGAAATAAATCCGAAAACACTTTCATGGTCCTTTTTTGGTGATTATCACAATAAAAATTAATTTTGCTCCAATTTACTGAACCATAATCGTAGTCAGCGTATTATAATACAAAAGCAATCTGGTTTCAAAAAAATCAAAGGTAAAAACTAAATGTAAGTTCTACACCCAAAATATGCATCGCTTTATTACATAGCCATACAATAGCCGATCATTCGCTCCACTGATAAGTTCTCCCTATGCCAATTGTCCGAAATTAAACTCATAATTAAAATTAAGATAGTTAGGGACGGATAAAATTTAAAAGCGAAAGAGAATCTCGTGGGGTATGCTGATGACTCCCTTGTTTTTCCGTAAGCATTAATTTAACTAAAGTTAATGCCACATTAGACGATCTGTGCCCAATTGACAAATCAGCACAAAGAAAACACCTACGCTACTTCAGCGTCGAAGTCTGAGAGCATGGTACTCTTACTGCCCAAGCCTCACCAGATGATTAAGGTCCTTCTTAAACATAACATCGAAAAAGTCACGACCAGCCATAAAAGACTCTCGTGTTCTCTGTATCCAAACGTACGATCTAGAGGTGCTTGTCGTGTATCGTTAAAGCTTTGAAATGGACTTGATACACTAACTAACTAGATCCGAAGAAAAAGGTAAAAAAAAGCAAGAGAACCCAAATAAATAAACATTATTCCTCGTGTTGACAGAGGTATCGTAGAACCTACTAGCTATGGTCTCGAGGTATCATACATGCACACAGAGGAAGGCATGAACACCAAAATGTATTGGGTTGGTTACGGAGTTACGCATTTAAATGCACACACATAAGTCTGCCGTAGAACAAGGTGATTAGTAAACTTGTTAGACATCAAACCCAATTTCTTGGTTCTTTGCCACCGCCCGACCACCCGTGCCATGACCTGACTACTTCCATTTATTCAGTTCCTCTAAATTTTCCTTAACAAGATGCCATTGGATACATTTCTTACTTGATTGTACAGTCGAGACGGTAAAATCACGAACTTCGTTACTCTCCATGCAAATGTTTTATAGATTTTTTCTTTACTATCGAGTTTACTGGTTTTCAAGTTCTTCTCCTCGTTGGGAAGTTTTGAATGTTAGTGTATTATTCCGGTCCAGCACTTGAAAACTTTATAATATTATTATCGTAGTGATCATTCTGGTAATTTTAACGATTATTTAATGGTTTTGTACATATATACAATTTTGAATCGACTTTAAACAGTTGTGCTATAGAAGGATCGGTATTTGCTATTAACTTTTCATAACCATTTTTTTTTTGATATCATATATTACCTAGCTTGTTATTTACAGCAAAGCTAGGGTTTCGGCCTTTATCATGTTTCGTTGTTTTGACCATATAAATCTTTAGATCCAGGATGTTTATGAGCTTATTGTGTTTTGCTTACATTCCACTCATAAAATTCGTTTGATCTGTTTTTCTTAAGTCAGAACTTTTTTCTGATCAAAATGAATAAACAGATTAATCAAAGTACTACTCATTGCGGGTTACTACTTTTTCCACTTCACAGTAACTTTTTTAATTCCAACTTGAAAAAACATCTTGTGTTCCGAGGGGATCCAACTCAGGAGTCAGTTTTCCATTTGTACGAAACAAGTGAACTGGAGACTTGTCAAAATTCGTTACATTTACCGGAATAACCAATAATTAATCGGATAATTAATTATAATCAGAATTAGCAGTGTTCGGAGAATATTCAATATGTTGTAGGTGCAGGAAAATATTCCACTTGAGCCTTCCCAATATTTTTTTAAGATTTTTACGATATGTCGTTGCTCACATTTCAGAGGTTTTTTTTTTTTTTAATAGACTTCTCTCGGGAGAGGCTAGCCCGGAGTGGGCGCCCCGAGATGCCATCAAATAACTGTTGCAGTTCGTTTTGAACAGTTGCAGGTTGTAACGCTCCGGGAACACTCGCGAGGGAAGGGAGTTCCACAGCTTCCACGCTCTGTAACGGAACGAGTTCTGATGCTGGGATGTTCGCGTCGTCGGGAGATGAACCACAAACGGGTGCGATTCGTCGGATTGTCTTGTGGAGCGCATATAAACCGAATTGCGTGGAACAATCCCAATAATCTCCGAAGAACAGTACCCGTGATAATATCTGTAAAACAGACAGAGGTCGCCTACGCGCCTTCGATGTGATAGCGACTGTAGTCCTGACGTCTGCGCCGAATCCCCGATCAGGCGGACCGCTCGTCTCTGTATGCTCTCAAGTAGGTCGAGGGTACGTTTAGGAGCCGAGCACCAAACATGAGAGCAATATTCGAGCACGGGTCTAATTTGGGATTTATATATGCCTCTGGCGCAAGACTAATGACCTTGCCCAGAAAAAAAAAAAACAAATCATTATGGAAAAATTTAACAAGCCTCAGGACTTGCTAAATAAGTCCAAGACCGGTTCCCGGTTGTAGTACCAATGATGATGATGATAGGAGAAGAAGTTGAGCCGGAGTAAAATATTTCTTCGCTCTAAAAAGATAGCTCAGTTTTCCTGAGGCTGACCTGGCGATACTCGACACGTGTTTATGTCATGATACATTCTCACAGACCGTGACGCCGAGCAATTTCAAACTTTCCCCAGCCTTAAGGGTGTGGCCATTCATCATCAGCTGGGGAACCGATGATCCACTTTTCTTTGTGAATGTTGGATATTATGTCTTCGCTGCATTGAAGTCGACGAGATTGGCCATTCCCCACTGCAGGGCTCTATCTAGATCCTGATTCAGATAGTCAATCTGTCTGCATCTCAGCTGATGCGACGCAGATGTACCAATCGGCCGAACACTCGAAAAGAAGGAAACAAGCGTACGATCATCTGCAAAACTGAACACTTTGTTATCCGTTGCCTCCAACAAATCACTTATGTGAAGCAGGAACAAGGTTGGAGCCAAAATAGAACCCTGGGGCACCCCTGAATTAACAGGATAAAGATCCGAACACTCGCCGTCTACAACAACCCGGATCGATCGATTCTCGAGGAAGCTCCTCATCCAGGCGCAAAGCTGTTGGGAAAGTCCGTATGAACGAAGTTTGCTCAGCAATGCCCCGTACCAGACGCGGTTAAAAGCCTTGGAGATATCCAATGCGACTGCCCTTTACTCACCATGCCGTTCAATCGCAGATGTCCATATATCGGTTATAAGTGTCAAAGGATCTCCCGTGGGCCGCCTGCCACGGAATCCGCATTGACGATCTTTCAGAAGCCCGTTGCACTCCAAATACTTAACTAACTCTGTATTGATGACTTTTTCCATTACCTTAGATAAAATAGACAGTAATGTTATCGGACAGTAATTTTGTGGGAGACACTTTTTTTCCCGTCTTTGGGATTGGCTCAACTCTGGCGATTTTTCAGCAGGCAGGAAAGGTCCTCCGTGCATAAGATAAGCGGAAGAGTCTGCCAAGAACCGGCGATAGTTCTGAAGCACAGTTATTAAGGACTATTGCTGGTATTTCGTCCGCGCCGGTTGCTTTCCTACAATCTAGTTCACGTAGAATGCGTTGAATAGTGCGCGGACGAAATCTCACATCCCGCGTCGAAGACCGTACCGGCGAGATCACAGGTGGCCCCAAAAGGCCGGGGTCGAGGTTTGAATTCGCGGAAAATAAATTCGTGAACACATTAGCTTTGTGCTTTGAATTCGTGACTAACGTCCCGCTGTCTGTCACCAACGGAGAGAATGAGGAGGATGCGAAGTTACCGCTGACAGCCTTTGCCATTGACCAGAAGGAGCGCGAACCAGTTGGGCACTGAAGGAGCTTATTGATCGGTATCAATCGCCTGGTTGCATGCGTTTCTGAAACTAACGAAATTCGTTCTGTTAACATCGGTGGGATTGGAGCGCCATTGCTCAAAAGCTCTATTTTTTGCCGCTGTAATCAGTTCGCATTTTTTATCAAACCAAGGTTTATCAGACGAACTTCGTTTCATGGAATACGGAATATACATCTCCATCCCCAGAAGAATAATCTCTGATACCGACTCCGCGCTACCGTCAACATCGGAGTTTCCGAAGCGCACCTCGGACCATGGAAAGGATGCGAGGAAATCCCGCAAAACGTCCCAGTTAGCAGCCCCATACTTCCATGCATGGTGAAGCTGCCTAGGCCGGTTATTCGCTTGATATGCAAGTGCTTGCGCGACAGATACAAATCAGTGATCTGAGTTTGCCAGTGGCGCAGAAACCTCTACGGTATAAATACTCGGTTCGGATGTCAAAAACAGATCCAGGGCGTTCGCATAATCGCCTCGGGCATCCGGTACTCGCGTTGGTTCCCCCACGAGTTGAGTCAAGTTGTGGCTTATAGCAAACATCTCCGCCAGCCTCACAGCCTCGTCGGTTCTGTTAGAATGTAACAACCAGTCGGAATTGTGCACATTAAAATCGCCAAGGACAACAATTTCAGAAGCTGGGTGGTTGATCTGTATCCAGTCGATGGTATGTGAAAGATGTTCAAAAAATGTCGCTGGTCGATTGTCATTCGGGGAGCGGTAAAGACAACAAAGAAATTTAACGGAATTCCTCAGCACGACCCTCAACCATACGATGTCAATGTTATTGAGTTCCAACGCCGCTATCCTCTAGCAAGCCAGATTGGACTGCGTGAAGATGCAGACTCCGCCCTTAAAATGGAATCTCGAATTTAAGTCGTATGCTGAGCACCGACGATATGTCAAATCAGTTGACGAATCGACCTGTGTCTCAGTTAGGGCAAAGATACTAGGTTTCGCTCTTGGCAAATTTTGGTGGACGGCGTTTACATTCGTATTGGTGAAGCCGATATCCCTGATGTTACAAAATTCCGTTACCAGTCGAACGTCGACAGAGGCTCGATAACGGGCCCGATTATGGGATGATGAATATCTTAATGTTCGGTTATTTATCATAATATCTGCATGATGTTCCCCCTGACATAGTTGCTCTCGGAGATCTGAATGGGAAACTAGTTTACCTCCGGTATTCTTTATCTCAGAAGGTACTGTGGCGTTTCTAACAGATACACACACAATACACAAGCAAATAGTGAAGAACACCGAACGAAATTCGAATAAGAAAATGCATCAGAGCCGCATACCACAGCGATAACAAAACAATTCACATCAGTTGAATATATTTGAGTTTAAAAATCGAATTCTAAAAACGGCCAGTAGCTTGATGTGTCACGTATTGGTTCAATTTTTGGTGATTCTAACTGTCATAGCGTCGGTTCGAATCACACGTTCTTCACTATCATCCCAAACGCTATAATTGGTGACTACAACGTGATCCCTGTACACACAGCACACACCGCAACGAAGATATGTCGAATCAGTTGACGAATCGACCTGTGTCTCAGTTAGGGCAAGGATATCAGGTTTCGTTGTTTGTAAATATTGGTGGACGGCGTTTACGTTCGTATTGTTGAAACCGATGCACCTGATCTTACAAAATGCCGTCACCAGTCGAGCGTGGGCAGAGCCTCGAGAGCGAGCCCGGTTATGCGATGACGAACCTCTTAAAGTACCATTATTTATCATGATATCTGCATGACGTTTCCCCTGACATAGTCCCCCCTGAGATCCGAATGGGAGACTAGTTTACCTCCGGAATTCTTTATATCAGAAGGTACCTTCATGACTTATCTCCGTGTCAGTCCGGGCCATCAGCCACACATCCGAAACACCGTCGAAGATTTCTCTCGGCGATATCGCGGAATGTACGGCGTGACGGAGTGGTATCTCACCTTGGGACCGACTACCACCTAACCAACCTTTTCTCGAACCGATCCATCAGCCAAGCTCCGAAAGATGGCCAGGAATTTCTCCCGACTATTTCACGGAGCCTAAAGCTTGACGGGGTGATATTTCACTGGGCGCACAGGGCGTTGGGACCCCAGCTACCACTCGGTCTTTAGTCGCCTCTTACGACAAGCCGGCTGTTTCGTTTCATTTAATTTGAAAGAAAAGACAAAATGGTTAACTTCTATGAACGATACAAAACTTTGTTTATTTCAGTCGATTACCCTTGTTTTTTTAATTTAATATTTTTTTTAATTTAATAATTACATACAAAAAAATTTCTCCAAAAAAGATATCACCGCTGGTAACAGCACTCGCCCGTTGTCTTACTCGCATCTCTCCTTGAACACCAACTAAAAACTGCAAAACCCCGCAAACCAGCAACAGCTGTCCTCCAGTGATCGCTACGTTTCTTGATTGCCGTAGTAGGTCATCGTCCGTGACCGCTATTTGTTATTCACAAAACGGTTCGTCAGATGGCAATGTTTATAGCTGAAAATTGGCTTTTAATGCTCTTCAGCCTCCTAACAGCACACTTCATAATTATACGAGGGTTGCCTCTTATGTTTCGGGATTTGGCAACCCTAGTGTTGCAATCCGGCAATTGACAGCTCTGTCGTAAAGTTGGACATTTGTGAGGTTATACGCACTCAGAACGTTTTGACATACGAGCGCTCTTTGTGTTGTTTACAGTAACTTAAAAGATTCATCTCGGCCCAAAAATGGAATTAAATCGTCAAAATTTTCGTGCGATTATTTTTTACAACTTTCGGCGTGGATTAACTCAGCAACTGTGCATGGATGAACTTAATTCAATTTTTGGCGATGAAGCTCCATCAAGGACCAGTGTTTATCGATGGTATGGTGAATTCAATCGTGGTCGTAGTTCACTCCAAGATGAATTTCGTGAAGGTCGTCCAAAATCAGTTGTTGTTCCGAAAACCATTGATGCTGTGCGCGAACTGA
The DNA here is from genome assembly GCA_963931805.1 of Microdon myrmicae. Taxonomy (NCBI): domain Eukaryota; kingdom Metazoa; phylum Arthropoda; class Insecta; order Diptera; family Syrphidae; genus Microdon; species Microdon myrmicae. The sequence goes on along the minus strand of OZ007497.1, from coordinate 46,756,111 downwards.
TATTGGAAGATCGTCATGTGACCTATCGTGAGATTGAGACAACCTTAGGTGTTAGTGGGACCAGCATACATTCAATATTGCATAAACATTTGACTGTCAAAAAAATTTGTTCGCGCTGGATCCCACACAATTTGTCAATCGCCCAAAAAAAAGGCTCGTGTCAATTGGTCGAAAGAAATGCTCAAAAAATACGGTCGCGGTGCTTTCAAACACGTCTATGACATCATGACAGGTGATGAATCGTGGATTTACGCGTATGAGCCCGAAAGTAAACAGCAGTCGACTGTCTGGGTGTTTCAAGATGAGCCAAATCCAACAAAAGTTGTTCGCGCACGAAGCACTTCCAAGCAAATGGTCGCCTGTTTTTTCGGAAAAACTGGACGTGTCGCAACCGTACCACTAGAACAACGCAGAACAGTCAATTCTGAGTGGTACACAACCATTTGTTTGCCAGTTGTCTTCCAAGAAATCAGGAAAACCAACCGCCGAAGACGGATCACTCTTGACCACGACAATGCGAGTTCTTACACATCGGCTGCGACAACTGCATTTTTGAGCATCCAAAACATCGATTTGATGGGTCATCCGCCGTATATTCCTGACTTGGCACCGAATGACTTCTTTTTATTCCCGTACGTAAAAAACAAACTGAGAGGTCAACGTTTTTCGACACCTGAAGAAACGGTTGCTGCATTCAGAATGCATGTGTTGGAGATACCTCAATCAGAGTGGCAAAAGTGCTTCGACAATTGGCTCAAACGCATGCAAAAGTGTATAGATCTTCATGGGGAATATTTTGAAAAACAATAAAGTGAATTTCGATGATCAATATTTGTTTTTGTTCTCTAATCCCGAAATATAAAAGGCAACCCTCGTACAATTTCATGAAACCCGATTCTGACTTCATGTTTCAGCTTTCTGTTGCCTATCCCTGGTCATTATATTAACGAGTGTCTTTTATCAGGGGGTGTTTGGCTTGAGCTTTTTTCTCTGTTGATGTGTTCTCGCAACGCCGGCCTAGCTGTGAGTATATTTTAACGCCCTACTCACAGGTTTGCCTCGCAATGCGCAGCTGCAGCGAATTTGTTTTAATTTTGGTTTTGCTCATATTTGATTTTCATATTGCACGAACTTGTTTTTGTACACATTAATCTGTGCGCAGTTTTCAATGGGCTTTTTTTTTATTTCTCATTTCTTTCTCCCTTTTTTATTTGCTTTCCTTTTGCTTTTGTACTTATTTCGGGATTCTGTTTGTTCATAGTTGTTTTTGTATAATAAGTAAATTTACCGGTTTCAGATAGATTCATCATCATCATCATCCGCACTACAACCGGGAGCCGGTCTTGGTCTTATTTAGCAAGTTTCTCCACCGGCATCCGGTCCATATCCGAGACATGTTAAATTGTTCATAATAATTTGTTTTTCCGGGCAAGATTATTACTCTTGCGCCAACCTTTCTCAGGATGTCGATGCATGCATTGGTTCACTACTTGGCGGGTGCCAAAGTAGCTATCTAGGGGTGTCACTTGGAGACTGCATGTCAACTTGGATTGAACTGGGACAAGGAACGTCCTGGCCTTCGCCGGGTTGAAAGCAGAGACTTTGCCCGGTATGTTCGCTCCCAGCCCCCCTTTAGATAGATTGCTCGAGGATATTGTAAACTGTATTCAGCGAAATCTCTTAGTGGAGATGAAACCCAACAAGAAATTACTCTTTACAATACCCACTGGAAGATGTATCATATTTTACTTCATCTGGAGTCAGATGTCTCCATCTACCATCAGTAGAGGTTCAGTAGAAAATTGGATCAATTGTAATGTTACTGAGAGATCTATGTATATCGATTTTTTTACACTAACGCGCACTCTAAAGGAGATTTTGAGACACCCTTAAATGTCAGAACACAGCGAGCGGATGGTGAAGAAGTGGATAACAAAAAGAGGTATTGATGTGTCTTGTCTTGAATGCCTGGACATTATAACGACGAGGAAACACATAATCAGGTAGAGCATTCCGCATCCATGTGATTCGGCTAAAGAATGACTCTCTATGTTTATTTGTGCACGTGAAGTTGACTTTCAACGTGAATTGATGCGCGTTCACAGATTGACGGGTATCGCGGGAAAATGTCTTCAGCAAGTTCATTTGAGCAACGACCGTGATAATACCTATATAAAACAAACAGGTATATAGGTTGCGTCTATGTTCTTGTAATAAAAGTTGTCCTGGCACACCACCATGCTTCCGGTTCTCCGGGAAGAGTGGGCTACCGTTGTCGTCTTTAGTTTTCAAATAAAAGGTCCTTTGAATTCCTCACTTTATCTTTTTTACTTAATTTAATAGTTTTAGTTTACATACACCGAGCTGAAACTTTTTGATTTACAAAACTGTTGCTTTGGAGTACCGACTCCCTTCTTTTTAATTTTTCATTTTAAGTTTAAACTTTAACACCTCACACGGCACCCCACCACAACTTGTCTGAGTCTAGTGTTGCCCAAATCTAGACTGCCTTAATTGCCACCCGCCATTCATTTGTTTTGTTTAACCTTTGCAATTAGGATCACAAAAAGTAAAAGAAAGGAACAAAGGTCATAAATGCACTTCGGCAGGAAACAATAGATAAAGGATCTTGCGCAGGGGCATTTATGATCCTAGATGTTTATGCACGATAAAAGGAACTGTTGAGTCGGTTGATATAAACAATAAGAAGGGAGATTTCATTCATACAATATAAAATACATTTATTAAAATATAACTTCGCAAACTCGATATCTGCGCGCGTCGCTTATGGTACGTGTATTCATCACGGCGTCTTATGATACTCTGCTGTCAATGCTCCTCGCATGTCTCGTTTCACACAAGCCGCTCTCTCTCTCTCTCTCTCTGCATCATTCATACGTTCATAAGAGCGCGGTCATGCGCCACATATTAGGCAATATAAATGTATATTCTCAACAGGAACATGTGGTTCGTTTTATGGCCCAATTAGTTTGTATTTGAATTTGAAAGGTGTGAACGGATACTCAGTTTTGTGGGACCAAATTTGTGCAAACAAATTCTTAGAGGATCATAAAATTGCAGCCGCGGATTTTATGATTCTTAATAATATTTGTTCGAAAATCGGGCATCTGGTCCGCACATTTAGGTTAGGGATTTTGTAAATCTGTAATTGAACATACAACGTACCATATATGATTGTATATGATTTAAGGATTTCTGGGAATTGAATCAATTCGACAATTGAACGTTTGATTCAATTTGTTGAACATTGGATTCAGTGTTGATTTGGGGATAAGGTGCAAAATGTATGGGGAGGGAAATGGGAGGGCTTTGTGGAGCACTGCATTCTAACGACGGAATTGACCGACGGGTGGTCCCCAATAAGTTTCACTGCTCGTTTTTGTATCCTATCGAGCAATGTGGTCATTCCAATTAAGAGTCGGATTAAGTCGAGTGCCGAGGATTGATAATCCGTTGGCTTCGTTGATGCAAGAGCCGTTCATCGACAGTACATTTACTTTGGGTTTGCCTTTGAAGACAAGGGGGAGCACTGAGTTTTTAATCCATTGAATCTACTCAGCTAGATAATTTTCATTGATATATATTATCGGAATTCAATGTATCAAGTATAAGATTCTGATTTGTAATGACGTTCGAAGACTTTGGGCGAGAATGTTTTTATGAGTGTGACGAACTCAACGGGCTATCATCAGCAAACGAGTGAATTGGGTTTCGGATAATTGACAAGAGTTTATTTATAAAGATAAGGAAGAGTACCGAACCCTGGGGAATACCTGCATTAATTTGATGGGAGACAGATTTGACACCGTCAAGAATCACTTGGATTGAACGGCCAGAAAAATAGCCTCTTATCCATCGGATCGGGGAATCAACCACTCCATAAGAATATAATTTTAACAAAAGGGCTGGATGCCAAACTCTGTCTTTTAGAAAATGTACAACCTACGTACGATTCGTTTTCTTGACCTCGGGACGAGGAAAACCATTTCGCTGATTTGGAAATTGGATCTCAGGTCCCGAATGTTACAAAGATACGAAATTCCCGTTCCATTGAAATAGCCTTACACAGACAACAAATACTGCATAGAATATGTAGTGGCACAAGAATAATATTGAAAAAGATGTAAAAGATTAAAATGGCAGCTGTAACATTGATTGGGGATCAAAAATGGAAGGTAATCACTACTCCCAGAATTACTTTAGATATCAAAGGAAATCTATACACGTCATTGGTACTGTTAAATCCCCTCTGGTGGGATAACTGCAAAAGATGAAAACCAATTGAGGATATGGATCTGTAGGTGGGGGTGCGATGACAATATATAAGAGGAGGGTGAGACGACATTCCGACGGAACGACCGTGGAACCGGATCTGCACCATCATTGGACAAGTTGAATTGATGTGCAGGATCCGGATAACCATCAGATTTAATATACCGTGAGGCAGAACTCAGGCGATCACAGGCGTAGTTAATCCATATAGCGACAACTGGATCCACCCACAGGCGTGAGTACATTCTTTTTACACTAACGCGCGAACAAAAGGGGGTTTTGAAGTGGAATGTCATAGCACAGTGCGACCGGATAAAGTGGAGGTGGATGAGGAAAGGAAGTATCGATGTATATTGGTCTTAAAAGAGGTTGGTTTAGGTGGTAGTCGGCTCCAAGGTAAGATACCACCCCGTCATGCTTTACATTCCGCGAAATCGTCGGGAGAAATCTTCGACTGAATTTCGGATGTATGGCTGATGGCTCGGACTGACACGGAGATAAGTCATGATGATACCGTCATCCGCGTATGGAGAGATGGAGGATTGCTTGATACTGGAGTCTGTATCATTAATAGTAAGAATGAATAGGATGGGTTCAAGATGAATGCTCTGGGGAACCCCTGACGTGGGAAGAAAAGGATTAGAGAGGGTGGGTCGAAATCTGACACGGTAGGTTCGATCGTTCAGATAGGAAGAAATCCACTTAATCACTAGTTCGAAGCCAAGGGAAAATAGCTTAAAGAGGATGAGGTTGTGTGAAATTTGGTCGAAGGCCTCGCTGAAATTGGTTGTGATTACATCGCCTTCGTTGCCGTTCTCTAAGGCACGGATAGTGTGGTATGAGAATTCAACTAGATTGGTGTTGGTCGACCTACCCATAAGGAAACCGCGCTTAGAAACATAACGCGTTGTAAAGAATACCTTCAAACAGTTTTGGAATATGTGACAGTTTGGCAATGGGACGGTAGTTACTAATATCCTTTTTAGGCCCCTTCTTACGTATGGGGGTGACAAAAGAGGATTTCAAAATATTTGGGAAGACACCTTGTGTAAGGGATAGATTGAATATATTTAATAGCGGGAGAGAAAGAGAAGAGGAACTTTTTTTTAAAATGACAGCCGGAAGTCCATCAGGTCCAGGGCTGAACTCGTTCTTAAGCAAGTTTAACTTTTCTTCAACTAGGTGATGCTGGATGATTTGAGAGATGAAGGGGCCAAGGAGAATTCGGGCAGGTGTTTGAAGTAAGAGGATCGGAAGAGCTGTCCATGAAGGATTTTTTAAAGAAAGAAGCAAAAATATTGGCAGTAGTTTGTGGGTCGGTTGAAGTAATCGTGTCATAGGAAAAGGAATTGGGATAGGCGTCAGATTTACGTTTATAGTTAATAAAGTGTTGTTTTGTGTTTTTGTGAGATAATTGCTATGAGGCCGGGTTATTATGGATGGCAAGCAGCACACCACGACAAGGTGAATCCACACATCTACTATTCATCACGAAAAACGTTAAAAGTGGAGGGGAATGGTTTTTGACTGTGTATACTGAGGATAAGGTTGGTTTCGGTTAGTGCGTGTATATCGAAAGGGGGAGTATGAGCATTTTGTAGAATCGATTGCGTTTTAGAGCGGAGACCTCTGATATTTTGATAGTAGATGGTTAAGGGAGAGTATTGAGAGTTTTAGGGGGGTGTGGGGAGGGCGGTTGGTTAGGGAAAAAAAGACGTCCTTTTTGGAAGAGGTAATTTTCTTGCGAATGTATAGACGAAAGGCCGCGAGACCTTTCGACACTATTTGTGAGAGCATATTGAAATTTGTATGGAATTTCATAAACAGGTTGCGAAGGCTAGGGATGTCGGTAGGTAGGCCTTCTTGCTGAATGGAAACTGCGACACTGGTTTTCGTCTTACCTTCATAGCAGACTGAATCAGATTTGTAATGGAGGTACGAAAAATAGAGGCGGACATTTTCATAGGTCAATTTTATTTCTAAGTTTAGATAAGGCGTAGCGACTATCAGATGAATTGATGGATTGTTATGTGATTTTAACAGTTGGAGGTAAGAGGGGATCAATAATTGGTTTTGTGGTCGAAAAGGGTGCAGGGACAAGAGATAGGGACAGATTGTGATGTAGGGTGAGAAGTTATGTCGTGATTAAGAGGAAATGTTTTACGGCCGGAGAGGGGGGGGGGGGGGGGGGGGGGGGGGATCTAGAGTGAGGCGTGCTGAAACGTCTAATATCGGGGAAAGGAGTTGGATTAGAATTTGCAATAGAATTTTGTGGCTCGAGTTGTCATTAATTTGGGAAGTGGGGTGCAGATGTGACCACATTTGGAGAAGAGAAGATGGGTATGCATTTGCGGGGACCTTAACGGACGAGTTATTATCGGATTGATGGGAAAACATTGTGTAATTCGTCATATAAAGACGTCTCGCAGCGCGGGGAGGGTTGGGGGTTGGTTATCTTCAATTGCATTGATTAGATAGCACTTTCAAGCTGGCCAAGGAGGGACTGGGAAGAATGGATCTTGTGTAGAGGGGCCCGATGAAGCGAGCTTATCACTAAGGCTGTTCATCTTGAAGAGTATATTCTCAAAAAGGAGGTTGGTTTGCCGACAGTTTGGATGTCGATTGTCAGCATTTTGGCAAAATTTAAGCGGAAGAAGTTGGTTAACTCCCGAGTATGTGAGTCGAGGGATCCGTTGACCGAATAAGTAATCGATTGACGATCGCCTTGTTGGTAGATAATTACATTTATGGTATATTTTACAACTAGTACTTAAGAGATTTAGGATAGAAATTCCTTTACAACTATAATCTTAAATCTATATAACGACAAGTCGATCGCCTTGTTATTATCACTTATGAGGGAGTTGTAGGTAGTGTCTTGCTAATACGCCTTCATGGGCATGGGGTTCAGCAACACTGCTACTTAAAATTGAGGAACTCCGATCAACAGGGTTGTCTCGAAAATCACTTCCCAAACGGAGCGAACATCAGAATAAACAAACACTCACTGATTCACGTATTTTGTAATTTATTTGATCGTCACGCGCCTTTTACGGTTTTTATAAAGGTTTAAAACAATATCAATTATTCATTTCTGTCAGTGGTATTTTTTTGTCCTTTTATTTCCACTAGATCTTAAGTATTATATCTATTCTCACTTCCAGCCGTACCGGAGAAAACTCCACGTTTGTATATTCTATAGTTCCAAGTGTTAAGAAAAACGGAATGGCTGATTTTAACAAAAACACAAACTCGAAAAGGAAGTTATCGGTATAATTGCGACGACTCCGTGGTTATAGATTTCGCGATTCAAATCAGACTCCGACTCCTGCGCGAGCGTATGCCTTGGCGTAAAATATCTGACTCCCTTTCCATTCGTCTACGCACGAAGGAACCGGTCACGAATAGCATCAAAAGGGGAGGAGCTACACGATCAACTCGAGGCAGTCAATCGTGGTTGGGTTAGCTAACATGGGGTGGATTTTCCATGTATATGTATGCGCTACATGATCAGCAACGGACGAACATAGATGAATGCGGACGTTGTTATCGCATCCCATCATAATGATCATTAGCTGAAGGAAAAGGTTCTGCGATCTAATGTCAACAGAAACGCTATTTCCCATGATCTACGACGGGGATGCGGATCGTTTGAGTTCGCCGGCATTGCATGGGTTGGCAGCTGTGTACACGATTAATTTGTGTAACGCTCGCCGGCGGCGGACCCATCGGGTGTGAAAATACACCGAAGATCCGCTAGCACATCTGTGAAACCATAAATCAACGTCTAGTTGATCGGCATAATGTTTCCTAGGTCCGCGGGTGGCTGGCGACTGATAACAGACATACTCGCCGAAGGCAAACAATCCCAATAAACATGGGTGCACTTGGATTCTGTTTAAACTAACACACAACGGCCAGATAACATCAGATGCATGAGTTTTGTGGTAATTACTCCTGTTCTGATGGCATAAGGCAAGAGCATCCTCTTAGATGTCTACTTAAGTAAACGAAACTACATCGCTAGTCATTCATTGGGTAAATAATATTGATGGGCATGCCCGACGCTGGCGATCGTTCCGAGAAACGGCAACGGATCGCAGCATCGGTCATGCTGATAACCCAGTAATATGCGTGCCAGCAAGGCCAATAATAATTTGAACCTTTTTTTTCTTGGAAAGGTTAGATCGAGGATCGTACCGATGAGAATCGATTGATGTTGGAATCAATGTCATGGCAAGCTGATGATCTTACCATGAATTATGCTTTCAGGTGATGACCGTGGAGAAGAGGCTTGGAACAGCCCCCAAATAAGGTAAGCTGTCTAGTATGTATTTATGTCGGTTATCCGTAAGGATAACCGAATTGATTCCAGCTGTGGTGGCGGTTAATGCCCTAGCAAGATTGTACAATCTTGCCGAAATTTCAACTTTAAGGTAAGTTGTATTGCTGGTAATGGTGGGGATCAAGCGATGCGTGGCTCTTCGGGCCCTGAAAAGCCCCACAGAGTTGATGTTGGATATTGATCTTTGGTGGAGATATTTAAGGTCGGCGATACATTTGAGACCACTCTCGAGAGATGAAATTTTGTCAGTAATAATTTTTAGGTTAGAGCTGTGGGAATAAAGTTAGCGTCGCGCATGCATTTTATTGCCAGAAGGACGTGTGGCAGCGAGATATGTATACACTTATAGCAGAAAAACAGGAAAATCTCTGGGAAATCCTTAGCAAAGTGTGTATTTCGCTTATTCAGTCCCGTACAGGAGGCGTGATAAGATTTGCCACAGATGATCTTACAGTATACAAAATCGGCATTAATAACATTAATCCCACGGGTCGAGTTACCACAAGGCATGGTGGGAAATGGTGCGAATGGCGTGGTATTTCACCGAGCGACAGAACGTTAGGACCCCATCTACCACTCGGCCTTTAGTCACCTCTTATGAGAATTCCGGCCTAGCTGTGAGTATATTTTAACGCCCTACTCACATGTAGCATTAGTTTTATTATGTAATATACAGATCGCATGCAAATAATATTAATATGACACATCTGTAAATACAATGGCATAAATCACAAACGAACTACGAAAGTTTAATGATTGGACAAAAGTACTCTTGAGTTTAGCTCGCAATTATTCAAATTTAAAAATGCTATTGCAATTAGGTGAGTCTTCTTTAACGAAGCAATTTCATGTTTGGTTTTCATGGCGCGCCAGAACGTAAACAGATATCGAAAGGTGCCAGAAAACAAAAACAAAACATTTTTAATTATCACTCTTTATTTTTCGTTCCAAATTTAATGGTAAAATGTTTCAAGACATATTAAAGCCTTCAATTTATTCACAGAAAAGAAGTATCAATATTTGTAGTAATGTCTACATCGCAGACGATGATAGTGATGATTGATTGAAGGGGGCACATCGTCGGTATAGGCAGACTGTTTACTCAAGTCTACACAAACTAAAGGAGAGTAATTATAGTAAGTGTCTCATTATAATTCGTATCGCGATTTCGATCACTCATGTATTAAAAACGTGAGCAGTTTTCAAAGCTTCTGAATTGTAATAAATAATGGACAACAATAGAAGTGAAATGTTAATAAAATAAACTTCATTTTTACCCGAAAATAAACTATTCCAGAAAGATTCGCAGCGTCTAATTTGAATTTGTATACAGAATGATCAATGTGATGAATGATCGATGTGGGACGTCTTGGATAACAGTTTAAATTATCCATAGAAAGGAAAGAGAAAAAGAAGCATTTATATATTGTTTCGTATTAACAAAATCTCATATATTCCGGATTAAGAAGAAATAAGGTGGATCAGGATCCCAATGTTATTCCCGTTCTTTTTTAATAGAAGGAAATCACAGGAGCAATGCCCGACGAATATGGTAGTTCAAACAAAACATCGGTTTAGTTTTTACCACAGCATAGCGAAAGGGAATGAGATGTGAGCGAAAATGGCAGAATCCATGAACGCGCCAAAACATGTAAAACCTTTTCGACTATCAAAAATAAAATTTGCATTCAATCCAGCTACAAATGTTAAGATATGTCCGGAACATGGACACCAATAAGATAATAAAAATGGTGTTTGAAAACTTGATTTATAAGGTGTGGAAATTCAAAAATTACACCACGTTTACGGAGTATACGAAGGCAGGTCAATAAGTTCTTAGAAACGCCTACGATGGCGCTCGTAGCTTCACTAATGGTATCTTTTTAGTAAGCACCATTCCTCACTAGGTATCTGTCAAAGTTTCAGCCAGTAAACAACTTGTGTTTGTGAAATAAGTCAGTTTAAAGCGGTGATTAAATTTTTATTTAAAAGGCTTAACAGCAAAAGAAATAAAAGCTGAGTTGGCTTCAGTTCATGGCACATCTGCCCCTGTATTTGCAACAGTTTATAGCTGGATAAAAGAATTTAAACGTGGTCGTACATTAATAGAAAACTAACATTGTTCAGGACGTCCCGTAGACGTGAGTACCCCGCAAATGATCGATAAAATCCGATATATATATATATATATATATATATATATATATATATATATATATATATATATATATATATTTTTTTTTTTTTACATTAACGCGCGCACAAAAAATAATTTCGGAGTACCCTTAAATATGACAGGGTTAAGCGAACACACAGGGCAAAATCTCTGCTTTTAACCCGGCGAAGAGCAGGACGGCGCTTGTCCCCTGTTCACTCCAAGTGTTTTGTTTTTCGTTGATTTGCAGTCTCCACGGGACACCCCTGGATAGCTACTTTGGCACCCACCAAGTAGTGAACCAATGCATGCAGCGACATCCCGAGAAAGGTTGGCGCAAGGCTAATAACCTTGTCTGGAAAAACACATTATTATGGAGAATTTAACAATTACCGGTGGAGAGACTTGCTAAATAAGGCCAATACCGGATCCCGGTTGTAGTGCCTATGGTGATGATGATGATGATAATAATCGCAACTGAGTGGTCTCTTCTAAGGCTATTTTGGAGCGTATGCCTCGCAACCCAGATGAGTTTTTGCGCAGATTAGTAACTGTAGTTGTACATGAATACACCACTACACCCCCGAGACAAAAGACCAGTCAAAACAGTGGATTGTCAAAGGCGAAGGGGCTCCAAATAAGGCAAAGGTGGTGAGCAATAAAATATTGTCGAAGCCGACAGTCTAGAGTTTATAGGCGTGAAACCGTTTTTCACCGCAAGCTCTAGAAATTGCAACCGCAAGTTACCGTGCTTTATTGTGTCACTAAGTCTCGACAGTAAAGTTGATGGGGTTAGGTATATTAAATATCTAAACCACCAAACAATAAGTTGATAGAAAATAAAGAAACCCGAACACGTATTGCAATGTATGGACTGTCAACGATTCGGCCATGTGGCATCGAATTGCAGTACTCAATTTAGGGTCGAACTTAGATTGCTGAAATGGGTTATTTTCTTCTTCTAAAAGATAGACTTTATTCCGTTCAGTTCAGGTCCACGATATTCAACCCCTTCCTTGCCGCCTTCGGGGTCTCCCAAGGTAGCCACCTGGATCCTCTCTTATTTATACTTGCCACTAATGACATCGACAAGGTCATTAAGAATTCCAGCTTGTCCCTATACGCTGGTGATATCAAGTTATACAAGATCATCGAGTCACGTTTTGATTCTGCACTGCTGCAATCTGACATTGACAGCTTCTCGACTTGGTATAACAAAAATTACTTTGTACTTAACATCGCCATATGCCAATCTATAACCTTTTTCCGCAAGCGTATTCACTCATCTTCACGTTTCTATACCCCTCATAACCAACAACAGACCATTGCCCAATGTATTCGAGATCTTGGGATTCCTTGCAACAGGGAGCTTAACTTCCTCTCTCACATTGGTGAGATGATGCGGAAAGTCAATTCCGCACTCGGATTCGTGAAACGATGATCTAAGGAATTCTCCGACCCTTACGTTACTCGATCTCTTTACCTTACCCTCATCCGGTCACTGCTTGAATATGCTAACCAGGTATGGTCTCCTTATCACAAGACTCATATATGGTATGTAGAATCGAAAGTATTCAACGTCGCTTCTGAGGGCTAGGATGGGAAACCCCTTAAAAAAAACATTAACCGCCTCAAATTAATCAACCTCAGAACCCTTGAGGAGCGTAGGGTCGTGGCAGACATAATGTTCATCCATCGGGTCCTATCCGAGTCGATCGGGTGCGCCTGTGGCGGTTCCGCCAAACCCCACGGTCCACTTACCTGAAAAACCCCCATAACTTCATCCCAGTCTGCATAGGTTTTTGCTAATGCAATCGCATTAAGCACCTGTACATGCTTCACGCATCAAATAGATCAAATTGATTTAACTAAAAGTCCCTGTAAAGAATCCGTACCTTTCATGCATCTCTGTGCATACAAATTCCCTGGAAGAATTCTTTCCTAACTTATCAGGTATCCCAAAACCAATTCGGCACCTTCGGTGCCAGGCAAATCCCCCTAGACGAATTCCTGAAAACAAAATGATTTGGTTTACATACAATGTAACCTTCATAACAGGGATCATAAACATGGCGTCGCCTATTTCCCGTCCTCACCAAGTGTATCATAAATCACCATACATACACATTGGCTGGCGCCCTACACCAAGGGACGAAAACAAATATACGCATCTCGCGTCTTAAGGGCTCAATTAAATCCTACAGCACAGGCAAATGCAAATAGGAACTGAATACCTACCCTTACCAGCGAACACCATTTCCCGGCAATCAAGCTAAAACCAATTAGTGCATTTCCACATTGCATTCATCATCATCATCGGCACTACAACCTGGAACCGGTCTTGGCCTTATTTAGCAAGTCCTGAGGCTTGTTGAATTTTCCATAATGATTTGTTTTTTCCGGGCAAGGTCATTAGTCTTGCGCCATTTCCACATTGCATTGCCGCCTATTTATTTAGCCGCAATGCACATCTTAGACAAAGACCTAAGCGTTCCCTTTGTCTTCTCATATTTCGGGATCTGCTTCTCATCAGCAGCGGCATGAGCAAACAAAAACCATTAGCATCCTAGGAGATTCGGTTTGTTTGCTTTACCGAACTCACATCTCATGGATACACCCTATGCCCTTTTCGTCGTTTCAGGTTCGTTCTCATGGTTTGTCCCATGAAAAAACCCATGTACACACATACATGTGTACTACCAACGATCTTCACGGTACCTTTGTCCTTACCGCCTGTCTGCTTCGTTTATCTATCGCCTTCGCGCGTGTGTTGAATATTATGATCCTCACGATCACCCATGCACACAGACTACCATGATCTCCATTACGAGATCTGGTTTTCTGTTCCACAAAGAGAGACTTTACGTCTCTCTTATGGTAGGTGAAACGTATCCTTAGTGGAGAGGAACACTTTCTCTCTCAGGGAAACTCACCCCATTAGCGACTCGGCTCTGCACGAGCCGTTTATCGCCGAGTCCAATTGCATCTGCCGACCACCACGGTCGCGCCGCTCCCGCCCCCCGGTGCACACGGGGACGCGAATATAATATATAATTTCCACTGTTTGTGCTCTACTACTAAATCATATAAAGTTAATGCCGGACGGCCAACTTAATTTATTCGGTTCCAATATAAAAACAACAGTTTAAAGCTTAATCATATACAGTGCAGTGAATTTGCAATCATTCTTAAGACTAAAAATACCTTCAATATGAATAATACAACTGTGTAGTGGCTTATTTGTAAAGAAATAGATATTAAAATAAAATCTGAACGCAAATGACTAAAAAAAACAAATCAGTGGAAATAAAACGAATTAATAAAATCTACTAAGTGTTTCATTTTCCTCATTGTTTTTCGTGATCGTGTTTTTGTATTCATGCACAATACACTTCCTCCCCACACGCCTACCTCCTTCACTTAATTTCTCTGAACGAAAGGAACAAAAATGCGCGTAATCCCCGCTTTCTCTACACTTTCTCTACAACCCTTTTCGCGGATGCTGAGAAATGTCAACTCAAATTCCACCTTGTTCGACTTCGACATCTCTACCCATACTCTCAAGCAACGCCTCCTAAACCATTCTCGCCACCAATCTTAAGCGGCGGTTGTACACTGTACTGCAACCTGGCCCTGTGGCGGTTCCACTAAACGCCACTACCTTCCCAATTACTTCCAAAGCTTCCTGTCCTGAAGCTACAAACCCTATTTTATTTTTTTTATTTTTTTATTAGACTTCTCTCGGGAGAGGCGAACCTATAGCGTCGTCAAGGTAGATTGCGTACAACTCATGGTTGTGGTGTCTCCGGAATCGTCCTCCCTCACATACGGGGCCAACAATTCTCCTTAAGACCTTTCTCTCGAACGCGGCCAAGAGTTCAGCGTGCCTTTTTTTAAACACCCAGGTCTCGGATCCATACATGAGTACTGGTAAGACCATGGTCTTGTACAGTAGTAGTTTGGATGTTCCGGATAAATTTCGGGATTTAAAGAGCCTTGATAGACCATAGTAGGCTTTGTTGGATTTTCAGCCGTTCGCATATTTCTTCTTCCATTTTTTTTTATTAGACTTCTCTCGGGAGAGGCGAACCTATAGCGCCGAGTGGGCGCCCCGAGATGCCATCAAATAACTGTTGCAGTTCTTTTTGAACAGTTGCAGGTTGTAACGCTCCGGGAACACTCGCGTGGGAAGGGAGTTCCACAGCTTCCCCGCTCTGTAACGGAACGAGTTCTGATAAAGGGATAATCGCGCCGTCGGGAGATGAACCACAAACGGGTGCGACCTGTCGGATTGTCTTGTGGAGCGCATATAAACCGAATTGCGTGGAACAATGCCAAGAATCTCCGAAGAACAGCACCCGTGATATCTGTAAAACAGACAGAGGTCGGCTACGCGCCTTCGATGTGATAGCGACTGTAGTCCCGACGTCAGCGCCGAGTCCCCGATCAGGCGGATCGCTCGTTTCTGTACGCTCTCAAGTAGGTCGAGGGTATGTTTAGGACCCGAGCTCCAAACATGAGAGCAATATTCGAGCGCGGGTCTAATTTGGGATTTATATAGGAGAAGAAGTTGAGCCGGAGTAAAATATTTCTTGGCTCTAAAAAGATAGCTCAGTTTTCCTGAGGCTGATCTGGCGATACCCGATACGTGTTTGTGCCATGATACATTCCCACAGACCGTGACGCTGAGCAATTTCAAACTTTCGCCATCCTCGAAGGCCCGACCATTCATCATCAGCTGTGGAACCGATGATCCACTTTTCTTTGTGAATGTTGTATACTGGGTCTTCGTTGCGTTGAAGTCGACAAGATTGGCCTTTCCCCACTGCAGGACTTTATCCAGATCCTGATTCAGAAAGTCAATCTGTCTACATCTCAGCTGGTGCGACGTTGATGCACCAATCGGCCGATCACTCGAAAAGGAGGAAACAAGCGTACTATCATCCGCAAAACTGAACACTTTGTTATCCGTTGTCTCCAACAAATCATTTATGTGAAGCAAGAACAAGGTTGGAGTCAAAATAGAACCTTGGGGCACCCCGGAATTAACAGGATACAGATCCGAACACTCGCCGTCCACAACAACCCGGATCGATCGATTCTCGATGGAGCTCCTCGTCCAGTCGCAAAGCTGTTGGGAAAGTCCATATAAACGAAGTTTGCTCAGCAATGCCCCGTACCAGACGAGGTCAAAAGCCATAGAGATATCCAATGCGACCGCCCTTTACTCACCATGCCGTTCAATCGCAGATGTCCATATATCGGTTATAAGTGTCAAAAGGTCTCCTGTGGACCGCCTGCCACGGAATCCGTATTGACGATTATTCAGAAGTCCGTTGCACTCCAAATACTTAACGGACTCTGTATTGATGACTTTTTCCATTACCTTAGATAAAATAGACAGTAATGCTATCGGACGGTAATTTTGTAGGAGACACTTTTTTCCCGTCTTTGGGATTGGCTGAACTCGAGCGATTTTCCAGCAGGCAGGAAAGGTCCTCCATGCATAGGATAAGCGGAAGAGTCTGCCAAGAACCGGCGATAGTTCTGGAGCACAGTTCTTAAGGACTATTGCTGGTATTCCGTTCGGGCCGGCTGCCTTCCTACAATCCACTTCACGTAGAATGCGTTGAACAGTGCGCGGACGAAATCTCACATCCCGCATGGAAGACCGTACCGGCGCGATCACAGGTGGCTCCAAAAGGCCGAGATCAAGGTTTAAATTCGCCGAAAATAAATTCGCGAACACATTAGCTTTATCCTTTGGAATCGTGACTAACGTCCCGCTGTCTGTCACAAACGAAGGGAAAGAGGAGGATGCGAAGTTACCGTTGACAGCTTTTGCCATTGACCAGAAGGAGCGCGAACCAGTTGGGCACCGAAGGAGCTTATTGATCACCCTGTCGTTGTGAGCCTTCTTTGCGGTATCAATCGCCTGGTTGCACGCGTTTCTGATTCTAACAAAATTCGTTCTGTTAACATCGGTGGGATTGGAGCGCCATTGCTTAAAAGCTCTATTTTTTGCCGCTGTAATCAGCTCGCATTTTTTATCAAACCAAGGTTTATCAGACGAACTTCGTTTCATGGAATGTGGAATATACATCTCCATCCCCAGAAGAATAATCTCTGATACCGACTCCGCGCAAGCGTTCACATCGGAGTTTCCGAAGCACACCTCCGACCATGGAAAGGATGCGAAGAAATCTCGCATATCGTCCCAGTTAGCATCCCCATACTTCCATACATGGCGAAGCTGCCTAGGCCGGTTATTCGCTTGATATGCAAGTGCTTGCGCGACAGATACCAAGCAGTGCTCTGAGTTTCCCAGTGGCGCAGAAACCTACGGTATAAATACTCGGTTCGGATGTCAAAAACAGATCCAGGGTGTTCGCATAATCGCCTCAGACATCCGGCACTCGCGTTGGCTCCCCCACGAATTGAGTCAAGTTGTGGCTTACAGCAAACATCTCCGCCAGCCTCACAGCCTCGTCGGTTCTGTTAGAATGTAACAACCAGCCGGAATTGTGCACATTAAAATCACCAAGGACGACAATTTCAGAAGCTGGGTGGTTGATCTATATCCAGTCGACGATATATGAAAGATGTTCGAAGAATGTCGCCGGTCGATCGTCATTCGGGGAGCGGTAAAGACAACAAAGAAATTTAGCGGAATTCCTCAGCATGACTCTCAACCATATGATGTCCATATTATTGGGTTCCAATGCCTCCATCCTCTGACAAGCCAGATTGGACCGCGCGAAAACGCAGACTCCGCCCTTAAAACGTAATCTCGAATGTAAGTCGTATGCTGAACAACGAAGATATGTCGAATCAGTTGACGAATCGACCTGCGTGTCAGTTAGGGCAAGGATATCAGGTTTCGTTGTTTGCAAATATTGGTGGACGGCGTTTACATTCGTATTGGTGAAACTGATGCCCCTGATGTTACAAAATGCCGTCACCAGTCAAGCGCGGGCGGAGCCTCGAGAGTGAGCCCGGTTATGCGCTGACGAACCTCTCAAAGTTCCATTATTTATTATGATATCTGCATGATGTTCCCCCTGACATAATTCCACCCGGAGATCCGAATGGGAGACTAGTTTACCTCCGGAATTCTTTATATCAGAAGCCACCATCATGACTTATCCCCGTGTCAGTCCGGGCCATCAGCCACACATCCGAAACACCGTCGAAGATTTCTCTCGGCGATATCGCGGAATGTACAGCGTGACGGGGTGGTATCTGACCTTGGGACCGACTACCACCTAACCAGCCTCTTCTCGAACCGGTCCATCAGCCAAGCTCCGAAAGATGGCCAGGGATTTCTCCCGGCCATTTCACGGACCCTAAATCTTGATGGGGTGGTATTTCACTGGGCGCACAGGGCGTTTGGACCCCGGCTACCACTCGGCCTTTAGTCGCCTCTTACGACAAGCTGGCCTAGCTGTGAGTATATTCTAACGCCCTACTCACAGGTTTTCCACTAATGCAATTGCATTAGCACCTGCAAAAGCTTCACGCATCAAGGTTATCTAATGCATAGCCTATCATCATCATCATCGGCACTACAACCGGGAGCCGGTCTTGGCCTTATTTAGCAAGTCCTGAGGCTTGTTAAATTTTCCATAATGATTTGTTTATTCCGGGCAAGGTCATTAGTCTCGGCCCAGGAATGCATAGCCTATAATACCCTGTAAAAGAATTCTTACAATTCATGCATCCAATGCATTTTCTAATTTCCTGAAAGAATTCTTTATATTACACATGCATCATATTCGAGAAAAAACTATACGGCACCCTTGTGTGCCAGGCAAATTTCCGTCCCACATGTACACAGTAATTTACCTGTTTACACATGTCCAACGAATCTTTTGCCCAACGTCAAAAGCCATGGCAAGTAGCTTGCTTACACAGCTGCAAGACTAATTATAAGATCCGTTCGTCCAACCGACAAACAATCATCACAATAGACTCGTCCCATGATCTGTTTGTCTAATTGGCAAACAATCACTATTCTCGCGCTTTGCCGCCGAAAATCGAATTCTTCTGCATACACAACATGCAAACAGAAGAATCCGATTCGGTCCACCTGCAGAGATCCTACAAACAAATTTCTACTGTAAGCATTTGGAATTCCTAATGAGTCGCAGTGTGCTTGCTCAGCTGCGCTTTCATTGCCATGATGCCCTTGTTAGATTTTTTCCTTTGTGCCTAATTCCCATGCAATTTCGTTTGTCCTTCGTTCCAGTGCATGGATAAACAACGCGATCTGTACGATCAAGAACCAGAACCTTTCCAGCGAGATTTCTCCCTGGTCTCCCATTGGTCACTGGATGAAAGGAAAATTTCATTTTCCTTCTTACCACACCAGAGGAAGCTCACCCCATTGGCGAGTGGCTGCACGAGCCGTGCAACAGTGCACGAAGAGTCGAATATCAACCACCGACGAATCTAGACGAGGTCGTGCGTTGCGAGAGTCGGGAGGAGTTCGTACTTGGAAATTCACGTTCGTTCGGAAAATAGTGTCTTCCACTGATGTATACCGCCGCGTGGACTAACGTGATCAAAAAGCAAATCGGTTGTGACAATAAAAGTAAAAACAAAAGGAACAATTAAGCAACTAGACAATACCTGCGTTATTTTGATTTGGAAAGTAAAGTAAAGTAAACATTGAAAGAACAAGTAAGCAACTAGACAAAGCCAGTGTTATTTTGATTTGCATTCCCTTTCCAACCGTCGTAGAGCTTAGATCGTCACGAATTGGTTTCAGTACGTGTAACATCAGTTCTACGTTACAAAATTATATTACATCTCCTTTGTGTAATAGTGCAGTGAAAAAAAAAAAAAAAGAAAGAAAAGAACAGACCGGACCCTTGTTGTCCAGTGTGCTGTGTTTATAAGACAATAGAGTAGTGTAAAACAATTGCAACGAAACGCCCTGCGGGCCAAATGGGAATAGTAACCGGTTTAGCGATCTTACGGAAAATACAAATAGCGACATCCGACCAAACAATATGAAAAGGACACTAACGAAAACAGAGGAATTTTTTCCTAGTTTACCAACAACGAATAATACAAAAAAATCCAAAATTTTTAATTATATCATCCAAGGAGAGTGGTAAGCCTATTTCATCACTAAGCCAATTTTTAATTAAAAAAAAGTGATAGACGATGTTAGCAAAGAGTATGAACAAATTACTGTTTGACAATTATTCATCATCATCATCGGCACTACAACCGGGATCCGGCCTTGGCCTTATTTAACAAATCTCTCCACCGGTCCCGATTTCGAGCCGATGTCATCCAGTTTGGCACTCCCAGGCTCTGGGCGTCCTGGTCTACGCCGTCCCTCCATCGCAGACAAGGTCTGCCGCGCTGTCTCCTTCCATACATCCTGCCACAAAGGACTTTCCGGGTAGACTCCTCTTCTCTCATTCGTGCTAGGTGTCCCGCCCACCGGAATCTACCGAGCTTGATTTTTCTTACAACATTAGCTTCAAGGTAGATTGCGTACAACTCATGGTTGTGGCGTCTCCGGAATCGTCCTCCCTCACATACGGGGCCAACAATTCTCCTTAAGACCTGTCTCTCGAACGCGGCCAAGAGTTCAGCGTGCCTTTTTTTAAACACCCAGGTCTCGGATCCATACATGAGTACTGGTAAGACCATGGTCTTGTACAGTAGTAGTTTGGATGTTCCGGATAAATTTCGGGATTTAAAGAGCCTTGATAGACCATAGTAGGCTTTGTTGGATTTTCAGCCGTTCGCGTATTTCTTCTTCCATTTTTTTTTATTAGACTTCTCTCGGGAGAGGCGAACCTATAGCGCCGAGTGGGCGCCCCGAGATGCCATCAAATAACTGTTGCAGTTCTTTTTGAACAGTTGCAGGTTGTAACGCTCCGGGAACACTCGCGTGGGAAGGGAGTTCCACAGCTTCCCCGCTCTGTAACGGAACGAGTTCTGATAAAGGGATAATCGCGCCGTCGGGAGATGAACCACAAACGGGTGCGACCTGTCGGATTGTCTTGTGGAGCGCATATAAACCGAATTGCGTGGAACAATGCCAAGAATCTCCGAAGAACAGCACCCGTGATATCTGTAAAACAGACAGAGGTCGGCTACGCGCCTTCGATGTGATAGCGACTGTAGTCCCAACGTCAGCGCCGAGTCCCCGATCAGGCGGATCGCTCGTCTCTATACGCTCTCAAGTAGGTCGAGGGTATGGTTAGGAGCCGAACTCCAAACATGAGAGCAATATTCGAGCGCGGGTCTAATTTGGGATTTATATAGGAGAAGAAGTTGAGCCGGAGTAAAATATTTCTTGGCTCTAAAAAGATAACTCAGTTTTCCTGAAGCTGATCTGGCGATACCCGATACGTGTTTATGCCATGATACATTCCCACAGACCGTGACGCCGAGCAATCCCAAGCTTTCCCCAGTCTCGAGGGCCCGGCCATTCATCATCAGCTGTGGAACCGATGATCCAGTTTTCTTTGTGAATGTTGTATACTGGGTCTTCGTTGCGTTGAAGTCGACAAGATTGGCCATTCCCCATTGCAGGACTTTATCCAGATCGTGATTCAGAGAGTCAATCTGTCTACATCTCAGCTGGTGCGACGTTGATGCACCAATCGGCCGATCACTCGAAAAGGAGGAAACAAGCGTACTATCATCCGCAAAACTGAACACCTTGTTATCCGTTGTCTCCAACAAATCAGTTATGTGAAGCAAGAACAAGGTTGGAGCCAAAATAGAACCTTGGGGCACCCCCGAATTAACAGGATACAGATCCGAACTCGCCGTCCACAACAACCCGGATCGATCGATTCTCGAGGAAGCTCCTCGTCCAGTCGCAAAGCTGTTGGGAAAGTCCATATAAACGAAGTTTGCTCAGCAATGGCCCGTGCCAGACGAGGTCAAAAGCCTTGGAGCTATACAATGCGACCGCCCTTGACTCACCATGCCGTTCAATCGCCAGTGTCCATATATCGGTTATAAGTGACAAAATGTCTCCTGTGGACCGCCTGCCACGGAATCCGTATTGACGATCATTCAGAAGTCCGTTGCACTCCAAATACTTAACTAATTCTGTATTGATGACTTTTTCCATTACCTTAGATAAAATAGACAGTAATGCTATCGGACGGTAATTTTGTGGGAGACACTTGTGGCGGTTAGCGCGAACGCCACTACCTACCGGCCTACTTACCACCAGGTAACCTCTTTTCGCAGGCTGTCGGCGCCAGAAAAGCGAATACTTACCTGCATTAGCATGTAAATAACCACAAACCCGCTGATACAAGCGTTTGTGCAATACAGGCATCTCCCTAAAAGTAGAAATGCATTAATCACGGAAAGCATGTCATTATGACCAAGCACAACGTAGCACCAATGGTAAGAAACTAAATAGCAGAGGAGAGCATGGGACACCTGCACATCGATCTGGTAAAAACATCAACCAACGATCGGATGTGGCAGAACAACCAAGAAAAACATGATGCGGTTGCGCAAGCCTGCGACTAATTCCTGGAACTACCAGAAGGCGCGCAAACCGACGAAACCTACAACGCATGCCCGTAAAAGGACACATCTCAACAAATACAAATACGTGAGATATAACGCATGCCCATGTAGCAGCATCACATTGCACGTATAAACAAAATGAACGTCCCTACACATAATATGGTACAAAGAGTAAACACACGCAATGGCGCTCACCCCCGTGCTAATAATAATAAAAAAATACACACAGGCAGGGGTACATTGCGGTTACCCACACCAAGGGATGTAATATGTTTTGGTAGCGAGAGTAAATCCCGAGGAGCTCGAAAAGTTAAAATGACCAAATATGGGCATCGAAGCGATGATGGAGTACGAGGTATTCTGTCGCTTCGGTAAACTAATTCAGTCTGTTGGTGATTTCAGCGTTGAATACTGGATACGTGCCCCCGTGTGTAAAATAAATCAAATTATTAATACAGTGCCATGACCGATCGGATTGTAACTTTCGCGTCAATCATTTTAAGTTAAAGTGACCGCACTTGCACGGAAATATTGGATACGTGCCCCCGTGTGTAAAATAAATCAAATTATTAATACAGTGCCATGACCGATCGGATTGTAACTTTCGCGTCAATCATTTTAAGTTAAAGTGACCGCACTTGCACGGAAATATTGGATACGTGCCCCCGTGTGTAAGTTAAACAAATTCACACTACAGTGCCATGAGCGATCGGATTGTAACTTTCGCGTCAATCATTTTAAGTTAAAGTGACCGCAGTTGCACGGAAATATTGGATACGTGCCCCCGTGTGTAAGTTAACAAATTCACACTACAGTGCCATGATCGATCGGATTGTAACTTTCGCGTCAATCATTTTAAGTTAAAGTGACCGCACTTGCACGGAAATATTGGATACGTGCCCCCGTGTGTAAGTTAAACAAATTCACACTACAGTGCCATGATCGATCGGATTGTAACTTTCGCGTCAATCATTTTAAGTTCGTGTATACCGTTTATTCTATAAAAAAGATAAAATAAATTTAAAGCTTACAATACTATATACTATGTTAAATAAGTTCGTGTATACCGTTTATCCTATAAATAAGATAAAATAAATTCAAGGCTTACAATAATATATACCATATTACATAAGTTCGTGTATATTGTTTATCCTACAAATAAGATAAAATAAATTTAAAGCTTACAATACTATATACTATGTTAAATAAGTTCGTGTATACCGTTTATCCTATAAATAAGATAAAATAAATTTAAAGCTTACAATACTATATACTATGTTAAATAAGTTCGTGTATACCGTTTATTCTATAAAAAAGATAAAATAAATTTAAAGCTTACAATACTATATACTATGTTAAATAAGTTCGTGTATACCGTTTATCCTATAAATAAGATAAAATAAATTCAAGGCTTACAATAATATATACTATATTAAATAAGTTCGTGTATATTGTTTATCCTACAAATAAGATAAAATAAATTTAAAGCTTACAATACTATATACTATGTTAAATAAGTTCGTGTATATTGTTTATTCTATAAAAAAGATAAAATAAATTCAAAGCTTACAATAATATATACTATATTAAATAAGTTCGTGTATATTGTTTATTCTATAAATAAGATAAAATAGATTTAAAGCTTACAATACTATATACTATGTTAAATAAGTTCGTGTATACCGTTTATCCTATAAATAAGATAAAATAAATTCAAAGCTTACAATAATATATACTATATTAAATAAGTTCGTGTATATTGTTTATTCTATAAATAAGATAAAATAAATTTAAAGCTTACAATACTATATACTATGTTAAATAAGTTCGTGTATACCGTTTATCCAATAAATAAGATAAAATAAATTTAAAGCTTACAATACTATATACTATATTAAATAAGTTCATGTATACTGGTTATTCTACCATCAAGATAAAACCAAATTATTCGCAAGTCCTTTGTAACCTAGATTAAGTTGCTCCAAATAAAAGATAGAATTAAGGAAACACCCGTGGTTTGTATTGAACATCGCAGTACGACGATCGAGAAAGCAGTTGGGACGTCTCGGTGAACCTGTGTCGGACGGACACCCTATCGAGTCAAGGCAGGGGTTAAAACAAAAAAACCCCCACACACTTTTTTCTCGTCTTTGGGATTGGCTGAACTCGAGCGATTTTCCAGCAGGCAGAAAAGGTCCTCCGTGCATAAGATAAGCGGAAGAGTCTGCCAAGAACCGGCGATAGTTCTGGAGCACAGTTCTTAAGGGCTATTGCTGGTATTCCGTCCGCGCCGGTTGCCTTCCTACAATCTAGTTCACGTAGAATGCGTTGAACAGTGCGCGGACGAAATCTCACATCCCGCATGGAAGACCGTACCGGCGCGATCACAGGCGGCTCCAAAAGGCCGAGATCGAGGTTGGAATTCGCGGAAAATAAATTCGCGAACATATTAGCTTTATCCTTTGGATTCGTGACTAACGTCCCGCTGTCTGTCACCAACGGAAAGAAAGAGGAGGATGCGAAGTTACCGTTGACAGCTTTTGCCATTGACCAGAAGGAGCGCGAACCAGTTGGGCATCGAAGGAGCTTATTGATCACCCTGTCGTTGTGAGCCTCCTTCGCGGTATCAAATGCCTGGTTGCACGCGTTTCTGATTCTAACAAAATTCGTTCTGTTAACATCGGTGGGATTGGAGCGCCATTGCTTAAAATCTCTATTTTTTGCCGCTGTAATCAGCTCGCATTTTTTATCAAACCAAGGTTTATCAGACGAACTTCGTTTCATGGAATGTGGAATATACATCTCCATCCCCAGAAGAATAATCTCTGATACCGACTCCGCGCAAGCGTTAACATCCGAGTTTCCGAAGCACACCTCCGACCATAGAAAGGTACGAAGAAATCTCGCATATCGTTAGCAGCCCCATACTTCCATACATGGCGAAGCTGCCTGGGCCGGTTATTCGCTTGATATGCAAGTGCTTGCGCGACAGATACCAAGCAGTGATCTGAGTTTCCCAGTGGCGCAGAAACCTCTACGGTATAAATAGTCGGTTCGGATGTCAAAAACAGATCCAGGGTGTTCGCATAATCGCCTCGGGCATCCGGCACTCGCGTTGGCTCCCCCACGAGTTAAGTTGTGGCTTACAGCAAACATCTCCGCCAGCCTCCCAGCCTCATCAGTTCTGTTAGAATGTAACAACCAGCCGGAATTGTGCACATTAAAATCACCAAGGACGACAATTTCAGAAGCTGGGTGGTTGATCTATACCCAGTCGACGATATATGAAAGATGTTCGAAAAATGTCGCCGGTCTATCGTCATTCGGGTAGCTGTGAAGACAACAAAGAAATTTAACGGAACTCCTTAGCACGACCCTCAACCATATGATGTCCATATTATTGGGTTCCAACGCCTCCATCTTCTGGCAAGCCAGATCGGACCGCGCGAAGACGCAGACTCCGCCCCTAAAACGAAATCTCGAATGTAAGTCGTATCCTGAGCAACGAAGGAATGTCGAATCAGTTGACGAATCGACCTGCGTGTCAGTTAGGGCAAGGATATCAGGTTTCGTTGTTTGCAAATATTGGTGGACGGCGTTTACATTCGTATTGGTGAAACTGATGCCCCTGATGTTACAAAATGCCGTCACCAGTCGAGCGTGGGCAGAGCCTCGAGAGTGAGCCCGGTTATGCGATGACGAACCTCTTAAAGTTCCATTATTTATCATGATATCTACATGATGTTCCCCCTGACATAGTCCCCCCTGAGATCCGAATGTAGTCTCCCATTACCTCCGGAATTCTTTATATCAGAAGGTACCATCGTGACATATCTCCGTGTCAGTACGGGCCATCAGCCATACATCCGAAACACCGTCGAAGATTTCTCTCGGCGATATCGCGGAATGTACAGCGTGACAGGGTGGTATCTCACCTTAGGACCGACTACCACCTAACCAACCGTTTCTCGAACCGGTCCATCAGCCAAGCTCCGAAAGATGGCCAGGGATTTCTCCCGACCATTTCACGGAGCCTAAAGCTTGATGGGGTGGTGTAGCGTTCTACGAACGCACAATTCCACCCAGGTAGGGTTCCTACCCTTCAAGGGACATACCGACCCTGAAACATTCACCACAACGTTGAGCCCGACACGAAAAAGCAGGGAACTGAACGCCCCAAAGCTTTCAATGTCAAAGCTCAACATGCCGATTGTAGCATACCTGAAACAAGGGTAAAAAAAAACCATGCATTCATCTGGCTCCCATGAGAAATTCCAAAAGATCGAAATGCATCGCATCCTAGCTCTGCACAATAGGAAATCCTGAACATCTACACGATGTTACAAGGAATCGCTATCGTCGGTAAATTAGCCGACCAGCGGCTGCACGTGCGGGTAGCTGCCATAAAGACCACCCAAATCCGCCAAGCAAACAAATGCAGCGACAACCTAGTTCAATAAAGCATATCGCCTACCGCTAACAAATTGCAGGCAACCGTAATTATCTCAACGAGATAATTCGGAAAATGTATGAGGCTAAAAACCTACAAAGGATCTATTCCGATCCCACGATCCCTTTCGATTTTCACACCCATTAGAAAGGTCTAATGGATTGTTAATTGTAACCGAAAGAAGTTAAACAAAACCATGGACCGTACGTCCATTCAAACTGCACGATATCCGTCGTCCGCGCGCCAGATGTTTTGTGCAAATAAAGGCGGCACAAAATCGACAGCCGGTGAACCAAATTTTAATCACCACCACTGATGGTGATAATGATGTAATGTAATGCTGCTAACAGATACGGTGGGAAATTCTGTTAGCAAATTGAATGAGGGAAATTTTCCTTTGCAGATGCGGGTTGATCAATGTGAACGGTATATTTTAGGTAGGAGATACTGGCAGTCTAGATCGAACAGTCGGAACGAAGAGTTGACAATCAGGGAACCCCGACGAGGAGGTAACACGCGAGACGAGTTGACATTGAGGATCTAATCAGTGCGGTGATAATTTGCGTACGGTGGTGAAAAGATTGGGGCTCCTCGATAGTATAGTGGTTAGTACACCCACCTGTCACCCGGGAGACCGGGGTTCGATTCCCCGTCGGGGAGCCCCTGGCGCAAGACTAATGACCTTGCCCAGAAAAAATAAATCATTATGGAAAATTTAACAAGCCTCAGGACTTGCTAAATAAGGCCAAGACCTGTTCCCGGTTGTAGTGCCGATGATGATGATGATGATGATGATGATGATGGTGAAAAGATTGAAAGTCCCGGAGTCTTCCGTTTTGAGAGTGAAGTTGCGAATTTGTTGAGTGTCATTTAAGATAACACCCAGTGCCGAAGAACGTGAGGTTTAGCAAGGTGTCGCAGAACCAGAAACAATAGTATTACCCAAAAATTAAATCAGGCATACGTGCCAAAATTTAAATGTATTAAAATGAACAAATCGATAACTCTGTGAATAGTGAACTGCACAAATGAATAACCTTTGTATAGTGGAAACTTCCTAGAATATTTACTCTGACATATGCCTACGTGAATACAAATAAAGTAAAAATTAGAAACAAACATTTGTACAGAGTTTCATTCATGGCAAATTGGTCTCGGTGTCTTATTGGTTCCAGTGTCTGCTCAAGGGTCGCTTTTCATTTGGAATAGTGTTCGGCGGAGCACATTCCCAATCAACAGTTCTAGAATTCGCCAAAGTTAATCAACCTAACTAATCTCCGCCAAAGTGGTATTTCACCGGGCGCACAGGGCGTTGGGACCCCGGCTACCACTCGGCCTTTAGTCGCCTTTTACGACAAGCTGGCCTAGCAGTATATTCTAACGCCCTACTCACAGGGTTAAGTTATCGATATGTAATTTTACATTACTAGTTGATAATAAATAAATAAAATAAATAACTATTTTGATTTGAAAAATACATAAAAATAAAAAGGAACAATTAAGCAACCGGACAACACCTGTGTAATTTTGATTTGGAAGACACGTGAGAATAAAAAGAACAATTAAGCAACTAGACATCACCAGCGTTTTTATTTTTCATTCTTCTGTTGTGCACAGTTTTTGTGATTTTAAGTGTGGAGTATGTGTGAACCTGTGCCCGTGCTGGCACTACGACATATACCTCGCCACAGCCCCACCTATCGCCCCTACTCATGCCTTCTTAATTTGTACTGGTTAACATAGATTAAGCCTAGTTAAGATAGTTCTTAAGCTCTCTATTTTGTACCTTATATGTACTGTTGTATTCCAGAATACTACCCTTATTCGCTTTAACACTAACTAATGTCCTTTCAAACACAACCCTTAAAACTACATCCTCACATATCCTACATTCTCAGTTAATACAATTCATAAATAAACAGACACAATATTCTATATCCAGTCGCTTACAGCACATTTCATAAATAAACAGACACTATATTCTATATCCAGTCACTTACAGCACATTTCATAAATATGCCCCTTTTCATAACAAGCACATTTTTCATTTCAAAACATGGCCACTTTGATTTTCGTTCAAAGTTTATTCAAAATTCTAAGTCACAGAGACTTCTAGATTGTTTTGTTCAGTTTATACGCCACAGTCAGTTAGAACAAAATGTTCTATATAAACAAGTAAATTTATATGAAAAAAGTAGAAAGAAGAGAGCTCAGCTTGAGATAGCTGAGTTCAATAAAATAAAAATAAAACAAAATATTTAAATAAACAAAAGTTTAATTATTTAATAACCCCTTAATTATATAAAATTATAATAACCTCCACGCTCTTCCCTCAACCGAGGAAGCACGGCGATTGGAGCCGTAACACTGGTGGCAGTGGTGGGATCCACGAAGACTGGTGGACTCCCGACTAGTGGACTCCTCGAAGAAAGACGGATCCACGAAGACTGGTGGACTCCCGACTAGTGGACTCCTCGAAGGAAGACCAATCCTCGAAGGAAGACCGATCCACGAAGACTGGTGGACTCCCGACTGGTGGACTCCCCGAAGGACGACTCTATCCTCGAAGGAAGACCGATCCTCGAAGGAAGACCGATCCACGAAGACTGGTGGACTCCCCGAAGGACGACTCTATCCTCGAAGGAAGACCAATCCTCGAAGGAAGACCGATCCACGAAGACTGGTGGAATCCCCGAAGGACGACTCTATCCTCGAAGGAAGACCAATCCTCGAAGGAAGACTTAATCCTCGAAGGAAGACCAATCCCCGAAGGACGACTTAATCCTCAAAGGAAGACCAAACCCCGAAGGACGACTTAATCCTCGAAGGACGACTAAATTCTCGAAGGACGACCAATCCCCGAAGGACGACTTAATCCTCGAAGGAGGAATCGATCCCAGAGGAAGATTAGTGCAAGATAAAACCCTAAAGAGGGAAGGAAGGTCTGCCGATGAGTTCCAGAGGAAATCTAAATTAACCTCAGTGGCAGCAGAGAAAAGAAAAAAAAACACAAGAAGACAACACAAGAAAAAAAAAAGGGAGAACAAAACATCAATCAACATATATTAGTAGTAAGAATCGTTAGCGAAATATCAATTTTTCTGTTCATTTTTCCGTAGGAATATTTTTACCTTGGAACTTTTAACTTTTCCTTTTTTCTAACAATTCTGTCCGATAGAAATTATTTCGAAATTATTATTTATTATTCTCTTTCCAGTATTTCGACGACATTTCCGTTTTGTCTTTTTCGCCGAATTTTCTTTCTCTACAGCTTTGAGACCAAATTAACTTTCTTTTTCATATATATTGAATAACTAAAAGAAAGGCCATTTTTATATACCGTATTTTTAAGAAGTGATTTTGCCATACATTGATTTCAGAGTTTTCAAGATTACGAGTCCGTATTACACCAGACAGGCGGCTAGGCAGGGGGAAGAACAAATCCACTCTCTGCAAATACACCATAAACCCCCTGAAATGGCTCTTTCTGTCGGAATTTCTGATGTTTTCAGAATCGTCCCTACCTTTGACGGAAAACCCTGCGACCTAGATAAATTTATTTCCGGGGGAGACGTTTTATTTAGATCTATAAAAAGGGCAGACCCGGAGATATATGAAACATTTTTGGAGCTAGTCAAAAATAGACTAGAGGGTCCTGCCTATGATCTAATTAGGTATAGCACAATTGCTAAATGGGAGGATTTAAAGGATAAACTTGAATCAGAATATAAAGAGGAGCAATCTCGGTCAACGGCACACAATGAGTTGATATCCCTGAAACAAAACTTCAGAGAAACCGTTCGGGAATACGGAGATAGAGTTGCGAATGCTCTGAGGACGCTGAACTCTGCTACGT
Source organism: Microdon myrmicae (assembly GCA_963931805.1). NCBI lineage: Eukaryota > Metazoa > Arthropoda > Insecta > Diptera > Syrphidae > Microdon > Microdon myrmicae. The sequence goes on along the minus strand of OZ007497.1, from coordinate 46,725,489 downwards.
GTGAAATAACAGCAGACGCGGTGGTTAGAGAATTCTTGATAGAAGAAAACTCAAAATTGGCAGTGCAAATATTTGAGGATGGTCTCAAGAATGAACAACTGAAAATCCTAGCCAAAGTCCATGGGGGTAGTAGTTTAAAACAGTCTATTGCACATGTAGTATCACATGCTGCTCGAATGGACAACTCTCCCAGGCCATATAACTATAATGACAGATTTAATCGAATAGTCTGCCAAACCTGCGGTAAGCCAGGTCATTCTCAGGACACATGTTATCGGAACATGCAGTCCAACAATTTTCCGAATAGACAACCAATAAAAAGAGAATATAACATTATATGCAATTTCTGTGGACGGAATAATCACACAGAGAACGAGTGTAGATACAAGATATCTAGGAATGGACCATCCTTAACAAATTACCAACAAGGTACAACAACGCGTAATCCACTCCGAAATAATCCTGCAAACACCGAAAATCGTTTTAGTGAATATCCTAGAATCACCAATAGACAAAACGATAAGCAAAATGTTCACTTTTCTCGGGTGCAAGAGTCGGAAAACGAGGCCAGACGCCAACAGAATCATGCTGAACGGCACTCTTCAATCTATAGTATTCGGTCGACTCAGATAGAGAGGAAACAAGGCAAATCGGAAGGAGACACACAGCCATTCCTTTCGAACGACTGTAATCATCAATATACACCAAATCTAAGATTCCACGTACCCTTTTGTCCCGAATTTAAAGAACCAGCGATACGTCTTAGAGTTAGTCCCGCAGACAATATGTACACGACTCTTCTAATTGATACCGGCGCCGACCTAAGCCTTTTAAAATCATCGTGCTTAAAGAATCAGAAAAAAGATGACAAGATCTACACAATATCCACACTAGCAGGTGATTCTTTGAAAACCCTGGGGACGGTAAGTGGTACCCTAGAAGTAAAAACCAAGGATCATACCATGCTCATGGATCATCCTTTCCACCTACTCACCGAACAAATAAATCTGCCTTATGACGGAATCATAGGAAACGATTTTTTATTTAAATATAGATGTGTAATCGATTTCAAGGAACACATCCTGAAGATTCCAATGTCAAAGGGTAATGATAGTGAGCATCGAAGAAAGCCATACGGCTCTACAAACGAGTCACCGAGCCTATTCCGTAATAAGCTAGTATGTGAATCACGAGCCACCTGTTCAGACCTTCAGTTCGAATCAAAAGGAAAAAGTAATAACTCTAAACAGAATAGAAAGCGAAAACAGAGAAGATTGGGTGACAAAGTTTCAGCAGCAAAGACTGAAGTACAAAATGTTCCAGCAGCATATAAGACTGAAAGAGCAACTTTCACTTTAAAACCCAGAAGCCAACAAATTGTAGACTTTCCGTTAAATAGTAAACACCAGGACATGTCCGGCGATATAATCATTCAAAAAAAACGAATCATGCCAGGAATATACGTGGGCGAAACCTTAACCAGCCCCAAGAGCTCCAAATTAAAGGTGTTAATGATGAACACTTCGGAAGCAGAACAAACGGTGAATACTAAAGACGTAGACTTCAAATGGGACAAGCTAAGTGATTTCAACCTAATCTCTAGTCAATCCGACGACCTAATCAAAGGCAGGTTAAATAAATTAACATCAATAATCAATCTCAGCCACTGTAATTGTGAAGAAAAACAATCTATCCTTCAAATATGTAGAGAATACAATGATTTATTTTTTCTCGAAGGTGACAACCTCTCATTCACAGAAGCGCTGAAACATAAAATCATTACTGACCCGAACAAGCCGCCCGTATTTACCAAACCCTACAGGCTCCCGGACACACAAAAAACCGAGATACACAAACAGGTGAATGACATGCTACAAAGTGGTATTATCCAACCCAGTGCTAGTCCTTGGAACTCCCCCTTGCTCTTGGTACCAAAAAAGGCTGACAGGGAAGGTAATAAGAGATGGAGAGTTGTGATTGATTTCCGTAGGTTAAACGAAGTAACTGTTGCCGATGCATATCCGTTACCAAATATCACGGACATACTAGATCAACTAGGGAGGGCACTTATTTTAGCACCCTCGACCTCGCAAGCGGATTTCATCAAATCCTAATGGACAATGAAGACAAGTGCAAAACCGGCTTCAGTACCCCTTATGGACATTATGAATATAACCGTATGCCGTTTGGTCTACGAAACGCGCCCGCAACTTTTCAACGTTTAATGAACAACGTTTTAATGGGATTACAAGGATTCGACTGCTTTGTATACATCGATGACATAGTCCTTTACGGATATAACCTGCAAGAACACAACTCGAAGCTTATACGAATATTTAATTGTTTACGTCAGAATAACCTTAAGCTTCAACCAGATAAATGTACTTTTCTGAAGAAGGAGCTAATGTATCTGGGTCATGTAATTTCTGAACACGGTGTTAAACCAGACCCCGAAAAGATTAAAGCTGCTAAAACATATCCCACACCCAAGAATGTCAAGGGAGTAAAATCATTCCTCGGATTCATAGGATATTACCGGCGATTCATAGACAATTTCTCAACCATAGCAAAGCCACTAACGAAGTTACTAAAGAAAACCGAAGCATTTAAATGGGGCCCCTTCTGTGATGAAGCCTTCCATACGTTAAAGAATAAACTTATAGAACCTCCCATATTGGCTTACCCTGACTTCAATCAAGACTTTATAGTAACTACGGACGCTAGCGACGTTGGAATAGGCGCGGTCTTATCGCAGGGAGAAATTGGCCAGGACAAAGCTATCTGTTATGCTAGCCGTACCCTTAACGACGCCGAATCCAGGTACAGCACTACAGAAAAGGAACTACTGGCAATCATCTACGCCGTCAAACAATTTCGCCCCTACATCTACGGACGAAGGTTCACAATATGTACAGACCATAAACCACTACAGTGGCTCATGAATCTGAAGGACCCGACATCAAGATTGGCTCGTTGGAGAATATTGCTAGAAGAATATGAATACCAAATTATTTACAAGGCAGGAAAATACAACTCCAACGCAGATGCACTTAGCCGCCTCCCTATTAACCTCCAAGACACACAAGAGGTAGGCAAGGTACTACTTACCACTAGAAGCAAAACAAGGGGTCAAGGTACCGCTGAACCATTAGTAGCCGCAAGTGAGGAAATTACTCTCCGACATACCGAATGTAAGATAATCGAAATCTCTAAACCCATAGAGTATGCCAAAACCCGGTCACCCATTCAGATCTTTATATTACCCAATAAAGAAGGCCAAACCGAAAAGATACTTAAAACTATCCCTACCTATACACGTCCGAATCCAAACGAAATAAAATTATACCCAAACACGACTAAATCCCCTTTATATATTGTTACTACGTTGCCGCTAGACATAGGAACCGAACCCACCTTTGAACAAACACTCAGCAAAATTCATAACTATTGTAAAAAAGAAAAGGTAAACCATATCGACATTTCTATCCCAAAACAAGAGCCAATAAACCCCCGCCTTAAAAATGCCATAATACAAACGTTCGCCCAAACCAAGATCACCGTGTATCTTTACTCTGACAAAAGAATCTATATCGAAGACCGACAGGATATCGCTCAAATCCTCCGTGACTTCCATAATTCACCTTTTGGAGGGCACCAGGGAGTCTCCCGCACAATCAAACGGCTTAAAACAAGGTATTTTTGGCCAACCCTCATAAAAGATACGAAAGAATTCATCCGCAAATGCGACTCGTGTCAAAGAAACAAACTAACGCTAAACAGAAAAATCCCGATGAAAATCACAACAACAAGTACAACCCCCTTCGAACGAGTAGCTCTAGATATTGTTGGCCCGCTCCCAAATAGTTACGAAGGTAATAAATACATATTAACGTTCCAAGATGACTTAACAAAGTTCACTGAAGCTATATCGCTACCCAATGCGGAAGCACCCACCATAGCTCGTAGTTTTGTGGAGAAAATCATATGTCGTTTCGGAATACCCGACGCGGTATTAACGGACCAAGGCACCAATTTCCTAAGCCACCTTTTTAAAGAAATATGTAAGATTCTAAAAATCAAAAAGATACAAACAACACCTTATCATCCCCAAACAAATGGAGCCTTAGAACGTAGCCACCGAACGTTGGCCGAATATCTCAGACACTACGTTAACAAGGACCAACTCTCATGGGATACTTGGCTACCATATTCAATGTTTGTGTATAACACCACACCGCACAGTAGCACCGCATTTAGCCCTTTTGAATTACTCTATGGTTTTCCTGCACGAATACCGAATTCGATCAGCATAAATCCGCAAACGTCATACAACTATGAGAACTACGCTAACGAACTAAAAGCCCGCCTACAGTACGGTTACAAGATTGCTAAAAACATATTGCAGGACAAAAAGGAAAAATCTAAAGCGTGTTATGACAAAGGGACAAGCCATAAAACATTTAAAGTTGGCGACAAGGTACTCATAAAAAACCATACCAGGAAAAATAAGCTCGCTTCCTTATGGGAGGGTCCCTACGAAATACACAACATAGTATCCGATGAAAACTCAGAAATCAAAATAGGAAATAAATTCAAAGTTTTACACAATAATAATATAAAACTATTTTCGGAATAAATAAATAACCCATACACACAACATAACCAAATTTTTAACAATTATCTTAAAATTAAACACGGTTGGAAAATTTTCCATAAATTTAAGGAAAAAATAGACACTTAACAAATGGCCTTTGTTTTTATTCAATATATAAAACAATTGTAAGAAATGACGGAAACGAAAAAAAAAAAAAAAAAAAAAAAAAAAAGGGGAAGAAAGAAAGAAAATTTTAGAAAAAAAAAATTTTATAATATACTGGGATATAATACATTTTAAAATATATATTGGGATATGATTCGAACGAAAAAGATAATTTTGAGAAATAATATTAATTATATGTATAGAAAAAAAAAAGTTGTTGGATAATAAAAGAAAAGGTTCCAAGTGGAAATATTAAGTTAGTTAGAAATATTTAAAGTTAGTTAAAAGATAATGTAAGTAGACTATAAGTAAACTTTTAGATTATTGTAACCTATTTTTCTAGTATTAAGAACTTTTGGATTTTTGTAACTTTTGATATAAGATTAACTTTGAACGCCATTGTAATTGAACGAAAATCCAAGTCGGTAATTAAACCTAATCTAAGCAATAGTTAACAGAAAATTATTCTCTTCAAGGATAATTTTCTTTCTCGAAGAAGGGTGGGATGTTGTATTCCAGAATACTACCCTTATTCGCTTTAACACTAACTAATGTCCTTTCAAACACAACCCTTAAAAACACAACCCTTAAAACTACATCCTCACATATCCTACATTCTCAGTTAATACAATTCATAAATAAACAGACACAATATTCTATATCCAGTCGCTTACAGCACATTTCATAAATAAACAGACACTATATTCTATATCCAGTCACTTACAGCACATTTCATAAATATGCCCCTTTTCATAACAAGCACATTTTTCATTTCAAAACATGGCCACTTTGATTTTCGTTCAAAGTTTATTCAAAATTCTAAGTCACAGAGACTTCTAGATTGTTTTGTTCAGTTTATACGCCACAGTCAGTTAGAACAAAATGTTCTATATAAACAAGTAAATTTATATGAAAAAAGTAGAAAGAAGAGAGCTCAGCTTGAGATAGCTGAGTTCAATAAAATAAAAATAAAACAAAATATTTAAATAAACAAAAGTTTAATTATTTAATAACCCCTTAATTATATAAAATTATAATAACCTCCACGCTCTTCCCTCAACCGAGGAAGCACGGCGACTGGAGACGTAACAGTACTTTAGTTGTAGGTAATTATGATGCTTGAATTAGGCCAATAAATGGGGTGGTAGCGCCATTAAACTGAACTAAATTAAATGCAACCCAACAAAATTTATTTTGAAATGTTCGAGAATGGGAACATTAAACAAAGATTACTACTACATAGTTTATTACTTTGCTTACCTTTATAAGAGCTGGAACAGGAAACAAAGTAATATTCACACTTTTAAGAAATAATTATCGATTGGCACTGAGAAAACACGAACGTAACACAAAATGGCGGAATCTGGACATCATTGTATTTCACAATATTTTGCAACTGTGATACAAGATAAACATGATGTCAATACTTGTCAAAATGCGTTATATATTTGTGTGTTATAAATTTGCTTTTCAGGATTTAAAAACAAAATAATACGACGCTTTAAGGGTCCGACGAAAATACTGCCTTGAACAATTTATTGTTTATTTACAAAAAAAGATGAACTACGGTAACATTAGCCCTAAGATAATTGAGGCAACAAATAAAATACTTAAACCAAAGCCTCTTTTTTTAATTAGAATTTTTAGAACTCATTTGTTTGTATACACATCATTTTCAGAAATGCTAGCTTGGCTTTTACTTACAACTACTTTAAATGAAATTAATTGCGCCTATAGGAGTTGCATGCCCCAGGAAGAGTAACCGTTTTCAGGAATGAATCTCGAACAATTTCGCCAAATCATTTAAGTCTGAGTAGTGTTTGTTCTCTTTTATGATGGTCCTTGCCAGACCAATACGGTTAAATAAGTTCCACAGCAGTATGCCAACTATCTTATCGTCATCCAAGTAAAATATGACTCCTTTGCCGTATTCTCTTTCTTCACATCTTGAAATGTCTGGAGTTTTACAAATTGGTGGATATACCTCAACGTCCTTTTTCCCTTCAGGATTTAAATTTACTGGTGGTGTTTCAACTGGATCCAGATTTGTGGTTTCTCTAACTACTGGCGTGGGTATCGCGAATATGCCAACTGTGGGCAGGGCTGAATCCGTTCTTCCGATGCCCTCATAACCGATATCCGGTCCAAGGTCTGACCAGTACATACTTTGATGATCGTATGGCTTCTCTGTAAGAAACGATAACAATATTTATCTGATCTTATTTGAATTGAAGAGAATAATTTTACTTTTGCCGTCTTTCAGGGTCATATTCTCTCCAGCAAGACGACCAGATATAATGGAATGGTCGTGGTGTTCCAATCGTCTCCTTCCCAATAAGGGGTCATAAAAGCAAACTACATCACCAGCCTAACAGAAGACACCACAAGAAATTCACTCAGAGATTAAAAATTAGCAATTTTAAATGCACTTACCGCAAATAAATCTTGTCTTGTTTCTAGCTCTGCATTAGTAACAAATCCGCCAAGGTCGTTATCCACTTCTAACCCAGATAGAGGGGCCATTTTTGTATTTGCATCACAACCTAGGCAGACAACCACTACATCGGTTATCAAAATTTGTCCATTACTGAGGGATAATTTTAAGCGGCATTTTTCTCGATGCACCTCGACGATATGCACCCCTGGGAGAACGCATACACCCAATTGTTCAATTTTTCTCGTTGTCCATTTACTTAAATATTCAGGTAAGATCTTTGACATGTTCCCCGACTCAGGAAAAACCTGGGTGATTCTGACGGATCCGTTCGCGTAACTTGCTAGAGAACAACACAATTCACTGCCTAGGAATCCATTTCCTACAATTGTAATTGATTTTTGTTCATCAACAAATTTCTTAAGCTTTTCAAAATCGACGGGAGTTTTGTAGAACATTATTCTCCGTTGAATATCTGTTGGTGCATCCTCAAACAATTGTATATTTCTTGGTGTACATCCGGTTGCCAGCAAACATTTATCATAAGTGATTTCTGTGTTGTCTGAGAGTGTAACAATTTTCTTTGTTGGATCTACTTTTTTTACAACGTAACCTTGGGCTACAGCAACACCTCCGTTTACCGATTTCACCAACTTTACGGGATCCGTGAAAAATTCTTCGGGTTCAAAAAATAAACTAAAAAATTATGTTGTGTGAAAATTATGTCCATATTATAGATGGGAATTTAGTGTGCACCTTCTTTCTGCGCCGGTCCACTGTTTAAAACGGTAGTTTTGTGGAACATCACCTGGTTTTGAGGCATACCATAATTCCTTAGACAATGGTGGACGCATGTATGGTTTAAAAAGTTCATCGGTTATTATCAAGACTTTTGCCGTTGGGTCATTGGATTTAATAGCTCGAAAAGCCGAAAAGCTTGCTGATCCTCCTCCAACAAGCAAGTACGGTACATGTTTTGGTAAATCCTTCGAACTGGCAGGGACTACAAATTAAAAAGATATGAGTAAAAACTAAGCAGCTTTTAATCTAGGTTCATAAAACTTAGCAACGTACGTAACTTCAAGAATAAATTACAACAAAGGCTAATGTGCAAATAATAAGGATCATCATCATCATCGGCACTACAACCGGGATCCGGTCTTGGCCTTATTTAACAAATCTCTCCACCGGTCCCGATTTCGAGCCGATGTCATCCAGTTTAGCACTCCAAGGCTCTGCTCGTCCTGGTCTACGCCATCCCACCATCGCAGACAAGGTCTGCCGCGCTGTCTCCTTCCATACATCCTGCCACAAAGGACTTTCCGGGCAGGGTCCTCTTCTCTCATTCGAGCTAGGTGTCCCGCCCACCGGAGTCTACCGAGCTTGATTTTTCTTACAATATGAGCTTCAAGGTAGATTGCGTACAACTCATGGTTGTAGCGTCTCCGGAATCGTCCTCCCCCGCATACGGGGCCAACAATTCTCCTTAAGACCTTTCTCTCGAACGCGGCCTAGAGTTCAGAGTGCCTTTTATTAAGCACCCAGGTCTCGGATCCATACATGAGTACTGGTAAGACCATGGTCTTGTACAGTAGTAGCTTGGATGTTCTGGATACATTTCGGGATTTAAAGAGCCTTGATAGACCATAGTAGGCTTTGTTGGATTTAATCAGCCGTTCGCGTATTTCTTCTTCCATATTGTTATCGGCTGATGCTATTGACCCAAGGTAGTTAAAGGATTGCACTACTTCAAATTCGTGCTCCACTACCCTGATAGCTTGACCAACGTTAGGTCTTCTCTTCGCAGAAGTTGCCACCATGTACTTGGTTTTTCCCTCATTAATGTGCAGTCCCAGTTTTTGTGCCGCCTGCTCGATCTGGGTGAAGGATTCCTGTACCGCCGATTCGGTTCTACCGATGATGTCGATGTCATCTGCGTAGGCAAGTATCTGGCTGGACTTGGTGACAATAGTCCCTCTTGTTGTAACGCCAGAGTCAGGGATTGCTTTCTCCAACGCCAGGTTGAAGAGGAGGCAGACCAGACCGTCCCCTTGTCGGAGTCCATTATAGATGTTTATTGATTTGGCCAGCAATCCCGCTACTTTTACTTGACTAGTTACGTTGGTCATGGTCAACCTACAAAGTCGTATCAATTTATTTGGAATGCCGAATTCTCTCATGGCATTATATAGTTCTACCCTGGCTATGCTGTCGTAGGCGGCCTTGAAGTCTATAAACAGATGATATAGTGGATTCTTAAACTCCAGACATTTTTCCATCGCCTGCCTAAGGGTGAATATCTGATCAATTGCTGATTTGCCTGGGATGAAGCCACACTGATATTGACCAATGATGGCTCTAGCGTATGGTGATATCCGGTCTTGTAGGATAGTGGAGAGTATCTTATAGGCGGTACTCAGCAATGTTATACCCCTATAGTTGCTGCACAGTGTGATATCTCCTTTCTTATGTATGGGGCAAATTATACCACGACGCTAATCTTCCGGCATCTCCTCTAGCTCCCATACGTGCACCACGATCTCATAAATTGCGTGATGTAACGCTGTCCCTCCTTGTTTGATCAGCTCAGCTGGTATGCCATCAGCTCCAGGGGCTTTATTTGATATTAGCTGTCTAATGGCTTTTAGTGTTTCCTCAATGCTTGGTGGCGGCAGCATTTGGTCTTGGTCTTGCATTGGTGGAGCCTCCAATTCTTCTGTGAGCTGACCATTTAGCAATTCATTGAAGTGCACTTCCCATCGCTCTAGAATGCCTTCAGGATCGGTGATCAGATTACCCTCTTTATCCCTGCAGTAAGTGCAGCGTGGTGTGTACCGCGTCATACTGCGGATTATTTGGTAGAACTTCCGCGCCTGGTGCGGACCTCGCTCTCTACTTTTCTCTATTTCACAGACAAGGTTTTTTTCCCAAGCACTTTTCTTTTGTCTGTGGAGGGGGATGGGTGCGAACATACAGGGCAAAGTCTCTGATTGCCTTCAACCCGGCGAAGGCCAGGACGATCCTTGTCCCTGTTCAATCCAAGTTGACATGCAGTCTCCACGTGACACCCCTGGATAGCTACTTTGACACCCGCCAAGTAGTGAACCAATGCATTCAGCGACATCCTGAGAAAGGTTGGCGCAAGGCTAATAACCAGGCCCGTAAAAATGAATTATTATGGCAAATTTAACAAGCCTCGGATATGGACCGGATTCACGACGACGACCACGGAAACGAAATAATAAGGATAATATTTGTAAAATAGCGTCAACTGCTGAGTTAGTAAGGCTGAGTTAGTATGTCATGCGTGGTAGGTTTATGGGGGTTCTCTCCCCCAAGTCGAGAACGAACCCACCAATACAGCCTGCATCCATGCAGAACACCTCCTCAACCACTCCTTTCGGCCTATACCTCCCCGAGGTAACCGCGGCCAAAATGCATAACCCAGGTAACGGTGCATTGTCCGAATACAACACGCATGCAGACAATGCACCTTAGAACGTAGTTTTCATGCCATCGGCATCGTAACAAAAACCCAAAACCTGGCTGTTGCATAACACTGCATTTCCATGCGACGACCATACTTTTACAAAACGAATAATCGTTCGTCTGTGCGTTGCATAACATTGATTCCCGAAAGAGATCGCCTAACATGCAACGCACACCAGGAAAATCAATCGGCGCCAATCGCCAATATATTTACACACGCCACAACACGTGCGCTGTGTATTTCTTTGACTCATCCCAAGTCACCACAAGTTTTGTCTAACGACAAAAGTGCAGCGCAGCTCCAACCTCAGTCCCGGCCTTGCCCCTGACTTGGCAAAACAATGCCTACTACCAGATCCGGCACTCACCAAGACGGGCAAGCGCGAACCGAGTCTCCAGACTATGTAGACACCTCCAGCGTCGACAGCCGGCCACAGCTCCCTAACACAAAATTGCCCCCGTTTGACGAGGAGAGACCCGAGTTGTGGTTCGGCACGGTTATTTTTGCAGCTCATGGTCCTATCTCGCCCTTAGGGCGGCCGAGTTAGTAAACGTCTTAGGCCCCACTCAGCTACTGCACGTAGCAAGCATTATCAGGACCCCCGGTCTCAGACATCAAATCTTCCCTTCTTAGTGCCCTCAACGTCCCTCAGGCATCCCGGCAGCAGCAATTGGCGAGGGAAAACAATATTACCGGTATTCCACCCACCCACTACTTAACGCATCTCCGTTCGGTGGCGGGACCAGAAATGCAAGAGGACCAAATTCGTCAGCATTTCTTAAGGTCACTACCCAGCTCTACCCAGGCAATTTTAACGGTCCTAACGGATCAGAGCCTGGGCCACCTGGCTCAAATTGCCGACGCCATCCAGGCAATCTACCCGACACCGGTCGAATTCTCTGCCGCCCACATAGACGCCGTAAACGCCCACCGTCAACCGTCCCATCCACCTTTATACCCAACATTACAACCCCATTCACCCCCACCTCGAGTGACAGAAGCGCGCGATCCCCAGTCTCAACTAGATCGAGGAAAATTGCTACTTAGCGCTATAGGTTCAGTCTCCCCGAGAAAATATAGTAAAATATTGACAGAAAGGAATTGGTCGAGTTGATCCTAGACGGGAATGGAAAAATACTAGCTTCACAATTAACGAAGAATTGGTTGGATCGCCGCTTTTGGCATGTTGGGGTATTGCGGGATCAACATGATAGTTGATGCAATCAAATCAAAGCTTATAGACTTGGATGTCCCGAGTAAAATTAGCACCGGAAACAATCAGACTGAGTTTGTTTCTAAAGGCTATTATCATCGAAAGCACGACGGAAACGCTGAAGTATGAATACGAGGCAAAAAAAAACAACGGTTGAAAAATATGTTAACGCAACCCTTTGTTGATGAAATTGTTGCTCGCAAATCAAAAATTTCTGTAGATTGTCGTGGTGAAACACAAATAACGATTAATGATAAAAGTTAGGAATACGATTTATCTGTCACAAAGATATTGTATATTGGAAATGTGGGGGCTCTTTGAGGCGCCCGAAGAACCACCCATCGGCCTAACCCAACTCCCCTTTCCCTACTTGCAATTCCATTACCTATCACCAGCAGCTTACCTACAGATGAGCAGTCAAGCTCCCCTGCAACAATACTTACCTGAAAACATGGGCCCGCGGCAAAATCACCTAGAATGATTGCCGTTTGCTATTTTGCGGTCGCATTGGCACCTACAGACTTCCACCCAGGGGCATGTTTGCATCCAACCATCATGTCCTGAAATCTAATTCGGTTTTCTTATCATGTAACCGACTTTAACACCCGAACATGTCAGTACGTATAGCTGAGAAGTATATTTCCATATACGTGCATGACATGTTCACCCTTGCCTTATCGGCGGATCCATCGGTCGGTCGTTCGATCGACAATATACAGCACAGCCCACAGCGGGCTAGCTACAAGAGAATTCAAGTGTTGTTTAATGTAAACACACACTCGACCCATCGACCGATGAGATGTTACCATTTTTAATCAAAGAGATTGTAGCGTCCTACGAACGCACAATTCCGCCCAGGTAAGGTTCCAAACCTTCAAGGAACTTACTTACCTTATCCAGTACACGTGCCCACAGACACGTGTCCCCAAAGCTCTTAATCAGGCCTGTAACAAGGGCATAGGAAGCTGAAACAATGTTGAACCCGACATCAAAAAAACAAGGAACTTAACGTTCAAAAACTTTCAGCATCGAGTCAACGCATCCATCCATAGTATGCAAAAACAATTCCAGATTACAGGCCATAAATCTTCCATCCAAAGCATTTGCACGATGTTTACCAGGAATTACATTTTTGGTAGATAAATAACAACGGATGCATACGCTGGCAGCTAAACGCAACAAAGCATATCGCCTATCCGCGGTCAAAATTGTAAACAACCGTAATTATCGCAACAAGATAATTCGGAAGATTTACAAGTCCAATGCCAACAAAGGAAATACTCCGGTCCCACGATTCCTTTCTAAAAATTTCACACCCATTAGAAGGATCTAATGGAATTCGATTGTGTTTACAAAGGCAAACAACCACGGGCTGTACGCCCGAACAATCATCTCCGTTGTGCGCGCCAGATGTTTTATGCAAATAGAGGCGGCACACAATCGACAGGCGTCGATCCGAACTTCGATCACCACCACGGATGGTGATGATGATATAAGGATGTATGCGTCGAGGGACTTTCTCCTTTTCAGGCACCTAAATTTCCCATGGGCATTAATAACATGCCGCTAACAGATACTGTGGAAAATTCTGTTAGCGGATGAAATGAAAGATTTCTTCAGGAGACGTAGATACATCGGTATCAGGTTTTGGGTTTCGGATGGAGATAGTCAGTAAGATTTCGATCGTCAACGCGACGAGGAGGACACCGAGAATCCAACGAGGACGCCAGTCAGCGTATTGAATGAAATAAAAGAAAGGAACGTCAAGTGTGTAAACGGTCGTGCGAAATTATGCCTAGTGATTTGTCCGTGTAAACTTTTTTAAACAATAAAAATAAATCCATAGGTTAAGGGCAAATATCCTTGTGTTTCCTGTGTTCAGTGCCACATTCGTCCCGGTTTCGTTTTGTGTTTTAAAATTTTCTGCGCACAGTGTTCGGCGGATCACTGCCTCAACTTCGACATAGACACCAACAGCCGCCAAAAGATGCCACATGCGATGGTAAAGTAGTAAACAAACATTGCCCCCATGTCCTTAGGTTTTCAACAGCTGCAACCAATTTCCCATTATCGGCCACCAACCGATCATAGAACTAGACATGAACATGATTGTTATTTAAACAATCATACCCTGATCATGTCTCACGTATCGTTTCCTAAGCTAAACAATCTCCGCACTGGCCCTTGCCGCTGGTATAAGCGATAAACATCCATTGGATCGGACACGACCACTATTGTTATTTAAACAATCATACCAATGATCGTGTACCACGATACGTTTTCCCTAAAATAAATATGCATCCCATGCATCCTGGCCTGGTGATCGTAAGCGAAGTTCTGTTGACATAACATCAACAGAAAAACTTATTCCCTATCGCTTATGATGCCAGGGCAGCCAGCCTCCGTATTCGATCATCTATTTGATCAGCCGGATGTTCGGATTTGCTTTTGCGCACCCTTCACTTCTGCGTTGTCGTGGCTTCCAACAAATGGATTTTCATCCAGGCCTCTACGGCCACAGGGGAAATGCTTCAGTCAAAGATTCCAATTCGATCGCTCATTGGTTATCACCAAGGAAAAGATAGGATTGGCTACTTCCAGACCGATGGAAATCCATCTTCATCGCGGCTAGTGGATGTTGACGGCAACAGACACTAGCGAGTCAGATTGCAACCCCCGTCGCGTACAGTTACGCTGTTGAGTCAAATTTTAGCTTCCGCAGAGTGCGTATCGATAGAGGAAAAGTTCGAGATACATCATTTCCGAGTGCGGTTAAATGTCGAAAGAAAAGAAATCGTCGCTTAGTTAAGTCAATACTAAATCCACCTAATCTATTTTCGCGCTGTGTCGTAGTTTCTCTCAATTACTATTCGTCGTCATCGAACAGTTCGTTAAATAGAATATTGTGCTATTCACGGGTAATTAAATAAACAATTAAAACTTATCCAACGAAATGGGCTTCATACAATTTAGCTCTACTTAGACAGTTCTGTGGCGTATCTACCAACGCCACTGCTACCTTTTCAATCTACCTCAAAATCTTCCCTCCTAAAGCCCCATTAATTTCGTCATTTTTGCGTATGCAAGCGCAATAACTTCCCCAAGCATTCTCCCACCGATTTCATTACCTTTCGGTTATGCAAATAGCATCCAACATCAAGCATCTGCCCATCAAGGACATTCACGCAATTAACGCGTTATATAAATTTCCCTAGAAGAAATTCGGTACGCCAGTACCGCATACATCAATGCATCTCAGCATTGTTCTAAAAGGAAAACATTTCGGTTGCCATACTAGATAACCGAAGTGGATTATAAAAACAATCAGCAGAACCCCTGTCTGCCTGCATTTACTGTCCCACACGTGCGCAACAGATTTTCATGTTGCACCAGTACTCACGGCGGCTTTTATGCAATCTTCAAAGCACCGGCGCAATTCGCGCCTAGCTGCCAAGAGCCGAATTCAATGCCAGTGTAAATACTCACACTGGAATTCGACCCATGACTCCCTAGGATTGCAATACACAATTAACATGGTTGTAAACACAACCATCATTGTGTAATTATCCCAAATGCATCCTAATCCCAAAGATGCTTTTTAATGAATTTTTATTCCCACGGTTCGACCACCCATGAGCTCGCGTCACGAGCCAACAAGGTGATCCGCGCACAAAAGTAGTTGAGTCGATGAAAGTGTTGTAAAGGAGTCGAGTCACCAGAAGTGCGCCCAAAAAGTCGAGTTGACCGAATGTCCTTGTTATGTGTTAATGAAAAAAACCTCATACGGAATGTCATTGTTATGTGTTGATGTAAGAAACTTGATACCGAATGTCCTGGCGCGCGAAATTAACCTTTGTCAGCAGTCATTAAATTGTTAAGTGTTCATGTAAAAAAACAATCATCAAGAGTAACAAACAATTGTTAAGTGTTCATGTAAAAAAACCACATCAAGAGTAACAAACAATACAAGTCACTATACAATATCAACATTTCCGCGAGTTTTATTTTCTTTGCTGGAAAAGTGGCAGTAACCAGTTGGACAGCTGAATGTTACCGTCAGCATCGTGGGTGCGTCGTAAAGTGAACAGGTTAGGAAGCTTATTTAACCTTGCCAATGCCGGCACATAATTAAGTGAAATACCCCACAGTTCTAGTGCCATAGTTCTGGAGATCTCAACAGTATCTGTGTTTCCTGATTCCTGTTAAGGTGTTGATGCTGCGTTCCTGAATGCACCACCGTGACTTTAAAATAGTGAATTTTGTACGACCTATTAAACTCCTTTGAGTGCGAACAATAAAGATAAAAATAGTGAATTTTGTACGACATATTGAACCCTTTTGACTCCAAACAATAAAGATAAAAATAAAGTAATTGTTGAGCGTTTTATTTCTGGACATCCAACAATTTAAGTGTTTCGCTTTCAGTCCTGTGTCTGCTCGAAACCAAAGTGAACAATCCGTGCTTGGATATAACCAAAACCCCCACAGAAATGTAGCCCATGTTATTACAAACCTATTATTAGTCCTGTTAATTAAGCAGGGAAATTCACTGGTGTGACTCATAATCGAAGAAACTAATTAATTGCGGCTCAAATGGGATAAAAACAAACAAGGCAATGTATTTTGGTAGACTATACCAATTTTAGGGATTCATTCGTGAGGTCCTGGGTATGCCGTCTACAATTTTCCAAGAGACCAAGTGATGCATGTTAGCGAGTTTGTCGCCCAAGTCTGACTCTACTTCAAATGTTTTTGCCATCAACACAGGAGGTCAAGCTACAAGGCACTGACATGCGATATGTGCGCAATTTGCCACCATACCAACCTCCACTAATGATGGTGCAGGAAAAGAAGGAAGGCAACATCGTGAGAGGAAATCTGAAGATGTACCAAAGAAGCTGGAAGGGGAAGTAGTAATTGGGTTGTACCACATGAAATGTCTGATTTTCGTTCAGTCGGAGATAAGAAGCTCTCGAGTGAACATCTGTGGCAGAACGTTAAATTTTCTTTTTATATAATGTAAAGTGATACGTGTGCTTGACGTGTGAGAACTTATTACCAAGTTAGTTATTGAGCTCATTAAAAGAGGAAATAAAGTAAACTTCACTAATACATGCTTTGACCCCTCAGATGAAGCTTGATGTAAATTATTTTTTTTTTGTAAATTATGTGAATGTTAGAACTAGGAGGATGGGAGCGAACATACAGGGCAAAATCTCTGCTTTCAACCCGGCGAAGGACAGGACGATCATTGTCCCTGTTCAATCCAAGTTGACATGCAGTCTCCACGTTGCATCCCTGAATAGCTACTTTGGCACCCTTCAAGTAGTGTAGTTGACGCAAGGCTAATAACGTTGCCCGGAAAAACGAATTATTATGGACAATTTAACAAGTCTCGGATATGGACGGATACCGCTGTGGAGACTTGCTAAATAAGGCCACGAACGAATTCCGGTTGTAGTGCCGATGATGATGCTGATAAGTGGTTATTTTTTTTCTAGGAATTGTTTACCATGCTGTCCGGCAGTTCAAATTCGAACCCTCTTCCTTTACAAATTTAAAATGGGACATAATGCGTCATTGGCAATGAAAAATGTTAATGGCCCATTTAAGGATGTAGCGGTAAACGAACGCACTATATGACGTTGGTTTGGATAGTTCCGTTCGGGAGATTTCAGCCTCGAAAATGAACCAACGTTAGTTGACAACGATATTTTAAGAGCAACGGTGGAAGTGTACCGAACGAAATCGGTGCGGGAGATTACACAAACCAATGTCCCCAATGACAATAAGTCGACACCTTTTTATCATAGGAAAGATAAAGAAACTTGATAAGTGGGTGCCCCATGAACTGAACGAGTCCCAAAAACTACGGCGCCTGGAAATCTGCGCATCGCTTAGATTAAAAAACCAAACTGAACCGTTTTTGCACCGGATAGTCACCTGTGATGAAGTGAATTCTGATCAAACAAGGAAGGACGGACAGCGTTACATCACGCAATTCATGAGATCGTGCTGCATGTATGGGAGCAAGGGGAGATGCCGGAAGATTGATAACCGTAAAAGACTTGGGTAATGGTTGGATAGAGGTGAAAACCCAAAACACATCCCAAGCCCGATCTTCACCCAAAAAAAGGTTATGGTGACATCGAAAGGACAAATCCACTTTTCATTTCTTCAATCAGGAGAAACGATAAACTCTATCAAATATTGTGAGGAAATTGACATATTGTATGCCAAATTGGCCGAAAAGCAGCCTGCGTACACGGCACGGCCCGAGCCTTTTTCATGACAACGCTAGACCCCATACCTCACAAGTAACAGTGCAAAAACTGTTGCAGTTGTGATTTGAAATTCTTCCGCATCCTTCGTAGTCTCCTGACACTTCCCCAACGGACTACCATCGTAACCTGTTGCACTCCAATCGCGCATGGCCGATTTCTTTGTTCCACCAATACCCTGGTTTGATTGTCCCTGCTGGCTGTCTTTGTCGTGGCGTAGAAACATTCCATGCGGTAGTTAGCCACTTCATAACTTTTCCGCATCGAAATCCTTTTCTTTCCACTCATTTTTCTGGGCTTTCTTCGCCAATGATGTGTGGTAATATTTCGTACATCACGGCGTGGTGGTCAGTATGGGTGTGGGTATCCAAACTCGCCATTCCATACTTCTTGCCAACATGGAGCTGGCAAATGCGATGTCGATTTTGGACCGGCCTCTCTCGTTTATGAAGGTGTCATCAGCACCATAATTAAGTAGCACCACATCTAGGACTGCGAATGCTTCGAGTAGTGGCTGGCCTCTACTGTTGGTCCTTGTGCTTCCCCATTCTACTGCCCAAGCGTTGAAATCTCCAGCAACTATAAGGGGTCTCTTATCTCTATCTTCTTGTGTTACCCTGTCCAAAAAGCTTTTAAATCTTCTATTTCCCACCTTGGCGGAACATAAAAACAACAGAAATGAATTCCTCTAATCTTAGCATAGAGGAATATTTCCTGCAGCTGGACACTTCTGTGCCCTATGGGGAAATTTCCAGCAAATTCCTTTTGGTTTGAGTATATTGATGCGTATACTCGTCTAAAAGCTTCAAAATAGTTCAAGCAACAAGGCTGGGCATTTTTCTGTAGTATGCAGATATAAGTAGGAATGTTATGGATATGGATACGGATATATGAATATTATACCGGTTTCGGATACGGTTATTGATATGAAATTATTTCAGATTATCCGTTAGTTTTGGATAGTTCCAGTTAGGGATATTATCAATTCATCTTCATTTTCATCATCGGCACTACAACCGGGATCCGGTCTTGGCTCTATTTAGCAAGTCTGAGGCTTGTTAAAACATCATCTCAAAACATGCTGGCGCTGAACGCCACCAGTTGCTGAATAGACGAGCAATAATTGTCTATTCATTAACCATACCTCGTTACTGTTTGACACAATTTTTATTTTTGTTGTACTGTTTTTCTGACTGTATATTTTAACGTTGTAAAATCGAAAGTATATGCGGTGCCTTCGGCACCAGTAAAAACGTGTGAACTTAATGTTAAATAAAGTTATTTTGTATGTTCCAACATTTTTAATTTCGTGTGATTTTTTATTTTCCACGTGTTGTTCAATGTACAATGTGTGCCCAATGCGGCAATACAACTATTTGGTGTTCTGCTCGACGCAGACACACCCTTTTGCTGTTTCCCAGTTGGCGAACCATCGGCAACATCGGAGTTGCGGTTCCCAGCTGGCAAATCATCTACTTAGAAATACAAAAAAAAATTATAATAAACAAAAACATTATTCTTTTTTTTCTGTTATATTATTCAATATCTTTATTAGAATTAATATGGATTGAAAAAGGGGGGATGGGTGCGAACACACAGGGCAAAGTCTCTGAATGCTTTCAACCCGGCGAAGACCAGGACGATCCTTGTCCCTGTTCAATCCAAGTTGACATGCAGTCTCCACGTGACACCCCTGGGTAGCTACTTTGGCACCCGCCAAGTAGTGAACCAATGCATGCAGCGACATCCTGAGAAAGGTTGGCGCAGGGCTAATAACCTTGCTCGTAAAAAAAAATTATTATGGCTATAGCGTTTGGAATGATAGTGAAGAAAGTGTAATTCGAACTGACGCTATGACAGCTAGAATCACCAAAAATTGAACCAATGCGTAACACATCAGGCTACTGGCCGATTTTAGAATTTGATTTTTAAACTCAAGTATATTCCACTGATGTGAATTGTTATGTTATCGCTATGGCATACGGCTCTGATGAATTTTCTTATTAGATTTTCGTTTGGCGTTCTTCACTATCATTTAAAAACGCTGTATGGCAAATTTAACAAGCCTCGGATATGGACCGGATACACGACGACGACCACGAAAACGAAAATGGCTAAACGATGAGAATTTTTTCATGGAACGTACGCTCACTATACAGAGCTCGAGCTGCACAGCAGCCAGCCGATACCCTGTCCGAATATAAGACTGACATAACAGCATTACAAGAAATAAGATGGACGGGGAATGGTGTTATTCAAAGACGCGAGTATGAAATTTGTTACAGCTGTCATGCAAAACACCATGTGCTCCGGGTAGGCTTTCTAGTCGGACAAAAACTGAAGCCTGCCATTATCGGCTTTAATGCGATAAACGAAAGGTTATGCACGCGTGCGGGGCAAGTTTTAGAACATAAGCCTCATAAACGTTCACGGACCTACAGAGGAGTCCCCTGACGACGAAAAGGAAGAATATTACGAGAACGTCGAACGGGCCCTCAATGCCTGACCAAGATACGATGTGAAACGTGTTCTTGGTGATTTGAAGGCAAAAATAGGTCGGGAGCCGGTTTTCAGGCCTAAGCAGGTCCCCATAGTTTGCATGCGAACAGTAATGACAATGGACTACGAGTCATCGAACTGGCAGCATCAAAAACGTGGTCGTTGCAAGTACCAGGTTTCCGCGTAAAGATCACCTGATGGAGCCACTCGCAACCAAATTGACCACGTGTTGATAGATCGGCACTACTCCTCGAGCCTGATGACGGTACGAAGGTACCGAGGTGGCAACGTCGACTCGGATCACTATCTTGTTGGTACAGTTTTCCGAGCGCGGATTGCCTTAAGTAGACGTATTGCATCCGCGGATCAGGTTCGAATCTACACGGCTGCCCTACGCAATGGGTATACAGTAACACCTTTGGTCGCGCGCTAGGACTCGCCCTCGAAGATCTCGACAGAGGGAGAGTAAGTCCTGGGGCCACAATGCCGGGCGTAGAAGAGAAATGAACACACCTTAAGAGTACTGTCATTAGTACTGCCAACTCCATCTTAGGCGACTGAACGCAAGAATGCTGCTTACCGGGCAATGCAGCAGTCTAATAGGACACGGGTACACGAGGAGAAATACAAAGAGCTTAGAAGATCTGAAAAAGACAACAGGCAAAAGAAAAGTGCCTGGGAAAAAACCTTGTCTGTGAAATAGAGAAAAGTACAGGGCGAGGTCCGCCCCAGGCGCGGAAGTTCTACCAAATAATCCGCAGTATGACGCGGTACACACCACGCTGCATTTACTGCAAGGACAAAGAGGGTAGTCTGAAGGCATTTTGGAGCGATGGGAAGTGCACTTCAATGAATTGCTAAATGGTCAGCTCACAAAAGATTTGTAGGCTCCACCAATGCAAGATCAAAACCAAATGCTGCCGCCTTCAAACATTGAGGAAAAAAGTAAAGGCCATAAGACAGCTCAAATCAAATAAAGCCCCGGAGCTGATGGCATACCAGCTGAGCTGATCAAACAAAGAGGGGCAGCGTTACAACACGCGATTAATGAGATCTGGTGCACGTTAGAGCCGCGCTCGCATATTGCTCTCATGTTTGGAGCTCTGCTTCTAAACATTCCCTCGACCTACTTGAGAGCATACAGACATGAGCGATCCGTCTGATCGGGGACACGGCGCTGACATCGGGACTAGAGTCGCTATACATCGAAGGCGCATAGCGGACCACTGTCCGTTTTCAAGATATTATCACGGAAACTGTCGTTCAAAGATTCGTGGTATTGTTCCGCGCAATTCGGTTTATATGCGCTCTACAAGACAATCCAACGGATCGCACCAAATTGCGTTTCATCTCTCAACGGCGTGAACATCCCTGCATCAGAAATCGTTCCGTTCCCGCGCATGTCTTCCTGGAGCGTTACTTGCAACCATTCAAAAAGAACTACGGCGGTTATTTGGTGGCATTTCGGGATGTCGTGTCGGTGCTATAGGTTCGCCTCTCCCAAGTATATTAAAAAAAAAAAAAAAAAAAAAAAAAATTATTGACCTAAACTCGTACTTGTTAAAGAATCTTCTTACTGAAAAATAAGAATACTAAATATTCGGAAAAAAAACGGTCTCTCTTACTCTCAACCAAGACTTCCGACACCACTTTTCCCAATATAAGCAAAAGTACTGGGGTGACCGTTTCTGTATCCCACCGAAATAGCTTGACCAACAAAAGTTTCGAGGGTGAAGGGGTGGATAAGACTACTAAGAACAATTAACGCGAATCAGCCACATTGCAATTGCAGCCAGTATGCATATTAACGCCTTTAAATTCTACACAGCTATTGTGGAAGCTTCAATTATCTTAACGCCGCAACTCACTACGAGGGTTATCCTTATGGAAATGAAACACACTGTATAGGTAACAGAACCCTTAATAGAAATATCATAATACGGACTTTCACAATATCCAATAAAATGCCCCAACATGATTAGAAAAGCCACATTTACAGGCAAGCATATCACAGGCTTTTAGAATAGTCCAACTGGTACTATATTGGCCAGATAAGTGTTTTCAAACGAATTCATTGGGAAGGTCAAACAAGACCTCCAAAAATTAAGATAGATCATGGCAAATATTTTTTAAGCATACTTACTCTTTAACCCATTAGTAGGGGGTAGTTCTTTTTGTTCTACTGGTTGCTTTTTTCGAGTAGCTACATATACTAAAGCGCCCAAGCCAGCCAAAGCAGCTAGTGCAGCCAAAATCATCCATTTTTTATCCAATGGTGCCATTCCACCGTCTGGTGGACATACTCCGGAATATGTCTTACAACTGCCTCCTCCGCCTGTACTTTGTATTTCAGGTTGTTTATCCTAAAACAAAAACAATTATAATAGTTCGTTCAAGTAAAAAAAATTCTTCTTTTAGTTAGGGAAACACTTTTATGCATTCATCAATATCTGGACAGGGACGAGGTGGACATTCCGCTCTTCTTAACTTAGTACGAGCGGCAAGAGCTCTTTTCTTTACCATTTGATATAATCTCCTATTAAACACTACCGGTGCTACAACATGGATTTGTGCTAAAACGAAATATGATGAAATTTAAATGCTATTGCATTTAACCTAAAATCTTTTACTCACTGTCTCGAAAACAGTTGTTTCGACAAATCAAATGTGCAGCTGGCCGATACATTGAAACATTACAACTAAGTAGCCGTGTAAATACCATACTGAATAATTTGTAATTTAACAAATTCTTCTTGTTTGATGAATTTATATAAAATCAAAACAAAATATAAATTGTATAAATTATAGTCCCGGTCTCTTAGACTAACTATATTCCCCTCATGTCAAAGTCAATGACTTTGACGTTTCTGCTTGCGAGTGAACCCAAGATCACAAACTGAATTTTGATTGTCTCCACCGGAATTCTGGCGCATTAGATGACATTTGTAATCAACTGCTGTTTGCTTGACGATATTTTTATTGCTGTGAGAGTTGTTTATTCGTATTGGAAAAATGATTTATGTAAAATATTGATCAATAAATTTTTATGAAGCCTTAAATGAATTGATTGATTGGAATATAAGGCTTAAGACGAACATTAAACAAAACGTTTGTGAAAGAAAAATTTAAACATTCGAATTTGACAATAGGTGTTAGCCATTTCTTATTTGACAAACTAAATGCTTGCTTTGTTTGTTTTGAATATGGGAATACTGTGTTCTGTTTGTATTTTATTTATGCTTCAGTGAGAACACTGAGAATGTTTCATGAGTTAAAATAAGTAAAAGTTTCAAATGGAGGATATGGAATTGTTGTAACAGTTTAAGATATTGTAGCGAGCTTAGGGTTCGATGGATTAATTATTTTTAATAAATAAGAGCCGTTAAATCGATTTTGAATTAATGTAACACTTTATTAGGCCGTTAATGACAACCGTTACTTTTACCATACACTAAACGATTTCTTTACTTATCGCTTCCGCACTTATCGCGTCTTTCTGCTTACTTCTCACTTCCCGATCTGCGTGCGACGTATTTACACCGTTTTTCTTCATTCTGATTTGGTGTTTCATTTCTGTCCGTTCCATAGCCTCGAATTTTCTATTGCTCCTAGTCTCCAGTTTTCCAGTAATTTCTAGAATATTCTAGTACTTTGTTTCGGACTTTCTAGAATATTCTAGTACTGATTGTCATATGCGTCACACCACCCTCCGCCTAGATTAGTTCGTCCCGAACTAAGTTCACTGCTCTTCAGAGTTAACAAAAGTCGCCAGTCGGTCACGATGTATCACTTTCATCTTGGCGTTCGGTCTTTGCTGAATCAGACAACGTCGTTAATTCTCGTGAGAATCTTATACGGTCCTTCCCAATGTAGCTGCAACTTCGGAGACCTTCCTTTTTGCCGATGAGGGTTGTAAAGCCACACGTTATCGCATGCATTAAATATGGATGTGTTGGCTCGAACGTCGTACCTTGTTTTCATCCTGTCACTTGATACCTTGAATTGCTTTCGAACCAAATCATAAATCTCATCGAGGTGATTTCTCCATTCGGCTACGTAATCTTCGGTCTTATCTATGGCGTCTGGATGCATTCTGAATCGCAGATCGGCTGGTAATCGTATCTCTCGTCCAAATATAATTCTTGCTGGAGAATGGCCTGTCGTATCGTGATTAGTCGATCTACGAGGGTTGCCTTTTATATTTCGGGATTAGAGAACAAAAACAAATATTGATCATCGAAAATCACTTTATTGTTTTTCAAAATATTCCCCATGAAGATCTATACACGTTTGCATGCGTTTGAACCAATTGTCGAAGCACTTTTGCCACTCTGATTGAGGTATCTCCAACACATGCATTCTAAATGCAGCAACCGCTTCTTCAAGTGTCGAAAAACGTTGACCTCTCAGTTTGTTTTTTACGTACGGGAATAAAAAGAAGTCATTCGGTGCCAAGTCAGGACTATACGGCGGATGACCCATCAAATCGATGTTTTGGGTGCTCAAAAATGCAGTTGTCGCAGCCGATGTATGAGAGCTCGCATTGTCGTGGTGAAGAGTGATCCGTCTTCGGCGGTTGGTTTTCCTGATTTCTGGGAAGACAACTGGCAAACAAATGGTTGTGTACCACTCAGAATTGACTGTTCTGCGTTGTTCTAGTGGTTTGGTTGCGACATGTCCAGTTTTTCCGAAAAAACAGGCGACCATTTGCTTGGAAGTGCTTCGTGCGCGAACAACTTTTGTTGGATTTGGCTCATCTTGAAACACCCAGACAGTCGACTGCTGTTTACTTTCGGGCTCATACGCGTAAATCCACGATTCATCACCTGTCACGATATCATAGACGTGTTTCGAAGCACCGCGACCGTATTTTTTGAGTATTTCTTTCGACCAATTGACACGAGCCTTTTTTTGGGCGATTGACAAATTGTGTGGGATCCAACGCGAACAAATTTTTTTGACGGTCAAATGTTTATGCAATATTGAATGTATGCTGGTCCCACTAACGCCTAAGGTTGTCTCAATCTCACGATAGGTCACATGACGATCTTCCAATATCAGTTCGCGCACAGCATCAATGGTTTTCGGAACAACAACTGATTTTGGACGACCTTCACGAAATTCATCTTGGAGTGAACTACGACCACGATTGAATTCACCATACCATCGATAAACACTGGTCCTTGATGGAGCTTCATCGCCAAAAATTAAATTAAATTCATCCATGCACATGAGATGAATATTTTAAGTTACTGTAAACAACACAAATAGCGCTCGTATGTCAAAACGTTCTGAGTGCGTATAACCTCAAAAATGACCAACTTTACGACAGAGCTGTCATTTTCCGGATTGCAACACTAGGGTTGCCAAATCCCGAAACAAAAGAGGCAACCCTCGTATAACTCATGAGAAAGGTTTGTACATATTTGTCCCAATCTCGTTGGTGATCACTAACGACCTTCGATAAATGCTCTTTTATTGTTCGGTTGAACCTTTCGACCATTCCGTCTGACTGCGGATGTAAGGGTGTGGTCCTGGTTTTCCTTACGCCCAGTGCCGCACAGATGCCTTGAAATATCTGTGATTCGAAGTTTCGGCCTTGATCGGAATGAAGCTCACAGGGAACTCCATATCTGCTGATCCAATTATTGATAAACTGCTCAATGATGGTTGTTGCTTCTTGGTTTGGAATTGTAAGGACTTCCACCCACTTGCTAAAGTAATCCATGATGACCAACATGTATTTGTTGTTGTCGTTGGTTTTTGGAAATGGTCCTGAGATGTCAATCGCAATTCGCTCGAAATGGGCTTCCACGTTATACTGCTTCATAGCGCTCCTTGATTTGCTGTTGGTCCTTTGGTTGCAGTGCAAGTTGTGTCATCTCTCATGTGAAGCCAGTAGAATCGAGATCGTAATTTTGAAAGTGTCTTATTAACTCCCAGATATCCACCCGAGGCCCTGTCGTGCATTTCTGCTAGTACATCCTTCAGTTTTGATCGTGGGACTAGAATCTGCAATCGATGGGATTTTCCATCCGCGGCTTCCCATTTACGCTTTAGAATGCCATCTTCCACCAGCAAGGAGTTCCATTGTGCCCAATATGCTTTAAATGTTCCACTCTTGTTGGAAATATTGTTCCAAGTTGGCCGCTCGTTCTTTTCTTTGTGTTCGAGGATTAGCGACATATCTTCATCCTGAAGTTGAGCTGCGCGTATAGCATCACTCGTCCACCCATCTAGTACTTCTACTTGTACATTTCGCAGGTCGTACGCCTCTTCTTTTTGTTCCGCTCTATGAAAATGATTACAATCTGGCTTACATGGTCTTCGCAATTGTTCATCCTGCAGTGTAATGGCAACCTCCAAGTTACCAATTCACAGTGTTCTTTGTCCGATATCTAGAACAACTTGATGCTCCTTCATAAAATCCATTCCAAGAAAGCATTCGTCCGCAATATCGGCAACCAAAAATTGGTGGACGATGGAAATATTGCCCAGCACTATTATGCTCTCGACTTCTCCGTATACTGTAGAACATTCTCCTGTGGCAGTCTTCAAAGCGAATCTTATATTTTTATTATAAGTTATTTTGCCGACGACATCCGGCCGAATTATGTATCTCGTTGCTCCAGTGTCGATTGTCACTGTTGTTGTCCTTGCATTAACAATCGTAGTTATAACCAAACTTTGGTTATCACGTTGTTGTTGTGATACAGTTACGATGCTGGGGCTGCACATTCCACCAGGCGACTTTTGCCCCGTAAAGTCTGCCCTTACAAGTTTCCCTGTTGGCCTCAGGTTGGTCCGTTGATAGTCTCCTTTTATAATTAGCGCATGAACAACAATTCTCACTTGATGTTTCATTCATTCGTCGACGTTTCCTACAGCCAACAAAGATGTGGTCGACTTCTCCGCATGTCCAACACTTCATATTAGGTCTCGGGGTTCTCCGTTGTACATGCCCGATTATTTGGCAGGAACATTTCTCGACGGACGGATATGTACTCCTAGTAGCCGTTGTGGGACACAACATGACATGGCCGTTTCTCGTGGGCTGCGAACTTACAACTCCGACCCAGAGGAACTGGTTCCCTTCACACCGACTCCAGAGGAAGCAATGGGCACGGCGCACATAGGATCCGTGTCAGATCCAACGCCAGTGCCTTCCACGAACACGCCATCAACTGTCCCAGCAACAGTAGCCGGCCCAATGACAGAACACCGCCGGCACCCCCAAGGCAACAGGCTCCATGCACATTCTGCGTGGCCTCACACACTATCTACGCTTGCGAGGGCTTCCGATCACTCACACCAGGCAGTCGGAAGTCCTTCGCACACAAAAGGAACTTGTGCTTCGACTGTTTGGGTTGTCACCGTCTACGCGACTGCCACTCCAGCAAGGCCTGCGCACACACAGTCAGCATCCCTTCACAACATTCCGCGTTGCTACCAACCGCTTAAGTCATCGTGACGTCGGAGAACCAACGGAGGATTGAAGTCCGTGCTCTGCTGGACCCCTGCTCCAGCGGCACCTTCATTTCATCGCCACTCGCCCGAAGGTTGCACCTCCGACGCCAACCATCATCCGCCCCCCCCCCTACGGCGTTGGGGGCACTCGTGGCCTTGCCACAAGAACTCAAACCGCCATCAGCATCACTCCTCGTCTTCACGGGTCGAAACAATGGACACCGAGGCCCTTCATCCTGCCGTGCCTATCGGGGTATGTATCACCACCACAATCAGCGACGAGGGATCTCTCGTTCATGGTGGATCTGGTACTTGCCGATCCGAACATCGCCTCCGCCGACAAGGTGGACATCATCCTTGGGGCAGACATGTACCCCACCCTCATTCTGGAGGGACTAAGGAAGGACCCACGTTCCGGCCTCGTCGCGCAGGCCACTGAATTGGGATGGGTGCTGACAGGAGCGGCACCCACCACGGCATCCAGCTTAAAGGTGACACGGCCTGTCACCAGCCATCACATGGCCGTTCCTCGTGGGTTGCGAATTTACAACTCCGACCCAGAGGAACTGGTCATCAATCGTAAGGATGATCGCAGCTCCCATCAGAGAACCAGAAGGGGGTCTCCTCGGCATCGGCTCCAGGGGCCACCTATAAGAGCCATGCAACTACCAGCCACCGTCCACTTGCGTAGCCCAACGACCAGACATGCCCCTCGTCCGTAAAACCACCGCAAGGGCGAGAGGCAAGCGAAGAGCCAGCAGCCTGCCCACCCAAAGGCTTCAAGGTACCACGCCACAATAGGGATGGGAGCGCGCAATGCCCCGCTTGGCGGCCAGCGCTCCCCAATATCCAGGGATCAACCGAATCCCAGCGAACCAGCACGCCTCTCAGTGCATCAACAGAGGCTGCACTCCAACAGCCCCGGGAGGCACTTGGCCCGCGACTACCATTCCGCCAGGACACGCGGGCAGAGCCAGGGACGACACCGCACCCGACTCCACGCTACAGCCTCGCACAACAACGGCCGCATCCCGCCGGTCACTTACTCCGGACTGGCGTCAACGTGCGTAGTACCTGTCACCACCACCGGCCTCGATGCAGCGAGACCCATCATCAGCCATCACGTGGTCATTGATCGTGGGTTGCGACTTTACAACTCCGACCCAGATCAACTGACCAGTTCCACGACCACAATAGGCAACGGACATCAGCGATGGTAAGGAGGTTCCTGTCGCCATCTACCCTACGGACCGGAACCCCAAGCCTTCAGTGCTCCTCAGGGCGGGCGGCCCCGTCCCAACAGACCATCCATGTGAAAGTGGACAGCAACATCCGACCACCAGAGACTCAACGAACAAGACCAACCGCCACCAGCGGACCACACACTCCCGGCCCCTAGCCACCGCCCCCTGGAACAAAATGGTTCGCCAATGATTGGCGAAGGCGGGCGGAATGTTGCGGAATGGCAATTGGATGTGCTGGGATGTGCTGGAGAAATCTAGTACATTCGCAGTATACCAGTTGCACGGCAGCTGTCACGGACCAGCTGGCCGATTGTCACCGACGATGAGGTCAGCAGCGTCCCTTTTTTTGAATTGACGGTTATTCGGTGTCGTTATCAGTCAGTCGGCAATCAACTTCCATCGTGGGCACACCGTCGACCGACATTCATCGCGCGCATACCTTTACAACAATTACATTATAAATACAAGTCTTATATCGAAATACAACATCTATATATAAAAGTTAAACCAATAAAGTTGTTGATACATTGACCGCGCTTTTCTCTCCCCTTTTGTGTCGAACGAGTTCGACAGCCTTGGTTCGTTGTGACCGTCCATCGGCGGTCAACGAAACGCGAAAACCTTTACCAACAGGTCCCATACATAAAATATCCTCATATCAATTCAATATCAAACAAATTGAACTAAACGTTCAATTTTCTCAGATTGAATAAAACTTAGAAAATCCAATACGTGATAAACGAATCGTGTGATCAATTGGGTCGCCTGCACACAAAATTCCCTGGATCCAAATGTGCGGACCAGATGACCCACTTTCAAACAAAATTGATGATAATCATAAAATGCGTGTTTGCAATTTTATGATCCTCTAAAAATTTGTTTACCCAAATCCATTCTCACAACCACCATCATTTTCTGATTTCAATATACTAAGTTAAAACAAACAACTTGCGCGATAAAACGAACCACATCTTCGTTTTATCGCACACCAATATCGAGGATCATAAATGCTGATCAGCAAGATCCCTTGTTGATTGTTCTCTTTTTTCCTCTTTTGATCCCAATCTGGGAAAGATAAAGAAAATGAATAGCGGGTGGCAAAAGGGCCATGCAAACAAAAGAATGTATCCTTCGATCGTGCAGGTCGAAGGAAAGAGTTTCCGTTCGGGCAGACAAGGAGAAAAACTGGGAGTGATGGACTGGCCAAAACGGTCACGGGAGTGTAAAAATAGTCTCAACTAAGTTGAATCATCTGATCTTCAGTTTCGGTGTGTGTGCTACTGAGTCCGGGATTTGAAATATATAATAGTTTGTAAAAACCGTAGTGATTAAGTGGATTTTCAAAACACGAAACTTAAAGAAGCGCGATCTTTGAAGTATGCGGTATAAATGACGGAGCAACTTATTAACTAAGTTCATATAAATAACAATGAAATAAATATATATATTGTTCACAACAAACAATAATTGCAGTCGGCTTGTTTTGGTTTTCCTGTTTGTTCACCTTGCCTTGATTCAATCCGACAGAATTGGCTTATATCTGGGTTATTATTATTAAAGGAAGGACTGTAGGGATTTTTCTAAACTACCCAAAGAACCACCCATTTATCTTAAGCAACACCCCATCCCTCACCTAGAGACTATTAGCTTACCCGCAATCGAGCAGCGTTGAGCTACCTTCCAACATCTTTAACCTGAAATATAAACTCATGGCAAGATCATTATTTTGCCACGGCATCAAACAAATTACATTATCCAAATCATTTCGGTTCATCTTTCACGAACCATTTAGGAACTGATCGGTTCCTCTGGGTGGCAATCATGTTAATCAAACACACAGTAATCTCACTGCGTTTATTTTTCCCCACCATCCGTTGGTCCAAGGCGCATCTGCAAGCCAAATTTACCATGATCGGTCGCACAAACCGATCACCGATCATCGAGTTGGACACGAACATAATTGTTGTCCAAACAATCATATCAACGGCCGTGTCCCACGATCCGTTTTTCTAAACCAAACAATCTCCAATCCTACCCCTTGCCATCGCGAACAAATTTGCTGTTGACTTAACATCACAGAAAATTCCATTCCTGCCTTCGGCAATATCTTCTATTGCTTACAATGGCATGGCTTTAGCCGATCGGGTAAACAACCAATGTTCCCATGTTTCATTAGCTAATGCAAGCAAATGCGCATCTTAGCGCTGGTCCTTCGAAATAGCGTTTCCGTATATACAATACACGGAAATCTATTTCTGCAATCGGCAATACCCTCTATCGTTTACGATAGCAATGCTTGCACCCTCTGTTGCTTGTTCATTTATTTGAACAGCTGCAGGATTGATCGCTCTCCCTCACATCTAACCGCCGATGCATTATCGTTGTCCGCACTTCCAGTGTATGGACACCCAACCAGATCTGCACGATCCCATGGAAGTACTTCCAACCAAACCGAACTGGTTTTTCATTGTTTGCCGCCAGAAAGGAATAGTTGATTCGCTTTCCACCACAGCGGTGGGAATCCACCCCAGTGTCGACCGTTGGTACGAGTTACTCAAAGTCACCAGGAGTCAAATTTCAACTTTCTAAGGGTGCGCACGCGTGTTAACAAAGAACCTTCAGTCCATTTATGTAATTTTCAAATAAATGTTGACAAAGAACCTGCAGACCGCTTATGTAATTTTCAAATAGAGCGTTCGCCAAGAACCCTTCATCGTTCGGAGAAATAAAGAGAACTTTAATAACCAGCAAAATTGTCAGCGAGTTTTTTATTTTACTATTCCTTATTGGTCGGTGGACAACTTTGAGCAAAACGCGGGTGGTGTTTATATTGAATCCGCGTCCGTGTTGACCCCCAAGTATAAACCACCACAGGACCAATCCGATTCAAAGGATCAGCGGGACAGAAATAATACTAATACTTTACGTTCCGGAAGGGCGGGTTGCTCGATTCACTAATTTGGTGAAGGCAGTTTTATCACAAAGGGTACCCCACAAGCGATGACAGAGTTTTCCAGTCTACGGAGTTGGTGTTAGGCTATTTCGATGGTTAAAAGACTATCTTTCTGATTATCGGTGGTTATAATTTTGCCTGTAATTGTTAGTGATGGTGTTACCCGCTCGATTCCTCGTTTTTGCAAATAATCACGTGTTCCTTGTTCATTCGTTTGTCAATAACCTCAAGTTCTTCGAGAAAGTCCGAAACAAAGTACTAGATTATTTTGGGAAGTACTGGAAAACTGGAATAGAACATTCAAGACTATGGAACGGACGGAAACGACACACCAAATCAGAATGAGGAAAAACGGTATAAATGCGTCGGACGCAGAGTGGTAGTAGAGTTATAAGTAAGACTGTGAAGCAAGCGATACGTCTCGAGTGAGAAGTAAGCAGTAAAAGACGCGATAAGTACGGAAGCGATAAGTAAAGAAATCGTTATGTGTACGGTATAAGTAACGGTTGTGTTACGGACTAATAAAGTGTTATATTAATTCAAAATCGATTTAACGGCTCTTATTTATTTTAAAATAATTAATCCAGCGAACCCTAAGCTCGCTACAATTGGTGTCAGAAGTGGGATTAATTATTGGTGAAGTGAATAAGTCTGTGAAAGTGTGTTGTGACGATGTCAGATCGACATTTGGAGGATCTTCGCGTTCCTGAGTTGAAAAAGGAACTTGAGGACCGGAATCTGGATAGCAGAGGACAGAAGCAAATTCTTCGACATCGTTTGCAAGCACCAATAGAAGAAGAGGATATTGATGTCGGCACAGATGCTTTTACAAGTGGACCAGACTGTCCGGATGGAGAAGTGTTCAGGGTCGAGAAGGCTTCCTCGACGTGACAGCAAAAATCGTCCTCTTCAGGTAATCCAGTTCTCATCGCAACTGGAGCTATATCATCTGTTGATCGTCCTGGTTGATAGTGCAATTTGATACACTCGATGCTTCCTTTTCCACGTTGTAGAAAGCTGTAGGAACTAAGCAAATGAAATCCTCCCAATTGTTGGCGTTAAAGTCACACTGCGACCGCAACAACAAGAAACGAAACAATAACTCATACAAGATTCCTTATAATTTGATTTATAATAAAACGATTTAAAACCACGTTGAAAGTAAACGATACATCACAAACTGTTCCTCATTTAAAAACGATTGGAATTACAACAAGTAGCAAAAACAAACTGTCTAGCACCAACCGTCATCTCCAAACGTTATCAAAAACAACAGGTGCTGAAAGCACCGTATACAAAAAGGTCAAAAACATTGTGAGCACCATACAGTAGTAAACAAGCACTGTAAACAGTAACATGGAAACGTCACACGAATAGACAATTTTGCTTTTGTCTATTCAGCAATAGGTGGCGTTCCGTGTGGTATGCTTTTTCGGAATGGTGTAATGTGATATATGTTGCGGAACTGCAACATCTTCCCGGGCCGAGACGATGGACCCAGTAGTAATCCTCCTTAGTTGGCGTCACCACCTGGTGTCAGCGCCGTGGGAAGTGGCGGTTGGTATTTGGTTGAGCTCAGAGCCCTTAATGCTCGTATTGCTCATACACCGGTACGGTAAAACGGTAGGGTGGCAATAATTAATTATGTTGACTAGAACTAACTATTAATTGAATTAATTTGTTATAAAATATACTTAGTTATTGCTTCAATTTTCAGTCAATTATCAGTGTTAGTGTGCGTGTGTGTGTATGTGTATGACCGAAGGTCCAGTTGGCCATTGATTGCTGACGTTACAGCTTGTGATAAGGCCGTCGTTGTTTATTGTTTATAGTCTCCGACATGTTGTGGAGGGGTTGCCTGAGAGGCGATATTTGCCGCATTAGCGGCGGCAACGATTTGAATGAGCACTTAAGTTATTCATAGTTTGTTGTTTGACTTATGTGTTTAATGTTGAATGTTGGTTGGATCGTAAATCCCTGGTGTCATCGATGATCTTCTTGGACGTAGTCCTCCTTTGGATCGTGAATCCCTCTGTGTCATCGATGATCTTCTTGGACGCAGTCCTCTCTTTCGATCGTGAATCCGTATGTAAAATTTCAATAAGTTGGACGTAGTCCCAAGTCGGATCGTAAATCCGTTTAAATGAATAAGAATATCTTGGACGTAGTCCCCTGTTGGATCGTGAATCCGTAAGTGTAGTTTATATAGTTGGACGTAGTCCAATGTTGGATCGTGGATCCATGAATGGTAATTAAGCGCTGTGGTCGCCAATATATTGAATTGTTTGTGTTTGTCCCTGGTTGGAAATGTGGCCATTTAGATTTAGTTGAAATCTAGGTGCACTAGATGGAGCTGTCAATTCAGTCCAAAGGCCGATTAGTTGCGTTAAAGTCGGCCGTGCAATGTTGGTTTTCTATCATCTTCTGAATATGGCCAGCCTGTGCCGATATTAGAAGTATTAGAGTTGCCGCCAACTGCATATGATCAGCTGCGTCTTGAATCCAAGGTGATTGCTGTGCCTGATGCTGTTGCAGTTGGGGATTTGTCCCATCTACGCCGCTAAACCAATGCTCGGTGTTGGGCGAATTTCTTGATGCGAGCTGAGATTGTCGTTGGCCACATTACCTGGCGGAGTATTTGATCCACTGGTTGAGTGATTGTTTGATGATGATGGCTTCGGTAATTGTTATAATGGCCACCATAGAAATAATCTTGTTGGCCTTGAGGACTTGAAGAAGACGATATACTGCTTGATTTGCCAGACTTCGCTGAACCTACCATCATATCAGATGGGATTGTATTGTTCCCTTGATGGTAATTCGTGGAATTGATTTTCCGGTATTGTTGGATGCTCTGGCATTTGAACTGTAGTTACCGCCCGCCGATTCACATATCCGACGTTGAAGTCGCTGAGCGTAACTCTTATTTGCTGAATCTGGACTGCGGTCATAATGTGCAGTCATTGTCTAGGAACCACCATCATCCTCATACGAATTGTCATCATAAAGTCTATGTTGCTGCTGCAATTGTTGTTGTGGGTGCTGTGATCGCATATGATTTCTTTTTGGAACAGCATAGTTGATAGTCTCCGACATATTGTGGAGGCGTGCCTGAAAGGCGACCTTTGCCGCATCAGCTGCGGAAACGATGTGATTTGTGGTCGTCAATATGTTGAAGGTGATGGGTTGTAATTCCACCATCTTCTCAGTATGTCCAGCCTGTGCCGCTGCCAGAATTGTTAGGTATCCCGCCAACCGCATAGAATCATCTGCGACTCGAATCCAATTTGAGTGCTCTGGCTGATGCTGTTGCAGTTGGGGATATGTCCCATCTACGCCGCTAAACCAATGCTTGGCGTTGGGCGAGTTTCTTGATGGGAACTGAACCCCCTGTCGGCAGCGTTACCTTTGGTCGTATTTGATGAACTGGTTGAGAGAGAGAGGTTGCGTATCCAAGTTGCTATTTAGAAGATTGCTCTGCTGATCAATGGAAGCCTGCGTTTAATTGTGTCGCAGGATAAAATAGTCCCAATGCTAGGCGCTTTTCTTCGTTGACTGGTGGCTGGACCTTGTGTACACCGTTCGCCCTCCGTTGGTCGGATTTCCTGAAGGGTGCCGGCATCTCTCCTGTTCTTCTCCTTCTGTATTCCCTTATCTTGGCACCGAAAGCCTATCTTAGACACCGACTCCGTTGGAGTGGTTACCCCGTGGCAGCTACGTGCAATGGGCGGTGTTGATAGAGTGCCCCCAGAGTATTTCGTCCAGGCGGCGAAAGCGAAGAACCCCAGACACTTAACAGCGATGTGCCTAGGTGGCGAGAAGCGACAAATTCAGTATGCTCGAACGATATCCAGGTGACGAGAAGCGGTGAACTCCAAATCCGCAACAGTTTTCCGTGGACATGCTTTCCAAGGGGTGCCGGCATCTTTCCTTGTTCCTCGTTTTCTTTGTCCCTTAATCTTACAACCGAACGCTTATCTTAGACACCGACTCCGTTGGAGTGGTGCCCCCGTGGCAGCTACGTGCAATGGGCGGTGTTAAGAGGGTGCCCCCAGAGCATTTCGTCCAGGCGGCGAAACCGAAGAACCCCAGACACTTAACAACGATGTGCCTGGGTGACGAGAAGCGACAAATCCTGGATGTGTAAACGATGCGGCCAGGTTTCGAGAAGCGGTGCCCAGGAACGGAAGTGTATGATGCGGTGAAATCGCTATTCTCAGAGTTCTTGGAATTATTCATCTCCAATTCGATTTTTGGGTTGACATTGCAAGTATAGGACCGGATGTGCCCTTGTTGACAAAACTTTTCTTGGTCCTGACCCCTTAGATTTGATTGAATTGTCCTCTTGACTTTTTTGCCCGATGGGCCATCGTCCTCTTCTTGAGGTTCTTTTGATGTACGCGGGGAGCATTTAAGTGGTAGCATGGGTCTTTCCAAGTACCTGCAACTTCATTAAAAGAGGAGCCGAATGATGTCCTCAATTCAAACCCTGGAATTGATCGAATATTTCTTGCAGTGAATTCTGTAAAATTAAGCCAAATGAAACAACCTTGGATGTCGAACAGTGGACCGTACTTTGTATTTGTTTAATTGAGTATTAATTAAATTGTTGGTTAACTGTGTTATTTAAATTGCTAAATAATAGTAATTTGTGGACTGTAATTTGTATTTGGAAGAATTACTAGCTTTTCGTTTATTGATGATGACTTGTTCGACTTGTATGTTAAAGTTAAAATATAAGTTGGATCGTAAATCCATCTATATCATCGATGACTTCTTGGACGTAGTCGTCTTTTGGATCGTGAATCCCTCTGTGTCATCGATGAACCTTTGAACGTAGTCATACGTGTTCCACTCGAATGAAACGAAAAAAAAATGTTGTTTTATTTATATTGGAAGTTTATAATGTTGGTAAAAATAGGAAATATCTATTAATTCATTCTATTTACCGTCGATTGCAATAGAAAAATTATTAAAATAAAGCAGAAATTAGTTTATTTTCACAAGAGTGATGAACCACCTAATCAGTACGGGCTCGGATATATCTAGTCCGATTGAACTCTAGAAATATATATGTGGTAAGCATATTCCACTTGACCACGGTGTCTTCGTTTTTCAGAAGCACATCTGCCAGAGTTCCACTCTTATGAAGTGCTCCATCACTTTGTTTATTATCAACGCTTGGTGATGTAATACTTGCATCCGATTCCCATTGTTGTTGTCAGGTTCTAATTGAATAGCTTTCGTATCGGCGTCTATGGCTTCATCGTACTTTCCTGTATTGATTCGGCCATATGCTTTGCTGTAATTTGGATTGTAGAATAATGCTGAGTTGCAGTCTTTAATCGCACGACCATTTTCTGTTACACGGATATAAACTGCAGCTCGATTACAGTAGAATATTGGGTTTTCCGGATCGAAACTAATTGCCCGGTTGTCTTGGACTACTGCTTCTTGATATTTGCATTCCTTCATCAGGCGGTTGCCTTTATTCTTAATCTGTTCGGCTGTTTCAAGGGATTGTAGATTGCGTTCGATAAACATCGACTGGAACATTTCGAATAGATCTAACCTTTGTGGTTCCGCTTGTGAGGTTGTGCCTGCACTGTTAGACGTAGCTTCTTCGCTATCGAGATCCTCATCATCGCTCAGATTAAACGCTCCTTGCAAACATTGTATAACAACATCCAGACCTTCGACGACGTCAGTGCCCAGCGATTAGCCCTCACTCGGTTGTTTTACATAGTCAATGAAAGATTTAACGAACTGCTTGTGGACTTGATCAGACATTTTCGAAATCTATCAACCGTAAACACTGAATTGCCGTTATTGGTCTCAAATCAATGTCGACACTGAGTTCGTTTAGAAATTAGAACAGTCCCGAACAAATATGTCTTCTCCATTTTATCACCCCAATATTGTTACTTCTTTAATGTTCTTGTTTGAATGAAACTTCTCTTTAGTTCAATAAACGACAATTGCTACCCGGCGGTAGAATGTCGATGAAATTAGTTTTTTATTGACACACCACACAACACCTTTATTTAAGTTAAGATCGATGGATCTCTTAATTAAATTATATTAAATTATAAAATCAATTGCCACCTACCTGGTTACTGGAGATAGTTCCCTCGTTGCGACTTGTGAACGTATTCCCATTTCCTGTTCGTTGTTTGTGTCGGACGTGATCCGATGGACGTAATCCAGTTGTTGGCGCTTGGATTCTTGCGCCGACTTCTTGCTCGGATGTTATACATCCGGCTCGAAGGACCATAATGTTCAGCGTCGAGAAGGCTTCCGACGTGACAGCAAAAATCGAAACAGCGAATCAAGATGGTGCCAATGTAACGGAGAAGAGTTCGCCGCCGTTGGACATTTTGGAGATGTTCAGGATGATGATGGCAAAATTGGATGCGCAAGCTGCAAAATTTGATGCGCGAGCTGCAGAGTTTAATGCAAAATTGGATGCGCGAGCTGTAAAATTAGACGCGCGAGCTGCAGAGTTTAAGGCAAAATTGGATGCGCAAGCTGCAGACGTTAATGCAAAATTGGACGCGCGAGCTGCAGAGTTTAAGGCAAAATTGGATGCGCGAGCTGCAGAGGTTAATGCAAAATTGGATGCCCAAAGGCAGTGTATGAAAGAATTCTGGGACTCGGAAGCGGACGAATCTGAGGATGAGGAGGAATTGGAGCCACATGAAATGATGAAACTCAGGAAGAGCAAAGCTATGGCCGACAGCAGTGAGGGAGAGGAGGAAAATGACGATGATGTGTTACGTAAAGAACTGAAGGATTTCATCGATGATAACCCGATTGAAGAGGACGACAGTGATGATGAAGACACTGATGCTTCAGGCCGTTCCCTGAAACGGATTTACAATGATGATGACGAGTTGGATGACCGACTGGAAGACGACGACTGTCACCTTATTGAAGAGAATCTTGGTTTGAAAGTCGAAGGCAGAAAGCGTTCCAAGCGTCTGCGTCGTACACAGGATGAAGAAAGTGATGGCGAGGAACAGCACGTCGATGAAGGTTCAGCACGTGAGGCTATAGACGAACAGCTATTCGACGACGAAGACGATGTTGAAACTGAGGCGGCAAAACATTTCAATGATGAATTGGAAAGGGGTCACTTTATTGATTTGGACAATGAAATCCGTAAAACAGATATTCCTGAGCGAATGCAATTGCGCTAAGTTCCGGTTACGCCTGTTCCAGAGGGACCCAACGAACTACAAGATGAAGCTGAATCGATTTACAAACATGCGTTTTGTAAATCAACTGTTTCCGACCAAGAGAGATCAACGGATGTTGGAGGTCGAGACCGCTATTGTAAGCCACCACATACGGGGGGAAAGATCAAGCAAGCCCTAGATTGTAGGCGTAATCAACAGCTAGAGGTGCCGTTCATTGCGTTCTATAGAGAAGAACACGTGAAACCAGAATTAACGTGCGACGATCTATGCAAAGTCTATTATTATGACGCAGGCTGGTGTTTACTGTCAGCTCCAAAGAACAAACTGCTCCAGTTATTTGAAAAATTGCGGAACTACCAGTTGGATACGGTTATGAAATCGACAGATGCTCCAATATCAGATGATATGCGTGTAATTAAAGATGAAGATCTGGACCGCTTACGTGATGTGCAAACTCCAGAATAGCTTAAGGGTGTGCAGATGCATTTTCTCTTATACTATTCGCATGAGATACCTAAAATGCAAGAGGAATTCCGTCGTCAGGAAAAGGAAGAATGGCGGCAGGCTAGTGCTGACGCGAAAAGGAGAGCCTTAGAAAATTTGGAAGAAGGTCAAGAACTTCCACCGCCGAACGCCAAGATGAAAGTGGTGCATCGCGACCGACTGGCGGCTTTTGTTGGCCCGGGAGACCAGTGAACTTAGTTCGGGACGAACTAATCTAGGCGGAGGGTAGTGTGACGCATATGACAATCAGTACTAGAATCTTCGAGAAAGTCCGAAACAAAGTACTAGATTATTTTAGGAAGTACTGGAAAACTGGAATAGAACATTCAAGACTATGGAACGGACGGAAACGATACACCAAATCAGAATGAGGAAAAACGGTATAAATACGTCGGACGCAGAGTGGTAGTAGAGTTACAGACGCCAAAGACGTGATCTGCGTTCACTACCGCACCCAAGACCTACCGGTCTTGTACGATTTCTTTCCCACCATCCCTCTATAAAAGTAGTTAGAGAACACCCGGACTAACACTGTCTGCACTATCCTTGGATACCCCCCCTTTTTCTCTTTTCTTTTCAGAGATCGCGAGACCGAGCCCAACATCCTCACGGATGTGGGTGATTCTGGTTACCGCCAGATGACCAGAAGTCAGAGACAAGATGAAGGACACATATGTCCTTGTCTCGCTA
Organism: Microdon myrmicae; assembly: GCA_963931805.1. Classification (NCBI taxonomy): domain Eukaryota; kingdom Metazoa; phylum Arthropoda; class Insecta; order Diptera; family Syrphidae; genus Microdon; species Microdon myrmicae. Next base: position 46,684,756 of record OZ007497.1, on the reverse strand, counting down.
AATTCGGCCTTCTCGCCACAATTTTTTTTTTTTTTTTTTTGGTAGTAGAGTTATAAGTAAGACTGTGAAACAAGCGATACGTCTCGAGTGAGAAGTAAGCAGTAAAAGACGCGATAAGTACGGAAGCGATAATTAAAGAAATCGTTAAGTGTACGGTATAAGTAACGGCTGTATTACGGACTAATAAAGTGTTATATTAATTCAAAATCGATTTAACGGCTCTTATTTATTTTAAAATAAATAATCCAGCGAACCCTAAGCTCGCTACAGTATTATCAAACCGAGTAGGATTCTTTGCTTCTAAACTCCAGTCCTGCCACAGACCTTCGACTTCTAATAGTAGAGGTAACTCTTCTTTACTAATGTAGCCTTGAGGATAATCCGGGTTTGGGGCAGAGTTTTCTCTGTTAAACGTCACTAAATGTTTGGTTTCTTACGCGACCAATTTAGTAACATTCACTTCAACTTGATTTCTTAGTATTCAAATCTTGAGGGTTGGATCGGTAAATCACACCGAAGTGTTGAACCGTCGTCATCGGTATCTGGTTGAGATCAGTGAGTGTGGAATTTTCCACTTGAAGTGTATTTATTGGGGCATTCGCATTCCCGAATCTATTTTCCTCCTTAAAGACTTTCGGTGACGGTACAGTTAATAGGAGCCGTTTTCGTAGGTACTCGTTTATCAAAGTTGCTACTTGATTTCTAATTATTATTTTTAGTAGCGCTATTTGCGCTGAGAAATTCTTTTAAGTCTTCGAAGTTCTGTTACAAAAATAATAGAACAATCTCTCTAGTTTAATTTGCCATTTGGTCTGTTCTGGAAGATCCTAATATCTCTTTTGTATGGCGCCAACTTGCGTCGAATTAACTTTGATTGCGTTATGGATAGCTGAGTTGAAAGTATGTTATATGTTCTTCTATTTCAACATTAGCGATGTTCTGGTTTGTGTGAGGTATTCATCTATGTTGCCACAACTGTCATACGTGGAGGTTCGCACCCATGCTATAAATATGTTTCATTTTTCGGAGTTTCGGAAATGGTTTATGTTTAATATTGAACTCCGATTACGTGGTCCATTATTATTTTTCCAGTAGTGTGCGCCCACACTGTAGGGTGATATTAACTGCGGGAATTTTGAATACAGATATTCTTTAGTTAGCTAATTGTAGAACAGGAATATTCAAAGATTTAGGTGGGCATTTTTCTCAGGAGTTTCTAGAAAGACCGTTTTATTTATCTTCAGTAGAAAGTGAGACAATTCTAAATGGTTGGTTAAATAATCTGGGGTCTGTTGCGCACACTACAATTATGAATTAAAATTTAGATCGTGTTTCTACAGTCTGCGACTTTGTTACTTTTTTGAACCCTAAAGATTGAATACTCAGTATTTTGGCAATATAAAATCATATAGGAGGCGATAATAGCATAGCAAATTAAAATTGAAAAACTGGTAAAAAAAATTGATTCATCGTTAATCTAGCAGCTAGCGCTATTTAGAATTAAGTTATTGTGTAATTAATTACATCGTAATAAATAATAATAATAATAATAATGATTCATCGTTAAATTTTGGAGAGAGGTACTTCTTACTCCATAACAAGAAGAATAGAAATAAAAGAAGAATTAAGAATAAAATTAAAAGAAGAAAAGGAATAATTTAAATAAAGTTTTTGGGAAAAAAGAGGGGAAGACAGGATAAAAAATCAACGAGAACTTTGTAGTAGTAGTGAGACTTTATTGACTCTAATTTACATGGTTGGTGTTAATGACCTATTACATATAGGGTGGCGCAAAATTAATCACCCCATCGGAAGATGTTATAACTTTTGCAAATGGCGTTGTACGTCAATCAATTATGAGCTAGACAGCTGCAGTATACAAATAGACAAGCAATGGATTGAAAAATATACCTTATCTAACACTTCGTTAACAAGAATGCAAAAATAGTTCTCATAGATAAATCAACGACACAACGCAACCTATTAAGACTCATTGCGTATTAAACAGTAAAAACGAATTAACAATTGGAATGTACATATTTACTGTACATAAAAAAAACAGCCTTCTTCTTATTCAATTATTGTAAGTAATGAAACCATTCCAAACTATTTATCTTACTTTCACTTAATTATAGTATTAATTACACTTAATTATAGTAGTAATTAATAATAACTGATGAAAGGTCAATTACAGAGTACTTAACAAAACACAATTTTGCAGCTTTAACACCAGAGAGTCAATTTCCCATCATCATCATCGGCACTACAACCGGGAACTGGTCTTGGCCTTATTTAACAAATCTCTCCACCGGTACCGATTTCGAGCCGATGTCATCCAGTTTGGCACTCCCAGGCTCTGGGCGTCCTGGTTACGCCATCCCTCCATCGCAAAGGTCTGCGGCACTGTCTCCCTCCATATATCCCGCCACAAAGGACTTCTGGGGAGGCTTCTCTTCGCTCATTCGAGTTAGGTGTCCCGCCCACCAGAGTCTACCGAACTTGATTTTTCTTACAATATTAGCTTCAAGATAGATCGCGTACAATTGATGGTTGCAGTGTCTCCGAAATCTTCCTCCCTCACATACGGGGCCAACAATTCTCCTTAAGACCTTCCTTTCGAACGCGGGTAAGAGTTCAGGGTGCCTTTTATTGAACACCCAGGTCTCGGATCCGTACATGAGTACTGGTAAGATCATGGTTTTGTACAGTAGCAGCTTGGATGTTCTGGATAAATTGCGGGATTTAACGAGCCTTGATAGACCATAGTAGACTTTGTTGGATTTGATCAGCCGTTCGCGTATTTCTTCGTCCATATTGTTATCGGCTGATATTATTGACCCAAGATAGTTAAAGGATTGAAGTACTTCAAATTCTTGCTGCACTAACCCGATAGTTCGAACAACGTTAGGTATTCTCTTCGTTAACATTACAGAACGTCTATTTATCGTAGGTTACGATTTTGCTGAGTATTGGATTCAAAGTCCTTGCCTTAAAATTGGAGATTCCTAGTCATTTCATATCACCGACGAACTCCTTTAGATTGAGGTCTCATGCAAAGACCCTAGGTTGCTGCTTTTTTTTTTAAAGCAGGCGGGTTCACCATGACCGCTGTTTGTGTGGCCTTTCGATTTGAAACGGTTTTTGGTTTTGGGATTGCGGCTGATACTACCTTCGGTGGGTATGATTTTTCCGAAGCAATCAATTTTCGTGCAGTGAAGTACACCGAGAGTTTGGGCACAGTTTCATTACCCGAAGGCGAGGACAATATTGGCGTACGGCTGGTGGCAACACCTTTACTGGAGAACCTGTGGGGAAGAAGTATGGTGTACAGGCGTACTCCCCTTCTTCCATCATAATCCCGCTGTAGATAGTTCACCGGACACCAAAAGAAACTGAGTTCATCCGGGAATCGTAAGAATGGGTAACAATGAGACGCCATCGATCCTTAAGCAAAACTGTTCATCTACACAAGGAGTAAACCTCCGCGACAGTTAAATGAAAACACTCAAGTTTGTTTATTAATTAAATGGTTACTTTTTATTCACAACAAATTTTTCGGTATTTATTTAGTTTACAGAAAACGGATTTTAATTACACTGACGATGAGACGGATGCACAAAAGAATGTAAGACAATATATTCTACTTGAAAGGCATTATCGTGGCCGCACAAGAAAAAATACTTTTTAATCGGTAACGCGCTTACTCGACACAACTTAATAATGTTCGCGTCCCGTGCGCACCGGGGAGCGGGAGTGGGACCGACCGGCCCGGTCGGGTGATGGAAAACGACTCAGCGACGTGAATTCGTTGACAGGGGAAATTCGGCCGGTGGTACTGGTTCTCTTAATTTGGGGATGCATTTCCTATCCCAAGAGAAACGTGAAGTCTCTCTTTGGGGGTAGGTAATCGGATCTCATAGAGAAGATCATAGTGGTACGCATGCATGTGTGAACATTGGTTCTTTCATGGGACAAAGCCATGAGAAATAATCTGAAAAATCGAAAGGGATAATGGGCATCAATGAGATGTGAGTTCGGCTAACTAAATAAGCCGTATCTTATTGGGTGCTAAATAGATTTCTGTTTGCTCATGCCACGAGGTCATGAGAAGCGGATCCAGAAATATTGAAAGAGAAAGAGATCGTGTAGATCATTGTCTATGATGTGCATTGCAGCTGTATTGATAAACCGCAATGTATCGTAGACATGGTGCTAATTGGTTTTAGCATATTCATTGAGAATTTGTGTATGGCATCGCTGCCAAGGGTAAGTACACAATTCCTATTTGCATTTGCTTATGCTATAGGATTTGGTTTATGCCTTTAGATGCTAGATGCGTATATTTGCTTTTGCGCCTTGGACAAAGGTTGCCAGCCAATGTGTATGTAAAGGAATTTGTTGTACACATGGTGAAGCTGGGAATAGGCGACGCATTGTTTATTAACACTGTTTAAGATGGTTACATTATATGTGAACCAAATAGTTTCGTTTTCAGGAATTCATCTAGGGAAAATGCATATGGTAAGATTGGGATTTGCCTGGCAACCGAAGGTGCCGTATTGGGCTTTGGATTTATGATCCGACAGGTTTGGACAGAATTCTTGTAGGGGATTTTGAATGCGAATTAATGCATGAAGGTAAGAATTCTCTTCCAAGAGCTTTTAGATTATACGTTAAGAAAACTTGATGCGTGAAGCGTTTACAGGTGCTAATGCAATTGCATTAGCAGGAAATAATGGGAGTTGATTTGTAGTTGGTGGGGGGGTTATTCGGGTAAGTAGACCGTGGCGTTTGGCTGAATCGCCACAGACCTCCCACGGAGTTCAGTGTTGGCCGCGGTTCCGCTTTTCCACACGAAGCGTGGATCGAGAAGTATTAGGAGTCGGGATACGGAGGCATTTCTCGTCGGCAGAGACATCAAAGTCGCTGTCGAGGTTTATCATTTCAGGTTCGGTCTGTGGATGAAAGATTTCCGAGTTTGTATTGGAGGGGGTTGGGGGTGAAGTAGCTTTCAGTGCTACATTCTCCCTCTCGAGTGCAGCAATCCTGGCTACCACCAATAAGGAGGGGTAAGACAGAAAGGAGCTAGGACGGAATAACAGACACTAATGCTGTTGAAATAGAAATAATAAAATAAAAATCCAAGATAGAACAATAAAAACACTGAGAACACAAAAGAAAAGATATTTAACATAGATCCGAAAATTAAATTAAATTTTAAACTAAATTAGAATGGGAAAGAATGATTAAATTTTTTGTTGTTGCTTTAATCTAAGTTAGGAAAGAAAGAAAATTTATTAAAAACAACGGACAACTGACCACATACACACCCGTTCCGAGAAGACTTTCTCCACCGGTTAGTTGTTTTGTTTTTTGAACTCGCCATATAACCACGTCGTTTTTTTGGAAGTCCTTGGCTGTGGCTTCTGCCATCTTCCGGAAATTTCCAAATAATTTAACACGATATGGCTGTGACGTCGTCTAACATTTCAACACCATGTCTCTTGTGGCGCCTTCCAATCTTTCCAAACTGTGGCGTCATTTAATATTCAACAAGCTATGCCTAGTGCTATTCTCCGGGAATGGACATGTCATGGTTTGTAGTATTTTCCAGGGAATCGATCCTCTGTAGTTGATGGCATTTTCTCGGAATTAACACATTGTGGCTTGTGACGCTTTCCGGCGAACTAAATGCTGCGACCCTAACCACATGCTTTTTAATAGAAACTATAGTAATTTTGTAATTAAATGGCTAACGAGAAATCTAAGAGTGTGGCTTAGTCGTCTGTAATAAATCAACAATAAAATTCGAACTTAGTAGCTTAGAAAATCTATACTAGCATAATGTACGTAGTCTTATCAATACAGGTCACTTGTGTATAATTAAATTGTAAAATTTAAACATAAATATTTATTCAAGATGGGGGGATGGGTGCGAACATACAGGGCAAAGTCTCTGATTGCCTTCAACCCGGCGAAGGCCAGGACGATCCTTGTCCCTGTTCAATCCAAGTTGACATGCAGTTTCCACGTGACACCCCTGGATAGCTACTTTGACACCCGCCAAGTAGTGAACCAATGCATGCAGCGACATCCTGAGAAAGGTTGGCGCAAGGCTAATAACCAGGCCCGTAAAAATGAATTATTATGGCAAATTTAACAAGCCTCGGATATGGACCGGATATACGACGACGACCACGGAAACGAAAACGGCTAAATGATTTAAGGATTTTTTCATGGAACATACGCTCACTATACAGAGCTCGAGCTGCACAGCAACTAGCCGGTGCCCTGTCCGAATATAAGGCTGACATAACAGCATTACAAGAAATAAGATGGACGGGGAGTGGTGTTTTTCAAAGAAAAGAGTATGACATTTATTACAGCTGTCACGCAAAACACCATGTGCTCGGGGTAGGCTTTCTAGTCAGCCAAAAACTGAAGCCTGCCATCATCGGCTTTAATGCAATAAATGAAAGGCTATGCACTCTTCGCGTGCGAGGCAAATTTAAGAACATAAGCCTCATAAACGTTCACGGACCTACAGAGGAGTCCCCTGACGACGAAAAAGAAGAATACTATGAGAACGTCGAACGGGCCCTCAATGCCTGCCCAAGATACGATGTGAAAATCGTTCTTGGGGATTTGAATGCGAAAATAGGTCGGGAGCTGGTTTTCAGGCACTACGCAGGTTTCCATAGTTTGCATGAGAACACTAATGACAATGGACTACGAGTCATCGAATTGCCAGCATCGAAAAACTTGGTCGTTGCGAGTACCAGGTTTCCGCGTAAAGATATCCACAAAGCCACCTGGGTATCACCTGATGGAGCCACTCGCAACCAAATTGACCACGTGTTGATAGATCGCCGCCACTCTTCGAGCCTGATGACGGTACGAACGTACCGAGGTGCCAACGTCGACTCGGATCACTATCTTGTTGGTACAGTTTTCCGAGCGCGGATTGCCTTACGGAGACGTATTGCATCCACGGATCAGGTTCGAATCAACACGGCTGCCTTACGCAATGAGAACACCAGCAACACATTTGGTCATGCGTTAAGGCTCGCCCTCGAAGAGCTCGACGGAGGGAGAGTAAGTCCTGGGGCCAGAATGCCGGGCGTAGAAGAGAAATGGACACGCCTTAAGAATACTGTCATTAGTACTGACAATTCCATCTTAGGCAGTAGTCGTAGAGATCGGAACGACTGGTTTGATGATGAGTGCAAACTAGCGACTGAACGTAAGAATGCTGCATACCGGGCAATGCAGAAGTCTCATAGGACGCGGGTACGCGAGGAGAAATACAAAGAGCTCAGAAGAACTGAAAAAAGACTTCACAGACAAAAGAAAAGTGCCTGGGAAAAAAATCTTGTCTGTGAAATAGAGAAAAGTAGAGAGCGAGGTCCCTACCAGGCGCGGAAGTTCTACCAAATAATCCGCAGTATGACGCGGTACACACCACGCTGCACTTACTGCAAGGATAAAGAGGGTAATCTGATCACCGATCCTGAAGGCATTCTGGAGCGATGGGAAGTGCACTTTAATGAATTGCTAAATGGTCAGCTCACAGAAGAATTGGAGGCTCCACCAATGCAAGACCAGGACCAAATGCTGCCGCCACCAAGCATTGAGGAAACACTAAAAGCCATTAGACACCTCAAATCAAATAAAGCCCCTGGAGCTGATGGCATACCAGCTGACCTGATCAAACAAGGAGGGACAGCGTTACATCACGCAATTCACGAGGTCGTGGTGCACGTATGGGAGCAAGAGGAGATGCCGGAAGATTGGCGTCGTGGTATAATTTGCCCCATACATAAGAAAGGAGATATCACACTGTGCAGCAACTATAGGGGTATAACATTGCTGAGTACCGCCTATAAGATACTCTCCACTATCCTACAAGACCGGATATCCCCATACGCTAAAGCCATCATTGGTCAATATCAGTGTGGCTTCATCCCAGGCAAATCAGCAATTGATCAGATATTCACCCTTAGGCAGGCGATGGAAAAATGTCTGGAATTTAAGAACCCACTATATCATCTGTTTATAGACTTCAAGGCCGCCTACGACAGCATAGCCAGGGTAGAACTATATAATGCCATGAGAGAATTCGGCATTCCAAATAAATTGATACGACTTTGTAGGTTGACCATGACCAACGTAACTAGTCAAGTAAAAGTAGCGGGATTGCTGTCCAAACCAATAAACATCTATAATGGACTCCGACAAGGGGACGGTCTGGCCTGCCTCCTTTTCAACCTGGCGTTGGAGAAAGCAATCCGTGACTCTGGCGTTACAACAAGAGGGACTATTGTCACCAAGTCCAGCCAGATACTTGCCTACGCAGATGACATCGACATCATCGGTAGAACCGAATCGGCGCTACAGGAATCCTTCACCCAGATCGAGCAGGCGGCACAAAAACTGGGACTGCGCATTAATGAGGGAAAAACCAAGTACATGGTGGCAACTTCTGCGAAGAGAAGACCTAACGTTGGTCAAACTATCAGGGTAGTGCAGCACGAATTTGAAGTAGTGCAATCCTTTAACTACCTTGGGTCAATAGTATCAGCCGATAACAATATGGAAGAAGAAATACGCGAACGGCTGATTAAATCCAACAAAGCCTACTATGGTCTATCAAGGCTCTTTAAATCCCGAAATTTATCCAGAACATCCAAGTTACTACTGTACAAGTCTTACCAGTACTCATGTATGGATCCGAGACCTGGGTGCTTAATAAAAGGCACTCTGAACTCTTGGCCGCGTTCGAGAGAAAGGTCTTAAGGAGAATTGTTGGCCCCGTATGTGAGGGAGGACGATTCCGGAGACGCTACAACCATGAGTTGTACGCAATCTACCTTGAAGCTCATATTGTAAGAAAAATCAAGCTCGGTAGACTCCGGTGGGCGGGACACCTAGCTCGAATGAGCGAAGAGGACCCTGCCCGGAAAGTCCTTTGTGGCAGGATGTATGGAAGGAGACAGCGCGGCAGACCTTGTCTGCGATGGAGGGATGGCGTAGACCAGGACGCCCAGAGCCTGGGAGTGCTAAACTGGATGACATCGGCTCGAAATCGGGACCGGTGGAGAGATTTGTTAAATAAGGCCAAGACCGGATCCCGGTTGTAGTGCCGATGATGATGATGATTTATTCAAGATACATTCTCATAGTCGCACGTATGTCGCAACCTCTTCACTGATTTAAGTATTTCGTTGAAAAACAGCACCAACAAATGACCTCCAGCTTTGTTTGGAGATGTTGAGCTTTTGTTAAATGTTACCACTACTCCATGGTTTTAAATCGCTGTTTCCAATGGTTTTACCCAAAATATATCTTATAAGCAACTATGAGAATCTGGCTTCCCTTTGCCTTAGTATACATTAATTAGGGATGATTTTCTTCTTCTCACTTGCATTTCGCCTCTTTATTATTTTTTATTGCATAGTATCCTAAGCATTCCACGAGGACTGTTCAAAAGTATGTTGCAAGTTCTTATGATGAGATAAAAAACGAAGAGATCTAATAAAGGTCGGCAAACCCTACTTAGTTGACTCCACAGTCGTACTATGAAATTAGTTAAGGCGTACGGACTTTAATTATATTTTCGACAGTAAAAATTCTCTAAATCTCTTACCAACAAAGAAACAGAGAAAAGATTACATCAGGAAGACTAAAGTGGGAAACACTTGTCGAAATTATTGTGAATGAAGTGAAAGTCAGATGAATGGAAATAATGAAGATACTTCACGTTAATGGTGGATGTTATTTGTAGAAAGGTTTTTTGTAAGTTTCATGTTGCATTTAAATTGGTGAAAGACTCAAATCTGAAGGGCAAGAATGGATATAACTCCTCATCGTGTTAATCTTCCTTTCTCAAACAAATAAATTGTTGAAATTGCTGCTAAAGATATTTAAGAGTGAAATCGAAGCTACTGAAGAAGGAGCGTCGTATTTCATTTCAAGTAGAAAGTGCGACGTGTGTCACGGATTACTGAACGTGGCATGTGGCACTTTTTGAAGAGTTAAGAATTTAGTGGAGTTTATATGGGCAACGCGCAAGGATTCATGTGAGGCGAGAAATCCATCCATTTGCGGTGCAATGCTCGGTGTGGTCTATGTTTATATTTGAACTGGTTTAGTCAATATTTGTTTTTACGATCTTACATATATTTACGGGTTTTTATTAAATCTTTTGTGGCAATAAATCCTATATATTAATATTAATTTGTTATATCCATTTAATCCAGTCCCAAGAATGTCTCGGTATGATTATTAAACACGCGATTGAAATAAGTGGGGTCCATTATTAATGTGAATGATAATTTCTGTAAAACACTTTGTAGTTCAACCATTTCTATATTTTTAAATACGGGAATAACGAATCTAGTCATTTAGTAGGTTCCGTAATTCTCCTCCATTTTAAAGGAATAAATTGAACATTTTTTACTTAATTGACACAGTAACACAGGTGGCCTGAGTAAGTGCGACAAAACCACAGTAATCTTATTAAATCATTCAAGTGTTGAATTAAAAACAGGAATGAATAAATGAATAAATGAAGTGGGGGCAGAATCCTCATTTATTTCGCTTAGCACAAATAGTATAAATAAAAAAATTAACTTGTGAACTAATTTAACAAAGAGGGCATGGGGAGTTAGCGATCATCTTAAAATTAACTTAAAACTAAGGAGTGGGGAACTAACGAAGGTGGATAGACGGTGGCGTAAGTGGCAGGATGGGGTAAGGCGAGGATAGCCCGGAAGCTTCATTAGGGCCACTAGAAGTGTAATGGGCCGGCAGGTAGAAGAGACGGGGGTTTCACAGATTTTGGGGGCTAGTGTACAATGTAACGGAGGAAAGCAGGCTTGGATAGTTGATTGAGCGGCTTGAGAGAAGACCGGAGCTGAAGAGGATATCAAATTGAATTCTGCGCTCTTCTAGTGTATTAATGTTAATTAGAACGAGACGGCTTGTGTATGGGGGTAGAATCAGAGGATTTTCCCAATTCAATCATCGGAGGTGTTGTGGTGTCCTTTACTCCGAGTGGTAAGTAAATGTATATATGTAGATTTGTTGGGAAATTATATGAATGTTAGTGCTGTTATAGGCTGTTATACTTTGCCTTCGCCAAGTTGCTGCATGTAGTCTATGGCTTCCGCTTTGGAGCGTCAGTGGTTGCCCGTTGTCGCAGAGCGTAAACTTCTTCTCGGGCAGTGATGTACCGCAGCAGCGGGAAGGCTTACGGGGACAAACTGTACAGCCCGTAACCGGTTACCCGCATCCTTCGGTTGTAAGAACCTATTTAACGACCTTAAGTGGGCTTACCCGTACTCTCCACTATGTTTCTTGCTAGATTCCCTCCAATTCCGGGTCACAAAAAAGTTCGCTTGACGTTCGCCCGGGCAGCCAGTTGTCTTGGTGTCAGTAGCCTCAGTTGTTCGCCACTGTCTCCTGCCGACTCAAAATGAATTGTCAGACAACAACTTTACATCAGTCCTTCATGGACGACTTTTAACTTTATCAATTATGAACTTAACACACTTAATCTAGTTCAACAAAAAACTTTTTAATTTTTAATATATATGTCGAGCATGGACGGTTTTTTTCTTCTTACTTTTTTTTACTGACTGAACAAAGGAACTCCAAAAAAAAAAAAAACAGAAAGACTCAAAAAAGACTACCCTTTCTCTCTATCGCTCGCCATGTCGCCACTACTCCGAAAGGAAACTCTACCTAACCGACCCAACACGATGCCGGTTCGTGCCTTAGCTCGCATTTACTTGTGGACCACAAAAAAGAGGTCCAAGAATATAGTTAATTATTAGTATAGAGTTTTAAGTTAATGTGGAGCATCAAATAAAAGCAAATCTAAATCTTAAAATATATCTAAAGAAAATAGAAATAAATCGTTACTACCTCTCGGTGGGGCAATGGTAATGAGGGAGGCTATTACGCAACAGAGGGCAAAACACATGAACCGACGGTGAGCGTTTTCGGCCGTGCGAATATGAGACGAATAATAAGACGACCAGACCTGATTAACATATTCAAGAACGAACAAAGATTATTAGAGCGATCGGGCAACGTAGGGATTAGAGAATTCTTTCGACCAGCATTTCACAGGGAAGAGCTGGGCTTGAGGATTATATCGTCAATATGTGCGGGTTCTCTATACTACATGGAGAACCAACCCACAATTTCAACCTTATTTCGACCGCTTTCAGCGTTTCATATCAACCCTTATTTCCCTACAAGCTATACCACCTGCATAAACATGTTTCCCAAATGGACGCATAGCTAAACTCATTATTCTATACAAATAATGCATAATTGAGTTTAGCTACCTTTTCCCCATACGGCAACTCCATTTCGCTAACCCATAAGATTTCCACCGGAAATCGCATTTCATGTTGGTTAGTAACAACAAGTCGAATCAAACGCCGCGGATGCACCATTATCCAACGGCTTGGGTAATTATCGAATTGCACAGTGTGTTTCCAACGATAATATTACCCTAGCCAAAGTAGCGTCACTTCGATTTTTCCCAGACACTCTATTCGCTGTGGATCAATGATCTCTTCTTACAGGTGAATAGCGCAGACTACATTTTCCTCTCCTTCACAATTCTGTCTTTCCATAGTTCAATGCACTCTGAGATCACCACAGTCACCGTACTAGGTCAGTAGATCATCCTCAGAGGCTGCATTAATACACACACACTAAGCCAGATCAACCCTGGGCTATTGCGTTTTCCTTTCGATTTGTTCATCCTTTCTATGCCACCGACCGTCGAACGAATATACAAGTATTTATTCACCTCGGTGAGCGTAGGAAATTGAAAGGTGAACAAGAGAGCGCGATTACCATTGGCTGATCGTTGTGCAAAATTGAAAATTCGAATTTCATCCCTAATTCCAGTTAGTCAATGACCAACACTTGAGGAGAGAAGTCGAAATTGAATTGTCGCCGGGGTCAACCGTAAAAGTAAAAAAAATTGAATAACCAAACCAAGTCGACTGTTATCTGTTGGCTGCAGCCATTTAATAAATAAAATAAACTCCGAAATATGTGCTAGTAAGGGTGTGCCGTTATTGTATCGAAACTAAAAGCGAAAATCAAGTGTAATATATGTAAATAACGAAAACTATTTTGGAAATACAATTAAATACATTAAATAAATTTCCAGAAAAACAAAGTGTATTAATATTTTCGTTTCTCCGTGGTGAACTGTTTGTATCGAAACCCCTTTTTATTCGCACGGAGACGCTGGTGGGTGTGAGTGAAACATTGCCCCTGTCTTGGCATCCATACCACATCCCCCCACACCATCATACGTATATTGTATAAATGATTTGTAAGGATAAGAAATATATATATATGTATACCAGGTGTACCGGTGTGAAGTGAGCGTCAAGATACAAATGTATCGATAGGGAACGTTTGTTGTAAACGAGCCTTTATATATTTTTTATTTGGTTGCTATGGCATCTGTCAAACATATTTAGTATGCATCAGGTCATTGTACAAACAACATCTTTTTTTTTTAATCCTGTTAAAAATGTCAAATTTTGTACCAGAAAATGATGATTTGTGGGAGGCATTAATTTTTTGTTTTCATTTGAAGAAAAATGCTGCAGAGTCGCATCGAATACTTGTCAAGGCTTATGGTGATTATGCTCTATTGGAAGCAACATGCAAAAGATGGTTTAAGCGGTTCAGAGATAATGATTTTGATGTGCGAAAGGAAGAACGTGGAAGACCACCAAAAGAGTTTGAACACGCCGAATTGCAAGCAATATTGGACCAAGATGACACTTTGTTGCAGAACGAACAATTTCTGGCCATTTAAAAGCTATGGAAAAGATCCAAAAGTGTGGAAACTGGGTGCCACATGAATTGAATGACAAGCAGATGGAAAAGCGAAACTCCACATGTGAAACGTTGCTTCTACGACACGAAAGGAAGTCAGTATTCCATCGAATTGTGACTGGTGATGAAAAATGGATTTATTTTAAAAATCCTAAAACGCAAAAAATCATGGGTACATCCAGGAGAAGCGTCAACATCGACTGCAAAGCCTGATCGGTTCGGAAAAAAGACAATGCTCTGTGTGTGGTGGGACCAGAAGGGGGTGGTGTATCATGAACTTCTAAAACCTGGCGAAACTGTTGATGCGCAACGCTACCGAAAACAAATGATCAATTTGAACCATGTGTTGATCGAAAAACGACCAGAATGGGCCACAAACCACGAAAAGGTAATTTTGTTGCATGATAATGCTCCGAGTCATACAGCAAAACCCGTCAAAGAAACAATAAAAGCTCTCGGGTGGGAAGTGTTACCCCACCTACCGTATTCACCAGATTTGGCTCATTCCGACTACCATTTGTTTTCCCACATCGATGGGACACGCATTGGCTGAAGTCGAAAATTGGGTCTCCGTATGGTTTGCCTCAAAAGAGGACGGGTTTTATTGGCGTGGTATTCACAAATTGCCAGAAAGGTGGTCGAAATGTGTAGAGAGCAATGGCCAATACTTCGAATAAAATGTTTTTTGCTTTCCCATTTAAAATTTTCTTTTTTTTAAATTCATACCGGTACACATTGTGGCGGCTCCGCCAAACCCCACGGTTCGCTTTCCTAAAAACCCCCATAACTTTCACCCAATCTAATAACTTCGCTAATGCAATCGCATTAGCACCTTAAATGCTCCATGCATTAAAGAGATCAAATCTGTAATCTAAAAAGCCCCTGGAAAAGAAAACTTACCTTTCATGCATCTCTTCGCATATAATTTCCTGTATGATTTCTTTTCTTACCTTATCAGGAATCTCAAACCAATTCGGCACCTTCAGTGCCAAGCAAATCCCCCTAGACGAATTCCTTAAAACAAGATGATTTGGTTTACATACAATGCAACCATCATAACGGGGACCATACACATTGTGTCTCCTATTTCCCGTCCTCACCAAGTGTATCATAAATCACCACACACACACATTGGCTGGCGACCTACACCCAAGGGACCAAAACAAATATACGCATATCGCGTCTCTTGGCATCAATCAAATCCTACGTCATAAGCAAATGTAAATAGGTATGGTATACTTACCCTTGGCAGCTATGCAGTAAAAACCAATTCACAGCAATCTAGCTAAAACCCATTAACACCATTTCGTCAATGCGCGTCTATTTATTTAGCCGCGACGCACATCTCAAACAAAGATCCAATTAGCATCCGGTGAGCTTCGGTTTTGTTTGTTTACCGAACTCACATCCCATGAATGCACATTTTCCCTTTCTTTGTTTAGATTCGTTCCCATGGCTTTGATCCATAAAAGAACTAATGTACACACATACATGTGTACCGTGACGATCTTCCGTATGAGATCTGTTTGGTTACCCTAAAGAGAAACTTTACGTCTCTCTTGGAATCGGAAAATGCACAAATTAAGTGAGCCAGTTTTACTGGCCGAATTTTCTTTGCCAATGAACGAATATCCCAGAGTTCTTTACCACCCGCTCACCACCACGGTCATACCGCTCCCGCTCCTCGTAGCGCGCCGAGGACGCGAATATACCCCTGAGTCGTGTGTGTGAAGTCAAGTAAAAAAATAAACACCAATTTCTCTAGTGACCGCGGTCCAAATAAAACTGTGTAAAAAGTGAAAAGAATTAAGCTATTAAAATAATAAAAACGGTGATTACCACTAGACAATGCGTTTTAATTTTTTACTTCCTTGTGTAGCAGTTTCCACCAGTGTTCGTGATTGTTATGTTCGGCGTTTCTGGATGTGTTTGTTTAATCGTTCTTTTGGTTCGGTGTTTTACGCGGCGAACAATTTATGATGGAGGAGGAAGTGAACGGAGTGTCCGTGTTAGGTGCAATACTTCCTCACCACAACCTGTATATACATGGGTGGACAGAAAAGTTTCCGACCTCAACGTGAAGATAGCAGCACTCGTCAATAAAAGCTAGTGAATATAGTTGTGCATCTTTTGAGAGATACTTACCAACATTTCAGCCATTTTGGATGCGTAGTTTTTATTTGACAGTCGCTTGAGTGAGTCGATGTGAGTGTTTTTGTGAAAATGGACAAAATTGAGTATCGAGCTGTCATAACATTTTTGTTTTTGAAAGGCAATACGCCTACGCAAATCAAAGATGAGTTGGACTCTGTGTATGGGGACTCTGAACCACCATTTACCGCAGTGAAATTTTGGGCAGCTGAATTTAAACGTAGCCGTGAGAGCTTGGGAGACCATGAACGTTCGGGACGACCAAAACCAACTGACGATACCATCAGTAAAGTTCACCAAATGGTGCTAGACGACTGCCGAATTAAAGTGAGAGAGATAGCAGAAACAAAAATACAGTCAATACGGTGGACTGCAAGGGGGAGTCAGCTCAAAAAAAGCAAAAACTGTTTTTTTCGGTTGGGAAAATTATATATATGTTGCGGATTGGCAATTGAATGTGCTGGGATGTGCTGGAGAAATTTAGTACATTCGCAGTGTATACCAGTTGCGCGGCAGCTGTCACGGACCAGCTGGCCGATTGTCACCAACGATGAGGTCATAGCTTCCCTTTTTTGAATTGGCAGTTATGCCCACTGAGTCAGTCTGCTAACAGCTATTATCGCGCGCACACCTTCCGAGTCATTGTTGCTGACCCAACATAAATTATGAAATAAATTAACTCAATCTCATGTAGAGAAATTGAATTGTTGTGCGTTGTTACTAAATTGTAAACTAAGTTGCGTCCGACTTAAACAATAAAACCTAAAGATCCACCTCGAGTTCAGTTTTTGGTTTTCTTGTGCTTCCGTTTCGCTGCCAGTTTCATCGGGTTCCTCTCTACAAGGGAACAGTGAACAACTCAAAACATTCCCGTCACATGGATATATATATATATATATATATATATATATATATATATATATATATATATATATATATATATATATATATATAATATCATCATCATCATTATCGGCACTACAACCGGGAACCGGTCTTGGCCTTATTTAGCAAGTCCTGAGGCTTGTTAAATTTTCCATAATGATTTGTTTTTTCCGGGCAAGGTCATTAGTCTTGCGCCAGAGGCTCTCCGACGGGGAATCGAACCCCGGTCTCCCTCGTGACAGGCGGGTATACTAACCACTATACTATCGAGGAGCCATATATATATATATGTATATATAATATGATAAGTATTGCGTGTTACTACGGCTTTATACATTAAATCAACAACAACAAGATAATATAGTTTTATGTTTATTTAGACTAAGAAAAAAAAAAAGTAATAGTATTTAAGTAAAAATAAATAAACGTTAAAAAAAGCAATTCGTGATTCGTGAGTGGTTGTCAGCTCAAATTAATAGTTATAGTGTTAGTTAGCTGAATAAATAAAGACCACATTGTGAATATTCTTTTATACCACATTAAGATCAATAAATAAAGTGAATATTGTGAATTTTCAATGTGTGCCACATTGTGAATATTTCATATATACCACATAACTATTCTTTCAATCAATCAACCAATTGTTCAATCCACTAATAATTGGTTGATCAAAGTGCATTTATTTACAAAAATACTGAAAATTAGTTAATCAGTCAATCAATCAATCATGCAATGAATCAATCAATCAAATAATCATCCAAATAAACAAACAAGCTTTTTTTTTTAATTATGCTTCTCTCAGGACAGGTGAAACTGTAGCGCCGAGTCGGCGTCCCGAGATGCCACCAAATAACTGATGCAGTTCTTTTTGAACAGTTATATCAATAAATCAATCGACCAATATATTAATTCATCAATCAAGTAACTATTCAACCAATCGATCACCCAAACAATTAATCAATCAATCAGTTGACAAATCAATCAATCAATAATTGGTTTATCGAAACGCGTTCATTTATGAAAATCCTGAAAATCCTTTTACATAATTAGATTGTTTCAATCATCATTCAATCAATAGATCATCATTCAATCTATAAAAGCATTGCATTGGCTATGTGTTTGCCAATCAGCTCTTATACCACGTCGTATTTCCTTTGATCCCTTGATATTGCTTTCTGTATATATATGCGGCACAGTGCTGCCATCTGCTGAAGCTGATTTCATACCCAGCACGTATACTGATTATCCTATAAACATGGGAATCCATTATAATTCAAATAATCCGGTTATATTGTTTATCTTGATGCTACATGCAACTTTATAGTTCTCCAAAATGATTAAAAAGGAAAAGAATAACATCATCGCTGTTGGAGGGAAGCTAAAATGGAGGCCCTATACTCATGCATGAGGATTCTGTTAAAGGAGACAGGAAAATAAATGTGTCCTCGGTATGCGAAAAACGTACAACGATGTGATATTGCTTATCGTAAATTTTGATATCAAATTTTATTTTATCGCATCCCTGCCAACCCCCATTTCGGCTTTATGGATTTGATCTGCACGCCATTGGATGGTTGGCAAAGAGGACGAATAACCATTTTTTTTTCTTCTTGAAAACTTTGTCCACCACCCCCGTGGACGAGACGCTTCTTTGCTTTTATATTGTATTTTGTTTCCTTTATCTAAATTGATATTGTTTGTTGGAAACACGGCAGCGAATGTGTGTGTAAATGAAGGAAAGGATATGCCTTTATTTTATTTGTTATATTTTTATAAATAAGGGAACGGGGATGGTTTCGAGATGAGGCAAGGACACCTAGTCAGGGTCGTGGTGAAGGAAAAAGTTTATGTATTTTATTTTTTTTCCTTATTTTCCTCCTTTGGTTTGAGTTTCCCTTTGTTTGGATAGGATTCTTTTTTTTTCTTTTTCGACCGCTTTTTTTTCTTACTTCCTTTTTATAAGGATTATGGTGCAATTTTTTCCGCTATGTGCTATGATGGAACTCAGAAGAACACGAACAAGGATGAGCACCATACCCACAGTTGGCTCCTTATATTTAGCTTGATTTTGATGTGATATGAACGCCTGCGTCTTTGATATTGGTTGAGAGGGTGGCAGCAGATGACGATTGTGGGTGGCACTGGGTGCTGAGCTGTATTGGCTGGTTGGCTTCGTTTGGCGACTGTTGAGCTGTCTATTTTATACGTTTGCGGTGTTATCCTGGTTGCCATCGGAAAATGACGATTTTCAGCAACGATAGATACACTTGTGTGTTGAATCGTTCGCTGGTTAAATGGGTAACACAATGTGGGGATGATGGTTTAATACGAAATGTTGATATGAAACATATTTATGGTTAGAGTCTGCATGCGATGCTGTACTTCTGGGATATTTGGTAGACTTGTGGAAGGCGGCGAGGATTTATCGGATTCAATATGGTGGAAAATTGTTTCGTTTATTTATTTGTTCTTATTTTTATTGTTATTGCTTCTGAAGGGCGTTTCAGGGGATATTTTTTCGCCTTTTTATAGATAAGCTTTTGTGTGGAAGTCATTACTGATGTCGTGGAATTGCGATATTTCGATTTTGAAAACGATTGGTTGCATGTTGTTGTACAATTTTGTAAATGTTTTCATTTTATCAAGACACTCTTGATGAAAATTGCTTAGTTATCTCTTCCTTCCGGAATATTTTGTTGTCTGAATTGGTTAAATAATTTGACGTTATTTAGTAATTGGTAGTAAATATTGGGTCAATAGTACTTGATTAAATAGAAACGAAGAATATTGTTTGTTTCTAATGTTAGACATCATTGCATTAAATATTTTTTTTATTTAATAATATGGAACCGTTTTGTTTTTTCAAGTATTTGCTTCAGTGTTCCTAATTTGTTTGCAGAAGTGTGGATCTGGTTTTACCACCAGATTTTTAACCAATATTACGATTGGGCGTGTGGGGGCGATGGTCTGTGCGCCGGCATGGACGCTGATTCTTCGACCGACCCACTACTTATGATTCAGCTGGAAATTGTTCGCCGGACATTGTCACCCAGAAACGATCGACACAAGAGGAATCAAAAGAAACACTAGTCTGGTTTGTAATTTATTGTTTTAACCTTTATTGGATTTATTCACAATACAAGTCATTTATTTAAGAATTAAGGTGACAAATCGTACTGCACTTAATTAGCTTACGGGAAACCGATTTTGATTACACCGATGATGAAACGTATGCATAAACATATTATGATGAAACTGACGCACTAGAACAAAATTTACTTTTAAATTAAATGCGCGCGCTTACTCCACTCGACTTAGACTATTTACGCCCCCGTGCGCACCGGGCAGCGGGAGTGAAACGACCGGCTCGGTCGGCGGATGAAAAAGGACTCAGCAATATTAATTCGCTGGCTAAGGAAATTCGGCCAGTGGTACTGGCTCTCTTAATCCACCCCAAGAGAAATGTGAAGTCTCTCTTTGGGGGTAGGTAATCTGATCTCATAGAGAAGATCATAGAGATACACATGTGTGTGTGCACATTGGTTCTTTCATGGGACAAAGCCATGAGAACGAATCTGAAAACAAAGAAAGGGAATAATGTGCATCAATGAGATGTGAGTTCGGCTAAGTAAACAAGCCGAATCTCATTGGGTGCTAATTGGGTTTCTGTTTGTTCATGCCGCATGGTCATGAGAAGCAGATCCAGTAATATGCAGGAAGAGATCGTGTAGATCATTGTCTAAGCTAAGCATTGCAGTTGTAATGATAGCCGCAATGCACCATGCACATGGTGCTAATTGATTCTAGCTTTTTTACAGGTAATTGGTGTTTATTGCACCGCTGCCAAGGGTAAGTATACCATACCTATTTGCATTTGCCTATGCTGTAGGATTTAATTCATGCCTTAAGAGGCAAGATGCGTATATTTGCTTTTGTCCCTTGGGTATAGGTCGCCAGTCAATGTGTATGCAAAGGAATTTATTATACACATGGCGAGGCAATGTTTATGATCCCTGTTATGATGGTTACAATATATGTAAACCAAATTATTTCGTTTCCAGGAATTCGACTAGGGAAAATGCGTATGTAAGATTGGGATTTTGTTGAAGATATTCTTAACAATTAATCTGTTAAACACAGAACTTACCCCCTGTGTTGTTTTCTTGTTGGATAGTCCTTTTCAATGGCTGCTATAATTCAGTCACTAACTTAGTCTTCTGGCGACATTCAATTAACCACAATTCCAACATTCAACTAAACACAATTGTACTTCTTAAGTCCGAATAAACACAAAGTTACTGATTGTCTCAGTTATCTCGAACACAATTGTAAACGTTATTGTATTTATTTAAGTTAATTTTTTCTTATTATAATTTCTTTTTTGTTCTTTTTCTTTCTATTTGATTTTCAATTACAATTACTGTTACCGAATATTCGAAATTTAAGCAGGAGCGCAACCACTCGCTACCACGATTCAAAACACAAGAAGGACTCATCTCGTGTCTTTTTCCACACATCCTATTTCGTTCCGCTTCCACGGTAGTGATTTCGAGGAAGCGGCCGAGATGGCAAATGGCTGATAGGGGGCGACTATGGTTACTAGAAAGAAGATGACTATTGCAATGTGAATGGGGTTTTAAATGGGTTTTACGTTTATTTAAATTATTTTCTATTGTAAAGGGGATATTCTACGAGGGTTGTCTTTTATATTTCGGGATTAGAGAACAAAAACAAATATTGATCATCGAAAATCACTTTATTGTTTTTCAAAATATTCCCCATGAAGATCTATACACTTTTGCATGCGTTTGAACCAATTGTCGAAGCACTTTTGCCATTCTGATTGAGGTATCTCCAACACATGCATTCTGAATGCAGCAACCGCTTCTTCAGGTGTCGAAAAACGTTGACCTCTCAGTTTGTTTTTTACGTACGGGAATAAAAAGAAGTCATTCGGTGCCAAGTCAGGACTATACGGCGGAGGACCCATCAAATCGATGTTTTGGGTGCTCAAAAATGCAGTTGTCGCAGCCGATGTGTGAGAGCTCGCATTGTCGTGGTGAAGAGTGATCCGTCTTCGGCGGTTGGTTTTCCTGATTTCTTGGAAGACAACTGGCAAACAAATGGTTGTGTACCGCTCAGAATTGACTGTTCTGCGTTGTTCTAGTGGTATGGTTGCGACATGTCCAGTTTTTCCGAAAAAACAGGCGACCATTTGCTTGGAAGCGCTCCGTGCGCGAACAACTTTTGTTGGATTTGGCTCATCTTGAAACACCCAGACAGTCGACTGCTGTTTACTTTCGGGCTCATACGCGTAAATCCACGTTTCATCACCTGTCACGATGTCATAGACGTGTTTCGAACCACCGCGACCGTATTTTTTGAGCATTTCTTTCGACCAATTGACACGAGCCTGTTTTTGGGCGATTGACAAATTGTGTGGGATCCAACGCGAACACATTTTTTTGACAGTCAAATGTTTATGCAATATTGAATGTATGCTGGTCCCACTAACGCCTAAGGTTGTCTCAATCTCACGATAGGTCACATGACGATCTTCCAATATCAGTTCGCGCACAGCATCAATGGTTTTCGGAACAACAATTGATTTTGGACGACCTTCACGAAATTCATCTTGGAGTGAACTACGACCACGATTGAATTCACCATACCATCGATAAACACTGGTCCTTGATGGAGCTTCATCGCCAAAAATTGAATTAAGTTCATCCATGCACAGTTGCTGAGTTAATCCACACCGAAAGTTGTAAAAAATAATCGCACGAAAATGTTGACGATTTAATTCCATTTTTGGGCCGAGATGAATCTTTTAAGTTACTGTAAACAACACAAATAGCGCTCGTATGTCAAAACGTTCTGAGTGCGTATAACCTCAAAAATGTCCAACTTTACGACAGAGCTGTCATTGCCGGATTGCAACACTAGGGTTGCCAAATCCCGAAACATAAGAGGCAACCCTCGTATTGTAATGGTAAAGGGAATTTAGTAAATTGGAGGGAAGGGAAGGAGGAGGGCAAGGATATATGTGAAGACACGAGATGTTAATTCTTCAATGGGGGAGGGATAATTAAATGAGCTTTAATTATATAACAATTTGCCTGGCAACCGAAAGTGCTGAATTGGCTTGGGATTTATGATGTTTGGAACAGAATTCTTATTTTGAATTCGCATAAATGAATGAAAGGTAAGAATTCTCTTCCGGGAGCTTTTAGCTAAATAAATTTGATGAACTTAATGTGTGAAGCATTTACAGGTGCTAATGCGATTGCATTAGCAGAAAACGATGAAGGTTGGGTTGTGGTTATGGGGGTTCTTCGGGTAAGTAGACAGTAGGGTTTGGCCGAACCGCCACTGGTGTCTAGTGTATCAGTATATTTAAACTCTTCAAACTCAATCCTTTGTCCTCTCGGGGCTAGTAGATGTTTTCTTAATGGTCACCAAAAAGGACACCACTATCTAGAACTACCGTTTTATATATAATTAACTGTGCATCGTAGGGTACCAAAATGTGTCCATACTTGATCCAAGGTGTCATAAAAGGAGATGTGTCATTCGTCCAGGATTATTAAACTCGATAAATCAAACACACGGCTGTTTTGCTTGACTAGCTTGATACATATGCTTGACATATTTGTGTTTATGTTAATAGAACTGAACTTGCAATGGCTGGTTTAACTACAATTAACCAGCTAGCACCATGGCAAGGGATTGTTTAAAAGAATGACCAAGCATACTGGGATAATACTTGTGACAATAGTACGCTGAAAATTGTTAGTGGTTTTTACTGATGCTTTGGTGAGGTGTGTTTTTTTTTGTTTTTGATAGGAACATGCAATTTTTTTTATAGAGATCACCCTTAAAATTATGCCAGGTTTTTACTGTGAGGGGCTAGTAAGGAGGTGAGGTTGGCTTTCCGTATCATTCGCTAGATGGGTTCGTTAAAGTCATAAGAGGTGTAACGGCCGAGCAAATAGTAGAGGCGAGGGTTTCAAAAGTTACTCTTATGTCGGTATATAAACATAGAATCACTTTGACATTTATTAACCGATTGCCTTGAGTAGACATGGTTTTGAAACGTCAATTCAGTACAGTTTTAACCATGACGCTTCACACCGAAACAAAGCGACTAACTAGTTACGCTGTACATTGAAAATAGTCGTTAAGTTGTGTTAACTCAATTTCCTCGAAAATATCGTGGCCAACAAGCAGCGTCTGACAACACTATTCGTTGTTTGGTGTCGAATTTTGTTGACCACGGGAGATCGTCGTCATGCCATTCATCGACGCCCAAGATGTTCCAATGAACTGGTTGAAGCGGTAAGAGAGAATCTTGCCGAGAACCAACATGTGTGGTATCGTCATCGCCCTCAGCAGTTTGGCGTTAGTGGAACTACTGTGCGGCGCATTTTGAAGGATGATTTGCTTTTGTTTTCGTATAAAGTACAATTCACTCAAAGAATATTGCCGACAGACCGTCCACATCGCTTGGAATACGGCCAAACAGTCGCTCGAATGTCTGACACTGAACCAATTTTTGGAAGCAAATTTGGATGACCGACGAAGCCCATTTACAAGTAAGTAGTAACAACAAAAAGAATCTACATGAGATCCATGAAACATCATTGCATGATTGGTTGTTGTTCCAAACCAGCAAAAAATGAAAAAAACAAAAAAATTATGGTTAAATTCAATTCGCTTTTATTTTCTCCTCGGAAGGATTGTCACCTTTTCACATTAAATCAGGAACAGGCAGTTCAGTCAGCCAAAAAAAATCTCCTTTTCGATCACCTTCGGAACTCCGCTGTTACCACCTCACTTTCTTCATTTTAATTAAAAAACCAAAATTAAATTCTCCGCAATGCCACTGCACAGAACAGCCTTCCTCCGTTGTTTTTAAAGCAGCAACTCCGATCTCCAAATTTAAAATCACCGGTTTCACGAATCAAAACAACAGGTTCTCCGTTTTATCCCGTTGAGCAATCATCGAGGTCAATGGTAGTCTCTCTCTTTCGAAAGCAGATCACTCGATTGGCAACTATTCCAATTGGGAGATCACTCGTGTCACGTTGCCTGAGAGCAGATCTCGAATTCTAGCGACATGACTAATTTTCGACTGCAACCTTACCAGTGGCCATTTTCTTTTTGCTGCATAAGCTTAGGCGCTTAGTGCATGAATGTATTTTATTTGACAAATCTTTTTAAAGGTCGCTAAAGGCCGCAAACGAGTTGGTTAGATATTGGATATAAACCCACAACATTTGAGCTGATTGGTGTTTTACTCATGTTGCTGTAATGCAACAATGACCAGAAGTGACTTTTTGGGGCGGCGTTTCGCCCAATACCATTATCTTCTTCATCTTGAGAAAGCGAAACAGTTGATGGGGTGGATGTTGGCTCATTATGTCTGCCCACAACTAAGTGAAAAAGGTCTGGACGGTTACTGGTTTCAGCAAGATGGTGTGCCATGCCCTATTGAAAAAGAAACTATGCGGTTCCTGCAACAAAAATTCCCTGGACGTGTGCTGTCAAAAAATTGCCAGATTGACTGGCCGCCCAGATCTCCAGATTTACTCCTTCGGACTGCTTTTTGTGGGGTTATTTGAAAAGCAAAACATACGCCAGCGTTGTTATTCCGCCCGAGATGCTCGAAAAAGTGATGGAAAATGACGATTTTCAGCAACGATAGATACACTCGTATGTTGAATCGTTTGCTGGTTAAATGGGTAACACAATGCGGGGATCAGTACCTGGCTGACTTTCAAACAGACAACTTGTCTCACAGTTTTGCTCGTGCTAGTTATCTTAATCAACCGTTATTTTCACAATAATTTTCACAATTTAATTATCATTATCTTGTTTTCTTTGCCTCGTTTTCCGCATACAAAAATTTGAACAAGTGTTATAACCGTTAAGTTATGGCCCCTGGGCCACGTGTGTTAAACAAAATTAAGCGCAAACGGTTGCGTTACGACCCCGTTATTGGAGGCCAAACTCCTCCCGATAAACTTTCAAAAGTGAACAATAAAGTTCTAGAAAAATCTAAAATGTGTTCAAACACTAACTTTTTTCAACCACTTCAAAGTCTGATGGAAGACTCTCCTGAAATGGATCCGACCAATGACGAACAGTGCACAGAACTTCCTAAGGAAACCGTTCCGCCAATTGTGGTATTAAAAACAACTAGTGCTCAAGTGCGTGATATTTTGAGCAACATTAAGATAGACAAATACTTAATCAAAAACATTTCGCTTGGGCAAAAAATATGTGCCCCAACAATGGACATATATAATAAAATCAGAACCGAACTCGTACGGTTAAAATGTGAGTTTTTCACCCACTCACGTAGGGAAAATCGTCCATTAAAGGTAGTGTTATCCGGGCTAGACTTAATTAGCAACGATGTAGTGAAACATGAGCTAATTGCACTCGGGATTAAGTGCCTAGATGTTAAAACCATCACATTAAATCCGACAACAAAAGCCCTGTACAAACACTACTTGTACATCGTCTACATTCAACGCGGTACTGTTAAATTAAACGAACTAAAACGGAACTACTCCACCTTGTTCAAAACCATCGTTCGCTGGGACTTTAAAAAACATAATCCAGGTAAGGTCACACAATGTCACAATTGCCAGCTTTATGGTCACGGCTCGATGCATTGTCATATAAATAGCTTCTGTGCAATATGTTCGGGAAACCATAAAACATCCGACTGCAAAACAAATGAGGTCATCAAGTGTGCAAATTGTAGTGGGCCACATAAATCCACCGATCCAGAATGCATAAGCCGAAAGCAGTACATAGACATTCGCCGCAAATTATCCCCACGCGGACGTGGTACAGGAAATACAACCTTCCTACAGCCTCCGAGTGACAAACAGCAGACAGAGCCCGACCGATTATCCATTGATAATTTTCCTCCACTACCCCGATCTGTGCGTCAACCTTCACTTCCTTCATCCACCTGGGCTTCTGGCCTCCATCAAACCCAGCAACCTTCCAATAGTGATACGACACACACGAAGAAAAATCCGTCAGAAACATTAACTAGTGATAACCTGTTCTCATTTAGCGAGATAAACTCTCTTCTTAATGAAGTTGTAACCAAGCTTAGTGCTTGTCAAACCAAAGCTGACCAATTTAACGTCATTACTTCATTAGCTATTAAGTACATATACTCGGAAAAAAACATGTTAAGAAATTCTCTTAACATCATAACTTGGAATGCGAGAAGCATCAAAAACAAAAAGCATGAATTTTTTAGTTTCTTGATAAATTTTAATATTGACATTGCACTTGTTTCAGAAACCTGGCTCAAACAAGACATTTCTTTCTCACATCAAAATTACATATGTTATCGCCTAGACAGGGTACATGCTAGTGGTGGAGATGTCGCCATTGTTGTGAAAAAATGTATAGAACATTCCTTGGGTCCTTCATTGGGCCTTATGTTAATTGAGGAAATTAGTATAGATGTAACATTAAGTAACAACTCCAAGGTGAGTCTTTTTTCTGTCTATTTCTCTGGAGGAAATAGAAACATCGAGAAATCTACTTACTTTAAGCGGGATCTGCAAAAATTGTATAGAGTCAACACTCGAAACAAGGTAATTATTGGTGGTGATCTAAACTACAGACATCAGTCGTGGAATTGTCTTAGGGCAAACAGCTGGGGTAACATTTTACTAGATGTTGCTGAATCCAGCCCAAGTTTTTCCATACTTTATCCACTTCTTCCCACCTATATCCCAGCGAGTGCTAACAAGAACCCCTCAACTCTTGATCTATATATCACTAATATTCCAAATTACTGCACAGTACCATTAACTCTAAATGCGTTAAGTTCAGACCACCTTCCGATCAGCCTCACAGTGAATCATACAGTAGTTGTAAATCGTACCAGTTTATACCACAACTATTCCGCCGCCAACTGGAATTGTTATAAATTATATATAAACACGAACTTGATTCTAGGTGATACCAGCCTAAATTCTATAACCTGCAGCGAGCACATTGATATCCTATGCAACAATTTTGTTTCTATTATCAATAGAGCGGCCGATCTTGCGATACCTAAATGTTCCACTGCTCCAGTTGATAAGGCACCGCTTCCTGAAAATATCTTACATCTGATTAGGCTACGAAACTCTGAAAGAAGAAAATGGCTGCGTTATAGAATCGATTGTTTTCTAGTTAATGTTAAAGTCTTAAATAATATCATTAAAAACGAAATCTCAACATATAGGAACAAGTGTTGGAATAAACACCTTTCCTCTCTTGACAAAGCAAGCAAACCGTTCTGGAAAATATCAAAAATTAGGAAAAAGAGAGGGTGCAGTATTCCTGCGTTTAAAGTTCACGACAAGTTGTTTATTTCTTCAGTGGAGAAATCGAACCTACTTGCTAACACGTTTAGTAAGAACCACTCCATATCTATGCATCTAAGCGACGCGTATACTGAAGCTGAAGTTGCTAACACTATCTATGTACTTTCTCAAACACCAGCTGAAAGTACTTACGCAACTAATATCAGCAAAGTTAAAGAATTGATAAAAAAATCGAAATCAAAAAAGGCCGCGGGTCTCGATAATATTAACAACAAATTAATCAAAGCACTTCCACCTGCTGCAAGTAACTATTTAACATTCATTTTCAACGCTTGTCTTAAGAATTGTTATTTTCCGGACTGTTGGAAAACAGCAAAAGTAATACCTATCCCGAAACCCGGCAAACCGAAGAACAGCCCCGAAAGCTACAGACCTATTAGTCTACTTAGCTGTCTAAGTAAGCTCTTAGAAAAAATCATTAAGGAAAGGATTGATCGTTTTGTGGAAGACAATAACATCTTACCAAACTTTCAGTTCGGTTTCCGTAGTGGTCACAGCACAATCCACCAAGTCTTGCGCATTAAAAACCACATAGCTGGTAAATTCATCGACAAGGAGTCAACGGGACTAGTTCTTCTAGACATCGAAAAAGCTTTTGATACGGTATGGCACGATGCCTTGATTTATAAGCTACTAAAACTTAAGCTGCCAATACCGCTTATCAAAATTATCCAGAGCTTTCTTCGTTCGAGAAAATATGTTGTGAGTTTAGGAACCGACATATCCTCTACTCACCAAATCCACCATGGTGTACCCCAGGGCTCGGTCCTAGGTCCCATATTATTTACATTGTTTGTCGCAGATTTACCATGTCTAGGTGAAAACATTCAGGTAGCTATGTTTGCCGATGATACGGCCATTTTCTCTTCGGGTGCCTTATTCACTAATGTCTACAACTCTTTGCAAGCAGCTCTTGACAAACTAGCAGTATATTACAGGAAATGGAAAATAAAAATAAATGGTAATAAAACACAAGCTGTCTGGTTTTCGAGATGTAGGAAACACTGTTACCTACCAAATGGCACTAAACTCAGTATGTGTGCAGTTGATATTGATTGGTCCGAAGACTGTAGATATCTAGGTATTATTCTAGATAAAAAACTCATCTTTCAAAAACACATCACTACCACAATTGACAAAATAAACAAAGTCGTAAGAGTTATGTATCCATTAGTGTGTAGAAAATCAAAGCTTAGCATCGAAAATAAAATTATAATATTTAAAACCATTTTTCAAGCTATACTCCTGTACGGGGCGCCTGTATGGTGTAATTGTGCTCGCACACTCAAAATAAAATTGCAAAGGTGTCAAAATAAAATATTGAAAATGTTGCTGAATTTGCCATGGCATTATTCGACACATGAGCTACATGAAAACGCCAACGTTAAACCGGTAGAGTTCCTTATTGACAAAATCAATCGAAACTTCTTCGTCAATTGTTCTTTTTCTGACAATGTTCTCGTTTCCCGTCTTGCGTTATCCTAAATCACTATATATGTACTCTGTCTATGAAAATTATATCGAGGTCATTATTATATAAAATAACCGAAAACCCGTGCAATATTAGTCTTAAGATTCAAATAAGGGTTTTTTATTGTAGTTTTCCCTTAATTTATTATTTGTTATTCATTAAAATTGTGCTATTGTCGTTATATAGATTTAAGATTATAGTTGTAAAGGAATTGCTATCCTAAATCTCTTAAGTACTAGTTGTAAAATATACCATAAATGTAATTATCTACTAAATAAAAAAAAAAAAAAAAAAAAAAAAAAAAAAAAAAAAAAAAAAAAAAACAATGCGGGGATGATGGTTTAATACGAAATGTTAATATTATCGCGGGGCGGGACGGAGTTTACCTGTTACTCCGCTCGTCGCGACGCATCTGCTGCATTATGTCACATAGAAGATCATTTGCTACGGACCATGTCTGTTTTGAACTCAGCATGTATTCTATTACTCCTCCCGGAGTAACTGTCCGTCTCATATGTCTCTCCAAAATCGTTCGTGTGGTCTCACGCACTCTGTGAGTACGTGTTCCGCATTCTCTATTTTGACTTCGCAATACAAGCAGTATGGGCGATTCACATATTTATATTTGTGCAAGTATTGACGAAAGCATCCATGTCCTGATATTAGCTGAGTCAGGTGATGATTCAGCTCGCTATGTTTCCTTTTCACCCATGTTTCTATATCAGGTATCATGGTGTGGGTCCATCTTCCTTTGGTGGAAGAATCCCACCTTCGTTGCCATTCTCTTAGGCTTGAGAGCTCTAATTGTGACCGCATTCTCCGACGATTCTCTTGGGCGACCTCATGCAATGCAGTGTTTTGTTTAGCTGCAATGTCAAGTGGTACCCTCCCAGCCAAAATATTTATAGCATCTTCGGATACCGTTCGGAATACCCAGCATACTCTTAGTGATGCCAGCCTATTTGCTGAGCTCACTCCCCCCATGTACGACTTATACTGTGTGATTCCTGCCCACATGTGAGCTGCATTCATTATAATGGAGGTGTTGACACTGGTTATGAGCTTCCTTATGTGGGATCGGGGTCCTCCAACATTGGGTAGCAGTCTAGACAAAACTTTGCATACTCTTGCCGTTTTTTCACTCGTTTTGCTCAGGTGTTCTTTGAAGGTCAACCTGTTGTCGAGTATAGCACAAAGATATTTAATATAGGAATTGGATTTGATTATTTGTCCTTCTATTTCCAAATCAAGGTGTTCAACTTTCTTGCGGCTGCTTATTAAAACTGCCTCCGTTTTATGTCCAACTAGTTTCAGTCCGGCCATATCTAGTCAGCATTTAACGCTCTGGATTGCTTGGGAGCAAATATTCTCCAGGTCATCTAGATGTTTAGCTACGGCTACTGTTGCCAAATCATCTGCGTACCCAATGGTTCTAATCCCTTCTGGTATATTTAGGCTGAGCACACCATCATACATGATATTCCATAACAGCGGACCTAATACGAGTATAGATCCCAGATACACCCGCCGTTATTTGATATTCCTGTGGTCCCTCATTTGTGTCATAGAACAGTCTTCTATACGAGACATTTGTTGATGTCCGGCCGCCGTGCTTCCTCGGTTGAGGGAAGAGCGGGGACCTTTTATTTTTAATTGCTTAATTTTGTAAAACCTTTCTTTTCGGTATTAGACATTCCTCTATCACCGATATCCAAAAATTCGTTATAGACAGAACCATCGATTTGAAATCATCGACTTGTTAATGTATATTTGAATTAATAAAAAATCAACGGAAATTGTGTTCACAGCTATCAATAAATTTTTCTTTGACAGTCCTCACTTCCAAATCTCCTCTGAACTTCCTCTATTCTATTTTTTCTCTCTGACTTTTAACAACAATTCATTTGAACGAAAATCCAAGTTGCTATGTTTTCAATAAATAAAAAGGTGCAGGTTATTAAGTGTGCTGTAACTGGTAATATTGTGAATGTTTATGAATGGTATGTATTAAGTGAGAATGTAATATATGTTAAGTGAAGTTTTTAAGGATGTGTTAGGAGATTCAGTGTTAAATTTAATAAGGGTAGTATTCTGGAATACAACACATTGTTTCCTAATATACACAGCAAGATGGGTGAGACTTGTAGATCGCCCAACGCTTCCGATTCCAATTCACCGAGTTAAACGCATTTTTAACATCTACCATCACCACCGCGCAATCTTTTTTGGTACCATCTAGCCATCGTGCTCCAGATATCGCATTGCGAGCGATGTCGCACCCCACCGATAGTACCTTACCGGTTGATCTACCTTTCCGGGACCCGTACTGCCATTCAGAGAGCTCCGATGTCCCCTCAGTGAATTCTTCCAGGCGAGTGGCAATTAGTCGTTCAAGCAGTTTTCCTGTTGTGTCTAGCATGCACAACGGGCGATAAGACGACGGCTCTTCTGGATTCTGGACACCTTTTGGTATAAGCACAAGTCGCTGTTTTTTGGACCGGCGTCTCTCATTTATGAAGGTGTCATCAACACTACCATTAAGTAACACCACATCTAGGACTGCGAAGGCTTCGAGTAGTGCCTGCTGATTTTTGTAGGTGGGTACATGTGTATGTGGGAGGGAAATGGTAGGACTTCTTGTAGCACTACAACGTGACGGGGTGGCATCCCACCTTGGGACCGACTACCATCTAAACCAACCTTTTCTCGAACCGGTCTGTGGGGGGCGAAGTCGTGGCGCCGGCATGGGCGCAGGGTACTACACCGCCGCCACAACTTATTGTTCCGCCGTAAAACGTTCACTGAAAATCCAGAATCACAAAACAACGTTTTATCCTTGGAACCGAGCGGACACAACACAGGAACAATAAAACGAACTATTTTGTTTATTCATTAATAGGTTTCTTTATTAAAAACGATAGTTACTTTTTTTTGGTTTATTGATTAATTACTTTTGTTCGAATTATGTAGACAGCGCATCCATCGTGTATAGAACCCGACTCCGGTTATATCCACGTCCCGCGGCGCTACGGGAGCGGAGTGGAAACTCGACCGGTTCGGTCGGGTGATGGAAAAAGACTCAGCGATGTCAATTCGCCAGGAAATGAAATTCGGCCGGCGGTACGGGCTCTCTTAATTTAGGGTGTGTTTCCTATTACAAGAGAAACGTGAAGTCTCTCTTTGGGGTAGGTAACTGGATCTCTAGAGAGAATCATGGTGGTATGCATGTACATGATCATACAGATCACAGTATTTATCTACGCATTTGAGCAAGGGATAAACGAAACCTGAAACGAGGGAAGAAGAACAAAGGGAGAAGCGACCTAAGGCATCGGTCTGTAATGAGGATCGGCTAAATATATAAGCTGCAACTCATCAGATGTGAAATGCATTCGGGATACATCATACAATTTGTATATCGTATCTTTGGTCGTTGTAAGAAACGGATTCTTTATTTGCATTTGTTGATGATATTGAATTCAATCCGGCGGCCATGTTCGGAGTTGATGATTGTTTGGAGATTCAAACAAAGGATCATTTCGGGGTAAAGTGCTTGCAGCTGTATCAATAGCTGCAAGTCATTGCGAATCAATTTAAATAGTTACACAATGACGGTTTGTATAACATCTATGCCAATTGCATACGGCATCTAAGGCAACTCAAGGCTCGAATTCTAGTGTGAGTGTTTACAGTAAACGAGAATTCGGATCTTGGTCGCTACTACAGAGATGTATGCATGTATGCCCTTATGGGAGAAATTCTTTACAGGAATTCCTAGATAATGCGTTGAAAGCATTAATTGCCCTTGAGAAGGGAAATGTTTCAGGTTTGCTGGTGATTGAAGTGCAAATATGGGGAGGGTGGAATTTGCCTGACAAAGTGCCGAATAGGTTTTGGATTTATGATCCTATAAGATGGATAGAATTCTTGTAGGGAATTTTGAATGCGAATTGATGCATGAAAGGTAAGAATTCTCTTCCAGGAGCTTTTAGGTTATGCGTTATATAAGCTAGATGCGTGAAGCATTTACAGGTGCTAATGCAATTGAATGAGCGGAAACTAAGGAAGTTGGGTTGTAGTTATGGGGGGTTATTCGGGTAAGTAGACAGTGGTGTTTGGCGGAACCGGCATAGGTCCATGAACCAAGCTCTGAAAGAAGGCCAGGCATTTCTACCGATCATTTCACGGAGCCTATAGCATGATGTGGTCGCATTTCACCGGGCGACAGCGCGTTGGGACCCCACCCACAACTCGGCCTTTAGTCCCCTCTTATGACAAGCTGCCCTAGCTGAGGGTATATTCTAACACCCTACTCACAGGGCAATACACTTTGTCAAAAAAAAAAATTCTGCGCTCTCCAGATTTCCTTACGAGTTCTCTTTGCTGTCCATTAACCGACAGTCAAAAATTAATGGTTTCACAAAAATGTCCACATCAGATTTCATTCATATCCGAACAACATGTTCCAGTACACGTTCCACAACATGTTCCACGCGTTACATAACACGCTCCACATGTCCCACAACATGTTCTGTACGTCACATAATACGCGCCACGTATCCCACCGTATTTGCCATGCGGCCCACATCTCCCAAACCTGTCCTAAGGACATCTTTAAGATATTCGAAATGTGTCCCAAAGTTATCCCAAAGCCGTTCCAAAAGGCTTTCAAAGGTGCCCCAAAGATGCCCCAACAGTGTCCCAAGGATGTCTCAACGGTGTTCTAAAGGTATTCTATAGATGTCCTAAGGGTACCCCAAAGATGCCCCTAAAGTGTGCCAAGGATACGCCAAAGGTGTTCTAAAGGTATCCCATCGATGTTCTAAAAGTATCTCAAGAATGCCGCACAACATGTTCGAAAACGTGTCTTACAACATGATCCACCATATGCTCTATAACATATAGGACACGTTAAAAGTCATAAATGTCGAACTTTTCAGGAAACCTCATTAGTCTTCCCTTGACTGCCTTGGCATGCAAACCGGAGACAAGTCGCAGGAAAAATGCTGTGGTGGAGCGTAGCGATGGGGGGCGAAGCACTCAGGTAGTTTTAGATTAATATTATTTGTTTTGGTATAGTTAATTAGTTCTTTTAGCTCAAACTGTACTGGCGCCACACATTTTTGTTTTCCTGAATATTCTTTGTCACTGATGTATCACTACGGTTATGAGTTGTGAAAACTTTCAAATTTGAGAGAGTTGTACGCTATAACAATGTATCCTTTGCAATAACGACATTAAAAGACTTGATAAGATCACATATCTTTGATTGTTTTTGTTCGTCTTTAAATGGATCTTTAAATTTAATTACGGTAGAGGAGTAGTCTCGTAGTGAAAAAAAAAATAAAGTGTAAAAAGAATTAAAAACTGACCATCTTCGATGAACAGTTTTGTAGTATCTTGGAATCGTTACCCATTCTTATGTAGATTAAATCCGTCTAGACAAAGTGGCAACCACAATCCATTCGAAAATTAAATTTTGTGGCAATGGAGAAGTCAATTAGAAATTCTAAGGACTCCGGTGTACCTCTGAAAATCAAAAATTCATTTCACTTGCACCTTCTCCACACCTCTATCTAATTGTGGAGTGAATAAAAGTTGTGCAAAACATCTGGTGGATAAATGAAACGGAAAATACTGATAAGAAATCCTAGTTCGGCTTCCTTCTTTCCAATGATCAATTTGTTGTTTTCTGTATTCAATACCTTCACCCTTTTAACAGTGGATCCCTTATCTTTTGGGAGGACGTTTTAGTTTTATGGGATATTTATATATGCTTCACGGATGTGGTTATGCACACATATGTCTGGGGCAAAGTTCTTTTGGCTTAAAAGATTTCTATACACCCTCATTGTATACCCGTTTTTTTACCTTTACATCTTCCAATAAGGTTAAGTAGAATGTTGTGAGTATAACTCTTGTGGTGATAGCCTCCATCAAATCTTGGGAGTTACAGCCGGGAGTAGGAAGCAGGTAAAAATAGAATTACCCAAAACGAAATTCCGGAAGTACTCTAATATGAATCGTGAGAGCCAGAGGAATCCTTGCCGTCCTTGATAATATACTTCATAGGTTAGCTAGGTGTACGGTTTCGGCAAAGTACAGTAAAGACGTTCGAAAAGGCAAATGCTCCTCGATGCTGGGATCCACATAGAGGCCAGACTTGCATAACTACATTCGAGAGAGTAAAACCAAAGGAACGTGGTTAAAGGAATCAACAAACGTATTTTAAAGTTTGCGCTCAGCTCTAGGTTCTATCAAATTTTTCCCTCCGGCCGCATCTTATTGTCGATAACGCAGAGATTCACCTTTTAGTGGGATGGCTCCATGTGGCATGCAGGAGGGGTGCCTGATGGTCTATGTGGTATTTTATGTGATTATGGGATGCATTGGGGATGGAGGAATTTTAGTTGGATGCATCATCATGAGAATTACACGAATTTGCAGGCACAAATACTGGTAGGAAAATTGATGGAAACTTGGTCTTTCTTTCACTTTGTAAAGGTAGATAGGTAAATATCCAACAAATAGTTTTTCCACAAAGACGATGGAGAAGAAATAGAAGATGATGAGAAGTAGAAAAGTAGAAAAAGCAAGAATTCTCTTCACATTTTGGATTTTCAATTTCAAACCGAGGAATTTTTTGAAATGGATTTTGTTCCTTTTATCTAAAAAGGAAAACCGACAGCGTTTGAAATGCCAGCATTTTTAATTTTGTGAAGAATCTATTCATTATATAGGACTGTGGTTTTCTTTCTATAAAATGGGGGCAAAATACACGAAGAAAATCTCACTTGAAAAGGATTAAGATATTGTTACGATGGATATTGGTCCTTTTCAAGTAACGAAAATGAAGGTAGATAGTAAGTTCGTTCATTCTGTAGAAAGCGTCAATTTAAAAGGATTGCATTTTTGAACTGCAAAGGACTTGCACTTATTCATTTAATACATCAATTAATATCGTGCAGTCAGCAAAATCAGGCTGGTTTATGTGTTTTTGGGAAACTATTTCTATAAGAAATTACTGAACTCGATATAATATTATAGTTTTATTGAAAACTGGAACATAATATCTATAATATAAAATTGTTTTCTCTGCGTGAAAAAAAACCTTTTACTCTGTCGGGAAATCATGGGGGTTCTCTATACCACATGGAGAACCAACCCACAACGCCAACTAATCTTGACAGCTAACAGCGCGTCACCCTACCCTAACCTGCAATCCATCTCAAAACATGCAAAAACAAATTCCCATCCGCAAGCGCATACATCCCAAACCTTGCAATAAAACATTTCCCAAAACTCCCAACAGAATATAATTCAACAGAATATATTCTAATCAACCCTGCATTCATTTTCCCAAAATTGCTTCGGTCAACTTTCTACTTAAGTTATATTTTCTCATTGCAACCAAGCAATCTTAATTTCCCTGAAATTCATATGCCATAACAAAAGGCATATTCAACTCCACAACGGAACATTAACAACTATACCAAGCCGCACATTTCCCCGAAATTACTTCGGTTAATATTTTACCCAAATGATATTCCTTGCTTGCACCCAAGCAATTGCAATTCCCCCGAAAATTCATGCCCACGCTTGCTCGCGTTCCCAAAGCCAATTTCCCGGTACACGCAACTAACGAATCCAACTTAGCTTACACGGCAAGGATTCGCTGGAACTAAATTCTTAAGTAGGCATAGCAACTCTTCCACAATTCTTAGTAAGTGGCAGCGAGCTCACTTTAGCTATATCCCCATTGCCACAACGCAATGAAATTTTGACTTCATTGGTCAGTCGTCCTCCAACTACCACCACGCGCTTATCGAGTCTCCCATAACCGCGCAGTTCGTGAATAAAAACGAAACCATCTTATTCAAAACCGGTATTTTGTACGATCGTGTCGGTTGAAGAAGAAGGACACAATAAGATAAGGTAACCCCGGACATTAAGGAGACTAAAGATTCCATTGACCAGCCACCGGTTATTGCAGGCCGCGCGAGACAAAGTTAGTGCAATAAAAACAAACAAAAGTGACCCCGTATATGGTATGAGTGCGCTTTATTTCCTGGCCCGTCACCTGTCCATCTTGCTCGCTTCTTGTAGACGTGCCGTCGGCGGAGTAACTAGTGGGGCGATAGTGAACCGGTGCCATACGCCGGCACACCCTACTTCGTACCCCCACAAAATCATTAAAACTGATCTGAGCGACAGGTAATTTTGCTTAGCGTTGAGAGCTCCAAAATAACATTTGTGCCCATGTCGGGAGTACATGAAAGATATAAAAAATTTCCCACCAGTATATAATACGCTTTGTAACGTCTCCAACGCCGTGCTTTCTCTTTTTATCGAGGGAAGAGCGTGGAGGTTTTAATAAATGCGTTTAGTTTTATTTTTAGTGTTCATATTTATTTACACAACTCAAACTATAGTTAATTTATAATACAACTCTACAATCAAAACTCTTCTTTTAAAACTCTTCTCAAAACTCTTGATTCAAAACTCTTCTACTTCAACTAACTTCCTCGACTGTATTTCTCAACTAACTAATTCACTTCAACTGCTTCAACTCAACTCTACTAACTTCCAATCTCAACTGATTTTACTATTAAAATTTCTCTCTACTTATGGAACATTGTGTTCTAATTTACTGTAAATTATAATATGAACAAAGCAAATTTTCTCAAAGTATTCCTTTAGTTTCTGTGACTTTTAAATTGAATAAAATTTGAACGAAAATCAAAGTGCTCTGTTTTGAAATAAAAAGGGGCAAGTTATTAAAAAGGGGCATATTATGAAATGTACTGTAACTGGCTTGATATATTATTGTGTAGGTTTATTTATGGTATGTATTAAATGAGATGTTAGATATGTAAGGAGATTCAGTGTTAAAGCTAATAGGGGTAGTATTCTGGAATACTACATCCCACCCTTCTTCGAGAAAGAAAATTATCCTTGAAGAGAATAATTTTCTTGTAACTATAGATTAAATTAAGATTAATTAAAGACTTGGATTTTCGTTCAATTACAATGGTTTTCAAAATTAATCAAAGGTTACAATATTTAAATTACAAAAAGTTCTTAACACTATTGTCTATTTACATTATATATTAACTAAATTTAAATCAAAGGTTACATATTTAACTTTCAAAAAGTTCTTAACACTATTGTCTATTTACATTATATATTACCTAAATTTAAATATTTCTCCTTGGAACCTTTTCTTTTCTTATCCAAAAATTATTATTACTTATTATATTAATTATATAATATTAATATTATGTTTCAAAATTCTCTTTTCCGATCGAATATATATATTAACTCAAAATTTTCCAATATATATCTAAAATGTTCTTTCTTTATTCCAATATACATAAATATATATTAATTCAAAAATTTTCTTTCTTTATTCCCCCTCTTTAACTTTTTTTTTTTTTTTTTTTTTGTCATTTCCGTCATTTCCTACAATTGTTAGATTATTTCATATATATTGAATAATAAAACAAAGACCATTTGTTATGTGTGTATCTTTTCCTTAAATTTATGGAAAATTTTTCAAAACCTTTTTGGGCCTATTACTATGATGATTGAATAAAGATGATTATTACCAAAAATCTTGTTGAAAAATAATCTTAAATAATTTAAATGACGGTGTAACTTTTTATTTTTTTGTATTTTGTATTCGAATAAATTTTTATTGTTGTAAAAAAAAATTTGTAATGTATTTATATAGTTTTTCTTTTCAATACCTATTTTAGTTAAATTATTATTTTCATTTTTTATTATTTCGTGTTTGAGTAAGTGTTTGTGTTCAGTATCGTTGTTTGAAATATTTAGTGTTTTCGGCTTAATGTTTTTCTTTTCCATAGCTTTAACTGTTGTCGGAACGTTTACCTTTTCAGTCTTACTCACTGCTGATGGATCATTTAGTTTCCCAGTCTCATTTACTGATTCGTATAGTTCTTCAGACTTATTAGCTGTTAGAACATCTTGGTTTCCAGTCCTATTTGCTGTTTGAACTATTTCTTCAGTTTTATCTGCTGTAGAAACATTCAATCCTTCAGTCTTTGCTGCTGAAAAGATTTGTTCATCAGTGTTAGCTGCTGAACTGACTTGGGTTTCGATTTTAATCGCAACTTTTGGATCTTCAGTCTTTAACACTGCTGAATTTTCAGTCTTTGTTGCTGAAGTGTCGGGGTTGTCTATTGGGATAGCCGAACTATTAGGGATTTCTGTTTGAATAATTTCTGAAAATTCCGAATTTTCAGTCTTTAATATTGCTGAGTTTTCAGTCTTTGTCGCTGAATTATTTTCCAGAATTGTGGTCTGAATCGGAGTCAATATATGAGGGTTTGGTTTATCTTCGTTTATATTGTGACGCATATGACAGTCAGTACTGGAATAATCGGGAAAGTCCAAAACAAAGTACTGGAAAACTGGAGACTATGGATGATAGAACATTCAAGATTATGGAACGGACGGAAACGAAATACCGAAGCAGCATGTGGGGAACTGGTATAAATACGTCGCACGCAGATTGGGTAATGGGTTATAAGTAAGAAGTAGTAGAAATTAATAAGTCTCGAGTGAGAACCAAGCGATAAGTAAGAAGTAAAATACGCGATAAGTACGGAAGCGATAAGTCAAGAAATCGTTGTGTACGGTAAAAGTAACGGTTGTGATTAACGGACTAATAAAGTGTTATATCAATTCAAAATCGATTTAACGGCTCTTATTTATTCAAAATAATTAATCCAGCGAACCCTAAGCTCGCTACAATATGTATAGCTTTATGGGAATATGCGGGCTCACGGTAAATTTGGCTAGCAGCTTCATTAAAATTGTCGTTATCTATTTCCAAAGATCTAATGCTGTAAATAGAAAAATTTGGTCTGTCTTCCATAAATTTTGGTTGGCGTCAGGCCTCGTTTTCCGACTCTTGTACCCGAGAAAAGTGAACATTTTGCCTATCGTTTTGTCTAGTTGTGGTCCTAGTATTTTCACCAAAACGATTTTCGGAGTTTGCAGGATTAATGGGTTACGCGTTGTACCTTGTTGGTAATTTGTTGAAGACGATCCATTCCTAGATATCTTGTATCTACACTCGTTCTCTGTGTGATTATTTCGTCCACAGAAATTGCATAAAATGTCATATTCCCTTTTTATGGGTTGTCTATTCGGAAAAGTGGACTGCATGTTTCGATAACATGTGCCCTGGCTTATCACAGGTTTGGCAGACTATTCGATTAAATCTGTCATTATAGTTATATGGCCTGGGAGAGTTGTCCATTCGAGCAGCATGCGCTACTACATGGGGAATCGACTGTTTTAAACAATTTCCCCCCTGGGCTTTAGCTAGTATCTTTAGCTGTTCGTTCTTTAGTCCATCTTCAAATGTTTGTACGGCCAATTTGTTGTTTTCTTCCATTAAGAATTCCCTAACCACCGCGTCTGCTGTTATTTCACACGTGGCAGAGTTTAGAGTCCGCAGAGCATTCGCAACTCTATCGCCATATTCCCGGACGGTTTCTCTGTATTGTTGCTTCAGAGAAATCAACTCATTGTGTCCCGTCGACCGAGATTGCTCCTCTTTATATTCCGATTCAAGTTTATCTTTTAAATCCTCCCCCTTAGCGATTTTGCTATACCTAATCAGATCGTAAGCATGACCCTCTAGTCTATTTTTGACTAGCTCGAAAAATGTTTCATATATATCCGGGTCTGCCTTCTTTATGGATCTAAATAAAACATCTCCCCCGGAAATAAATTTATCTAAGTCGCAGGGTTTCCCGTCAAAGGTGGGGACGATTTTGAAAACATCAGAAGTTCCGACAGAAAGAGCCATTTCAGGGGGTTTATTGTGTATCTGTTGTGAGTGGATTTGTTCTTCACCCTGCCTAGCCTCCTGTCT
This sequence comes from Microdon myrmicae, assembly GCA_963931805.1. Taxonomy (NCBI): domain Eukaryota; kingdom Metazoa; phylum Arthropoda; class Insecta; order Diptera; family Syrphidae; genus Microdon; species Microdon myrmicae. The sequence continues at coordinate 46,643,046 of OZ007497.1, read as the reverse complement.
CGTATAGTAAGGACTCGTAATAGTGAAAAATGGTATGGCGAATATTTGTTATCAATTCCTAAAATATGGTTATGAGAAAAAAAAAGGCCTTTATGTTACTATATATATATATATATATATATGAGTATATATATGGAAACGATATGGTTTGGACCCAAAGCTGAAAAGAAAGGAAATTTTCGACGAGAAAGAAAAGAAACGGAAATGTCGTGGAAAAAAAACCTGAAAAGAGAATTTTCAAAGAAATTTCTATCGAAAAAATGTTTTTGTTGATAAGGAAAACTTCCAAGAAATATATTCCTACAAAAAAAAGGAAGAGAGAAAAATCGTTTGTTAAAAATTTGTTACTACTTCTAACTGTTGATTGAGGTCTTGATTCCGGGATTCCGATAGTATTCCTTTTTTTCTTTTTTCTTGGATTCTTGTCTTCCCAAATTTTTTTTTCTTTTTATCTTCATTTTATTACCGCCAGGCAGACTTCACGCCCTAGAGTTGATTTGCTTATCCTGGTCCTTTTTTTACGTTGTTTTATGTCGGTTTTTTTTTCTTCTTCTTATTTTGGTTTGGTTGGTTCCCTTGTGTTTTTTTTCTTGAACATTTTTTTTTCTTATAAAAAAATTTTTTTTTTGTTGTTTTAAATTTTGTTTTCTGTTTTATATTTTCTTCTTATTTGGTTTCTATTTCATGGGATCCTTTGGTTGGATCATCCCACCGCTGCCACCAGTGTAACGTCTCCAACGCCCTGCTTCCTCTTTTTATCGAGGGAAGAGCGTGGAGGTTTTAATAAATGCGTTTAGTTTTATTTTTAGTGTTCATATTTATTTACACAACTCAAACTATAGTTAATTTATAATACAACTCTACAATCAAAACTCTTCTTTTAAAACTCTTCTCAAAACTCTTGATTCAAAACTCTTCTACTTCAACTAACTTCCTCGACTGTATTTCTCAACTAACTAATTCACTTCAACTGCTTCAACTCAACTCTACTAACTTCCAATCTCAACTGATTTTACTAAAAAAAAAAATAAAAAAAAAAAAAAAAAAAAAAAAAAAAAATGTGGCGAGAAGGCCGAATTTAGCGAGACAAGGACATATGTGTCCTTCATCTTGTCTCTGACTTCTGGTCATCTTGCGATAACCAGAATCACCCACATCCGTGAGGATGTTGGGCTCGGTCTCGCGATCTCTGAAAAGAAAAGAGAAAAAGGGGGGGTATCCAAGGATAGTGTGGACAGTGTTAGTCCGGGTGTTCTCTAACTACTTTTATAGAGGGATGGTGGGAAAGAAATCGTACAAGACCGGAGGTCTTGGGTGCGGTAGTGAACGCAGATCACGTCTTTGGCGTCTGATAATCTGCGCTTTGGTCGGTGTGTATGTTTGTGTTTGTGCCGTCTTGTACTGTGCGTTCGTGTGTGTGGTTTGTTAATAGTAGACCCTATGGGATTAGTCCAGGAATCCTCTATTATAGAGGGGAATGTTGTTGGGAAGGGTGCCTTCTTCAGTTTTGTACTGAAGAAGAAATTGTGGGGGTTTGATTCGAAGAGATCGGGAGAGAGAAGGGTCAAGAACGCAAGAGTCCCGTACAAGTAGGTTCTCACTGTTCTGAATACTGATTTTACTATTAAAATTTCTCTCTACTTATGGAACATTGTGTTCTAATTTACTGTAAATTATAATATGAAAAAAACAAATTTTCTCAAAGTATTCCTTTAGTTTCTGTGACTTTTAAATTGAATAAAATTTGAACGAAAATCAAAGTGCCCTGTTTTGAAATAAAAAGGGGCAAGTTATTAAAAAGGGGCATGTTATGAAATGTACTGTAACCGTAACTGGATTGATATATTATTGTGTAGGTTTATTTATGGTATGTATTAAATGAGATGTTAGATATGTAAGGAGATTCAGTGTTAAAGCTAATAGGGGTAGTATTCTGGAATACTACAGCTTTCTACGAACTAAATGTGAATTATAGAATACGGAAATATATTCGAGTTGACTGGGTGATTGCAACGTACATATAGTGGAGACAATGTAGAGACATTGGAGACGGAGACCTTATGTAATGTTAACTGGAGAGTTACAGAAACTTATACTTTCTCGTTACTTAATGATATGTTAACTCCTAGTTAACTGCCTTGTTGATTTACTTCTCGATTTAGAAAGTAATAAAGAAAAAAGCCGGCAATTTAGTACTAATCCAAATGTTATTCTGGATCTGAGGACTGAGTACAAAAGGTATTTTATCGCGTGGAGAGTTTTCTATCTTTTATGTATTTTTTATCTCCCTTTATCGACGGATACGGCCAAGCAAACGCTTCAATATTTGAAGACAATACACAAATGAACGGTTGTGTGGTTTCCTTGGATTCGAGAAAATATATGAGCAGTATTTTGATTTTTGACTTCGCCAAATGCGAAGGTTTTGATTTCCTTCATCTAGTGACCACCACTCAGCACTCGGCGTTTTGTTTTTGGTTCGTACTGAAAACATCATGTTTCAACAGCAATAATAATAGTTTTAAAAAGTGTTCGTTCCTTCGAACGTGTTTAATGATTTCTTTGCAATGTTTAATTCAGTGCAATTTTTGGTCATCATTCATTTGATGTGGAACAAACTATGGACTCAATTTACTTAGGCCAAGTTTTTCACTTAAAGTGCCATGAATTTTTGTTTTCGATATATTAAGCTCCATTTCCGCGAAGATTTTTTGGAAACTGTCACAAAGTCATGTATTTTATCGGTGCTTTCTTTGGTAACCACATCAAACCGATTTAAATTTGACTTGTTAAATTGTGCAGGTGGATTAACTGTTCTTGTACGTTCATCGTTATGTTGTTGGGGCATGAATGAGTGACATCTTCTCTGACCTCCTTGAATCACCGAAACCACTCAAATACATGTGTCCTATCATCACCATACGTTTTTTCCAACAATTCAAATGTTTTGTTAGCGTTTTTACCAATTTCAAAACAAAATTTAATATTGACCCTTTGATCTTTTTAGATTTTTAGTCGATGTATAAAAACGACTGTTACTTAATGGATTATACGAGGGTTGCGTTTTATATTTCGGGATTAGAGAACAAAAACAAATATTGATCATCGAAAATCATTTTATTGTTTTTCAAAATATTCCCCATGAAGATCTATACACTTTTGCATGCGTTTGAACCAATTGTTGAAGCACTTTTGCCACTCTGATTGAGGTATCTCCAACACATGCATTCTGAATGCAGCAACCGCTTCTTCAGGTGTCGAAAAACGTTGACCTCTCAGTTTGTTTTTTACGTACGGGAATAAAAAGAAGTCATTCGGTGCCAAGTCAGGACTATACGGCAGATGACCCATCAAATCGATGTTTTGGGTGCTCAAAAATGCAGTTGTCGCAGCCGATGTGTGAGAGCTCGCATTGTCGTGGTGAAGAGTGATCCGTCTTCGGCGGTTGGTTTTCCTGACTTCTTGGAAGACAACTGGCAAACAAATGGTTGTGTACCACTCAGAATTGACTGTTCTGCGTTGTTCTAGTGGTATGGTTGCGACATGTCCAGTTTTTCCGAAAAAAACAGGCGACCATTTGCTTGGAAGTGCTTCGTGCGCGAACAACTTTTGTTGGATTTGGCTCATCTTGAAACACCCAGACAGTCGACTGCTGTTTACTTTCGGGCTCATACACGTAAATCCACGATTCATCACCTGTCACGATGTCATAGACGTGTTTCAAGCACCGCGACCGTATTTACCAATTGACACCAGCCTTTTTTTGGGCGATTGACAAATTGTGTGGGATCCAACGCGAACAAATTTTTTTGACAGTCAAATGTTTATGCAATATTGAATGTATGCTGGTCCCACTAACGCCTAAGGTTGTCTCAATCTCACGATAGGTCACATGACGATCTTCCAATATCAGTTCGCGCACAGCATCAATGGTTTTCGGAACAACAACTGATTTTGGACGACCTTCACGAAATTCATCTTGGAGTGAACTACGACCACGATTGAATTCACCATACCATCGATAAACACTGGTCCTTGATGGAGCTTCATCGCCAAAAATTGAATTAAGTTCATCCATGCACTGTTGCTGAGTTAATCCACGCCGAAAGTTGTAAAAAATAATCGCACGAAAATGTTGACGATTTAATTCCATTTTTGGGCCGAGATGAATCTTTTAAGTTACTGTAAACAACACAAATAGCGCTCGTATATCAAAACGTTCTGAGTGCGTATAACCTCAAAAATGTCCAACTTTACGACAGAGCTGTCAATTGCCGGATTGCAACACTAGGGTTGCCAAATCCCGAAACATAAGAGGCAACCCTCGTATTTCGACTTCCGCGTAACGAAATGTCATCAAATTTTGACGGTTCATTAAGGAAGGATCAATGGATCCATTTGTAGAAAACGATTCCAGCTTACTTTGGGACAGATGGTGTATATACTTGTGTGGAAAGTAGTGCAATTATGTTTTATTTATCTTTGGGATACTGTGGCGGTTCCATCGAACGTCACTACTTAGTTTCCCAGCAATGGGTAAGCAAGTGCTTCACTTAAATACTATTGAAACAAGTACTATGGCGGTTCCATTCTAACGCCATTACTTACCTTGTAATTTAACATTTACTTACCTTTTTCTCATCCACCTAAAATGTCTCCTACACACCTAACCCTTAGGTCGGCTCTAAGGCAAAAGACATTGCACCAAACAGACATTTTACACAAGGGCATAATCATATCAAACGCGCCATGTCCCTTAAAAGGAATTAGGTTGCACCATTAAGCAACCAACATTACCACATCCTGGCACCTTGGAATACCAATGCCAGCGATCTCTCGCTCCACACCATACCCTGGCACCTTGGAGTAACAATGCCCGCGATTTATCGCATCTCACTCCCTGGCACCTTGGAAGACCAGTGCTAGCGATCTCCCACTCCACCTCCTGGCACTTTGGAGTACCAATGCCAGCGAGACCTCTACACAACCTCCTGACACCTTGGAGAACCAATGTCAGTGAGCCATATGAAATCCGACTAATTGGAAAATAACATTTGTCGGCCCATAAATCTTCATTTTTTTTACCTTTTTTTCTTTCTTTCTCCACAATACCTTCAGAATACCTTTCGGACATCCTTGGAACACTGTTGGGGCATCTTTGTGGGACCCTTGAAAGCCCTTTGTAAGGCCTTTGGGTTAACTTTGGGACACCTGTCGAATATCTGACCGCGTGGAAAATACTGTGGGCTATGTGGAGCGTATTATGTGACGTATGAAATATATTGTTGGACATGTTGAGCATGTTATGTAACCTGCGGAGTATGTCGTGGAACGTGTACCGGAATACGTTGTTGGGACATGAATGAGTGACATCTTCGCTGACCTCCTTGAACTACCGAAACCACCCAAACACAGTTGTTGTGGATGACATATCATCACCACACGTTTTTTCCAACAATTCAAAGGTTTCGGTAGCGTTGTTTACCGAATTCGATTTCTAAACTCAAGTACACTCAACTGATGTGGAATTGTTATGTTATCGCTATGGTATACGGCTCTGATACATTTTCTTATTCGATTTTCGTTCGGTGTTCTTCACTATTCGCTTGTGTATTGTGTGTCTATCTGTTAGAAACGCCACATAATCCTCTAACTACTTTGGGCCAATAGTAACAACCAATAACAATATGGAAGAAGAAATACGCGAACGGCTGATCAAATCCAGCAAAGCCTACTATGGTATATCAAGGCTCTTTAAATCCCGAAATTTATCCAGAACATCCAAGCTACTACTGTACAAGAGCATGGTTTTACCAGTACTCATTAATGGATCCGAGACTTGGGTGCTCAATAAAAGGCACTCTGAACTCTTAGCCGCCTTCGAGAGGAAGGTGTGGGGAAATAAAATGGTGCCGTCGTAACACTGGTTCACTTATTCCCCAACACTTGTCCGCAGAACACTGTTCATCAAATTATCCATGAATGCGCAAACAAAAGAAAATTAAATGCACTCTCTTGTTTAGTTGTACACTATTTATTTTTATTTCTGAAGAATACACTTATTTATTTCAATGCCGTTGTTCTAGTTTTACAACCTACACAAGAAACAATCCTTATCCAAAATACAGCTGGGTGAATTTTCATTTAATTTCTTTTACACAAACAGATTTAACACCACAGAAAAGGAGATTATATTTTATTAACTTTTGGCATTTAAGACAATGGAAAAAGGGATTATATTTATTGACTTTCTCGGCGAACTTTTCATTTTTAACCCACGATCAGGGCGCGTATTTTTAGGACAACAGAGTGTCAAAATAACTTTTATATCCGCGCGAAGGTTTCTTCCTACTAGAAGTGCATTACTCGTGGATTCGACTTGCGTGTGTGCACGCAGCGGTGGCTAAAATCTGACTCAACTTAGTAATTCACCTCCCTCAGTTCGATGGCCGCGAATTTCATCGATAAGGGAGGATCGTATATGTGTCCGTGTAGGACAAGTACGTTGCCCTTCAGCCTGCATATCGGGAACGACGAAAATGCCCCTAAATAAACATGGGCTGGTGTAATGAATTGGTATTATAGAGATATGCGATGGCGAAAAATCGCCGAAGGAAGAAATAGGTTTCTGTGTCTTAAATAAACAGAAACGCTATTTCGAGGGCCATAAATCTTTGATGACCTGCGCCTGAGAACGAAATAGGTTTTTGCTTCAAGATACACAAAAACGCTATTTCAAGGGTCACGATGATATGCACATCGTGTTTACTTAGGCGTTCATGCTAATGCCATTGTAGGCTATAGATTTTTCGTGGCGATAAGCAAACCGATGGTTTGCTCGCCTATGGCCTAGGCTATGGTAGCTTTTGTTTGTTTTACAGACCGGAGCATCATTAGGCATGATTTGGGGTATGATTGTCTAACGTCAATCATATTAGTGCCCAAATCATATTAGTGCCCAAATCCCATGATCGGTAGATAATTGGTCGCAAGTGTTGCGAACCTTGGGATTGGGGCAATATTCACTCATGAACCGTAGCAAATATACCGACTACAGCTATGTCAACAATTACGCTGGCCAGCGAGTATTTATCTTTTATAATTGCTGACAAGCCGAGCCGATTGTCTGGCACGGTCCATGTATGAATGAATGAAATAATTTATTTGATGTGCATGCTTGACAACGTTTAACTTTCAGGTGTGATGCTGCAGGGGAGCTTACGCTGCCCCTAATTGCAGGTAAGTACTATGGATTTGGAAGGTGGTTAATTTAAGAGGATGGGCGGTTCTTTGGGAATGTATTAAAGAACCGCCACAAAGGTATTAAGGCGAATTTTTGGCTCCGGGTGGGAGGGAGGACGATTCCGGAGACGAAACAACCCTGAGATGTACGCGATCTACCCTGGCGCTAATGTTGTAAGAAAAATCAAGGTCGGTAGACTCCGGTGGGCGGGACACCCAGCTCGAATAAGCGTAGAGGAGCCTACCCGGAAAGGCGTTTGTGGTAGTTTGTATAGAAGGAGACAGCGCGGCAAACCTTTTCTGCGATGAAGGGATGGCGTAGACCAGAACGCCCAGAGCATGGGAGTGCCAAACTGGATGACATCGTCTCGAAATCAGGACCGGTGGAGAGATTTGTTCCCGGTTGTAGTGCCGATGATGATGATAATGTAAGAAAGTAAAGAAAGTAGACACAGTTACTATTACACTGAAGACCTAAATAGCTAATATCAACTATCAACTAAACTGTACATGTACACTGTAGCGAAATCACAATGAAACCACCCCTAACGTTTTGTCTTCACTCTCTTTAGAAAATTTAACCTCTTACCGATTTTTTTTTGTTTTTATTTTTATTTTTTTATCGTTATAAAATTGTTGTCTTTTGTAGAATTCAGCTGTTTTCGAATCGAATTATTTTTTCTTATTTTAATCCTCTCAATAATTCTGGAATCAAATTCAAGTTTATCCAGTTTCAATTTTTCTATGAATTTTACTCATCAAGTAAATTTAGATGGTGGAAAACAATATGGGATCGTTGAGGTTTGTTACGAAAAGTGTAAATCTAAATATACCATATCCTCCGCTACCAATTCCTTATATGGAATTCACGCAATACGACCTTCATAGTATTGCTGCATCGCTTGAAATCCAGATGATACGAGCGTAAATAAATTAACACAATAAATATATCGTACAATGTCATTCCGCCGCTTGGGGTTTTTTTTTTTTTTACCCGAAACTCAGTCTCTAAGGGTGCGAGCAAATTAACATAATGCATTGTTGCATTACTGTCGCGCCCTTTAAACTTGTGCCGAAAGGAACCAAATTATCGACCCATTTGTAGCGTGTGAGTAAGAGCGAATGAAGTCTAATTCAAAAATCTTTAATTATCACTACAATAGGTGTGCTATGAGTCAACGGGAAAAGGAAGATGAAAAATCGTTGTTGTGGATTCGCCCTTAAACAACCGGCGAATTCGCAATTAAATACAAGATGTGGCATCACCTGAAACAATGTCAGCAGTCAGCTGACATTGTGGAATTAATTCTGTTGGTTGTCAAATGACAACCACCTTTTGTTTTGTTTTTCCTTCTTCTTCGTTAACACCTTGAGCAGCCAAGTCGAGTTCTTTCTTTGAATCAAATTAAATCTAGTCAATCTTATAAATAAAGCAATATTTAAGTAGAATAAACCAACCCGTTTTATTGCTACCATCGGGAGGAGGATTATTTTCTGGGAATTACTGCACAATCGACCTAAGTATTCTTTTTCCCTTTCACAGCATTAATTAGCACATTGTTTCAGTCAAAGGCAAATATCATCGTTGCATGTCAGGAGACCGCATTGTTCCTGACGCCAGTCCACAACACAAATAAGAACCCGGTGTTCGTGGAAGGTGTGTTCAACGGTTGTTGAACATACATTTGCAAATAATGTTGTATCCAACAAGCGTTGAATACAACGCGGTCAAGAACACGATGGTGTCTCCTGGCCAAAGAGATTGGTGTGTCAGGCAAGCACTGATCACCCTCGGTGGGAACACGATGGTGTCTCCTGGTATGTAAATTATCTTGATTGTGTACGGCAACACAGCAATTTGGTATTGAGGGCAGCAATTTGATTCCTGAAACCAACTTGATATTAAATGAAAAAAGTGACCGGAATATCTGATCAATTCGACTAAGAAACGATCCAAAAACCCCAACAGTGAAACGCGGTGAAGTGATGGTTTAACTTTTAAGATTTATTCAGCGGATGGACTATATTTAATTGGATTATAAATCGTCGCAGCGATAGTTGATTGACATCCGTTCGTCATGAAATTAACAAGAAGAAGCAACAAAACATAAAAAATGGTTGTCAAGTGACAACCAACAGAATTCATAAATGTCGGCTGATTGCTGACATTGTTAATGGTGATGCCACATATTGTTAAAGGTGATGCCACAAATTTAAATATTGCGAATTCGCCGGTTGTTTCGAATGCGAATCCGCAGCATTCCGCCCGCCTTCGCCAATCATTGGCGAATCGTCTGGTTCCAGAGGATGGTCATCAGAACCAGGGACGGGAGGTTCCTCTTCCAGTGTGAGGATGCGGTTAACGTGGCTGGTCATGTGTTCCGGGTTGGAATTGTGCTGGGGCAACCCACAATCAGTGACCACGTGCCTGATCATTGGTCTCATTCCATCGGGACAAGTGGTTGTGTTGACGAGTGTTGTTTCCAATGGCGCCCGCCCGACGTTAACGACCAGAACGATGCGGTCGTTTGCGGGTGAGGTCGCAGCGCTCATTCGGATGCGGCGGTTGGGGCTCAGTCGATTCCTGACTATTGGGAAACGCCGTTCGTCAAACGAGGCATTGTGCGTTCCGTGGTTAATGATGGTAGCAGGACGCATGTACTGCCTTCGGTTGCATCGGTGTCGACATCGACGACGTCTTCTCGTTGTCCTTTGCGATGATGTCTCTTCGACATTAATGACCGAACAGGGCGGTCGCTGATCGAGGCCGCAGTTTTCAGTCGGTTGTAGCGGTTGGGAGTCGGTCTGGCCCTGGATACTGAGGAGCGGCGCCTGCCAAATGGGGCACTGCACATTCCGTGACTGGTAACTGCTTGCGGGTGGATTCGGATTCGTCGATATCGACGTCGACGACGTCTCCTCGTTTTCCCCTGGGGGGATCTGTCCTCAATACTCCTGTGGTTGGCCAATTCATTTAGGCTGGCGTGGTGACATCGCAATCCTTGAGGACTTACCCTGTTATGGTTGAACACAGAACTGGTCCCCTTTCCCCTGGATGCTTCGGTTGGCACATGCAGCAACGTATGATGGTGTTGTTTACATCGTCGGCACACCCTGTTCGAGAGACAGTCGCGTATTGGATGACGACCCAAGTAGTTAAGACACAGATTTTTTGTTAGTGCGACGTGTCTACGATGTTCAGAATTGAAGGCTCGAAACGTTTCACACACGTATATGTGGTGTGGTGCCTCACAACACGCGCATGGGGTCTGTTGATGTTCAGTTCCTGGGCTAGGATGCGGTAGCACCCTGGTTGCTAATCGGTTTCCATCATCTGTAGTTGGGGATATTAATTCGATCTCGCGTTGGGATTCGAACGGTCTCGATGTTGATATATTGCCTTGCTCGGCGGGTTTCGATACATCAGACGTCTTTTCCTTTTGGGCTTCTTCGGCAGTCAAAATGGGCAACAACTCTGATTCAACACGTTCACGTACAGCTAGATGAGGGTGTCCGTCACTACGATTTTCGAATGGCTGATCATTCCACATGTTCGTTTGGTACAGCTGGCCATACAACATCTCCTTTGGGGGCATTCCATACGAGGATTCCTTTTTTGCATTAGATGGCTGTGCATCGCTCCTTGTTGATGATCGGAGTGACGGGGCAGGTAACGTACACATGCCCGGTTGGGAAGTTTTTATCCCCCACAGGGATTGCATCATCAATGGCGGCAAATGGCGGTTTGTTTGAGACATGATGTTCGTCTCATTCGTGTGAATCGGACGGTTGGCGAGCAGCGTGTGCCATATCTCAGTAAACTCTGTGGCTTCAACAAGGTACGTTTCTTCAGCCTGGTCGATGAAGCGCTCTTCGAAATATTGTTGAAGAATGACCGTCCATGGAGCAATCAGGCAGATAAGCTCCTCATGCCGGTTCCGCATCTCATCCCAAATCAGTTGAAGTTCTCGCTGTTGATCTTTCACGGTGGCCAACGTCCGTGGCCCGCGGCTGATGAACTTGTTGAAAGCTCCCATCATTTGCTCATGTGCGGCGAACTGGGCCGCCATGAGATTTTCTGCCGATGCCGCTGTTGACATCGCAGATTTCATCATGTGGTAGGTGTTTCACTTGCACTACACTTTTTACTGACACAATATACCACAATCGATGAGGTCTTTGAGTCTGGACTTGCACTTGAATGTCCCGCGACCGTCTTATATGCCACGAGCTGGCAGCAGTGAATCTGGATCCGGCTCGAAGGACCAAATAGTGTTGTATCCAACAAGCGTTGAATACAACGCGGTCAAGAACACGATGGTGTCTCCTGGCCAAAGAGATTGGTGTGTCAGGCAAGCGCTGATCACCCTCGGTGGGAACACGATGGTGTCTCCTGGTATGTAAATTATCTTGATTGTGTACGGCAACACAGCAATTTGGTAATAGCGGCAGCAATTTGATTCCTGAAACCAACTTGATATTAAATGAAAAAAGTGACCGGAATACCTGATCAATTCGACTAAGAAACAATCCAAAAACCCCAACAGTGAAACGCGGTGAAGTGATGGTTTTACTTTTAAGATTTATTCAGCGGATGGGCTATAATTGGATTATAAATCGCCGCAGCGATAGTTGATTGACATCCGTTCGTCATGAAATTAACAAGAAGAAGCAACAAAACATAAAAAATGGTTGTCAAGTGACAACCAACAGAATTCATAAATGCCGGCTGATTGCTGACATTGTTAATGGTGATGCCACATATTGTTAAATATGATGCCACAAATTTAAATATTGCGAATTCGCCGGTTGTTTCGAATGCGAATCAGCAACAATCGTTCTTTTGGAATAGTCGTCGATTTCCATCTAATTGAAAACTGAAAGGCTTGGCAACAGTGTAGCAAGTGAATGAGGCCATTTTCTTTCTAAAGTGTAGGAGGAGGAACATCATTTGGATCGTGTGATATTTTTTATTCAGCTGAACACTAGGGCACAGTACAAGTTCAAAAGCGAATTAGTTCGTGGAGTGCAACCTGTGGTACGTCATAATCATTGGATTGAATGTCTCGCATTTGGGCTTCTCATGATTTTCACTGCTCGGTTTTGAACCTATGCTTTATTGTGACGTATTGTTTATGTTAAGAACCTGCGCTTCTTCTTTCCACGTGGTTACACGAAAAACTTGATTATAAAGTCAATTTTATACAGGTAGACAAGATCAGGATTCTTCTGTCGAATTACATCAGCATGGAATGTTTTGTCTGACTATAAATTCTCTTGCGATAAGAATCTTCAGATATTTAAACCTATAGTGTATCCAGAATTTCCTTCCTTCCATGCGCGAGTATTATAAGAAAACAGGAATCTAGATTCCATTTTTAAGGGCGCATAGTAGATATACACCTCGTGTCAAAAGTTACTTTCTAAAATACTAAATATTCGATTTGATTGTTAACCGCAATAGAAACTTGTAAAAGCATTACTAGAAGACTTAACATTCTAACTTTTTCGAAATAAAGTCTTCGGCAAAATATATTTTTCACAATTATACTACGAATAAAAATCTTAGTAATTATGACAAAAATCCCAAAAATGCATTCACTGATTGTGTATTGTGGTATTGCGTATTCCTAATGAAATTGTGTTGTGTATTCCCAATGGAATTGTTGTGAAAATTGCCCTCTGCTTACCCTTAAGTTGCTTGTATCTTTTAATAATTTGAAAAGCCATTTTAACTTCGCACTTTATAGATATTAAAGTTGATAAGAATCAACAGCCTCGGCAAAAGTACAAAAGACGAGATTAATGAATTCGGAATGAAAATAACGTCTGCAATCCATTCAAGAAAAATTCTTTAAGGACGAAATGTTGTTCCACTTGAACAGCTTGGCTAAATAGGATGATCCTTGTATGCTCAAGAGGGTGAAGGAAATGAAAGACTATTAACACACATGAATGGAGGAAAAAGATGGAAAAGATGTCTATCTATTGAAGCTACATTATTGCAATTTCTTGTATAGTGTTTGGTACAGTAAATGATTGGTTGGTACAATGGTCCGGTTTTTACTCTTCAATTATAGGTAAAAAATATAATTTTTTAATGTATTAGATCAAGATTTTAGAACCTTTTTACGACTAAATACGCAGGCCTCCACTTTCCACTTTATATTAGTAGGTTAACCCATACTGGGCAATGTGTACATATTGGGTTGTACCACATAAAATGTCCGATTTTATAGTAAACATTTGAAAGCTAATATTATTTTTCTGTACATTTTTATTCAATCAAAATAGGATCCGTTGGCATCTATGACATTCTTCCAACATGATACAAGGTCAAATATTCATTTTTCGTAAAAGTGCTAACTTTTTGAGGCAATGTATTTTTCAAAGGCTTTTACGACCTCTGCTCGGTTCCGGAAGACCTTCTGCCGGCAATATGAATCCAGATTGCGGAAAAGATGGCAGTCCATTGGGGAAATGTCATGAGAGTACGGTGGATGTAGATGAATTTCAAACCCTAACTGCAACAGTTTTTGCATCGTTATTTGTGAGGTATGGGGTCTGGCATTGTCATGCAAAAGGATCGGACCGTGTCTATTAACCAACGCAGGTTGCTTTTCATCCAATTTGGCATGCAATATCACAATTTCCTCACAATATTTGATACCGTTTATCGCTTCTCCTGATTGAAGAAATAAAAAGTGGATTGGGCCTTTTGATGCTCACCAAATTGTCACCATAACCTTTTTTCGGTGAAGATCGGGCTTGGGGTTGTGTTTTCGTTTTTCACCTGTATCCAATCCACTTTTCATCACAGGTGACTATCCGGTGCAAAAACGGTTCAGTTTGGTTTTTTAATCCAAGCGATGCGCAGATTTCCAGACGCCGTTGTTTTTGGGACTCGCTCAGTTCATGGGGTACCCACTTATCGAGTTTTTTTACCTTTCCTACAAGAAAAACGTCTCGACATTGTCATTGGGGATACTCCCATGCTTTGTGCAATCTCCGCACCGATTTCGTTGGGTCCGCATCCACCATTGCTCTTAAAATATCGTCGTCAACTAACGTTTCCGGCTTCCCACGTGGTTTATTTTCGAGGCTGATATCTCCCGAGCGGAACTTTCAAAACAAACGCCGAATAGTGCGTTCGTTTACTGCTACATCCTCAAATGCGTCAGTTATGTTTTTCATTGCCAATGACACTTCATCATCATCGCCATCGGCACTACAACCAGGATCCAGTCTTGTCCTTATCTAACAAGTCTCTTCACCGGTTCCGATTTTCAGCCAATGTCATGCAGTTTGGCACTCCCAAGCTCTGGGCGTCTTGCTCTACGCCATCCCCCGATCACAGACAAGATATGGTACGCTGTCACCTTCCATACATCATCATCATCATCATCATCATCGGCACTACAATCGGGAACCGGTCTTGGCCTTATTTAGCAAGTCCTGAGGCTTGTTAAATTTTCCATAATGATTTATTTTGTCTGGGCAAGGTCATTAGTCTTGCGCCAGCACCTTCCATACATCCTGCCACAAAGCACTTTCCCGGCAGGCTTCTCTTCATTCATTCGAGCTTGGTGTCCGCCCACCGGAGTCTACCGAGCTTGATTTTTCTTACAACATTAGCGTCAAGGTAGATCGCGCACATCTCATGGTTGTAGCGTCTCCGGAATCGTCCTCCCACACATACGGGGCCAACAATTCTCCTTCAGACCTTCCTCTCGAACGCGGCTAAGAGTTGAGAGTGCCTTTTATTGAGCACCCAAGTCTCGGATCCATACATGAGTACTGGTAAGACCATGGTCTTGGACGGTAGTAGTGTGGGCGTGGAAGTATTGTATGCCGGCGTACGGCACGGGTCACTCCCATCCCCAACTGAAGAGTTCACTGGACACAACAACAGAATAAAAGCACACCGTAGATACCAGGATAGCGTTTCTATGACGAGCACACAGTTGATTAACGAATTCGCATTGTATTACTTATCGATTGATACGAATGCGCACCATGCACGGTAAACCACAATCTTTAGATAAAGCTAAAACACGTCACGATTTGAAGTCTTCCACTTGTTGGCACACTAAATAATACTTACGGAAGCCTCCAGATGACCAACTGGTTAATGCCACTGTTCCAGCAAAGAAAGTAAAACGCCAGGATATGGTTGGTGGTAACTGGTGACTTTTAGTAAACTCTCCGAAGGGCAGACGGTTCCTATTCTCGTGGAAATTAAATAAAAATTCAGTTTTATTTAAAAAGTTTTTTTTTTCACTTAAGTGGAATTAAGAAAACATAACTCGCGTTGAAAGTTGTGCATGAACGCCGAATATATGCATTTACGGTGTTTGCCTTTTGCGGGCAATTCAACGGAGGTATTAGAGTTAACTCGCGTATTTAGAAAATCGAAACTTCCGGTCGTGAATTGCTTACGTAAACAATCGAGCGTGCGGTTCACAGTAGTCGATCATGGGATAATGTAATTATCGTTGGTTACATATCCCTATGGGAACAGCATTGGTTTATTGCTGGTGCTTGCATTGGCCTTTGTTTGGACGAAGTATATTGCGGCAAAGACAAAAGGTTTTGTCGACGGATTGGTTTTCCAGCAACTAGCTTATCGCCGGAGATGTCGTGTTTGTACAGCTGTGCCAACAATGGTTACACAATTTCTGTTGGTGAATCTGTCCTTCGATCGCCGTGCAGGCGTAGAACAATTGGTCGGAGTTGTTACCCACGTATCTGTGGGTACGTGGGGTTATTGCCTCCCAGATGCATGTTACCTTTGTTTCAGGTGGAAAGGCGGGCCTTTGAGGACACGTGTCTGTGGGCAGGTGTAATTTAGCTATAGGTGAGTGTGTTCTTTGGTGGAACGACGACATCTCGACCTATAGTGGTTTGTGTGGTTCGTAGAACCACCACAAGATACCACAACCCCAAACTGCAACCGCAATTGCTATAATAGATACCCAAACCATCTCTCTCTCTCTCCTGAAAATAACCAATTGCAAATGTAATTATAAGTAGGCCGATAAAACAAAACAACCATGTAAAAAATAAAAAGTAGTCGCTGAAAATAAAAACAGAAACGTAAAATTGACAAAATAAAATAGCAAGTCGGTGTTAAAAGGAAAAGGCACTCCTTGTGAGTAGGGCGTTAGCATATACTTACAGCTAGGCTTGTCGTAAGGAGAGGAGAATTGCCGAGTGGTAGCCGGAGTCCCAATGCCCTGTCGCCCGGTGAAATACCACCCCATCAAGCTAAAGGCTCCGTGAAATCGTCGGGCGAAGTTCCCGGCTATCTTTCGGAGCTTGCTTGATGGACCGGTTCGAGAAAAGGTTGGTTTAGGTGGTAGTCGGTCCCAAGCTGAGATACCACCCTGTCACGCAGTATATTCCGCGACATCGTCGAGAGAAATCTTCGACGATGTTTCGGATGTATGGCTAATGGCCGGAAGTGACACGGAGATAAGTCATGATGGTATTTTCTGAGATAGAGAATTCCGGAGGCAAACTAATTTCCCATTCGGATCTGCGTTGGGGGGACTATGTCACGGGAAACATCATGCAGATGATGTTGTGATAAATAATCGAACCTTAAGAAACTCGTCATTGCATAATCGGCCTCGTTCTCGACGCTCTGTCCACGCTCGACTGGTAACGGCATTTTGTAACATCAGCGGCATCGATTTCACCAATACGCATGCAAACGCCATCCACCAGTATTTGTAAACAGTGAAGCCGGATACCCTTGCCCTATCTGAGATCCAGGTCGATTCGTCAACTGATTCGACATATTTCCGCTGTTCAGGATACTTCTTACATTCGACATTCCGTCGTCTGCGTCTTAACGCGGTCCTATCTGGCTGGCCAGAGGACGGAGTCGTTGGAACCCAGTAACATGGATATAATATGGTTGAGGGTCGTTCTGAGGAGTTCTGTTAAATTTCTTTGTTGTCTTTACCGCTCCCCGAATGACGATCGACCAGCGACACTCTTTGAACATCTTTCACGTACCATTGACTGGATACAGATCAACCACCCGGCTTCTGAAATAATCGTCCTTGGCGATTTTAATCTACACAATTCCGGCTGGTTGGTCCACTCCAACAGAACCGACGAGCCTGGGACTGGACTCTGAGAAAGCAACTGGCCTGGACGGAATACCAGTAATAGTTCTTAAGAACTGTGCTTCAGAACTATCGCCGATTCTTGGCAGAATCTTCCGCTATTCTTATGCCCGGAGGACATATCCTGCCTACTGGAAAGTCGCTCGAGTTCAACCAATCCCAAAGAGAGGGAAAAAGTGTTTACCACAAAATTAGCGACCGATAGCATTACCGTCTATGCTATGTAAGGTGATTGAAAATGTCATCAATGCCGAAATAATTAAGTATTTGAATTGAAACGGGCTTCTGAATGATCGTCAATGTAGATTCCCTGGCGGGCGGTCCACGGGAGACCTTTTGATCTTTATAAGCGATATATGAACATCTGCGTTTGATTGGTATGGTGAGTCTAGGGCGATCGCATTGGATATCCCCAAGGCTTTTGACCGCATCTGGCACGGAGGTTGGCTGAGCAAACTTCGCTCATATGGACTTTTCCAGCAGCTTTACGACTGGGCGAACAGCTTCCTCGAAAATCGATCCACCCGGGATGTTTCGGATGGCGAGTGTTCGGATCTGCATCCTGTTAATTCCGGGTGTCTCAAGGTTCTATTTTGGCACCGACGTTGTTTTTGCTTCACATAAATGATTTGTTGGAGACAACGGATAATAAAGTGTTCAGTTTTGCGTACTATCGCTTATTTCCTCTTTTGCGAGTGATCGACCGATTAGTGCATCAACGTCGCACCAGCTGAGATGTGGCCCGAGCGACTCTCTGAATCGGGATCTGGATTAGGTCTTGCAGTGGGGAAAGGCCAATCGTGTCGACTTCAATGTAACGAAGACACAGTATACAACATTCACAAAGAAAAATGGATCATCGGTTCCACAGCTGATGATGAATGGCCGGGCCCTCGAGGGTGGGGAAAGTTTGAGCTTGCTCGGCGTCACGGTCTGTGGGAATGTATCGTGGCTTAAACTAGTGTCGAACATCACCCGGTCAGCCTCTCAAAAACTGTGTTTCTTTTTAGAGTCAAGAAATATTTTACTCCGGCCCAATTTTTCTTCTGTATAAATCTCAAATTAGACTGGCGCTCGAATACTTCTCTCATGTTTGGAACTCTGCCCCTAAAAATACCCTCGACCTACTTGACAGCATACAGAGACGAGCTATCCGCCTGATTGCAGATACGGCGCTGACATTGGGACTACAGTCGCTATCACATAGAAGGCGAATGGTCGACCTCTGTCTGTTTTACAGATATTATCACGGAAACTGTTCTTCGGAGACTCGTGGTATTGTTTCGCGCAATTCGGTTTATATGGTATATGCTCCACAAGACAATTCTGGGAGTTCGAAGAAGTATTGCACCAGACACGGGCACTGTTTCACTTTCTTCCTCACTGCACTCACCGATTGTTCCCTCGTAAAATTGCCCACCCGAGAAGAATGGATAAATAAACGAACTGGGGTTTTTGTTGTGTAAATGTCTCTAAATTTTTATTTTACACTAAGTTCTTCTTTCGCACGAAGCTATCCAGCCATTCATTATTTCGCTTATATGTGTTGCCACTGGATTCACTTACAAGGTCGCTTTAAAACTATATTTACATTTATTGTTTCATTTAGACGTACTGAACACTTAAAATTTAATTGATAAACCACGAAATTATATTGTTACAATTATTAAACCACGAAATTATATTGTTATTATTAATAAACCACGAAAAAATGACTCGTGCACTCCTGGTGTTAGACGTAATCGGCTTCTCTCCGCAAGTGGTAGTTATCGACTGATGGAATTAGGTATGAAGATAGGATTTTTTGGATTTGCACCGCAATCAACCAATCGAGATCATCTTTGCATTTGCGCTCTCCCACATTCCCCGCCCATCGAGGTAGATAAACGCTTCGGTTAATTCGGTAGTCGACGGACAACGGAGGACGAGAGAACCGAAACACAATGTACAATGATCCCGGGGTGGTTTGGTTTTTTGTGTGCCGTATCAATACAGCTCTGAGAATGACCTACTGCCCTAGTGCGATCACTGTGGTGATCTCAGAGTGCATTGAACCCGGGGAAAATAAACATGTGAAGGAGAGGAAAATGTTCTGTGGCTATTCACCCGCGAAAAGAGATCATTGATCCCCAGCGAATGTAGTGTCTGGGGAAAGTGAATAGGACGCCGACTCGGCTCTGATCATGGGAACTAAATTAAATACTTTAATAAATGATTATGCAACCGCGTTGTTTGATCAGACTATGCCGTTGCTAACCGACATTCAATTATGCATTATCTGCATAGGATAATGGGTTTAGTTGAGACTTTATATAATGAAGCGTACATAAATAGGGTGGATAATTTTATGATTAAATTAATCAGAGGACATATTGCGAGAGCAATAAGCTCGTCCAATGACCTAATTTTCGGGGCCTATTATCCAAACACCTTGTACTATGAGAGCGTGCGTCGCAACGGCTTTGTTCCACCAGAGGCGTTCCTTGACTTGGATATGAAAGGGCTTATACAGGATAGATCCGGAATTCCGCTGATCTATCATGTAAGTAGATCATCTGTAGACGGGCGATTGTGCTACGACCGGGAAGTAACGCGCACTGAAGAAGACCTCTTGTGCTTCAGTAGGGCTATCTCCCACAGAGACCGGGACGATCGTATTAGACATCGTCAACAGTTCTGGTGGTTGAATGGCATATAAAGACCTGGATACCAAAATCGGTATAGAATCATAGTATCATCAGCTAGCTTACATAGACTTAGCTTTTCTAGAATTAGGGTAGTATAAGATTTAAGTTAAGTTAGGTTAAGTGCTATTACATAAAAAAAAAAAAAAGTAGGTAAGTTAAGTAAGAAAAAAAAAACAAAAAAAAATTGACAAAGTTTTTCAAATTTTTCTTTGTATTTCAACTAATTATCAGTACTGCCACAAAGTTCTGTCGCCGAAAGGCAAATTAAACAAATGTTAAGTAATGTTTAGCTTAGAGCGTCTGCGAAGGACCAGTAAGTTATTATATAAGATAATTAAGCTAGAATTTAAACATTTTTTGTCTAGCCTTTAATTTAGAAATTAAGAATATAAAAAGAAAAATAAAAAAATGTTTTAAAAATGAAAATGAAAAAAATAATGGGTTTAGCTATGTGTCCGTTTAACATGATTTACAGGTGGAATAGCTTGTAAGGGGAATAAGAGTTGAAATGACGCGCTGTTGGCGGGTCGAAATTAGGCGGAAATAGTGGGTTGGTTCTCCATGTAGTATAGAGGACCCCCACACAATCCCTCGGATGGCACCAAATTGCAGTTCATCTCACGACGGCGTGAACATCCTTGCATCAGAACTCGTTCCGTTACAGAGCGGGGAAGCTGTGGAACTCCCTTCTCGCGCGAGTGTTCCCGGAGTGTTACAATCTGCAACTGTTCAAAAAGAACTGCAACTGCTATTTGGTGGCATCTTGGGGCGCCTACTCGGCGCTATAGGTTCGCCACTCCCGACAGAAGTGTAAAAAAAAATTATAAAAATAACCTGTACAGTTGTAAATTCGCCGATTAATATGAACGTAGAAAAATAGTGTAGTCGCGTAACTAAATAATGTTAATATAGAAAAACAGTGCCAAAGCGTAACTAAATAATATCAATATAGGAAAACAGTGCCATACAACAGCCAACTCGGGGTTCAATAGCCCAACGCCCCCAGCAACCTGAAAAGGTGCTTATAACCGTGAGTACGTTAAATTTAGTTTTCGTCAGACAATATTACAGCGATAGCCGTGGGTACATTTCATTTATTTTTGTGGAAAATGATATAACAAACCATTAAAAAAAGGATTTTTCAGAAGTTCCAAATTCGTGCAACCTGTTGTATTCCAGAATACTACCCTTATTCGCTTTAACACTAATCTTATGTCCTTTCTAACACAACCTTTAAAACTACATCCTCACATATCTCACATTCTCATTTAATACAATTCATAAATAAACAGACACAATATTCTATATCCAGTCACTTACAGCACATTTAAAAACATGCCCCTTTTCATAACAAGCACATTTTTCATTTCAAAACATAGCCACTTTGATTTTTGTTCAAAGTTTATTCAAAATTTTAAGTCACAGAGACTTCTGGATTGTTTTGTTCATTTTATACGACACAGTTAGTTGGAACAAAATGTTCTATAAAAACAGTAAAATTTATATTGTAAAAGTAGTTCAAGTTAGAGCTCAGCTTGAGATAGCTGAGTTCAATAAATTATAAAAATAAATAAAACCTATAATTAATTTAATAACTAAGAACTATAATTGTTTTAATAAAAAAGAAAAGATATTATAACCCCCACGCTCTTCCCTCGAAAGAGGAAGCACGGCGCTGGAGACGTAACACTGGTGGCAGAGGTGGGATCCACGAAGACTGGTGGAATCTCCGAAGGACGACAGAGGATCCACGAAGACTGGTGGACTCCCCAAAGGAAGACTCAATCCCCGAAGGAAGACTTAATTCCCGAAGGAAGACCAATCCCCGAAGGATGACTTAATCCCCGAAGGAAGACCAATCCCCGAAGGACGACTTAATCCCCGAAGGAAGACCAATCCCCGAAGGACGACTTAATCCTCGAAGGAAGACCAATCCCCGAAGGACGACTTAATCCTCGAAGGAAGACCAATCCCCAAAGGAAGACTCAATCCCCGAAGGAAGACCAATCCCCGAAGGACGACTTAACCCTCGAAGGAAGAGCAATCCCCGAAGGACGACTCAATCCTCGAAGGAAGACCGATCCACGAAGACTGGTGGACTCCCCGAAGGACGACTCAATCCTCAAAGGTAGACCGATCCACGAAGGAGGACTCGATCCCAGAGGAAGATTAGTGAGATTAACGACGACTGGTGGGATAAAACCCTACAGAGGGAAGGAATGTCCTCATTTTTGACTTGGATGGCGGAACATTCGATGTATCGAGTGTAACTATTGATGAAAGCCCCTTGTACGAAGTCAACGCAACTGCTGAGGGAATCCAAATTAACCCCAGAGATTTGAAAAAAAAATGATAAGACATAAAACGACGAAAAAAAGAAAAACAAAAAAGGAAAAGACCAGGATAACACACAACTATAGGGCGTGAAGTCTGCCTGGCCGTAATAAGATAAAAAGCGGAAATAATATAAAAGAAGACAATAACTCAAGAAAAAAAAATTTTTTTAAGGAGAAACTACACTATTGGAATCCAGGAAGTGGTAATCTCGAAAAGAACAAAACATCAATCAAAAAAAAAAACAAAACATCAATAAACAGTTAGCCCACATATATTAGTAGTAAGAATCGTTAGCAAAATATCAATTTTTCTCTCTTCATTTTTCCGTAGGAATATTTTCACCTTGGAACTTTTAACTTTTCCTTTTCACAAACAATTTTTTCCGATAGAAATTACTTCGAATATTCTCTTTTCAGTATTTCGACGACACTTCCGTTATGTCTTTTTCGTCGAATTTTCTTTCTTTACAGCTTTGGGACCAAATTAACTTTCATTTCCATATATATTGAATGACTAAAAGAAAGGCCATTTTTATATACCGTATTTTTAAGAAGTGATTTTAACCATACATTGATTTCAAAGTTTTCAATATTACGAGTCCGTATTACACGAGACAGGCGGCTAGGCAGGGGGAAGAACAAATCCACTCTCCACAAATACACCATAACTCCCCTGAAATGGCTCTTTCTGTCGGAATTTCTGATGTTTTCAGAATCGTCCCTACCTTTGACGGGAAACCCTGCGACCTAGATAAATTTATTTCCGGGGGAGACGTTTTATTTAGATCTATAAAAAGGGCAGACCCGGAGATATATGAAACATTTTTGGAGCTAGTCAAAAATAGATTAGAGGGTCCTGCCTATGATCTGATTAGGTATAGCACAATCGCTAAATGGGAGGATTTAAAGGATAAACTTGAATCAGAATATAAAGAGGAGCAATCTCGGTCAACGGCACACAATGTGTTGATATCCCTGAAACAAAACTTCAGAGAAACCGTTCGGGAATACGGAGATAGAGTTGCGAATGCTCTGAGGACGCTGAACTCTGCTACGTGTGAAATAACAGCAGACGCGGTGGTTAGAGAATTCTTGATAGAAGAAAACTCAAAATTGGCCGTGCAAATTGTTGAGGATGGTCTCAAGAATGAACAACTGAAAATCCTAGCCAAAGTCCATGGTGGAAATAGTTTAAAACAGTCTATTGCACATGTAGTGTCACATGCGGCTCGAATGGACAACTCTCCCAGGTCATATCAATATAACGAAAATCCTAGATTTAACGTAGAGTCTGCCAAACCTGAGGTAAGCCAGGTCATTCTCAGGACACATGTTATCGGAACATGCAGTCCAACAATTTTCCGAATAGACAACACCCATAAAAAGAGAATTTAACATTACTTGCAATTTCTGTGGACGGAATAATCACACAGAGAACGAGTGTAGATACAAGATATATAGGAATGGACCGTCCTTAACAAATTACCAACAAGGTACAACAACGCGTAATCCATTCCGAAATAATCCTGCAAACACCGAAAATCGTTTTGGTGAAAATCCTAGAATCACCAATAGTCAAAACGATAGGCAAAATGTTCACTTTTCTCGGGTGCAAGAGTCGGAAAACGAGGCCTGACGCCAACCCAATTTTATGGAAGACAGACAAAATTTTTCTATTTATAACATTAGATCTTTGGCAATAGATAACGACAATTTTAATGAAGCTCCTAACTAAATAACTAAAGCGATACAGATAAACGAAGAGAAACCAAGCACTAATATAAATATTCCGATTCATACTCCAATTTTGGAAAATAATTCAACAACACAGACTGAAAATTCGAAACTTTCAGCAGTATTAAAGACTGAAATCCCTAATATTTCGGATATCCCTATTGACAACACAGACACTTCAGCAACCAAGACTGAAAACTCAGCAATATTAAATACTGAAAATTCAGAACTTGCAGAAAATACACAAACAAAAATCCCTCACATTTCGGCTATCCCTATAGACAACCCCGACACTTCAGCAACAAAGACTGAAAATTCAGCAGTGGTAAAGACTGAAGATCCAAAAGGTGCAATAAAAATCGAAACCCAAGTCAGTTCAGCAGCTAACACTGATGAACAAATCTTTTCTGCAGCAAAGACTGAAGGATTGAATGTTTCTACAGCAGATATAACTGAGGAAATAGTTCAACCAGCAAATAGGACTGGGAACCAAGATGTTCTAACAGCTAATAAGTCTGAAGAACTATACGAATCAGTAAATGAGACTGAGAAACTAAACGATCCATCAGCAGTGAGTAAGACTGAAAAGGTAAACGTTCCGACAGAAGTTAAAGCTATAGAAAATGATGACATTGAGCCGAAAACACCAAACATTTTAAATAACGATACTAAACACCAACACGAAGTAATGAAAATTGAAAATAATAATTCAATTAAAATAGGTATTGAAAAGAAAAACCATATAAATACCTTACAAATTAATTTTTACAACAATAAACATGTATTCGAACACAAAATAAGAAAAAATAAAAAGGTACACAGTCATTTAGGACAACTGATATCATTTCTTAAGAACATTTTTGGTATTATGCATTTCTATGCAGTCATCATAATAATAACCCCAAAAAAGTTTTGGAAAATTTTCCATAAATTTAAGGAAAAGACAGACACTTAACAAATGGCCTTTGTTTTTATTCAATATATAAAACAATTGTAGAAATGACGGAAACGAAAGAAAAAAAAAAAAAAAAAAGTTAAAAAAGGGGAAGAAAGAAAGAAAATTTTAAAGTTAAAATATATATTGGGATATAATATATTGGAAATTCTAACGAAAAAGAGAATTTTGAGAATTAATATTAATCATATATATAGAAAAAAAAATTTCTTTTGGATAATAAAAGAAAAGCTTCCAAGTGGAAATATTTTAAGTTAGTTGAAAATATTTAAAGTTAGTTAAAATATAATGTAAGTAGACTATAAGTAAACTTTTGGTTTATTGTAACCTATTTGTCTAGTATTAAGAACTTTTGGATTTTTGTAACTTTTGATATAAGATTAACTTTGAACGCCATTGTAATTGAACGAAAATCCAAGTCTGTAATTAATCCTAATCTAAGCAATAGTTAACAGAAAATTTTTCTCTTCAAGGATAATTTTCTTTCTCGAAGAAGGGTGGGATGTTGTATTCCAGAATATTACCCTTATTCGCGTTAACACTAATCTCATGTCCTTTCTAACACAACCTTTAAAACTACATCCTCACATATCTTACATTCTCATTTAATACAATTCATAAATAAACAGACACAATATTCTATATCCAGTCACTTACAGCACATTTAAAACATGCCCCTTTTCATAACAAGCACATTTTTCATTTCAAAACATAGCCACTTTGATTTTCGTTCAAAGTTTATTCAAAATTTTAAGTCACAGAGACTTCTAGATTGTTTTGTTCATTTTATACGACACAGTTAGTTGGAACAAAATGTTCTACAAAAACAGGAAAATTTATATTGTAAAAGTAGTTCAAGTTAGAGCTCAGCTTGAGATAGCTGAGTTCAATAAAATATAAAAATAAATAAAACCTATAATTAATTTAATAACTAAGAACTATAATTGTTTTAATAAAAAAGAAAATATATTATAACCCCCACGCTCTTCCCTCGAAAGAGGAAGCACGGCGCTGGAGACGTAACAAACCTTTTGATGGAAAAAAAGTAACTTGATTACACCACGGCATGTAAAAGAACACACTTCAACGCCAAAAGTTCAGATAATTTATCTTATACAATGGTGAATCAAATATAAACGGTAATTTCTGTTTATACATTTATTGAATAATGTTACAGATTAACCCACTATCAATATTTTTCAATATAATCTTCTGCGCGATTTACACACTTTTGCCACCGATTTGGAATCTTTAATATCCCTTGTTCGTAGAAAGATTTGGGGCGAGTTGTTAGCCAATTGCGCACATGGGAATTTCGAAATTTGAGTTTTTTTCCTCAAACGGATTCTTTCAAGGGTGTGAACAAAAAATAGTCACAGGGAGACACGTTTGGGCTATAAGGAGAGTATTCCAGGGTTTCCCAGCTCAATTCTTCCAATGTATCTCTTGTTAAGGACGCGGTGAGGCTTGGCCTTGTCATGAAGAAGCATGACGTCTCGAATGGGCATACCTCGTCTTTCGTTTCGATATGCGGCTTTTCCCATAGCTAAAACCCACTTCTGATGTTATTTCTCCAACAGTTAAGCGATGATTATTTTCAATAAGCTCTCGAACATGGCATGGATGTTGTCATCTGTACGGCTTGTCCGTGGGCGTCGATCAAGACTTTCGTTTTCGATACGTCCTCGCCCACTTTTAAATTCTCTGGCCCACGTATACACACTATTCTGAGACAGTGTATCATCACAAACCTCTGCCTTCAATCGAGAAAAAATGTCCGAGAGTTTAACGCCTTCATTTGTTAAACATTTTATAATAATCCGTTGCGCAACACACGTATGTACTTCTTGGTCGCTCATGATTGTACTGACTTCAAAGTAGAGCGCAACCGCTCCTCCACTCTTCATAAATCAAACAACAGCCACGCACAAGATTCTCCAGCTCGCAATTTTTTGCTAAACAAAAAAGTAAAATTTTCCGTTTATATTTGATTCACCCTCGTAATAATTATTATATATTTTACTTGTTAGATTGAGAACAACGGAAAATACTTTAGGGTATGGGCTCTATATTACGTGTAATTCGATACTTATAGTTTATTGGACCATTGAAAAGAAGCACCAACAAAATACAGTATTCAAACTCTATTCAGAACAACGTCTTGTATTCATTGTCTCCAAACTTGAGGGTGGTATAAGTTACCAACTCCGGATGGTAAGTGATTTCCCAAGAAATATTTATCAGAGTTCAAGATTGAAGTGCTGAGTCACTCTTTCAGCAATGACCTATCAACTCACTCGAATCTTCCATCTATTATTAAATGAAAGTTTCTTAGTTGAATACTTCTTTTTTCATCTGCAGTCCTATCTTCACTAATAACCCACGACAGGATCGTGTGTGCATTTCCGCATCTAAAATACAAGACTGACAATAGAAAAGGGTGTCGAATGGCATTGATAGTAAATACTCTTCCTAATTTCTCCGGACCCCTTTTGCAAACAACAAGTGAGTCTCTGGCAATTTGTCGCTTCAAAAAAAGGCGAGAAAGGTGACATATGGGTGCTAAACAATACCGCCAATTCCAATGAAACAGATACGACTATTGTCCGGAATACGTTGGGTGGGTGGTGTACGACACATCCAACAGGGACACGAAACAACTAAATCATTTTTTCGGATGACTTAGCGGCAACATCACCCTAAGATGAGACAGCACACTCATCTTCCATCTGTAGTACGTTTGCTGAGGGGTTAGCTTAGCTGGTAAGGAATAGTCTTGGTCTTTGTTACTTTGTAATGCCATTATGGTTTCATTTTGGTATGAAATCTGTGGGAGTGTCTACCGCCTGCTGATGCGTTAATGATCCTTTATTGAGCCGCGGAAGCATTATGACAAATTGCTGCCGGTCCGCAAAACGATTCTATTGTGCGCACTTGTATGGGAATAACGATCATTCATTTAATTAACTAGAAAGGAGCTTCATGGATTTTGGGTATTAATACTCTTAATTTATGAAATCAGTTTTTAGTGCATATGGCTTAAACATTTTCAAGTGATTCAGTCGTTTTGGGTTGGGAAATAGGTGTACCATAACTGTGTTCTACAATTGGATTATTTGAAAAATCATGAATATGCTGTTTGGTGACGTCTGTTCAAATAAATTACTGATTTGTTTATATTGAAAGATTTAAGAATACTTATTTACAACATTGGTGTATATTTGACCTTTTCGCGTATAAGCTCAGTTATATATGTAATCTGTGATCAAAAAGTAATGGGTACGTTCGTATTTCGTTGGCTTTATAAATTAGATTAAAAAAAGTATCTTGTTGGTAGAGTAAGTTCTTTAGTTGATCTTTGAGAGGTTATATGAGCTTTGATGTAGTGGAGGAATTTTTACCTTCGAAAATAATAGACAAACAATTTGTATTATATTCTGCGTAAAAAATGGAACAAAGTGCAGCACCACATTTGAAAGATTGACTGTGGCTTTTCGCGAAAATACTATTATATGAGAACTGTTTGTAAGTGGTACAGACGTTTCAAAGAAAGTCCTGAAGATGCCAAAGATGACGTCCATCGCGGGCGCCTTAGCACATCATCGAATAACTGAACATAAATCATTTCCAAAGAGGTTCGGGAAATCTACTTATTATTTATCTCACGCCAAGTAATTTTTTGGAGAACATTTGACCTGGAACGTGATATAGGGAAATTTTTAAGTTCGATTCGATAAGCGCCCTTCTTATCAAACGGTTTTCAAATCCAGAGCTTGTAATAACTAGGTTTACTACTATGAGTGTTGCAGCTGCAACTAGGGGTTTTGTCACTAGAGGTGAAAAAATATATTCGTTATAATATATTCTTGTATAATATATGTAATATAAATGTATAATATATATGTCAAAAGAAAAAGAATAAAAATAATCGTATTAGTGTTGTATACCACATAGTCTTACACAAAAGAACTTCATTATAATAAAGGCCACTTTATTCGCATACGTTGAATGGAACACATCTTTTATTTCGGCAAGTATATTACAATTTTTATTAAAAGTAATTGTAGAGTAGAGTCAAAAAAAAATCTCATCATCAGTTTTCATCATAATGGGCAACGACGCAGCAAACACCATTGTTCAATCAACAACCATCAGCGAATTTAATGCAGGTGTAGACAAATGGTAAATTTAGCGAGAGCGTTTAGACATTTTATGCAGATAAAGTGCACCCCTGATTTTTTTTTTGCACTAACACGCACATAAAAGGAATTTTGAAGTACCCTTAAATGTCAGAGCACAGTACGAGTGGGCGGAGAGGAAGTAGATAAGGAAAGGAGGTATCGATATATATTGGTTTTGAATGCCTGGACATTACAACGACGAGGAAAGCAAAACGAGCGATTTTGTTGAAATCCATTAGTTGAACAGCATACAAAGTTCTGCAATGACTGAAAAGTCCCCAGATTTTTAATGAAAATAAAGTTTTTTTGGGCAAAGTCTGCAACATAGTTGTACCACCACCTTTATCCCACCGAGAAAACTGAAAATTATATAACATATAAAACATTTAAACAATTTAAAATACTTAAATTCAAAGTTAAAAAATTTAAATACAAAACACAGTCTACATTTGTGATTAAACATATGACATATAAAACGTTCTTACAATTTCACATTTTTAAACATATAAAAAAACCTAAGATTAAAATAATATACATAAACTTATTTGCAGAAAAATACGATTTATATTCTTTTTAAATTAAACGTCACACTTACCGGCTGCTCGGGCATTAGTGAAGACGTCTTTCATTTTGCCCCATAAATAAAAAATATTAAGTGTTGGATGGTAGGATGCTGTGGTGAGTTTTTTTGACCTTGAGTAAGGAACAGATCTGTTATTATTATTATTATATTATTATTTATTATTTACGAGGGTTGCCTTTTATATTCCGGGATTAGAGAACAAAAACAAATATTGATCATCGAAAATCACTTTACTGTTTTTCAAAATATTCCCCATGAAGATGTATACACTTTTGCATGCGTTTGAACCAATTGTCGAAGCACTTTTGCCACTCTGATTGAGGTATCTCCAACACATGCATTCTGAATGCAGCAACCGCTTCTTCAGGTGTCGAAAAACGTTGACCTCTCAGTTCGTTTTTTATGTAGGGGAATAAAAAGAAGTCATTCGGTGCCAAGTCAGGACTATACGGCGGATGTCCCATCAAATCAGTTGCAGTTGTCGCAGCCGATGTGTGGGAGCTCCCATTGTCGTGGTGAAGAGTGATCCGTCTTCGGCGGTTGGTTTTCCTGATTTCTCGGAAGACAACTGGCAAACAAATGGTTGTGTACCACTCAGAATTGACTGTTCTGCGTTGTTCTAGTGGTACGGTTGCGACATGTCCAGTTTTTCCGAAAAAACAGGCGACCATTTGCTTGGAAGTGCTTCGTGCGCGAACAACTTTTGTTGGATTTGGCTCATCTTGAAACACCCAGACAGTTGACTGCTGTTTACTTTCGGGCTCATACGCGTAAATCCACTATTCATCACCTGTCACGATGTCATAGACGTGTTTCGAAGCACCGTGACCGTATTTTTTGAGGATTTCTTCCGACCAATTGACACGAGCCCTTTTTTGGGCTATTGACAAATTGTGTGGGATCCAACGCGAACAAATTTTTTTGACAGTCAAATGTTTATGCAATATTGAATGTATGCTGGTCCCTCTAATGCCTAATGTTGTCTCAATCTCACGATAGGTCACATGACGATCTTCCAATATCAGTTCGCGCACAGCATCAATGGTTTTCGGAACAACAACTGATTTTGGACGACCTTCACGAAATTCATCTTGGAGTGAACTACGACCACGATTGAATTCACCATACCATCGATAAACACTGGTCCTTGATGGAGTTTCATCGCCAAAAATTGAATTAAGTTCATCCATGCACTGTTGCTGAGTTAATCCACGCCGAAAGTTGTAAAAAATAATCGCACGAAAATGTTGACGATTTAATTCCATTTTTGGGCCGAGATGAATCTTTTAAGTTATTGTAAACAACACATATAGCGCTCGTATGTCAAAACGTTCTGAGTGCGTATAACCTCAAAAATGTCCAACTTTACGACAGAGCTGTCAACTGCCGGAGTGCAACACTAGACTACTAAAACTATTACTATTTGTTGGCCTGTAGGACACCGGAAGTTCATGACCTCACCGATTCGACTCTGCCATCGTTCCCTGTCCTGTGCACTCTCCTTCGACGTTTGGCCAACCGATCCGATCTCCTCAAGGTCAAATCTAAAATTGTCCTCCCATCTCCGTCGGGGAGATAGTTATATAGTTTCCCGTTGGCCCACCGTCAAGAATTCTACGCACGGTCCCATCGTTGCCCATTCGCGCTACATGTCCGGCCCATCTGAATCTTCGGGACTTGATTACTCTCACTATTGTAGGTTTGCGGTATATATCTTCCAATTCGTGGTTATGGAGTTTCTTTCATTGTCCTGCCTCCTCGTCATATGTACCTCTAAAGATACTGTGGGGGTGAGGAAGCATGTGTGCCAGCGTATGGCACTAGTTCACTACCATCCCACTAAAGAGTTCCCTGAATGAGACACTGCAAACCGTTCACTGACATGGTGACGCCCTGCGTAGGCGGTATGGTGGTCGGTCCTCGACACGGAGCGGAAACAGCGGAGAAATAAACACATCGGGTTTGTTTGGTATAAACGGTTTTATTGTATCGGGCTGGTTTTATTTTGATTAGGACTAATGGGTTTTTACAAAGGTGTTGAACAGTGTCGTATGACTTAGAGTGATTTACATTAACGGAACAATCGCATGATTAATAGGTTTTTACAAAGCTGTTTAACAGTGTTGTATGACTTAAAGCGGTTTACATTAACGGGACCATTGCATATAAAATTCGCGCCGCACTATAGGCTTTCGACACACGATATTTTCCTTTAAATTTGGGTGGAGCTGTGGGGAGGAAGTAATATGCCTAACACGGAGACTCGGTTGACTTCTTCCTCCAGCATATTAATTATTGGCCCGTCGTCGCAACAAGAAAAAAACACGAAACAGGATCTCACAACACGACGTCCACGAGGAGCAAGTTAAAGAAAACACACTGATTTTTATTGTTTATTTTATTCACTCCAGATTAAA
Source organism: Microdon myrmicae (assembly GCA_963931805.1). NCBI lineage: Eukaryota > Metazoa > Arthropoda > Insecta > Diptera > Syrphidae > Microdon > Microdon myrmicae. The sequence continues at coordinate 46,610,775 of OZ007497.1, read as the reverse complement.
CGTTAACTTTGGATTATAATCAAACACAGACTTGCTTTAAATTATTATTAAACACAACACTCGCCACGACTCGGGGAATATTTTATTACGCTTCTCCGCTGCCGGCGGAGAGCGGGAGTGCTGCGACCAGCGTGGTCGAAGGATGGAATAAGACTCACCGATATTCAATCGTTGTTAAAAGAAATTCAGCTGGGAAATTGGTTCTCTTAAATTAAGGGTGCATTTCTGTTCCAAGAGAGACGTAAAGTCTCTCTTTTGAGTAACCAAACCGATCTCATAGAGAAGATCTTCACGATACACAAGTGTGTGTGTACGTCGGTTCTTTTCATGGCTCAACGCTATGATGAATAACCTGAAACACAAAGCAAGGGAAAGGATCGTAGAGATGTTTGTTTATGTGAGAAGGTTACTGGGAAACGGATCCAGAACTATGTAGGATAAAAGAGATTTATGACCTGTGTCTATGCTGTGGTGCGGATGCGTAGGTAAATGTATCGCCATTAGGAAGAAGCGCTAATGGTTTTTCCATTTACACAATGGGAAACGTGTTAATGGCATCGCTAGTAAGGGTAAGTATTGAGTTCCTATTTGCATTTGCATATGCTGTAGGATTAAATTGATACAAGAGACGCGGAATGCGTATTTGCTTTGGTCCCTAGGGTGTAAGTCGCCAGCCAATGTGTATATAGGGAACATTGTTGTACACATGGCGCGGCTGGGAAAAATAGACGGCGCAGTATTTATGATCCCTGTCATGAAGGTTACAATGTATGTAAATCTAATTATTTTGTTTACCGGAATTCATCTAAGGAAATTTGACTGGCGACGTAGATGCCGAAATTGAATGGAAATTCCTGGTAAGCTAATAAAGAAATCTTAAGGAGCAGTGGTATGCGAAGAGAATGCATGAAGGTAAGTTTTCTTTACAGGGACTTAAATATCATAGATTTGATCTCTTAAATGCGTGCAGCATTTTTAGATGCCGAATGCGAATGGATTGGCGAGGACTTGAGCGTCTTGGGTGATGATTATGGGGGTTTTTCAGGACGGTAAACCGTGGGATTTGGCGGAACCGCCACTGAGCAACTAGTTGATTGTCCCTGTACGGCGTCGGTGCGTAGCACTAGATCAGTAACTGGAGCGACAACACAAGCGTCAGATTAACTAGTCGAACTATTTGGACACGACGTTAGAACCGGCATTAGAAAGCGATTTTAGGACACGATAGGCTCCGACAAGGCACCACTGGCTGGTACTGCAACTCTCGTACGCACTCGCTGGAGGGTGAAACTCAACTTTTGTGTTGTGGGCCCGGTGGTGGTTGGATCTCGACTGACTTATGAATGGAAAGAATCCATTCATCGCGTCGTGGTGGTTGAGTCATAGCAAAAGTAAACTCGCTGCCACTTACTAAGACTTTGAAGAGTTGCTATGCCTGCATAAGAATTAAGTTCCAGCGAATCCTCGCCGTATAAGCTGAGTTGGATTCGTTGGTTGTGTGTACCGGGGAATTGGCTTTGGGAACGCGAGCAAGTATGGGCATGCATTTTCGGGGGAAGTTGGAATTGCTTGGGTAGTAATTTCGGGGAAACGTATGCGGCTCGGTATAGTAGGTGGTGATGGTTAATGTTCCGTTATGGATTTGAATATGCGTTTCGTTACAGCATATGAATTTCGGGGAAATAAAGGTTGCTTGGTCGCGAGAAAAGAATATAACTTAAGTAGAGAGTTGACCGAAGCAATTTTGGGAAAATGTATGTCGGGTGATGTAATTGAGGGAGATGATTGGTATTCCATTGTAGGTTGGAATATGCATTATTTCGGGGAAACGTATGCGGCTCTGTATAGTAGGTGGTGATGGTTAATGTTCCGTTATGGATTTGAATATGCGTTTCGTTACAGCTTATGAATTTCCGGGGAAATTGAGATTGCTTGGTCGCAAGGAGGGAATATGAATTCAGTAATGAATTGACCTTAGCAATTTTGGGAAAATGAATGCGGGGATGATTTAGAATATATTTTGTTGAATTGTATTCTGTTGGGGGCTTGGGAGTGTGTTTATTGCAAGGTTAGGAATGTATGCTATTGCGGATTTTGCATGGGGAGTTGGGTTAAAGTGACGCGCTGTTAGCGGTCAGGATGGGTTAGAATTGTGGGTTGGTTCTCCATAAGGTGTAGAGAACCCCCACAATACCCCAGCAAACTTTATTCTCAAATACGCGGAATTTGTTTTCTTCCCGTTTTGTGAGAGCCCATTTTTCGTATCGGTATAGAACAATTGGCGTGATTATGGTTCTATAGACACCGAGCTTTATGTTACGTGAAAGCAGTTTGGATTTCAGCAGTTTACTGACTGCGTGCCAACTAGCGTTGCCGGAGTGTAGTCTTTTGTTAATTTCCTTCGACATTTCGTTACTGGCCGTCAGTATCGTTCCCAGATATTTAAGTTCTCTAACTTTTTCAAATATCTTGCCTCTGGCGTTTATATGTGTTCCTTGAGGTACACCTGCTCTCGCCGTAATCATGTATTTTGTTTTGTTTCCATTTATTTCTAGACCCACCTCTTCTGCCGCTTGCATGATGATTTCACTGTTTTACTTACAGTTTCTAGATTATCGCCCAGAACGGCGATGTCGTCCGCATATGCGAGCAGTTGCGTGACGCCGTTCAGGGATGATCCAGCCATATTGGCGTCTTGTACTTTTCTGAGCACAAGGTTAAAAAGACACGGTGAGAGGGCATCGTCCTGTTTTAGTCCGTCCCGGATTTCAAATGGTTCTGAGAGGTGGTTTTCTATTCTAACTCACCCTTTGTTTTCGTTCGTGTAAATTTGAATGAGGGCGGCATATTTTTTCGGGATTCCCAGCTCAACTACAATATGGTAGAGTCTTTGCCTTGCGACTGAGTCCTAGGCTTTTTTGAAGTCAACGAACAGTTGGTGAACCGTCTCTTCGTATTTCCACTTCTTTTCCAGCAGTTGCCTTATTTTGAACATTCGGTCGGTTGTTGACCGATTCCTATGGAATCCGCATTGGTAGCCTTCCAGTATTTCTTCCGCGTATGGTGTGATTCTCGCCAGTATAACATTTGTTAATATTTTGTATGTGGTTGGGAGCAATGATATTCCTCCACAGTTTTCGCAGTCAGATCTGTCGCCTTTTTTGAAAATGGAGACGACTATTGAGGTTTCCATTCTCCCAGAGTGACTTCCTTATCCCATGTTGTTTTGATGAGTTGGTGGATCTTTTGAGCGGTTGCCTCTCCTCCATGCTTCCCAAGCTCTGCCGGTATGCAGTCGACTCCGGGAGCTTTGTTGTTTTTCAATCAAGAGTGTGCTCAGAAAATTTGCACCTCGGTTGGTCAATAGGGAAGAAGGTATGTCGTGCTGGCAGACGATGTGTTCCACGAAGACTCTGGCCACGTCCTTGGTTTCGGCGCTGCCCCGAGCGTGAGCTCCAGAGAATTTGGTCAAGTCGTCCTGAAATGTTAGCAGGTACTTGTTTACATTGTGGCTGACTGGTAATGGTCCTACTATATCTAAAGCAACTTTTTCGAACGGTTTGGAACTTGTTGTGCTTATCCTCATAGGGATTCTGGTTTTTTTTTCATTTTTGTTCATCTGGTAGAAGGCACATTTTCGAATATAAGCCGTGTAGTCGCGGTCATTGTGCGCCAGTAGTATTTTTGTCTTACCCGATTGATTGTTCCTCGGTGTCCCCCGAAAGGTGAGTTAGAGTATACCGCGAGTAACTTTTGCACTTCGTTTGGGTCCGTTAAGAGCTTCCTTTTATTAGTGAAGACCTGTATTTATATGTTGAGATGGGTATACGTTTCTTCTAGCAGGGTATTGAAGACTATTTTGTATTCGTTTTCCATCATGGGCACCTAAATTCAAATTATCACGTTCGCAACCTCAAAAGATCTGGTAGTGAAAAGCACGATGTTCAAGCACAAGCAAGTTTATAGCGTTTGCGACAGTAGTGAAGAACGTGTGATTCGAACTGACGCTATGACGGTTAGAATCACTAAAAATTGAACCAACGCTCAATACATCAGGCCACTGCCGCGGGTACGAATTTGATTTCTAAACTCAAGTGCATTCAACTGATGTGGAATTGTTTTGTTATCGCTATGGTATACGGCTCTGATGCTTTTGCTTATTCGATTTTCGTTCGGTGTTCTTCACTATTTGCTTGTGTATTGTTATTGTGTGCGTATCTGTTAGAAATGCCACAAATTCATAAAGCCACATGGATATCACCCGACGGTGTAATGCGTAACCAAATAGACCACTTTCTCATAGACAAAAGACACCATTCGGACATCCTTGACGTAATATCATATAGAGGAACAAATTACGACTCCGATCATCTTTTAGTGATGGGCAAAATTAGACGTCGGCTCGCGGAAAAATCACACGGGCAGTTACGGGAGACGAGCAGGAAGTTCGACACTGATACACTAAAAGACCTGTACAAAAGGGCTGACTATCAAGACCAACTAACGAATAGATTTAGCATCCTAGAGAATGAGAGAGAATGACGAAGGGGAAGCCAATAATGTGGGCACCAAATGGACATCGATCAGAGACACAATTAAACAAACCGCCCAAAATGTATTAGGATTTAAGAAAATAATTAAGTCCAAACCTTGGTTTGACGATGAGTGCAGGGCGCAGATCGAACAACGTAAGCGCCTCAGAGTGATCCACTTAGCAAGATATGATGAAGTCACATTCAACGGTACACAGTGACCGAGTGCGGACGTGTCTACCGAGTAAGTAAAATAGAATAAGAGGAACAAATAAAAAATTATATGAAAAATGAAATGGAAATGATGGAGTCAACGCAGAAAGATACGCGACAATTCAGAAAGAGACAATGATATTTTTCAAACGCAAAAAATGCGAATGGGAAAAGACTCGGATCGTAAAAATCGTAGAAAATGCCAGAGCAAAGAACATCAGAATTATGTATGCTGACATAAATTCAATTAAAAATGGTTACCGAGGGAGAGTCAGAATAATTCGAACCGCAAATCGGTGCCTGGTCACAGAAACAAACAATTTCGTGACAAAATGGAAGCAGTACTTTGAAAACCTGCTCGTTGTGCGCACCCATCAATCACAAATAAACGCACCAGACATACATACAGTCGTGCCTCAGATCCCAGAGCCCTCTTTCAAAAACAACAAGACCCCGGGAGTCGACTGCATTCCGGCAGAGCTTATAAAGCATGGAGGAGAGGCAACCACTCAAAAGATCCACCAACTGATTAAAACAATATGGGATAAGGAAGTCACTCTGGAAGAATATAATACTTCATTAGTCGTCCCCATTTTCAAAAAAGGCGACAGATCTGACTGCGAAAAGTAGAGAGGAATATCATTGCTCTCAACCACATACAAAATACTAACAAATCTTATACTGCTGAGAATTACACCGTACGCAGAAGAAATAATGGGAAAGTACCAGTGCGGATTCCGTAGGAACCGGTCAACGAGTGACCAAATGTTCATAGTAAGGCACTTCCTAGAAAGGAATTGGGAATACGGAGGGACGGTTCACCAACTTTTCGTTGACTTCAAAAAAGACTTTACCATATTGTAGTTGAGCTGGGTGTCCCGAAAAAATATGCAGTCTCCATTCAAATCTGCATGAAAAAAAGGGCGAATTAATATAGAAAACCAACTCTCAGAACCATTTGAAATCCACGACGGACTAAAAGACGGGGATGGCCTCTCACCATGTCTTTTTACCCTTGTGCTCGAGCATGTCATCAGAAAGGTACAAGACGACAACATGGCCGGATCATCTCTGAACGGGGTCACTTCTCGCATATGCGGATGACATCGCCGTTTTGGGTGATATCAGGTGTATGCATACATTTTTATCCGGTTTCCTTGGTTAAAAGAAACCTAATTTTCTAGGGAAAGTATTTATTTTTTATTCGAAGTTTTGGCCATCGGCTTCTACACAGTTCGCCCATCTTTCAGGTAATTTATGAATAGCATGACAGAAAAACTGCTTGTCTTTCGCGGCATACCATTCGTCGAGCCATTTTCCAACTTCCTCGAAACCGCCGAAGTGCTGCTTTGTGAGCGTGTGCCCCATTGATGTGTGTAGGTGATAGTCACGTGGCGCCAAGTCCCCGGAATACGGTGGGTGCAGAAGGATGTCCCACTCATGCCTTTTAGCCCATTCCGGTCGTCTATCGAGTAATGTGTGGTTTAAATGAATCATTTGTTGGAGAAAGCGTTGTGTAATAACGGTTTCGCCGGCCTTCAGGAGTTCATAATATACAATACCGCTCTGGTCACGCCAGACACAGAGCATGGTCTTCTTGCCGAACCGATTTAGCCTTGGCGTTGAAGGACCAGCTTTGCCAGGTGAAAGTAACCATTTTTTCCGCTTCGGGTTTTCAAAATAACTGCATTTTTCGTCACCCGTCACAATTCGATGTAAAAATGATTTCCTTTCGTGTCGATGAAGCAGCATTTCACAAGTGACTTTACGATTTTCCATTTAACGTTCATTCAAATCGCGTGGCACCCATTTACCGAGTTCATTGATCTTCCCCATTGCCCGTAAACGTCCGCTGATTGTTTCTTGTGACACATGTAATTTTTCTGCTAATTGCCATTGCGTTTGAGTTGGACTATCACCCAATAACTCCTGCAATTGCTCGTCTTCACCTTTTTGTGGTCTACCAGAGCACTCACTGTCTTTCACAGAGAAATCACCACTTTTAAATTGTCGAGACCATGCTTCACATGTTCTAACTAATAGAGCGTGCTCACCATATGTTTCTAAAATCAAACGATAATTTTCAACAGCATTTTTCTTTTACTTAAATGAGAAAAGTAATGTGTGCCGCAAATGTTCTTTTTCAGGCACAAAACTCGACACGATCATTGAAAGATAAAGCAAATTTTTTGGCGGCCGCGACTTATGTGTGTTTGTAGTTAAATCTCAGACGAACAAAATGACGTATGTGTCAAATTAATACGCTGCGTGCTTTTCGCTGGTGCCATCTCTTAGTTAAACGTATGCATACCTGGTAATCTAGACGCGGTAAGTAAAAACTGTGAAATCATCATGCAAGCGGCAGAAGAGGCGGGCCTAGAATTTAATGAAGACAAAACAAAATATGTGATTACGGTGAGAGCAGGTGGACCTCAGGGAATACGTATAAACTTCAGGGGCAAGGTATTCGAACAAGTTAAAGAGTTTAAATAATTGGAAACAATACTGACCGTCAGTAACGAATTATGGAAGGAAATTAACAAAAGACTGTATTCCGGAAACGCTAGTTGGCACGCAGTCAGTAAACTGCTAAAATCCACACTGATATCACGTAATATGTGGCTCCGTCTTTATAGAACCATAATCATGCCGATTGTTCTATACGGATGCAAAACATGGGGTCTCACAAAACGGGAAGAAAACAAATTCCGCGTATTCGAAAATAAAGTTTGAAGGGGAATTTTTGGCGGTAAATATGACGAGAAGCCGGAATATGGAGGAAACAAACAATGTGAAAAAACAAATTGAGAAAACATTGCTTTTTAGTCAAAAAACCGTCATACAGTCCAGTAATGACTATGATGTAATGTTCAGATTCTGTTCTGTCCAACCATTTGTCGGCGGTATTCTGTTTTCAAAGGTGGTCGTATAGACACGAAAGATGTTGAATACTTTGATCATCCAAACCTAAGTAACTCCAAGCAAGCCTTGTAAACCGTGTTGTTATTATAAACACACTTCTTACACATGAGTCCTTATTTATGTAATACCAATATGAAACACTAGTTTACCCGTCAAGTTCAATATCTAACGTAAATATTACTCAAACACTTAAGGTATTCACTGTAATCAATAAAATGTATCCTTTGAAAAATACAATAGCATAGGATGTGTTTAGCAGTAGAACCCGTAACAGCAACCTCCTTGTTCGAAATTAATAAAGTTTTGGATCTTGAGAACTTTTGCCTGTTTATGTAAACAGAACAACAAAGTTATGTTGGGCACGGATGCACTATACATTGTATAAGTAAAAATGTTTGAGGTTCCCATACCAAATTCGTCTTCCTTGTTAAGTACTGTGAGTTAATACTGAGATCTTCTGACACTCCCACTAATAGTTTTCCTGCATTGTCTTTTCTGTAGGCGAAAGTAGGCAAACAAGGAAAGAACAAAAAAATGAGTCTGTTTATGAACTTGTGAATTTGTTTTCGGTGCAAGTTTGCGATGCAGAATCACCAATGTATCCAAGTTCTAGTCTTACATGCACTTGGGACTTGTCGACCAAGTATGGCGCTATTTTTTGTGGCATGTTTTTTAAATAGTCTTTGCCTTTCCTTTGTTATTTGCTCCTACGTGCGGTATTGATATGTGGGTCAATACAGGATGTCTACAATTATTCTCTTTACAAACTTACGAGTATAACTTTTGTTTTTTTGTTTTAGTAAATATGCTGCAAACAATAAACCCACAAATAATAAACGATGTTGTCTCCGATTTTTTAAAGTAGGGAACCGTGTTTTGATGGGGAATTCCTTTATTTTGTTTTTAATCTCTGTGTAACTTTTAAATTTCGCATAAATTCATATATGATATAATTAATTTTTGTGGTTTGGTCTTGCAAACCTACAATAGAGAGAGAGAGAGTAATCAAGTCGCGAAGATTAAGATTAAGAATGGTCACCGATAGGACCGTGCATAGAATTCTTGACGGTAAACCAACGGGAAAGAGACCGAAGGACGACTGCGACGGAGATGGGGGGACAATTTTAGGTTTGACCTTGAGTAGACTGGAATGGATGGTCGAACGTGGAAGGAGAGCGCATAAGACAGGGAACAATGGCGGAGTCAACTCGGTGTGGTCATGAACTTCCGGGTTCCTACAGGCCAATAAATAGAATACAAATAGGTTTGGTCTTGGAATCGTTTTCCTAAATCCTAACCCCCTTTGTGCTCTTTGTTTAATCATGTCTCTGACTGACGACCATTGTTTTTTTCACTTGGTGGCACTGTTTCATCGTCATCATCGGCACTACAACCGGGAACCGGTCTTGGCCTTATTTAGTAAGTCCTGAGACTTGTTAAATTTTCCATAATGATTTGTTTTTTCTGGGCAAGGTCATTAGTCTTCCTCACTGTTTACATTTTCTAATATTCTAAACCTTCCCGTCAATTTGCCTTGATATTCAATCTTTTTGTGGAGGCCTTTCAACGCCGAACTTTTAGTTCATATCCCGTGATTGGCCGCGCCGTGTGCTGCGACCCAACCTGTAATATTGCGTATCATGTGCATGGGAGATTGTCAGAGTCATAATCCGCTCCTCTGTACGATCTTACATCAATAATGTTCGAATGGTGTTTTTTGTTTAAGAGGAAGTATTTTATATGGTTATGCGTTACATCGTTGAGTGTTATCCATGTGACCTAATGAATTCTTTTGTGTTTGAGCATCGTGCTTTTCACTACCATATCTTTCACTGCTGCGAACGTAATGATCCGAATTCCATTGTCGTTTAAAACGTCATGTACTCTTGTTTGCAATAATCGGTTGAAAGATATCTCCGAGTAAAATTTTAGCATCGATGTTTTAGCAAACGTGTTAATAACCCGAATAGGTACGAGCCTGTAAGACTGCTGAGTAGCTTTAGCACAATTTGTGTAGTGGGTTTTGAAGGAAATGTTGGTAAAAATTATTGATAAACGAAGTATACTTCTGGATATTGAAAAAGCATTTGACATTGTGTGGTATAATGATTTTTTATTTAAAAGGTTCGAATTTAATTTGCCCCGATCGAATCTTGGATTACGTTGCTTTCCTTTTGAATGTATATTTATCACTTCAATGGAAACAATCGTTCTAACGGTTTACTGGTACGGGAGGACACAAGTCTATCACTCTTTCGATGTTACTATAGAGCAATTTATATAATTTTTTTTTGTCTCTAAATTATATACGCGTCACCGTCGACCAACACAATTTATTCACTCCTTCCTCTCGGTAAACATGTATCAAATGTAAACATATAACAAATAAATGTTTCGTTTATTCTTCTTCTCCTTCTATGTCGCGAATTAAGATTGCCAATCAGTTTTACAGTTACCCCGTATTTATTCCAAAATTTATATACTTAGTTTTACAGTTAACAAATTGGGGGAAAGTGTTGTTGTTTTTATTTGTAAATGGTATTTTGGGCAAATCGTAGACATTGGGGTTGTTAGACAGATACGATTTAATGTAGGGTTTGGCCACAAAATATCAAGTATTTGGAATGGGATTTTGTATTTTAAGGGGGTAATGATATTCTAAAATGTGTCTATTTCATGGTGGGAATGTTATTTTCGGGCCTAAAATGTATTGTGCAGAGGATATGAATTAGTAACAGTGTCAGGTGGGGGTTATAATTAACTGAAGTTAATTATATCATCATCATCATCGGCACTACAACCAGGAACCGGTCTTGGCCTTATTTAGAAAGTCCAGAGGCTTGTTAAATTTTCCATAATGATTTGTTTTTTCCGGGCAAGATCATTAGTCTTGCGCCAGAAGTTAATTATATAACACCATTATAATACTTCACGGTTATCAAATGTCGAAGCAGGTGCTCTACAGTGTTCAGTCCTTAGACCAATTTTATATGATTTGTTTTCTGACGTCCCTCATTTGCTTTATTGCGAATTTCCTCTACACGTTGATGATTCTGTAGTATGTATATATATTAATGCATTTTCTAATTATTTTACCAAGTGGAGGAGTAAATACTGAATATATACAAGCTAATACTACCCAAGAAAAAAGAAGCCTTGTTTTCTACCTTGCAACTAAATAGCAGTAAAGTATTATGAAGTATCAGTGTGGGAGTGGACTATGAAGTATCAGAACTTGACAAAAAGCTTACTTTTTAGGAATTGTTATAAGGATACTCAAAACATTTTTTTTGGTAAAAAAAAAACCCACTCAAAAGGGGATTTTGGAGTTTTGGAGTGCCCAGTGCGAGCGGAGGGAGAGGAAGTAGATAAGGAAAGGAGGTATCGATGTAGATTGATCTTAAATACCTGGACATTACAACGACGAGGAAACATGATCAGGTATATTACGTTGTAACATCTCCCACCGCCCTTGTCTCGGCAAGAAACCCATTTTAATATTAAAAGCAAATAAAGTATATGTAAATGTGAATTTACATTGCCGATAATTAACAGCTTTCGCCCGCAGAATTTAATGTGAATATTCGTTATAAAATTATAACAGGAGGTGCGCAACCAAATAAGTTAGGATGTCTCTGGTGTTTTCGACCAGTTCGGGCGAAGGGTCTTCGCCGAGGCAATGGATGAGTCTCAGGAGATGGCGGAGATGAGATGCCGATGACAGTTTTCAGTTTCGGTCTCAACAAGAGAAGGTGGATTGTCTTTACGGCACTGGCGAACAGTTTTTCTTAGTGGTTTTTTGTAAGGCAACAGTTAGAGTAGTAAATTGACAGTTCTCGGTTGTTGTGGTGTCGTTTTTTGCAGACGTTTTTTGTTATCATATGACTTATAATATTAAATTGGAAAATATAAAATATAACAACAGCAGGACCATCATCACCGACAGCAACCCCAGAAGATACTGTGGGGGTCCTCTATACCATATGGAGAACCAACTCACAATTTCATACCTATATATATTATAATATTTCATATTATATATTTTATATTTTATATTTATAATATATTTCGACCGCTATCAGCCCGTCATTTCTACCCTTATTCCCCTTACAAGCTATTCCACCCGTAAAACATATTTCAAGAACGGACAGGTAGCTGACTTCATTATTCTATGCAAGTATTGCATAATTGAATTCAGCTACCTTTTTCCCATACGGCAACTCCATTTCACCGGAAATCGCATGATGTCGGTTAGCAACGGGATAGTCTGTTCAAACGACGCGGTTGCATAATCATGCAACCGTTTGGGAAATTATCAAAGTATTTAATTTAGTTCCCATGATCAGATTTCCCTAGCCAATTCGGTGTATTATTCACTTTCCCCAGACCGCCATTCGCTGGCGACCAATAATCTCTTTTCGCAGGTGAATAGCACCAGCTACATTTTCCTCTCCTCCACAATTCTGTCTCCCTACAGTTCAATGCACTCTGAGATCACCACAGCCATCGCACTAGGGCAGTAGGTCATCCTCAGAGGGTGCATTGACACAAGCACACAAGCTAAGTCAACCCCGAAGTCATTGCGCTCTCTCTTTTGTCGTTTTCATCCTTCGCATGTCCAACGACTGTCGAATGATGTACAAGTATTATTCACCTCACTGAGACGTGCAACTGAAGGGATTCATGAGAGAGTGCGATGATGATTGGCAAATAGCCGTGCAAATCGAGAATTACCCAAATATCCCCAATTCAAATCAGTCGCTTGTCATTTCTCATCACGGTCGGTCACGCCGCCGCTTAATAAGTCCAGTTTAAATTTTAATTACTGCGGTCACAGTGTCGAGAAAGAAGTGTTTCACTTGTATGATATTTATAAAGAAAAAAATTTCAAAGTGAAATAAAAGTAAGGGATCATATTAACAAATAAAGAAAAACGAACAACTAAATCAAACCAAGGATATTTTATTTCTCCTCCTCTTCTCTTGGATATCTTTGCGAAGTGTGTTCTGCACCAAAGCCCCAGACACAATACCGCTCTGGTCCCACCAGACACAGTGCATGGTCTTCTTGCCGAAGCAATTTAGCCTTGGTGTTGAAGGGCCGGCTTCGCCAAGTGAAAGCAACGATTTTTTCTGGTTCGGGTTTTCAAAATAAATCCATTTTTCGTCATCCGTCACAATTCGATGTAAAAATGATTTCCTTTCGTGTCATTGAAGCAGCATTTCATAGCGACTTTGCAATTTTACATTTTCACGCAATTTTACGTTCATTCAAGTCGTGTGGGACCCATTTACCGAGTTCATTGATCTTCCCCATTGCTCATAAACGTACGCTGATTGTTTCTTGTGACACATGTAATGCTTCGGCTAATTGCCGTTGCGTTTGAGTTGGACTATCATCTGTAGTGCTCCAAAAAGCCCTACCATCTTTTTCTCCCATTCCTAATCCAAAATCCCAGCAATATTATCCTAAAACCCAAAATCCTATCAAAACCTGAAAAAACCCAAACACGATACAAAATTCGCAATAAACGAATCAAAATATTCGTTTATCGCTTTGCATTTGCCCCCACGGCATAATTAAATCCAAAATCAAAATTAGAATTAAAATTCACAATAAACGAATCCAATATTCGTTTATTGTTCTATATTTGCTCCACAGCATCACCCAAATCCAAAATTCAGAGATCGTTATCTCTATCCCAAAAACTCCATTGAGTTAAACAAACAAAAACTCAAAAGCAGATACATTCACACATCTGCGTAATAGTTTCGTAAGAATTCAAGAAATTGATTTCTTATCTTATGTAAATACAACATCTCGCTCGAAATATCCAAAAGATCGAGATTGTTGCACGAAAATGTGTATCTTTGGGATACAATTTTCGATTCCTTTTCCTTTATAAAGGAATGGTTTAGTGATCTCCGGGCCGCAGTATAATATCGTCCATTCTCCCTGGAGGAAGTATCCCAGGAAAATCCTGATTAATACAATAAAAACCTTATTACTGAAACTAGACGATTTTCATTTCTACGGATAATCAAATAACACCTGGCCCCCACGGAAGACCAAGTGAAGACAACAGGACGAAGGCCAAACCAAAAGGACGTTACTCTTCACTCTGGATCAGAGGAAGCACGGATAACGACCCCATGTAGGACAAGATTTCAGGAGCGGTCTGTTTTAAGAGATCGCCTTGTCCTTTTAAGGATCAGGAGACTCGCGTCCTGAAACTAACCCCTACAGAACACAACACATCCAATAACTCCTGCAATTGCTCGTCTTCACCTTTTTGTGGTCTACCAGAGCGTTCACTGTCTTTCACATAGAAATCATCACTTTTAAATCGTCGATACCATGTTTCACATATTCTTCTTGATAGAGCGTGCTCACCATATGTTTCTGCCAGCAAACTATGACTTTCAACTGCCTTTTAGTTTAATTAAATAAGAAAAGTAATCATCATTATCATCATCGGCACTACAACCGGGAACTGGTCTTGGCCTTATTTAGCAAGTCCTGAGGCTTGTTACATTTGCCAAAATGATTTGTTTTTTTTCCGGGCAAGGTCATTAGTCTTGCGCCAGAGGCTCCCCGACGGGGAATCGAACCCCGGTCTCCCACGTGACAGGCAGGTATACTAACCACTATACTATTTTTTAATTAAATAAGAAAAGTAATGCGCGCCGTAAATGTTCTTTTTCAGACACGAAACTCGACATGATCATTGAATGATAAAACAACGACGCTAGTTTTTGATGGACTCGACTTGTGTATGTTTGTAGTTACATCTGAGATGAACAAAATGACGTATGTGTCAAATTAACACGCTGCGTACTTTTAGCTGGAGCCATCTCTTAGTTAAACGTATGCATACGGCCGGCAATCTAGACTCTGTAAGTAAAAACAGTGAAATCATCATGCAACCGCCAGAAGAGGGGGCCTAGAAATTAATGAAGACAAAACAAAATATATGATTACGGCGAGAGCAGGTGAACCTCGGGGAATACACATAAACGTCAGGGACAAGATATAAAAAGTTAAGGAGTTTAAATATTTGGAAACAATACTGATGTCCAGTAACGAAATGTGGAAGGAAATTAATAAAAGACTACATTTCGGCAACGCTATTCGGCACACAGTCAGTAAACTGGTGAAATGCAAACTGCTATCACGCAATATAAAGCTACGTGTTTATAGAATCTCAATCCTGTCGATTGTTCTATACGGATGCGCAACATGAGTTCTCACAAAACGGGAAGAAAACAAATTCCTCGCATTCGAGAATACAATTTTGAGGGGTATCTTTGGAGGTGAATATGACGAGGAGGCAGGGACAATAGAGGAAACTCCACAAGCACGAATTGGAAGAGCTATACCGCAAACCTACAATAGTAATCAAGTCGCGAAGATTAAGATGGGCCGGACATGTCGCGCGAATGGGCAACGGTAGGACCGTTCGTAGAATTCTTGACGGTAGACCAACTGGAAAAAGACCGACAGGACGGCCTCGACGGAGATAGGAGGACAATGTTAGGATTGACCTTGAGGAGATCGGATTTGATGGTCAAGCGTGGAAGGAGAGCGCACAGGGCAGGGAACGATGGCGGAGTCGAGTTGGTGACTTCCTGAACTTCCAGCTTCCTACAGGCCAACAAATAGTAATAGTATTAGCAGTATGTATATATAAGGTATTTTTACGGACCTAGCTCGCGTCCGGGTCCCCCCTAACATTCACTAATTCCCTTTCGTAAGTTTCCGCTATCTACCTGTAAAAGGAAAATAAAACGCCAAGTAGCTAACTTGCATAAACTACTTTGTGCAAATTCTACTTGGTAGAAAAATAACAATAAAACAGCGTTGGCGCCGGATAAAAAATAAACGTCAACGGCATATCAAAATCAAATTGACATTCGACGTTCTGTAAATAGGACAGTATTAATCTGAAGTGAACAATATAAACTTTTTTTTTTTTGGCAAAATAAATGTGAAATTTAAATAATACAGATTAAAAATGAAGGAATCAATCGATATCGTATAAAATGGGTTTTATAATATATTGATGAAGTACACAAAATATTTTTTTTCCAAGTCAGTTCATGAAAAAATGGTGAGTGCGTAGAGTTTTTCCATCGATAAATCTTTTTTCGAAGGAGTCCACGGGCGGAAACTCAACTCCCGCAATTTTTTACCGTGGAACAAGAAACTAACACACTATTGGATTCTGTGCAATATCAAGATGCGTGTAGGGTTTTTTCTATATAACGACCTTTAGCGAAAATTTCGAAATTACATGCAAAAAATCGTCTCTTAATTGTTTTTACAAAAAAAAAAAAAAAAAAAAAAAACTATCCAGCATATATAAAAAATGTACGTCGTCGGTGACAGCAATTTTGAATAGACAGTATAAGTGTATAAATATTAGATCGGTCAATGAAGATTTGTTCGAGTTCTGTTTCTGGCCAGTTCAAAATGGGTGTTTTCGAAAAAAAAGAGTTTACAATTTTAACTACTAGGTAATAATATTCTTATACACCTTTAAACTGTGACGCCGCCTATAATCATCGAGATAAATTCTTAACACTATAGACCCTTTAGGGGTGCCCTTTTCTAACCTGCTACGAAAATTATAGCACACAGTTATCACAAAAAGCACTTCGTGGATATCTGAGAGGCGTTATGGCACAATTGAATATTCGAACATTTAGACATATTATTAAGATTACGTGCGGCAACCGTAATCTTTTAAGGATACATGTTTTTCTTTCATTTTTCTTTGAATATTCTACAGTGTTTTACCCTCTTAATGAATGCTGCCTACTTCTTTCCTATAGTCATTATCAATATTTGTGCTCAACTACCTTTGTCATATTCCGTTCGCACTGTGCTCTGACATTTAAGGGTACTTCAAAATCCCCTTTTGTGAGCGCATTGTGAATTGAAGCTGGTACATGCATTTCGCTCTTTCAAACAGTTTTCGGCGAAACAGATATCATATAGACGTAGTTTAAAAATTAACTTCTGACGTACAGGTGAGCACAGAGAACCATTCTTCAGCCGAATTGCATACGCGTGCGACACGTTGCTTGGCCATGCGTTTCGATTACAATCTATAGACATTCAACAACACTGATGTCGCCTTTTTCTATCTTCGAAAAAACAAAACGGTGCTTTAACATTTAATTCGATATCAAAGTCCTTTTGTGCGCGTGTTTCGATTAAAAGACGGACCACCCATTTACTTCTTAACACTGATTGTCATCTTAGTGATGTCTTATATGATCCAATGATCGACGTTGGTTAAATGCGTTTACTCGATCTGTAAACTTTCACAGGGTGATAGTTTATGTTGAGAAAATCAGTGAACGGGTTCCGTGCGGTAATTGCGATGTTCAACGTATTTATATGGTACAATCTATTTGCTGTAAACCCAATGAGCCAAATTTCGGAAAAGGTTTCACTTTATATATGCAACTTCTTTTTAAATAAATATGCTATTATCGCCGCCCGGTTATCCCTCTTTAAGGAGATTTGGATTCGTCGTGATAATTTCTATAAGAAGGTTTCGTTTGATTGCGAGAAGAAAGTAAACACATCGTTTTTTTTAATAAGCAATTAATATAAACAATTCAATTTCACCCAGTGCACCAGATGTGCATCAAAAATCACTCAGATTCATGCTATTCCAATTAATCACCTTTCAACATGCACGCGCAATGTAAACGTCGATGGAGTGGCCCGTAGGTAACGCGAAGGTTCGTTGAGATTGCAAACGATCTCACAACAATCATGGTCACGGTCAAGTTATTCCACAACGGATTCTTGTTCGCAATTCCTAGACTCGAAAGCAAATGGCTTGCTAATTTTATTCAAGTTCTAAATGCCAGGTGCGAGCATCAGATGGCCCAGCTACAGCGACCATTCTTTAGTAGGTGTGATATTTGTGAGGGACTCTTTAATTCAAATTTTGCTTAGGACAAGTGTCGACTGTCATAGATAAAAAATAAAAGTACTAATTTAAGTCGAAAGTTGGAAAATTTACAAGTCTCTGCTGATCGATGATCGGGTAAAGAAATTAAAATCATTTGTTCGGGGTATTCGGAGAAGACACGCTATCTTTTCCAAGCGAATGGTTCAATCAAAAGGTGCTGCAGCATGGCATAAGATTAAGCAGAGCATTGCATTTGAAGAAGACGGATTTATAAAAGTGCTAGCATGTCATCGGAGATCGCTAGTAGACGTTCGACAGTGTACTCGTTTGGATCCATTTCGCACTTCTGATCAATGCAATGCAATTGCGATTAATTCTCGAGCTTCTTCTGGCGGCTGTTATTGTAGCTGAGATCAGTAGCGCAGCACAATATTCCGATCGGATTAGTGGCTGGCTTGGGGGGGACTACACGGTGGTCCGGAAGCTGTACGATGACTGTCAAAACAAAGACGATTTTATTGGGTGTCTAAAGGAAAAGGCATTGGCAGCGATGACTAAGGCACTTCAACAAGATTCTATAAAGGTAATGGATGGATTAACGCTGGAAAAACAGAATTCAACGGAGAAACAAAGCATCATCGGATTCACTGATGCGCGGACACTAAATACTCTTTCTAAATTGGACAGATCACTACTGGAGAAAGTGGATCTCCTTTTACGAACACATGTTTTGAAAATTGACATGAACGAAAGTCGTGGTAAAAAGAAAAAGGGCGGTGGTGTGAAATATGTGGTGGCTGCTTTATTGACTGCGATGGGCATCGCGGGTCCAATTGGATTAAAAGCATTAGCGGCGATCGCCGTTAAAGCTCTAGTGATAAGTAAAATTGCCTTGACCATAGCCAGCATAATTGCTCTCAAGAAATTGTTCTCCCATGATCATCAAGAAGAGACTAGTTTTCAAGTTCATGCCGGGGATCATAATCGGTAAGTTCTTTTAATATTTTATTGTTATTGTAATTGTTGTTATTGCAATTGTCAATATTTAAAGGCGGACCGGGTACGTGACACGATCTGTGACGAAGGCTGCTAATGGTGGAACTGCTGCAACTGGCGTGGACCCATATCGTTATTATTATGAATATCACTAATAGAATGTAAGACTATCGTAGATCGACATTGTACATTCATTCAACATGACTTCAGATACAGCTAATCACACCAAAGATTAACGTACTTTATTTATTTATTGCTAGTTGTAAGCATTTGTATTGTTAATTTATAAGTTACATTAGAGTTGATATGTTTTAGTCCATTAACCGAGATAAATTGTTATATTTTCAAATGTTTTTTGGATTGCATGAAATTTAGTTTAGGAATGGAACTATGGATGACTTCGCGAGAAGTGTCTAAAATTAAAGATCACGTCAGCATTTTTTGCTAATACGAGATTTAAAATTTAAGAAGGAATTTGAATGGGTAAGTCGAGTAAACATATATATATAATAATTTTTTTCTTTTCTTAAAAAATATAATTGTTAAAACCCACCTAAGCCAAGAAAAGCTAAATCTATGTAAGTTTTCCATTGTTATATACTATGCACATTTCGACTGACATATCCTTATTTACGATTCAATCACCAGAACTACTGGCGATTTTTCTTAACTTCTTTTTTATTTCTGTGAGATATCGCCGTACTGTACCGCAGTCATTCTTCATCTGTGTGTGCGACTTCCCGTCCATAATCTATCCATTTATCTACGGACGATCGACGCATATGGAGAACTAATGGTATTCCGGATATTTGGTTAATAGGCCCTGAAAATTAAATCCTTGGATGAACTCATTGCTCTCGCATCATGTCCTCTAATCAAATTATCCTCTATAAAATTATCTATCTTGTTTATGTCAGCCCCATTATATAAAGCCTCATTGAGATAGTGTGGGGTACGTGTTGATGTGCCACGCGGTTCACTCGAATCTCCATCGAGTTGTTCCGACGAAAGATTGTCACCAAAAGGAAGCACCGAAAGCAAAGATAAAAAATAACGACTGACTGAAAAAGGGATGAAGATGGGTAATTTAATTTTTGCACACAGGATAACCAATAGAGATCATACTTCTGCTCTCTCATTGCCACGCCCGTCGATGTGTGGTGAGTACATCGGTTAATTCGATGGTCGACGAACATGGGAGAATGAGAGAACAGAACCACAATGTGCAATGACCTCGGGGTGGGTTTGGTTGTGGGTGCATGCATCAATACAGCTCTGAGGAAAACCCATTGACCTAATTCGGTGAATATGGTGATCTCAGAGTGCATTGAACTGTAGGAAGACAGAACTGTGAAGGAGAGGAAAATTTAGCTGCTGATCCTCAGCGAATGTAGTGTCTGGAGAAAGTGAATAGGACGCCGAGTTGGCTAGGGAAATCTGATCTTGGGAACTAAATTAAATGCTTTGATAATTTCCCCAGCAGTTACATGATTGTGCAACCGCGTCGTTTGATAAGACTATGCCGTTGCTAACCGACATGATGCGATTTCCGGCGGAAATGTCATGGGTTAGCGAAATGGGGTTGCCGTATGGCGAAAAGATAGCTAAACTCAATTATGCATTATCTGCATAGGATAATGAGTTTAGCTATGCGTCCGTTTAACATGATTTACAGGTGGAATAGCTTATAAGGGCAGAAATGACGGGCTGAAAGCCGTCGAAATAAGGCATGAAATTGTGGGTTGGTTCTCCATGTGGTAAAGAGAATCCCCACAATCGTATTTTTTACAGTCGTATGCCGGAACCCGATAAAAACCAAGGCAACTTCTGAGGCCTTGCTTTTCAAAACCTGAATCTTCCCTTTTTCCCTTTTTTAAACATTTTTTTTATTTTCTTTCTATATTCTTAGTTTCTAAATTAAAGGCTAGACAAAAAATGCTTAAATTCTAGCTTAAATAGCTTATATAATAACTTACAGGTCCTTCGCAGACGCTCTAAGCTAAACATTACTTAATATTTGTATAATTTGCCTTTCGGCGACAGAACTTTGGGGCAATACTTATAATTATTTGAAAGACAAAGAAAAATTTGAAAAACTTTGTCAATTTTTTTTGTTTTTTTTTTCTTAAAATTTAACTTACTTAACTTACCTAAACTGATCTACTTTTTTTTTTTTTTTTTTTTTTTTAATGTAAAATCACTTAGCTTAACTTAACTTAAATCTTATACTACCCTAATTCTAGAAAAGCTAAGTCTATGTAAGCTAGCTGATGATAGTGTGATTCTATACCGACTTTGGTATCCAGGTCTTTATATGCCATTCAACCACCAGAACTGTTGACGCTGTCTAATACTATCGTCCCGGTCTCTGTGGGAGATAGCCCTACTGAAGCGCAGGAGCTCTTCTTCGGTGCGCGTTACTTCCCGGTCGTAGCGAAAACCTGAATCTTCTCCAATAGATATGGACCTCATAACTGATAATTGGACTGATGAGGCCCATGTAGCATATAACTCTAACTCGATTTTCTAGTTGGCTGCTGTAAAATTGCTTTTTTATTATAGCAAAATTTCTCATTGTTTTGACCAAAGCAGCTTACATGGGCATGTTAAAGTATGGCAACTGGTCCAGCCAAATGCCCAGGTATTTAACTACATTTTTACTCTCTATTGTCCGTTCGTAAGACCCCATGATAACTAATTTTCACTAATTTTTCCTTCTATGCCAAGTAGCCATATACAACGGTGTTCCAAACAAGATAACATTTTTGGACTTTGATTTTGAGTTTCTATTCGTCTCAGTAGCTCTGAACTTCGTTGATGTCCCGCTGCAATTGGCTGTTAATGATCTCAATTTTCGGGGCTGATCTGTAGATTATGAGATCGTCTGCACACACAATGGCTTGATGTGTAGTGCCTATTAAGTCGCTAGTGTATATGCTGTAGTGCTCCGGAAGCCCTACCATCCTCCCACAATCCCAATATATATATTCCATCATTACCCAATAACAATATACAAAAACCCATATCCTCATATAATATACACATTTCCCATATAATATACGTTTTCTCATAAAACCCAAATAATCCAAACGATTTCTCATATAATAATACATATTTCATTATCACGCCATTTAATCCAAACGATTTCCCATATAATACTACATAGCGGTTGCTTAACAGAGTGGCCTCAGAATCGTCACCAAGTAAATATAGTAAATACTTAAGTGGCGATTCTGAAATCAAATCGAGCATTTTTCCAAATATACATACCCCATATCCCAATATACATATCCCATCCATCATCACACTTTCCTAAACGATTTCCAAAAAATCGTTGTCCTATGTACATAGCAGCTGCAATAGCGTTTGCTTAATATGGTGAACCCAGAATCATCACCAAGTAAAGATAGTAAATACCCTATGTGACGATTCTGAAAAGAAATTCAGCAAAATAAAATATTATTGTGGCACAAGCGATAAACCTACAATCGAGCTAACGGTATCAGTTTGACTTCGTTCATGAGAAAGAAACTTCTCGAAGAAGAAAATGAAAAAGAGAAAGTTTGTACTTTCGTAGAAGGCAGTAGAATTTCAACCACAAGAGGGTGCGAACGTTTTGTGTCTGTCCACAAAAAATTAATTTAGTTTTGTTATAATTAGTTCGGCTCTCATATACAAATACTTGTGGTTATATATTGTTTTAACTAAACAGAACTGTTTTGTGTTGATTACATTTGAATTAAATATTGTTATTTATGTGTAAAATCTGAAAATACAATACTAACTATACAATCAGTTTATCGACCATTAACTCATTTTTACAGACAATTTCTATCTTACTCCCTCCCTTATGGTGCCGCTAAAAGTGTAATTAAAAGCTGCTATTAAGTGTTAAGACGTCTCGTTAAAATAGCGTCCGGGCTCTTCCCTCGGCCGTGGCGAGGAAGCACGGCGATTGGAGTTAAACAATGCTGAAAGGAACCGGAGATAGTACCGCTCCCTGTTGCAGGGCGTTCTTTATTTTAAAAGCAACGTTGAATGCCACGTTTCCGCCTTTGACAATACATTTTCTATCCTTTAACATGCTATAAAGTATATATAGTCGGGTTTTATGTCATACTGGCAAGAATCACACCGTACGCAGAAGAAATATTGGGAGACTACCAATGCGGATTCCGTCGGAACCGGTCAACAAGCGACCAGATGTTCACAATAAGGCAACTGCTGGAAAAGAAGTGGGAATACGGATAGACGGTTCACCAACTGTTCGTGGACTTCAAAAAAGCCTACGACTCAGTCGCAAGGCAAAGACTCTACCATATTGTGGTTGAGCTGGGGATCCCGAAAAAATATGCCGCCCTCATTCAAACTTGCATGAACGAAAACGAAGGGCGAGTTAGAATAGAAAACCACCTCTCAGAACCATTTGAAATCCGGGACGGACTAAAACAAGGGGATGGCCTCTCACCATGCCTTTTTAACCTTGTCCTCGAGTATGTTATCAGAAAGGTTCAAGACAACAACACGGCCGGATCATCCCTGAACGGGGTCACACAAGTGCTCGCGTATGCGGACGACATCGCCGTTCTGGGCGATAATCTCGAAATTATAAGTAAAAACTGTGAAATCATCATGCAAGCAGCAGAAAAGGTGGGCCTAGAAATAAACGAAGACAACACGAAATACATGATTACGACGAAAGCAGGTGGACCTCAGAGAACACATATAAACGTCAGAGGCAAGACATTTAAAAATGTTAAAGAATTTAAATATCTGGGAACGGTACTGACGACCAGAAACGAAACGTCAAACGAAATTAACAAAAGACTACATTCCGGCAACGCTAGTTGGCATGCAGCCAGTAAACTATTAAAATCCAAACTGCTATCACGTAATATAAAGCTCCGTGTCTATAGAATCATAGTCATGCCGATTGCTCTATACGGATGCGAAAAATGGGCTCTCACAAAACGGGAAGAGAACAAATTCTGCGTATTCGAGAATAAAGTACTAAGGGGTATATTTGGCGGTAAATATGACGAGGAGGCAGGACAATGGCGGCAACTCCACAACCACGAATTGGAAGAGCTATACCGCAAACCTACAATAGTGAGAGTGATCAAGTCGCGATGATTAAGATGGGCCGGACATGTAGCGCGAATGGGCGATGATAGGATCGTGCATAGAATTCTTGACGGTAAACTAACGGGGAAGAGATCGACAGGACGGCCACGACGGAGATGGGAGGACAATGTTAGATTGGACCTCGAGGAGATCGGATCGGATGATCGAACGTGGAAGGAGAGCGCACAGGACAGGGAACAATGGCGGAGCCGAGTCGGTGAGGTCATGAACTTCCGGGTTCCTACAGGCCAGTAAATAATAATAATAATAATAAAAATTTATTTATTTTACTTGTAAAATAGTCCTTCGATCCACACAGTGTCGAAGGCTTCCTCCATGTCAATCAGACCGGCACTTGCGCACTGGTTCTTGCATTTATTCTATCGAATATTCGGCGCCACTTTGGCTAGTGCATGGGAGATTTCGTGTGTTACCTTAAACCAAACTGATTATTTGGAATAATGCGATTGTCCTCAACCCATTTTAGCAGAGCTTTATTTACAATCTTCTCAAATGCTTTACTAAAACTCGCTAATAAGCTAATCGATCGTAGGTTCAATGGATTTGAGCTATCCTTTCCCTTTTTTTGGGACAGGTTGTACGATGGCCGTTTTCCAGCGCTTCGGATGGGGGTCTGTGCGGGTTGTAATACTCCGCGCCGAGCTTTAACGGTAATCCCGAGAGAAGAGCGCGGGGAGTTGTGTACGTAAAATAAAAGAGCAAAATATTTTTTCATAATTCTCAATAACGAGCTTTATTTTTATTTAAACCGAAAGTTCAGGGGTGGTCGAAGCGATTTTGCACGAAGGTAAAATGGACACCCGATACATATGATCTGCTTTCGGCCAGCGGTTTGGCCTCTGGAATGCTACTGATCATGAAATTGAAATGCACTCCCCTTTTATAGATTTTGGAGTTGACTTTTGTCAACTATTTTAATGTCAAAATTCCAAGAAACACACATAATGACTTAGTGCTTCGATTGGAATTTTGTTCTGGGAATGGTTTGAGGATTTTGTTGGATAGATTCTGGGAAGGGGAACCATGAAATGCGTTTTGAATTTAGCATTTCATGATGTCAAGGTTTTTAGGAATTGACTCAATGTATGATGAATTAACTTTTGGTTAAATTCGTTGTACATGTGACTCAATATGGAATTTGGATGTGTTATGTGGAATTGAATCAATGTGCGACAATTGACTTTTGGTTTAATTTATCGCTCATTGATTCAATATGAAATTTGGGATTTGCGTTAGGATTTTTGATGTTATTGGGGATTTGGATAGGGGTAGCGATTTAGGATCGCTACAGGGTTCTTTAAAGCATTCACAAAGAACCACCCATTCCTTTTAAATTAACCTGTCTTCCACTTACCATGTAATGCCATGCTACTTACCTGCAAATGAGCAGCGTAACCTACTCTGCATCATCTTCCACCTGAAAGCAAAACCCTAGCATGCATACACCTCATTAGACTATTCAGTTCATAATATACGAACCACCATATCCCCTATCGGCTCAGCTCGTCAGCAATCATAATCACCAAGCATACGCCAATCTTTCAGCGTGTTCTTGTGCCAACAATCCGTTGGTCCAAGAAGACACGCCGACCAGTGCACTTGTTGACACAGCTGCAGCCGATAATTTTCCTACCATTGAATCGGACACGATTATGATTGCTATTCCAACAACCATACCCATCGTGTCCCTTCTACCAATTCCTAATCAAACATTGCCCCCATATCCATCAGGTTGCCAACAGAGCAACCAATTTCTAATTATCAGCCATCAACCGAGTATAGGATTAAACATGAATACGATTGTTATTTAAACAATCGCACTCACGACCATGTCACATGTACCACCACATGAACCCTAGCCATTGACTTGGCAAACTAATCTCCGGTCGACCTATCGTCACCGAAAATCCTATAGCCTTCAACGGCATGATCCTGGGCGATTGAGTAAACCCCAAAATATTCCCATGTCGCATTGGTTAAACTAAACAATGCGCATCCCAGCGACGAACTCCGAAATACTGTTTCTGTTTACTTAAGACACTGAAAGCTATTTCTTCCTTCGGCAATCGTCATGATTTATTTACAACAACGATGCTGGCAGTCCTAATGCTTGTTCCTTTGTTTGAACAAGTGCAGGCTCGATCGATGTCTGCACTTCTAGCAAAGGGTATTGTACCTGACCACCACGGCATGGAAAATTCCGCTGGTAAAAACTCCAATTCGATCGACCATTGGTGATTACCAAGGAGAAGATCGGATTGGCTATCACGCGATCGATAGAAATTTCCAGCCGCTAGCGGATGTGGAGTGAAACGGTCATCGTGGAGTAAGATTTGAACCGCTGAGCCAGAGACACGTATAGTGGGCGTAGTGTAAATGTTCGCGTTTTTCAAGTACTCAATGGCAAGAGTCGGAGGTACACAGTCGAGGAGGCCGGTTTTGAATGAGATGAATATCGAGTCGTGAAAAGTTAGTCTGTTGACTGTTTTAAATTACCCCAAGTCAGCCTACAGTGCCTGTCCAAACTTAAATTCTTGTGAACAGAGAAGAAAAACAAAGGAACAGTGTATAACTAAGAATGTAAAGACCGCATCTGAATCACTGCATCGAAATTAACGTAGAATTCCGTGCTAGTGTTCTTGTTATCAATTGGAGTAGTCACATAATGTTTGCAATAAAAATCCACATCAAGCAACTAATAACAACGTGTTTTATTGTACCTCTTTATCTCGTGTGAACAATTTCTTTCGGGGTTATTGGAACAATTACGTGGAATGTATGTGAAACAGTGTCCGTGTCGACACACACTATATACATTACCCACAGGTCATTATTTAAGGCGTTGTTATACAGGATTGTGTATATATCCATTGTCATTGGGGACGGTGTTTGAGTGTGACGTTGGGTACTCCATCGATTCCTGCTGATTGTTTGTTTCTCAGTGACTCAAAAATATCCCGGATTTCTTCCTTAGTTGTTAACAGCCTATTAGACCTGTCGGTGGTGATAACGGCACTTGCCTTTATTCTGTCGCTGAATTCGATAAAAATAAAATGACTAGTATAAGAGGTAAATGTATAATAATTAGTCGTGTAAGCGAATAAATTATAATATACTGTATAAACATAGTGCATAGTTTTAGGGTTAGTGCTATAAGAACTTGTAGTATATTGGGTACAAGTGTTTATAGTATGCGATTTTGCATTATACGAGTTTGAAATATAAGAGCTTGTAGTACAAGATTTTGCAGTAGAAGAGTTTACCGTATACAAGTTTGCGGGCTTATAAGAGATAATAAGGTATGGTTAATAGCGTACGGGTGAATGGTACAACATTAAACCGTTATAGTAGTGTGTTTGACTCTTACGACCCTATAGCTTTTGCGACAATAGTGAAGAGCATGTGAGTCGAACCCACGCTATCGGTTAGAATTACTAAAAGATAGATTCAAAGCTCAACGCACCAGGCCACTGCCGCGTGTACGAATTCGATTTCTAAACTCGAGTACACTCAACTGATGTGGAATTGTTATGTTATCGCTATGGTATACGGCTCTGAGGCTTTTGCTTATTCGATTTTCGTTCGGTGTTCTTCACTATTTGCTTGTGTATTGTTATTGTCTGGGTATCTGTTAGAAATGCCACAAATTCATAAAGCCACATGGATATCACCCGACGGAGTAATGCGTAACCAATTGGACCACTTTCTCATAGACAAAAGACCATTCGAACATCCTTGACGTAAAATCACATAGAGGAACAGATTGCGACTCCGATCATATTTTAGTGATGGGCAAAATTAGAAGTCGGTTCGCGGAAAAATCTCACGGGCAGTTACGGGAGACGAGCAGGAAGTTCGACACTAATAAACTAAAAGACCTGTACAAAAGGGCTGACTATCAAGACGAACTAACGAACAGATTTAGCATCCTAGAGAATGGGAGCAGTGACGAAGAGGAAGCCAATAATGTGGACACTAAATGGACATCGATCAGAGACACAATTAAACAAACCAGTCCAAAATGTATTAGGATTTAAGAAAATAATTAAGTCCAAGCCTTGGTTTGACGATGAGTGCAGGTCGAAGATCGAACAACGTAAGCACCACAGAGTGATCCACTTAGCAAGATATGATGAAGTCACATTCAACGATACACAGTGACCGAGTGCGGACGTGTCTAGCGAGTAAGTAAAATAGAATAAGAGGAACAAATAAAAAATTATATGAAAAATGAAATGGAAATGAGGAAGTCAACGCAGAAAGATACGCGACAATTCGGAAAGAGACAATGACATTTTTCAAACGCAAAAAACGCGAATGGGATAAGACTCGGATCGTAAAAATCATAGAAAATGCCAGAGCAAAGAACATCAGATGTATGTATGCCGACATAAACTCGATTAGAAATGTCTACCGAGGGAGAGCCAAGATAATTCGAGACACCAACGCCTGTCTGGTCACAGAAACAAACAATATCGTGACAAGATGGGAGCAGTACTTTGAAAACCTGCTCAATGTGCACACCCATCAACCACATATAAACGGAGCCAGATATACTTATAGCCGAGCCTCAGATCCCAGAGTCCACTCTCAACGAAGTTGAAGATGCAATAAATCGATTGAAAAACAACAAGGCTTCCGGAGTTAACTGCATACCGGCAGAGCTTATGAACCATGAAGGAGTTGCAAACGCTCGAAAGATCCACCAACTGATTAAAAGTATATGGGATAGGGAAGTCACGCCGGAAGAACGGAATACCTATATACATAACAGTCGTTCTGATCCTCAAAAAAGGTGACAGATCTAACTGGAAAAACTGCAGAGGAATATCATTGCTGCCAACCACATACAAAATACTAACATACTAACAAATGTCATACTGGCGAGGATCACACCGCACGCAGAAAAAATACTGGGAGACTACCAGTGCGGATTCCGTAGGAACTGGTCAACAAGTGACCAAATGTTCACAGTAAGGCAACTGCTGGGAAATAAGTGGGAATACGGAGAGACGGTTCACCAACTGTTCGTTGACTTCAAAAATGACTACGACTCAGCCGCAAGGCAAAGACTCTACCATATTGTAGTTGATCTGGGAATCTCGAAAAAATATGCCGCCCTCATTCAAATTTGCATCAACGAAAACAGAGGGTGAGTTAGAATAGAAAACCACCTCTCAGAACCATTTGAATTCTGGGACGGACTAAAACAGGGAAGATGACCTCTCACCGTGTCTTTTTAACCTTGTGCTCGAGTATGTCATCAGAAAGGTTCAAGACGAGAACATGGTCGGATCATCCCTGAACGGGTCACACAACTGCTCGCATTTGCGGATGACATCGCCGTTTTGGGCGATAATCTAGAAACTGCCAGTTAAAGCAGTGATATCATCATGCAAGCGGCAGAAGAGGTGGGCGTAGAAACAAACGAAGACAAAACAAAATACATGATTACGGCGAGAGCAGGTGGACCTCGGGGAACACATATAAACGTTAGAGGCTAGATATTTGAAAAAGTTAAAGAATTTAAATATCTGGAAACGGTACTGATGGCTAGTAACGAAATGTCGAAGGAAAGTAAGAAAAGACTACACTCCGACAACGCTAGTTGGCACCAAGTCAGTAAACTGCTGAAATCCAAACTGCTAATACGTAACATAAAACTCCGGGTATATAGAACCATAATCATACCGATTGCTCTATATGGATGGGAAACATGGGTTCTCACAAAACGGGAAGAACACAAATTCTGCGAATTCGAGAATAAAGTTATAAGGGGTACCTTTAGAGGTAAATATGACGAGGAGGCAGGACAATGGAGGGAACGCCACAACCACGGTTTGGTAGAGATATATCGCAAACCTACAATAGTGAGTGTTGAATCAGGCCTCTTTTGACCTGATGTATTTCGTTCGCTGTACCGAACTGTTGCTCAAACCTATTGTACACTAGAGTGCAACACCCTTAGTGTGATAAGTTGTATGGCGATATTCGGGCGCAACGCCACTAAATATCTAAAAGAATCCTGAATATTTGGGCGCAACGCCACTAAATATCTCATAGGATAAAAATTAGCTGAAATATGAGAAATGAGAACACGCCGGGGTTACTGTCGGATGCATTCTAATTTTATTTTTCCAATCCTTAAGCTATATATACAATTTGCTTATACTACTACTCTTACATCTAATCGATACAAAAATCATGCTCGCCGCAGAGCATTACTAATACATACATCGAATCGTATCTCTAATTTTGACTACAGGATTTCAAAATTCCTGTTTACAATAGACATGAGTACGAAACAAAGACAATAGGAAGGAGAGTTCCTATAATACACACCAATTACTGGTGTACACAGAAAACAAGGAAAAAAAAAGGACGCACATTCTTGCACAAAAAAATTAAAAACATTGCATTGATGGTGGTCCCTTTTTGCGGTGGCGGCGATTCAATTAACACCTTCTGGTGTTAAAGATGTTTGCTGATGGTTATTGTGATTTGCCGGTTGCGGGCAACTGTGGATGATGACGGCATGCAAATATACTCGGGTTTATGGCCGAGTCATAAATCGTGTGGTGCAAGGAAGTACGGCGGCTAGTGTTTTATCATGCTCGTAAACATGATAATGGTACCGCACAAATGGCGCCGCATGATCTCATAAACATACTCCCCCCGTTGAATAACAATTCAACCCTGAAGCATGACTGGTGGGCCGATGATCCTGATCGTTGACCATTCGGCGTCGTTTGTAAGGGGAATCCTCGTGTTTGGGCGATTCATCCGTTGTAGATGCTGGGCAAGAGAAGTCGCTGGGGTTGTCGCACTCGATTGGCAGTGGCGCTAGGCGGTGAATGGGTCTCCGAACCACTCCGGAAGATGTTCGCACGTCCACTACTCGAATTAGGCCGTCATCCCCTGGGTGTGTGCCAAGTACTCGGCCGAGCTTCCAACGCAAGGGTGGGGTATTATCTTCCTGGATGATGACCATTGTCCCTGTGTTAATGTTATGGACTCGCTGTTTCCACTTACTTCTATCCTGTAGTTGGTGTAAATATTCCACATGCCATCGTCTCCAAAATTGGTGTTTCAACTGTGTGACCAATTTCCAGCGTGTGGGTAATTTCACGTTTAGCGGAACAGCGTGAGCATCCACATGTGCGGTCAGAGGCTCTCCAATGAGAAAATGCCCCGGAGTGAGTGCCGATAAATCGTTTGGGTCGTCGGATACTGGGGTAAGAGGCCGGGAATTCAAAATGGCTTCGACTTCCGTAATGATGGTTTGCAACTCCTCGTATGTGAGGGATGCTGCATGCAGTGATGATCGCATCAAGTGTTTTGCTGATTTGACCGCCGCCTCCCACAGTCCTCCAAAATGCGGGGCTCGGGCCGGTATCAGATGAAATTGTGTTCCCCTGGTGCTGAGAGATGAGGTCACTTTGTTGATAGCTCCTTCTGACGCTAACAACTCTCCGACCTCTCTCAGTTGATTACGCGCTCCTACAAAATTAGTAGCGTTGTCACAATATAGGTGAGAGCAATTTCCACGTCTCGATGAAAAGCGCTTGAGAGCGCCGATGAACCCTTCTGCTGAAAGGTCCGTTACCAACTCCAGATGGACCGCCTTTGTCGCGAAGCAGCAGAACAGAGCTATGTAGCTCTTTTGGGGTCGCTTACCCCTGATGTGAAAGTGGGTCTGGAACGGTCCACAAAAATCGACTCCTGCGTTTGAGAATGGACGAGCGGGTTGTACTCGAGTGACGGGTAGGTTCCCCATGATCTGTGTCAATAATTTTGGGCGGGTTTTTGCGCAAAATACACAGTGCTGGACGATGGTGCGTGTGAGGTTCTTTCCCTTGGTTGGCCAATAATTTTGCCGCGTCACTGCGAGTAAGCCTTGTGGGCCGATATGCCTATGTTCCATGTGCAATTCTCGGATGATGATTGTTGTGATGACGTGCGTATGCGGTAGAATAATGGGGTGCTTGGACTCATAAGATAGGTTAGATGATCCAAGTCGCCCGCCTACTCTCAGCAGTCCGTCAGAGTCGAGGAATGGGTTCATGGCACTGAGGGGACTCGATCGAGCTGGCTCGCCGTGCTGGTGGATGTGTTTCAGTTCCCCTTCCAATTCCTTCCTCTGTATTGCGCGCAGGATCTTAACCCGAGCGTTGGCAAGTTCCGTTGGTTGTAAAGACCCGAAGACACGGCTTCGTCGGTGGGTCGGGGTTCCAAAACGCAACATGTATGCCACTATACGTTGAAGTCGCTGGAACGAGTTCCTATGGTTGATGCGGTCGATCGTCTGATCCTCTGCTTCAATTGACAAAGCGACAGTGGCCGTACGTTTGCGTTCCACGTCGCAGTCCTTCTTCCTAATATATGCGGGTGGCCAATGTTTCTCGTCCCCATGTAGGAAGAATGGGCCGTGGAACCAAATAGCACATGCACTTAGTTTATCCGGATCCACCCCCCTTGATAGCGGATCGGCTGGGTTGTCCTTTGATCTAACATGCCGCCATTGTGCAGGTACACTATGTTGGTGTATGGTAGCTATCCGATTGGCTACGAATGTTTGGAACTCAGCCGCTGTTGAATGGATCCATGCTAACACGATCTCTGAGTCTGTCCACAGATAGGTCGGAATGTTGTCTTGTCGTAGGTGCCGTTGCACCTTTCCACACAGGGTGGCCGCTAACTCTGCCGCACAGAGTTCCAGGCGAGGAATGGTCACTCGCTTAGGTGGAGGTGGGGCCAACCTCGTTTTTGAGCATAATAGATGAACGTGAATTAGTCCATCCGATCCCGTTGATCTTAAGTATACGGCAGCTCCGTACGCCTTCTCGCTAGCGTCTGCAAACACATGTAATTGAGGATCTTTGGTAATTGCTCCACCGCATACATGTCGTCGAACCTTTAGACTCTCGATCGTCTTAAGATTCTCGCGGAATTGAAGCCACCTGGTTTGGAATTCCATTGGGAGTGCTGCATCCCAATCTTGTTGTAATCCCCACAACTCTTGGAGGAATCTCTTGGCGATGACTGTTACTGGCGCAATCAGTCCTAGTGGGTCGAATATTCGAGCAATGTCGGAGGCTACGGTGCGTTTTGATGAACGTATTCTGGGTGGCAGGTTAACTCGGACTCCAAATTCGTCTACTTTTGGGAGCCATATTAACCCTAATGTTTTGATGGTGGTATCCTCACTGTTGCTAAAGTCCAGTTCGACTTCCTGGTCTGTGGTTGGAATATGTTCCAGGAGTTTTGGATGATTCGCACACCACTTTCGCAATTTAAAGCCTCCTTGGCTCAATAGCGCCGTCAATTCCTTTTGCATTACACCTGTTGTGATCAGGCTGTTGGAGCCAGTCATGACATCGTCCACGTAGAAGTTGTTTTTGATAATTTCTGCTGCATGTGGGAACTGTGGAGAGGCCTCCTCACCTAACTGACGTAGGCACTTGATGGCCAGGTATGGTGCTGAAGTTGTGCCATAAGTTACCGTATTGAGCTGGTAACATTTTAATGGTTGCTCGCGATTAGCTCGCCACCAAATCAGTTGGTATTGCTTATCAGCGGGCCTGATGCTGATCTGCCGATACATCTTCTCGATATCTGCTGTGAACACGTATCGTGGGAGTCTAAATCGGAGCAGCACGGCAAACAAGTCCTCCTGTAAAGCTGGTCCGGGATGCAAAATGTCGTTCAACGATGTATTAGTGGTTGTCTTTGCCGATGCATCAAATACCACTCGTAATCGTGTAGTGGTGCTGTCTGGCTTCAACACGTGATGATGAGGAATGTAATATTGCGGCGACGGAATCTTCATCGCATCTACTGGTTCCATATGTCCCAACTCGAGGTATTCCTTCATAAAGGTCCTATATTGGTCGTAGATCTCAGAGTTCCTTTCCAAACGTCGTTCTAGGGACAGGAACCGATTGCGTGCTAGTTCCTTGGAATCTCCTAGCATTTGTGGGTCGCTGGCAAATGGTAGCCCAACAGTAAAGCGGCCCACGGAATCTCTGATGCGATGCTGGCGAAATAATGTCTCACATTGTTGTTCTTTAAGTGAGAGTCGTCGTTCCTGACCGTCCGCCGGATTATCCAATTCCCAAAATTGTTGGATGGCCCTTTTGATGCCTTCTTCGTCACTGGATGTTGATGGGTTGGTCCGGCGACAATCCAACCGAGGCGGGTATTCTGGAGCACCGGAAGTGTTGGTCCTAGTTTAATTTGACCAACGGATAATAATGAGAAGAAGTGTTCGGCTCCCAGCAGGACATCGATCCTGCCTGGGTGTTGGAACTCTGGGTCTGCTAGCTGGACATTCAATGGGAGCTTCCAAGCGGAAATGTCGATTTCCTGACTTGGCTGTGGCGAACTGATCGTGCCGATCACATACGCTTCGAGTCGCGTGGAGAACTTCGTTGTGGTGGCAGTGAGCTCCATATTCACGCGTCGCTGGGATCTTTGGGGTACGTCCCCGATGCCGTGTATCGTCAAATTCGTTGATTTTGTGACTAATGCTAGTCTCTTGATGACTCGTTCACTGATAAGGTTGACTTGTGACCCTGAGTCCAAAATGGCGCGGCATTCGATTGTTCGGCCATTGCTGCTTGACAGCTTTACCCGAGCTGTACCGAGGAGTGTTAATTTCTTGACGGACGAGCTCACTGTCGATGCTCCCAAAGACACCGATTGTGTTTGGTCCTTGAGCTGAGGTTGGGAACTCGACTCCGAGGTCGGAGCTCGATGTGTATTGTTTGTAGGATGCAGCAACGTGTTGTGCTTTTGATTGCACTCCTTGCATCTAGTTTTTACACATCTGTCTGCAAAATGTCCCTGCTGGAGACAATTACGACATAGCCTTGCCTTGCGCACGATGTCCATCTTCTTTTCCGTTGTCAGTTGTTGGAATTGCTGACATTGATAAAGGGCATGTGCCTTTTCACAGGCAGCACACTGTTGTTCCTTCTTGAATGTGGCCTGGGATACTGAAGACGTCAACGTTGTTCGGGATTTGTGTTCATCCTTCTTATGATCCTTGGACCCGATTGCTTCCAGAGATTGGAAACGCACTTCCAGAAATGCCAACAGCTCCTTGATGGATGGGATCTCTTTTGGTTTTGCCAGGCCTTGCTCGAACAGGGAATGGGTGTTGCGGTCCAATTTTTGCAACAATATGTTCCCTAAAAGAGCATCCCAACTGCTGGTGTCGACGTTGAGGTTCTTCAAACCTAGAAGACATTCCTGCGTAGTGTCATGCAGGGCCTTTATGTGCGCGCAATTCGACCCAGTCGTCGACTGTGATGGCTGGGACAAAAGTTTATTGATGAGTGAACCAACCAGTAGTCGGTGGTTCTCGAAACGATTCTGCAGCATCTGCCATGCCGCATCATACTGGTCGTTTGATGTGGTAAAATGTCGGACCAATCTTTCGGCTTCTCCGGTCAGATTGGTTTTCAAATACCACATCTTTTGGCAATTACTTAATGGCTGCTTGTGCACCATTTCTCCGAACAGATCGGCAAATTGTCTCCACGTTGAATAATCCCCATCAAATTTTGGGATGGTGATCTTCGGCAATTGGCCGCTTGGTACCGAGGGGATCTGTCTCTGTTGTTGTTGGCTCGTCTCATGTTGAGAGCTGCGTAGACTGGCCAATGAGAACACGACTTGTTCTTCTAGTTCTTGATGGGTGAGGCTGTCGTACCCTATCGTCTCAGGATCGTCGACCAGCTCTCCAATCCGTAGATGTAACTCTTCTAGATCTGCCCAGAGCCTTGTGATGGTCGAGAATTGGAGTTCCTGATGGAAGCTCATTTGTGCTGTTCCTCTCATTGTTCGCGCTCTGTCAAGCGTCCGAATGAGCGTCTCCTTCTTCAGCTTGTATCGTCGTATACTTCTAATGGCCTCCTGGGCAGTGCTGTCGTCTTCCATATCCTGGCCGTCTGTTTGTGGGCTGCATACCGAGTCATTTGCACCTTCGGACTGCCGTTTTATTGGCGCCGTCGCCATCAATTGTTGGTACATCGATTGTACCTGTTCGAATGTATTAAGGCGGATATAGTCGTGATCCTCCTTAATGCTCTCGATAATCTCTAAATGATTATCGTTGAATTGCGTCCATGCCGTCCTGGCTTTATTCATTAACGCGTCGGTCCATTTCTTGCCACTGGCTGCCTGAAGCTTGGTCAGCTCGCGTTGTAAGGCCTTTTGCCTGGCTAGGACCTTGGTTATTTCACGGGCGTCCATGCTCCGTTCCATTACCTTCTTTTCTGCTGAAAAGACGTGGTACTGTTAAGTGGGTATGTTCGCAAACACGTCCACAGATGTCTTCTACCTCGTTGGTAGTTTGTTGTGGCGAATGTGGATCGCTTACGGACGTGCTGTTGTTCACTGGGTGTGCTTCGCAAACACTCCCACGGATGTCGTCTACTGGCGGTAGTTAACTAGGCTGTCGATAGCCTAGGATGCGTGCTTCGTGAATAGTCTTCACTGATATTGCTCCTTACCTCCGGTGAGGGGGCAGCAACCAATGTGAAACTATCACGTCCACGGATGTCCTCTACCTTGATGGTAGTTTGCCTTGGCGAATGTTGATCGCCCAAGGATACGCGTTCTGTGACTAGTCTTCACTGATATTGCTCCTTACCTCCGGTGAGGGGGCAGCAACCAATGTGAAACTATCACGTCGGGGTCACCAAATGTTGAATCAGGCCTCTTTTGACCTGATGTATTTCGTTCGCTGTACCGAACTGTTGCTCAAACCTATTGTACACTAGAGTGCAACACCCTTAGTGTGATAAGTTGTATGGCGATATTCGGGCGCAACGCCACTAAATATCTAAAAGAATCCTGAATATTTGGGCGCAACGCCACTAAATATCTCATAGGATAAAAATTAGCTGAAATATGAGAAATGAGAACACGCCGGGGTTACTGTCGGATGCATTCTAATTTTATTTTTCCAATCCTTAAGCTATATATACAATTTGCTTATACTACTACTCTTACATCTAATCGATACAAAAATCATGCTCGCCGCAGAGCATTACTAATACATACATCGAATCGTATCTCTAATTTTGACTACAGGATTTCAAAATTCCTGTTTACAATAGACATGAGTACGAAACAAAGACAATAGGAAGGAGAGTTCCTATAATACACACCAATTACTGGTGTACACAGAAAACAAGGAAAAAAAAAGGACGCACATTCTTGCACAAAAAAATTAAAAACATTGCATTGATGGTGGTCCCTTTTTGCGGTGGCGGCGATTTAATTAACACCTTCTGGTGTTAAAGATGTTTGCTGATGGTTATTGTGATTTGCCGGTTGCGGGCAACTGTGGATGATGACGGCATGCAAATATACTCGGGTTTATGGCCGAGTCATAAATCGTGTGGTGCAAGGAAGTACGGCGGCTAGTGTTTTATCATGCTCGTAAACATGATAATGGTACCGCACAAATGGCGCCGCATGATCTCATAAACAGTGAGAGTAATCTAGTCGCGAAGATTAAGTTGGGCCGAACATGTAGCGCGAATGGGCAACGATAGAACCGTGCGTAGAATTCTTGACGGCAGACCAACGGGAAAGAGACCGGTAGGACGGCCGCGACGGAGGTCGGAGGACAATTTTAGGTTTGACCTTGAGGAGATCGGATCAGGTGGTCAAGCGTGGAAGGAGAGTGCATAGGACAAGGAACAATGGAGGAGTCGGCTCGGTGAGGTCCTGAACTTCCGGGTTCCTACAGGCCAATAAATAATAATAATAATAATAACCCATTCTTGATCGCACACTCATCCTCATTTTCCCATTCTCCCTGAGTTCATTGACTGTTGGGTAAATTCGCAAGAGTTTGTTCACCTTAGTGAGCGGGGAAATGTGGTTATCGCGAATTCCTTCTGCGAATTCCCACGCCGATATAATCACAATCCCCAGCGGCGTCCTTTGATGTCGCTAGACACGGCTATTCGCTGGGCAACAAAAACCCAGAGCCAGGTGAAGAGTATGAGAAATATACTTTTCAACCGACTATATTTCCTCTTATCGGAGTGCATTTTTCGTTCTGCACTCTGAAAGAAATTCAAATATGAAACGGGGTCATGGGGTCACACTCTTGGTTTCGCTTTCGTTGCAAGGGAAACCGAATCAATCCCGAAACAGTCTTGCTCTCCGTTGCAATTTTCCCATTCTCCCTGAGTTCATTGACTGTTGGGTAAATTCGCAAGAGTTTATTCACCTTAGTGATCGGGAAAATGGGAAAATGAGGATGAGTGTGCGATCAAAAATGGGTGATCTTAAAAAGTACCTGTTGATCGAGGAGGTAGGAGAGTTTTCAGTTGTCAGCAGCGGTGGTTGGTTGTCGTTTAGTGGTTTTCTGGCGGGTGCGGTGAAACATTTCCATTGAATTATTGTAACAGGGAAAACCTGATGTGAAACAAATAGATTTTAAAAGAAAAGAGGCAAAAAGATTTTGAATTGTAGAATCTTCAACCTACATACTCCTTGCTTTAGAAAACGGCAATGAAGTCGATCTAATTACTATCGATTTGAGCAAGGCCTTCGACAAAATCTCCTACAACCTCATTCTCTTTAAGTTATCTTCCTTCGGCTTTGAACCACTACTGATTAGATGGATTTCATCCTATCTTAATAATTGAATCTGCCGTGTGTGATTTAGATTTTTTTCCAACTTCAGGAGTTTCTCAGGGTCTCTCATCTCGGTCCCCTCCTATTTATTCTGGCCATTAACGACATTCTGACCATCCTCTATCTCGCTTTACGCGGATGATACTAAACTTTTCAAAACTCTCCCCTAGACTGCTCACTTCTCTAAACTTATCTTGTCAGCTTTTCGATTTGATGCCAAAACAACTGTCTTGAACTGAATATCGCCAAATTCCTCACACAATTACCTTCTCACAGAAACGCTCACTCATCCCGCCGCGCTGCTATCTCTTCCTTAACCAACCGATAATAGCGGTTAAATCGATTCATAACCTGCGGATCCTGTGTGACAAGAAATACAATTTTACCACACATATTGACGACATAATCCTCAAGGCGAGCGCCGCCCTTAGCTTTGTGAAACGCTGGTCGAAGGAATTCCTAAACGTCACGCGCTCACTCTACATGACTTTTGTCCGTCCTCTTCTCGAATATGATAGTCGGGTTTGGTCCCGGTATCATTTGTGGCACTTTCGCAGGGTTGAGAGGATTCAACGTATTTTCTTGCGCTTTGCCACCCGAGGACTAAACTGGGAAAATCTTCTGATTCTACCGCCATACGGAAGACGGTTCCTTTTAATCAATCTTAACATACTTGAAGAGCCTAGAATCCATGCCGACATTTTCTTCATCCACCGTGTTCTGTCAGGCTCACTCAATTGCCCAAGCCTGCTCTCTTTCATAACATTTTGCATAAGCCCCTGTAACTTACGTAGCCCCCGTCGCTTGTACTTGCCCACCCATCACACTTCGCTTGACGCTAACGAACCCATTTCGCGTATGTTACGACGGGCTAACTTTTTCCCTATCCCCTTTGACTGCAACCTCTCCACTCCCGCTCTCAAACGCTGTCTCCTAACATACCCGTCCTAACCCCCCTCCTACTAACAACCACCCTACACATCAATCCTACCCCCCTCTGCCGCTCTGAAACTAGTTTTCCCTCATAAGCCTACGCCAGCCCCACACTTTTTCAACCCTTCCATCAACCTCACCCGTCCAGCTCACTAGCCCCGTCCCCCTCCCAGCCCGCACCTATATCGTTCACTCACGCTGATTCACAAACGTCACAAATGCCGCACTTACATACACTCACCCTCCTCCAACCTCTTACCGACCCATTCGCCCAGCCTTCTTTTTCTTTATTTGTTTTCTTTTTCTTTTAATAAACTAGATATTAAGTTAGTCCGTAAGCTTATTTATACTGCTTGAATGAAATGAGTATTCGGCCGCCAATAGCTTCCGTTAACATACTGAGTGACACATTGAGATATGCCCAAATGTCACATGCAACTCATCACAGAAAACCTTTGTGGGGTACCTCCAAGTGGGGTAATATGGATGGATGGAACAATTATAACCTTGGTCAAATTTACTATAGAAATTGTGTATGATTTAAAAAATATTATATTTAAAATAAATAAATATTTGAGATATCCACGGTAGACAGTGTTCCCAATTACCCGGTTTAACCCGTAAATCGAAAACAAACTCCATTAAATTGCATTGATGTAAAGCTGGCTACACTTGTGTGTTTGGGGACCTTTAAACCATTATAAAACCTAAACCGTTTCCATTTTCATTTAGGACTACGAATACATCCACGCGAATGCAAATTATAACACGAGCAGAATCTTTAGAAATCTGCTGGGAATTAAATTGTATACAAATTACAGCAACATCTAGAATCCAACATCCCCCCCACCTAATTTGTTGCCCCCTATCGATCGCAATTTCCTTTTCTTTCTCGGTCGATTCTAAAAACAAATTAGTATTTGCATCAAACGTATTGAATTTATAGATAACAATAACTTTGTGCCTGCTGTGAATTGTTAATGAAGACTGATCCAATGGGAGGACACAAAAGGACAAACAGTGCAGGGCTTCCGCCTTGCTTTTGTAGCCCATCATTCTGCAGAGGATTCTATGTTGTGTATTTGAAACTCTAGTTTTCATCGAACACAATTCAGTGATTCGAAAAAGGATTAATTCTCTTTATGAAAAGTCACGTTTTCAACGTAACAAATTTCTTTTGGAATTTCCTTTTCGTTTTTTTACCCGCGACGGGTGAGATACAAATTCCTAAATCCCCTGGATTAAAGATACCTTGACTGACGTTACCTCGTATTACTGAAGACATATAACTCACATATAAATCAGTTGTAATTGAGGAATCACGAACCCACGGGTGTCGTATGGATGAACTCTTTTTTAGTCGGTCTCACCACTTTTATAGATTTTCTTTGGTTTTTAGGTCCACCCACAAAACGCACTTTCCATGTCCCCCTTTAT
This sequence comes from Microdon myrmicae, assembly GCA_963931805.1. Lineage (NCBI taxonomy): Eukaryota > Metazoa > Arthropoda > Insecta > Diptera > Syrphidae > Microdon > Microdon myrmicae. The sequence continues at coordinate 46,570,002 of OZ007497.1, read as the reverse complement.
TTTTTTCTCCAACAAGACCAGCTTCCATAAATAACAAGATCTTGTAGCACGTGCTTCTTGCTCAGCCATCTGTGAGAGTACGAGAACGATGCCCAGTTGAGATATGAAAATGATAAACGCGCAGCGCATGCACCCTTGAACAAATATTGAGCACGAAACACGCGCAGGGTTAAATTGGGTTAAATATGATATTGACTGTGTGGCGGAAAGGGCTTAATACTCGTGTGACATGTGAATATGGATAAATTGTCGTGTTCGACTCGCCAGATTAACAGTACCAAGATATGAAGCGAAGAAATTAAAGGTGAAGGTGGTGTACTAAAAGGATCTAGAGATCATTGGGGTGATAGAGGGTTATGACTACTTGAGAACAGTTGTTTCTTATTCTACGGATTACGCTGCTGACAGACAGAGACGCAGATGAATTGTCACTAACCAAATGCGATCTGACAGAAGCGGGGGAAAAGAAAAAAGCAAAAGTACAAAAAAATTGAGAGTATACAAGGGAGGAAGGGTCGATCAAAAATACAGGACTTTTACATAAAGATACAAGTTTTCTAATTTGTTTTTATTTTTCAACATTACTTTGCTTGTTGTTACACCTTTTTCGACATTTCTGTCATTCTTTCAACTTTTGCAAGTCATACCATTTTTCAAATGCTTCTGTCTTAGCTAATAACTTCTTCTTTTGAGAATTTCATTATGGAGAACAAAAAAAAATTTCGCAGGATCTGGCGAGTAGGGTGGTTGTGACCGTCGTGGGGTAGTTTTTGCAATTTGGCTATAACAATGGGATTAATGTACCAGTGTTTTATTGTGGTAAAATTGCCTCTTTTTTGTCTTTCCACAAATGTTCATAAGCAACATGTTCGAACCCAAAGAACCTGTAACTCGTAAGCAAAATACACAGATTGTGAAGCTTTTCTTGGTAAACAAGATCAACAATTTGATGTAATTATATTTTAGGTAGTTGGCCAAACACCAGCCGGAGAATCACAAAAACATGCTGTTCGTGAACCCGAAAAATTATCCCTTCATTGAGCGTGGAATCGTTTTCTCACCTGATTGTGGTGAGGTTTGTAGGTATTTGACGTCGCCTTGAGACGTGTGTGACGCACATTTTTGTGCAGGCAATCCAGAGGGCACTGACCCTAAAGTAATCAGGCACACTTATTTGAAAAAGTTAAAGAATTTAAATATCTGGGAACAATACTGACGGCCAGTAACGAAATGTCGAAGGAAATTAATAAAAGACTACACTCCGGCAACGCTGGTTTGCACGCAGAACGCAATAATATGGACATCATATGGTTGAGGGTCGTGCTGAGGAATTCCGTTAAATTTCTTTGTTGTCTTTACCGCTCCCCGAATGACGATCGACCGGCGACATTTTTCGAACATCTTTCATATACCGTCGACTGGATACAGATCAACCACCCAGCTTCTGAAATTATTGTCCTTGGCGATTTAAATGTGCACAATTCCGACTGGTTGTTACATTCTAACAGAACCGACCAGGCTGGGAGGCTGGCGGAGATGTTTGCTGTAAGCCACAACTTGACTCAACTCGTGGGGGAGCCAACGCGAGTGCCCGATGCCCGAGGCGATTATGCGAACACCCTGGATCTGTTTTTGACATCCGAACCGACTGTTTACACCGTAGAGGTTTCTGCGCCACTGGGAAACTCAGATCACTGCTTGGTATCTGTCGCGCAAGCACTTGCATACCAAGCAAGCAACCGGCCTAGTCAGCTTCGCCATGTATGGAAGTATGGGGTCGCTAACTGGGACGATTTGCGAGACTTCTTCGCATCCTTTCCGTGGTCCGAGGTGTGCTTCGGAAACTCCGATGTTAACGCTTGCGCGGAGTCGGTATCAGAGATTATTTTTCTGGGGATGGAGATGTATATTCCACATTCCATCAAACGAAGTTCGTCTGATAAACCTTGGTTTGACAAAAAGTGCGAGCTGATTACAGCGGCAAAAAATAGAGCTTTTAAGCAATGGCGCTCCAATCCCACCGATGTTAGCAGAACGAACTTTGTTAGAATCAGAAACGCGTGCAACCAGGGGATTGATACCGCGAGGAAGGCTCACAACGACAGGGTGATCAATAGGCTCCTTCGGTGCCCAACTGGTTCGCGCTCCTTCCGGTCAATGGCAAACGCTGTCAGCGGTAACTTTGCATCCTCTTCTTTCCCTCCTTTGGTGACAGACAGCGGGACGTTAGTCACGAATTCAAGAGATAAAGCTAATGTATTCGCAAATTTATTTTCGGCGAATTCAAACCTCGATCCTGGCCTTTTGGACCCACCTGTGATCTCGCCACAGTCTTCCATGCGGGATGTGAGATTTCGTCCGCGCACTATTCAACGCATTCTACGTGAACTGGATTGTAGAAAGGCAACCGGCCCGGACGGAATACCAGCAATAGTCCTTTCCTGCCTGCTGGAAAATCGCTCGAGTTCAGCCAATCCCAAAGACGGGAAAAAAAGTGTCTCCCACAAAATTACCGTCCGATAGCATTACTGTCTACTTTATCTAAGGTAATGGAAAAAGTCATCAATACAGAGTTGGTTAAGTATTTGGAGTGCAACGGACTTCTGAATGATCGTCAATACGGATTCCGTTGCAGGCGGTCCACGGGAGACCTTTTGACACTTATAATCGATATATGGACATCTGCGATTGAACGGCATGGTGAGTCAAGGGCGATCGCATTGGATATTTCCAAGGCTTTTGACCGCGTCTGGCACGGGGCATTGCTGAGCAAACTTCGTTCATATGAACTTTCCCAACAGCTTTGCGACTGGACGAGGAGCTTCCTCGAGAATCGATCGATCCGGGTTGTTGTGGACGGCGAGTGTTCGGATCTGTATCCTGTTAATTCGGGGGTGCCCCAAGGTTCTATTTTGGCTCCAACCTTGTTCTTGCTTCACATAAATGATTTGTTGGAGACAACGGATAACAAAGTGTTCAGTTTTGCGGATGATAGTACGCTTGTTTCCTCCTTTTCGAGTGATCGGCCGATTGGTGCATCTGCATCACACCAGCTGAGATGTAGACAGATTGACTCTCTGAATCAGGATCTGGATAAAGTCCTGCAGTGGGGAAGGGCCAATCTTGTCGACTTCAACGCAACGAAGACCCAGTATACAACATTCACAAAGAAAACTGGATCATCGGTTCCACAGCTGATGATGAATGGCCGGGCCCTCAAGGCTGGGGAAAGTTTGAAATTGCTCGGCGTCACGGTCTGTAGGAATGTATCATGGCATAAACATGTGTCGAACATCGCCAGGTCAGCCTCAGGAAAACTGGGTTATCTTTTTAGAGCCAAGAAATATTTTACTCCGGCCCAACTTCTTCTCCTATATAAATCCCAAATTAGACCCGCGCTCGAATATTGCTCTCATGTTTGGAGCTCGGCTCCTAAACATACCCTCGACCTACTTGAGAGCATACAGAGACGAGCGATCCGCCTGATCGGAGACTCGGCGCTGGTGTCGGGACTACAGTCGCTATCACATCGAAGGCGCGCGGCCGACCTTTGTCTGTTTTACAGATATTATCACGGGTGCTGTTCTTCGGAGGTTCGTGGTGTTGTTCCGCGCAATTCGGCTTATATGCGCTCCACAAGACAATCCGACGTATCGCACCTGTTTGTGGCTCATCTCCCGATGGCGCGAATATCCCTACATCAGAACTCGTTCCGCTACAGAGCGGGGAAGCTGTGGAACTCCCTTCCCACGCGAGTGTTCCCGGAACGTTACAACCTGCAATTGTTCAAAAAGAACTGCAACAGTTATTTGATGACATCTCGGAGCGCCCACTCGGCGCTATAGGTTCGCCTCTCCCGAGAGAAGTCTAATAAAAAAAAAAAAAAAAAATCCAAACTGCTATTACGTAATATAAAGCTCCGTGTCTATAGAACCATAATTATGCCAATTGTTCTATTCGGATGTGAAACATGGGCTCTCACAAAACGGGAAGAAAACAAAGTCCGCGTATTCGAGAATAAGGTTTTAAGTAGTATCTTTTGAGGTAAATATGTGGGGTTTCTCTATTTCGCACGGAGAACCAGCCCACAATCCTAACCTAATTTCGACCGCTAACGGCACGTCACATTATCCCCTATCCCATTGTTCGGCTATTTTACCTGTAAAAGAAAGCATAGCTGAATTCATTATTCTATGCAGATAATGCAGAATTAAATTCAGCTACCTTTTGCCATACGGCAACTCAATTTTTGCTAGCACATGAGATTTCCATCGGAAATCACATCATGCCGGTTAGTAACAACAAGTCGAAGCAAACGACGACGGCGCATCATAGCGAAATCGCTGGGGAATTTATCAAAATATTTAATTAGTTCTCATGATAAATTACCCTAGCCAATTTGGCGTCACGTCGGCTTTTCTTCAGATCACCCATTCGCTTGGGATCAACGATCTCATTTTACAGGTGAATAGCGCAAACAACATTTTCCTTTCCTCCACAATTCCGTCTTTCCATAGTTCGATGCCCTTTGAGATCACCACAATCACCGCACTAGGTCAGTGGCCCAGTCGCAGACGCGGCATTAATATACACACACTAAGCCAGGTCAACCCTGGATTATTGTGCTTTCCCTTTTGATTTCTTCATCCTTTCTACGCCCATCGACATCGAATGTATGCGTAAGTACTTATCCACCTCGATGTGCGTCGAGAATTGAAGCTAACACGGGAGAGCGCGATTACCATTGGCTGATCGTTGTGTAAAAGAAAGAATCCAGAATTTCATCCCTAATTCAGGCAGTCGCATCTCAACCATCTTAGGAGTAGGTCATGCCGCGTTACAGTCGAATTTCACCACCCGTAGTGTGCGCACACATTAACGTTAAAGTGGGGTAATAGCAACGTAGTGTAAAAGTCGAGTTGCGTCCTCTGTGGAATTTAATTTTTATCGTTAGTGTCGAATCTAAACTTTCGTTTCCGTGCCCGGGACCAGTAAATTAACAAAGAACCAAGTTTGGAAAAACCAATGTGATTAAATGGACTAAAACAAGTGTAAATTTAGCATCGATTCTCGATCGCTTGTGTTTGGGTGCCAAGTAACAAGTAAAAATATCAACTCACGTGTACCTTTAATGTGTAAATTCAAAATCACCAGCGAACAATAAAGATCAATAAAACAAATTACAAGAAAACCAGGATATGTTATTTCTCCTCTTCTGCTCTTGGATATTTTTGTGAAGTGTGTTCGGCGGAACAAGTGTCGGGGATGCAAGTGAATCCGTGTCCCTGTCTGGCACATCAACTCACACCCCACAAATATGACGAGGAGACAGAACAACGGAGGAAACTCCACAACCATGAATTGGAAGTGCTATACAGAAACCTACAATAGTGAGAGTAATCAAGTCGCGAAGATTAAGATGGGTTGGAAATGTGGTGCGAATGTGCAACGATTGAACCGTGGGTAGAATTCTTGACGGTAGCCCAACGGAAAAGAGACGGATAGGACGGCCACCCGGAGATGGGAGAGCAATGTAAGGTTTGACCTTGAGGAGATCAGATCGGATGGTCAAGCGTGGAAAAAGAGCGCATAGGACAGGGAACGATGGCGGAGTCGAGTCGGGGAGGTCATGAACTTCCGGTTTCCTACAGGCCAATAAATTGTAATAGTAATAGTAAATAGCACCCCAGGGTTCCGTACTCCCACCCACTCTGTTCCTCATCTTCATAAATGATCTCTTGTCCATTACCCACATTCAAATTCACTCGTTTGCTGATGATAGCACGTTGAGTTCCTCATACTCATATGAACAATGCTGGCCAAACTCGTCGAACGTTATTACCAATCAATTAATAGATTGAATTCCGACCTCAACAAGATATATCAATGGGGATTATGTAAGTGAGTAGAATTCAATACCTTGAAAACGTAGTGCTGTTTCTTGTCTTCAAAGGCGAACCCCAAAGTAAATATACTGTCGATGGACAGCACTTACATCGACTAAGTCAGGGAACTATCGATCCTCGACACTCGAATTAGTTCGACGCTTGATTGGAGCGAACACATATTTGAAGATGCGAAAAATGCAACCAAATGTATGGGGTTCCTTAAGAGATGCAACAAATAATTCATTCTATCCAACCCAGCCACTATATACAAGGTGTATATTCGTCCCAAAATTGAGTTCAACACCCATATTCGGTTAGCGCTTCCAAAACTGCGGTAGACCTGCTCGATAGGTTGCAAAAACGAGCAGTGAAACTTATTGGGGACCCAGTTATAAGTCGATCAATTCTGTCGTTAGAATATAGACGCGACGTGCCATGCCTGCCTCTTTTCTATAGGTACTATCACGGTCGTTGTTCAAGTGAACTAGCTGAATGTTTTCCGCCTCTTCAGACAATTTCCCGCCATATCCGTCAATCTGAGAATGCGCATCAATTCACGTTGAAAGTGAACATCATCATCATCATCATCATCGGGACTACAACCTGGAACCGGTCCTGGCCTTATTTAGCAATTGTTAAATTTTCCATAATGATTTGTTTTTTTCCGGGCAAGGTCATTAGTCTTGCGCCAGAGGCTCCCCGACGAGGAATCGAACCCCGGTCTCCCGTGTGACAGGCGGGTATACTAACCAGTATACTATTGAGGAAAGTGAACATCAGGCGCACAAATAATGATGAGAGATTCTTTAACCGAACCACACGAATGTGAAATGCTCTATCTGATCATGTGTTTGTAATGTTCTGGCATTTAAGACCAATGTACATTGATACCTCCTTTCCCTATCCACTTCCTCTCCCCCCGCCCGCGTTATGCTCTGACATTTAAGAGTACTCCAAAATCCCCCTTTGTGCGTGCGTTAGTTAAAAAAAAAGAAAAAAAAAACACAAGCTCATCAATTATGGCATTCAGCGGATATTTAACGCACGTAGAGTTCCTCACATGGGCGGAAAATAAGAAGCCACCAGTAAATGGCGGTGACACCGCCTTCAGTGGACAATAACCGACACCCTGCTCACCTATAAGTATTTTTCAATATTTCTCACGCAAATACATGCGGTGCTGAATTCTTAGATGATCTAACAGCGTTTTTGGCGGATGTTTTTGTGTCTTTACGTCGCAAGAAGTGTTCCGCCGAACACTGTCCAATACTTAACACCAAAGAATTTCAGCACACAAATGAAACACTGTGAAAACGTTCCTTTGAAATTTTGAATTTTGAATTTTAATTTTTATTGTTTCGTGTTTTAAAGTTACACATAGGAGTTTAACTTATACATGGTCTGTCACTTTACTTAATTAATTCGGAGCACAAGGTAGTTAATAATTAATTACACTCTATTCTCGTTTTTCTTCTATTCTTACTGTACACAATCGAACACGAACACCTTTCAATTTTTGATCGTACACACGCGCGATAACGTCGTTGCATCTCCTATACGACTCCCCCGTTGGGATTCTCAATGTTGACTTTTCGGATGCTCGATATAGACTCTCCCGTATTGCTGTTCGATAAAGACTAATCTCCAAGTCGACTCTGTATTCGCGCCCTCCATCGTAAGGGGAAAATTTCCCAGTGCATCTCTGCATCGAATTTCCCATCCTGTCCGCTAACAGAATTTCCCAAAGTATCTGTTAGCTGCATTACCCATTGTCTGTGTAAAAAGGAGAAATCTTCCTGATGATCATTATCATTATCATTACCATTAATTGCTGGTGGTCGGTATCTCGTCCCTTTGTGTGTTGATCGGATGCCGCCGCTTATTCTCCGATCATTCCGTAGTTTATTTGCTCTGTACATCTGGCATTCGGCAAAGGATCGTGTGCATTTCGGATGTATGGGATGTAAGGCTTTGTTTGCCTTTCCCATCATAAACCTCTATCAGGGATAGTGTTATGAGTTTATGGTTCTATGGCTGCTAATCAGCGGCGCAACGAATGGCTAGTTTGCCCAAGTGTGCCTTATTTAGGTGCTAATTGTATTTAGCTACCAGCGTATGCATCCGTTGTTCGGTCTATTTACCAAAAATGGTATTTCTTTGGAAACATCGCGTTGATGTTTAGGATGGGAGATTGATGACCTGTATGCGATGCTTGCTGCATTTGACGCATTGCTTAGATGCGATGCTTTAGCTGCCCTATTGAATTAGGGTAGAATACCATGTATGGATGCGTTGAACTCGATATTGGAAGCTTTGGAACGTTAAGTTCCTTGGTTTTTGGTATCGGGTTCAACGTTGCTGCAATTTCGTATAAACTTTGTTACAGGTATGATAACCGGCTATTGGGACACATGTCTGTAGGCACGTGTAATGAATAAAGGTAAGTATATTCCTTGGCGGAAAGGACATCTCAACCTATAGTTGGTTATGGTGGTTCGTAGAACCGCTACACGTTCATTTCAGGTCATTTCATCCGTGGTGTAGCAATACAATTTCAGAACTCAAGAACTCACCACCACTTCAGCCACAACCTTACTGCTCTCGCACTTCCAACGCATTCAAGAAAGACTTCAACATCTTGGGAAAGATGGTCAGCGAATGCTTGCAGTATCGTAGTGGCCAACTGTTCAGAATCACATCAAATGTTACTATTAAGTTTATGCTACAGCAAATAGAAATTCACCAGCTGATGACTTGACAACATCATGTAGGAGCTTTGCAGATTACCGGAACTGCAAGAACACTAACGTTAAATACGTCGTTCCTGTTCCCGAAAGAAAAGTCGAAAGATGGTGAGCAAGAGAACAATCAGGGATGTGCTACAAGCTACAGGTGGGTGTACTCCGTGAGTACTGATAGACACGTGAGAACGTAGTGAATCGGCCCACCTGTATCTTGCCAACGGTCACAAGGAAATGCCAATACAAATCTTTGCCAGATAGGGGGCTCAGCATATTTTTGTTAAATTTGTGTTTTGCTTTCAGCTCTCAAACGACACTTTCGCTCGTTATAGAGAGAAACGTTGATCGCAACTTAGGTCCCTACTTTTGTTTAACCAGAATGTACCTTAGACATTTTTTGCATTCCTTACTAAGAATGCCCCCGCTTGGTAGAAACCTTGACGTGGTGCGGGGGTTTAAAGTACAATGAATCACTCAGGCTATGCTGACGGAAGCACATGCTTCCAGTAGGGTCACCCGTGTCAGACAGGCTAGCGAGGAGTAACACACAAAGATCTACCGCCCCTAATCCAGGGTGTTACGCGTCACCGTGCCCATTGGATGGTTTGCAGCCAGGGGTATACCGGCTGTATTATAACGGCGCCTCTCTGACACCGGGTCGAGTTAGAGCAGTAAGTAGACCTTACCATACCAAAGAGGGGCTCTGATATGGCGGACTATTTGAAACCCCAGAGGGATCCAATGAAATGAATGATCAATACACAAAAAACAATCTCACAAAAAACCCGGTATGCGTAGGTGTGATGAGCCGACACTACCATAAGGGAACAAATCATCAAGAAAACACCGACTCGGCAAAAAGAAGACGTAGGGAAAAACGGAAAAAGCGAGATATACGCGTCGGGACGTGGAATGTTTGACCGTTATATAAACCAGGTGCGATACAGACGGTCGTAGAAAACGTGAAACAATATAAAATGAACAACGTCGCGCTTCAGGAAGTCCGACTTCCACATCAAGTAACCGAAACCAACGGGTTTACATTAGCGTGTGGAGGTACCGATACACATAACCTCGGAACTGGCTTCATCATAAGCAAGAAGATTACGCCCCATGTAAAAGATGCGCAATTTATTAATGACCGAATGTCTGTGCTAAAAATACAGGGACCATGGTACAATTATGTATTTATAAACGTACACGCTCCAACAGAATCTACCGACGAAGAAACGAAGGACACGTTCTACGAGATCCTAGAGGGAGTATTTGATGGGATCTCATCATTCGATGTTAAAATCCTCCTCGGCGACCTCAATGCGAAAATTGGAAAGGAAGATATCTTCCAACCAACAATAGGTAAAGAAACCCTACATGACGTTTCAAATGATAATTGTATTCGAATTCTGCTAGTGAAAAGCACGATGTTCAAGCACAAGCAAATCCATAAAGCCACGTGGATATCACCCGACGGCGTATCGCGTAACCAAATAGACCACTTTCTCATAGACAAAAGACACCCCTCGAATATCCTTGACATAAGATCATATAGAGGAGCAGATTGCGACTCCGATCACCTTCTAGTGATGGGCAAAATTAGAAGTCGGCTTGCAGCAAACCCACATGGACAGTCACGGGAGACGAGCAAAAAGTTCGACACTGATAAACTAAAAGACCTACGTAAAAGGGCGGAATATCAAGACGAACTAACGAATAGATTTAGCATCCTAGAGAATGACAGTAGTGAGGAAGAGGAAGCCAATAGTGTGGACACTAAATAGGCATCGATCAGAGACACAATCAAACAAACAGCCCAAGAGGTATTAGGATTTAAGAAAACAACTAACTCCAAACCTTGGTTTGATGATGAGTGCAGGGCAAAGATCGAAGAACGTAAACGCCTCAGAATGATCCACTTAGAAGCATATGATGAAGTCAACGCAGTAAGATACTCGACAATTCGAAAAGAAACAACTAGACTTTTCAAATGCAAAAAACGCGAATGGGAGAAGACTTGCATCGAAAAAATCATAGAAAATGCCAGAGCAAAGAACAGCAGAGGTATGTATGCCGGCATAAATTCAATCAGAAATGGCTACCGAGGGAGAGCCAAAATAATCCGAGACACAAACGGCTGTCTGGTGACAGAAACAAAAAATATCGTGACAAGATGGAAGCAGTACTTTGAAAACCTGCTCAAAGTGCGCACCCATCAACCACAAATAAACGCACCAGACGTACATACAGCCGAGCCCCAGATCCCAGAGCCATCTTTCGACGAAGTTGTAGACGCGATAAATCGACTGAAAAACAACAAGGCCCCCGGATTCGATTGCATACCGACAGAGCTTGTGAAGCATGGAGGAGAAGCAACCCATCGAAAGATCAACCAACTGGTTAAAATAATATGGGAAGAGGAAGTCATTCCGGAAGAATGGAAAACCGCAATAGTCATCCCCATTTTCAAAAAAGGCGACAGATCTGACTGCGAAAATTACAGAGGAATATCATTGCTCCCAATCACATACAAAATATTAACAAATGTTATACCGGCAAGAATCACACCGTACGCAGAAGAAATATTGAGAGACTACCAATGCGGATTCCTTCGGAACCGGTCAACAAGCGACCAGATGTTCACAATAAGGCAACTGCTGGAAAAGAAGTGGGAATACTGGGAGACGGTTCACCAACTGTTCGTGGACTTCAAAAAAGCCTACGACTCAGTCGCAAGGCAAAGACTCTACCATATTGTGGTTGAGCTGGGGATCCCGAAAAAATATGACGCCCTCATTGAAATCTGCATGAACGAAAACAAATGGCGAGTTAGAAGAGAAAACCTCCTCCCAGAGCCATTTGAAATCCGGGACGGACTAAAACAAGGGGATTGCTTCACCATGCCTCTTTAACCTTGTCCTCGAGTATGTTATCAGAAAGGTACAAGACGACAACACGGCCGGAACATCCCTGAACGGGGTCACACAAGTGCTCGCGTATGCGGATAACATCGCCGTTCTGGGCGATAATCTCGAAACTATAAGTAAAAACTGTGAAATCATCATGCAAGCAGCAGAAAAGGTGGGCCCAGAAATAAACGAAAACAAAACGAAATACACGATTACGACGAGAGCAGGTGGACCTCAGAGAACACATATAAACGTCAGGGGTAAGATATTTGAAAATGTCAAAGAATTTAAATATCTGGGAACGATACTGACGACCAGAAACGAAACGTCAAAGGAAATTAACAAAAGACTACATTCCGGCAACGTTAGTTTGCATGCAGCCAGTAAACTACTAAAATCCAAACTGCTATCACGTAATATAAAGCTCCGTGTCTATAGAACCATAATCATGCCGATTGCTTTATACGGATGCGAAACATGGGGTCTCACAAAACGGGAAGAGAACAAATTCCGCGTATTCGAGAATAAAGTTTTAAGGGGTATATTTGGCAGTAAATATGACGAGGAGGTAGGACAATGGAGGAAACTCCACAACCACGAATTGGAAGAGTTATACCGCAAACCTACGATAGTGAGAGTGATCAAGTCGCGAAGATTAAGATAGGCCGGACATGTAGCGCAAATGGGCGATGATAGGACCATGCATAGAATTCTTGACGGTAAACTAACGGGGAAGAGACCGACAGGACGGCCGCGACGGAGATGGGAGGACAATGTTAGATTGGAACCCGAGGAGATCGGATCGGATGATCGAACGTGAAAGGAGAGCGCACAGGACAGGGAACAATGGCGGAGCCGAGTCGGTGAGGTCATGAACTTCCGGGTTCCTACAAGCCAGTAAATAATAATAATTCTAAGAATGCCCACAGGCAAATTTGATATGTTTTTTGCCTTTACGGTTGGAGAAAGACCGCCCCACTCACCAGATGGACTTAATTGCCCTCTGCAGTACTTAATTGGCTCTCTAGTATCATATTGCTTTCAGTTATCGTATCGTTATCGGTTTAACGCCTTTTAGTTACGCATTTTGTCAACTTTCACCACATCACTTACAATTTTCCTATACTATTTTTTGCGGTTGATATACTTGTCTTGTATTCTAGGCTTATGAACTCGGGACGATAATGAAGTATATTTTCCGTTCTTTTAAGTCAAAACATATTTATATCAGTGATTCGTCCAACGATCAGCAAAGGGACTCATCAATTATCTTGCATTTCAAAGAGCTCTCAACTTGTCAATCAAAATATTAAAAGGAATCCCCTCGTGGCACTTTTATCAATCAAATCGTCTTCTTGACAGTTTTCGTCTAGACGTTTTTAATTCGAGACGATTGGAATTATTAAGAGCATCTCAGTACAGGAAGTTGAAGCACCTACGTCAGATGCAAATTGCAATCCTTCATTGAGAGATTTCAAAATTCCTATCCAACGTGCCAATTAGTTATGATAGCCTCTGTGGTCCTTCGTAATTTGATTGCATATCAAACTCGAAATATAATATTGCCTGTTAAGTTATCTACTTTGAAGACGATTTGATTGAACTAATTCCCAGTGAGTGTGTGGTTGTTCTTTGCCAATCCCCAACATTTTACCTGAGGACATATCAAGTTTCGCTGACACATTCAAACCACAGCACCAATCATGTATCCATTTCTGTGACTTAAATTATTACCCCCTCAAATTGACACGATCATTTTAGCAAGCTACCTGCTGGGTGTGATCTCATTACTCCTACCAACAGAACAGTTTCGGTATTACCCAATAAGGATGACAGCAACGATCAAACTGAGGTCCGGTAAGAGGTCGTCCCAAGGGCGTTTTATAGGTACAGTTTAAAGATATACATCAATCGTTCGATCTATTCCCTAAACCTATACTAAACTTCAAATCCGGCTTCTTTTAACGTCTATTGTAAATGGGAATCTTCTCTTCGTTTAAATGCACAGCATCACACGAAGTGGGACGATGAACCAGAACCCTTCTCGGCATTGGGCGATCGCACGGGATCCTTCGTGACCAGGAGAACCTTTTGGGTGATTTATATGGCTTTTATCGTATTTTATTGAAATGCATATTCGTTGCTCGGGTGTCACCTGGACCAAGTTTATGATTTTCATAAGCGCATATATAATCGAACGAGTGCAGGAGATGTGTGATGTATAAAACAAGATCTCCGTCTGTTGTATGTCATAAATTGTCTCAGCGGCATAATTGCATCGTGCGTCTTTACAGTGTGTCTTTAACTGAGAAAGAGGAGGGCCCAGTGACCAGTGAAATGAATGCAGACAAGTTTCGTGATAGGGCTAGCCAAGGATTTCCTCGCACTCGACTGGAGTCATTAATGCGTATTGGGTGTTGAGGTATTTTTCGAGGTCTGCCTTCTGCAGGAGTATGGCTGGGTACAAGATGGACAACATCTGTTGCAATTGAATTGGTTCCAATTACGTTGGCATTCAGAGGTCGAGCTGTTAACTTGGCAATTTTACTGTGCAGTGGATTGAATATGTAACAAATTTGGAATTGTACTAACTATTCTTTATGTGACTAGATAAACATAAGTTATCTATGTCTAGCATAGTCATAAAACAGCAGTAAAGTATCGGTATGTACAATAAGTACGTCAACTTTTTATCAACAGGCGTTTAATTTCTGAAATGAAGTGGAAGAATTGTTTGTTTGTTTGTTTGCAGATGCATTTATTCACAAAGTCTTTTTTTATGTTTTACAATTTTAGTCTAAATGCTAAACCTATCTTAATAATTTTACTACATAATGTAATTTACTGGCTCTTCACAAGCACTCTAAATTAATTTATGCCTTTCGGCTTACATTTTCTTTTATTTATTCTTAATATAATACACATACATTATAAAAAAATAAACTATTATCTTAGAGGTCTACCTCTTCTTCTTTTAGAGGCATTATGACAAAAAAAAATAAAGATTTTTTTATTTGGAGGATGCAAACATTTTAAAAACAAAATAATAAGTGCTTAATGAAAACAAAAAAGATAAAATAACAAAAATTAACGGGAAGGAGGGCAAAGGAAAAGGAAGGGAGGAAGCTGCGCCAGAGCTGAATATTATATCTGAGGATGTGAAGTCCTTTCTTCGTTTTGGAGCCACCACCAGTTGGGGTTGGTTCGGTCTTTTATTGATTTATCTCTTTCACTGATCACCATACTGACTCGAAGTCGGTCTGGCCTATCGTCTGATCAAAGGACGCGGTTGCTCATTACCTTCCACTGGTCAGTGTTTAGTGCAGGTGAATGCGTATTTTCGTTAAAAACAAATTTGTGTAGTCGAAAAATATTAATAAAACCTACTAATCTTGTGTCAAAATTAGAGTTTTGAACATTCCATACATTCTAAGAAGTTCTAAATAAAAAGAAATACAACGAACATCCAAACTGACTACTTTAGCCGACGTGATTTTTGCACTGCATCGAGCGATTGAAGATGCATATCAAATTACCATAAAATTGCACAAATCAAAACTGTATTCATATAATTAATCCAATTCATAAACAAGAACGAAGCCACGAAATAGAAAAACAGTGACGTGACGTGTGTGACAATTAAAACAAAGTGCAACAACAAGAAACAAACAAAACAAATGCTAATATAGAAAAAAAACGTGCTCACAAAATCACTTCAGTGAGGTGCAAAAACAACGTCAGACAATTAAATTATATTACCTCAGTCGTAAAAGTGAAAATTAAAATAGACAATATATTGCTAGTTAAGCAAATAGTTTTCGAAGCATCATTTGGCGCGAGTGCAAGATTACTGACTCTTAGCCGATGATACCTGAGTTCGAGTCGGCGTACGGAAGAAAACGACTTCGTGGTTCGTATTGCGGTCGCCTTTGTTTTTTTTTAAATGAAAACAAACTGGAAAGAACCAGCATGAACACGGAGGAAGACAAAAACGTGACAAACAAACGAAAAGGTACACCGAAAATCTCCATTGTGACGCGAAGTAAAACCGCGAAATTAACAATGGAGAAAAAAGGTCAGCAAATGGAGGAGGACAGAGAGCGCCCCTCCCCCTACAATTTTAATATGTATGGGGCAAACAATTCGTTCGCTTCTCTTGCATCCTCAGAGTCTGAGGATGAGGAAGAAGAAATTACTGAATTGGAGGCGAAACTTGCGATGGCAAGAGCCCGTCTAGAAGAGAGACGCCGAAAGAAAAAAATAGCGGCACTCGAAGAAACAAGAAGACACCGAACAACAACAAAAGCCGAAGCCAAAAGTCGGCCAACAGCAACAGCAACAGCAACAGCAACAGCAGCCGCAGCAGCAACAGCAACAGCAACAGCAACAGCAACAGCAACAGCAACAGCAACAGCAACAACAACAGCAACAGCAACAGCAACAGCAACATCAACATCAACAGCAACAATCAACTCAAAATCGACCACAGCAAGCAACACAGCAGCGGCAAAGCAAGAATAACAACCAAAAAATAAAGATGCCACCAATCAACACTATAGATATTGAGTGTAAGGAATTGGTAAGTCTTTGTAAGCTAGCTATAGGAAATAATTTTGTAGTTAAAAGACTGGCTGGTAATAGGCATGCCATTCAAACCTATGCGGTGGCAGACCACGATAAAATTAAAGAGGTCTTAAAAAGGGCCACCGCGGAATTCTACTCGTTCACGCCGAAGCAAACAAAGAGGGTAACGGTTCTATTAAAGGGTGTCGACCCTGAGGTGGAACCGGAGGCTCTGCTCGAGATGCTTCAAAACCTGAAGCACGACGATCTCGAGTTTACCGCTGTAAAATCGTTCACCACAACCAAGGCAAGAAGGGCAAACCGCAAGCTACCCTTCTTTTTGGTTCAACTAACGCCCAGCAGCAGAATTGGTGGTCTAAGAAAGATTACAGTCTTGGATCATCAAAGTGTCACATGGGACAAGTTAAAAAAAAAAGGCAGAGACATCCTGCAATGTGTCCGCTGCCAAAGGTTTGGTCACGCGGCGGCGAACTGTGAAATGCAGCACCGTTGCGTAAAATGCGGAAAAGACCATAAGGCAGAAGAATGCCCTCTGGGAAAAGAAAGGGTAGAAGACAAAGCCCTTCTAAAGTGCGCAGTGTGCCGGAATGAGGGACACCCCGCTAATTATCGAGGATGTCCTAAATTCCGAGAAATAATGGCAAGAAGTGTGACCCGGCAAAAAAACACAGAGCCGGCTCGTACTACAACAATACCCGTAACATCGCAGCGGTCGTACGCACAAGCTGCGTCGGGTGGGAGACCATCAAACCAGGCTACAACATTGGTAGCCACAAATACTCCCACACGGACTGAAACAACATCGCAAGCAGACGTGGTCACGGTTCTGGTTAATCTGCAGCGACAGATGACACAGCTGCAAAACCAAATAAACGAGATCTACTCGTACTTGCTCAATCTAAACAAAAAGTCAATATAAACCCACTAACCACAACATCAATAAAAGCTCTTGTCGTGAATGTAAATTCACTAATAAGAACTGAGAGAAGAGCCAATCTTTTCAACCTGTTGCAAGTTGAACAGCCTGATGTACTTCTGGCGGGGGAAACAAAGTTAAACCAGAGACACAAGATATGGCATAAAAACTACGATATTATACGAAGAGACCGACCTAACTCCTCTCAAGGGGCGGGTGTCGCAATCTTTATTAGAAAAGGGATCCCTCATAAAGTTATATATAGTGGAGAAGTGCGCAGGTTCCGGGTGCTGGAAGCCTGTATCGTACGCATACCCCTTCAGCAAGGAAGGGGTTTGTATGCGATTGCGGTCTACGCACCTGAGGAGCACCAACATAATCTATTTATAGCAGAGCTCGAGACCCTCTTCCGATGCTTACAATTGCACCTGGCCAAAAATTACTTTATTCTAGGGGGAGATATGAACGCCAAGCACAGAAATTGGGGAAATTATATATCTAATGCCAGAGGAAATCAGTTGGCTGGTTGGTTAGATCAGTTTCGTATTGAATATAGAACTGACCTGCTAGCTACCGAATATCCATCGTTCCCCAGAGGTAGATCGTTCTTAGATATCTTGCTAATCGACTCACGACTGAGATTACTTAACACCAATAGACGAAATACAAACTGTTTACGGACAATTGAATACGATAGTGACCACTGTGCATTCACGGCAGTAATAGAGCTTCCGAACGAGCTCGCAGATCTGGAGGAATTCGTGATCCCGCAACCCTATAACTACGGGGCAATGCGATGGCCGCGGTTCACCAGATCATTAACAAGAGAACTTCGTTCGAACGACTTTAATCTGCCAGTAAACAGAAACCTGACTAATGTCGAAATCGACAAATACATTCAACAAATGGACGAAACCGTAAAACGAACAATGGACAAAACAATTCCCAAAACAACAGTTACATATCACACTAACATGTACAGAAACGCAACAATAAACGCACTCCACAGGCAAAAGAGCAGACTGCTATCGAAATTAAAACAATTACACAGACAGTTTACACACAGACAAGACCAGGAGATAATATCACTGAAATCCCGATTAAAAAACCTCCAACAATTACTTAAAGCTAATTATAGATTAGCAACAAATTTGTATTGGAACAACAGAATTCGAGCTATAAAAACTAATAACCCGAATATGTTCCCACAAATAAATAAAATATTCAGGAGAAATAATCAAAATGAGATTCAGTGTCTCCAAATCCCACGTACTCAGGTAAACAAGCAGCTGCTAACCAACATTGGCATAGATGCAGAGAACGCTATCCTCGATAGTGAGCTCTTCGTGATCGAAGATCCTTTGGAAGAGGTGAACGCTTTGGGAGCTGTCTTTCAGGAAATGTACAAGGTGAATGAAAGCATTCACCGAAATCACGACCTGGAGGACAGAGTTCTACTCAATCACCTGCACCTCCGGAATGAAATTTCACTTTGGCAATCGGAGAATCCTGGTTTTACCGAATTCAGTGAAGATAATCTGTCAATTGACATTAATGCCAATGGCGTAGTGGCTAATAGCCTTCTAATAACAAGGGAAGGAATCCAGAGTATCTTCGACTCATTAAGAAGCAAAAAGTCAGTGGGAATAGATGGAGTACCTAACATCGTACTCAAGAACCTGCCCCCAATGGCAATAGATATATACACGGCCCTGTTTAACAACGCGTTGAATAATGCATATTATCCCGCGCGTTGGAAAACGGCTACCATTCAGCCCATCCCAAAAAAGGGCAAAGACTGTACAAACCCAATGAACATGCGTTCGATAAGTTTACTCCCAAGCATCAGTAAAGTATTTGAAAAAACCATTAACAAAGCCCTGGTAAAATGGGTAGACGACAACAGCACTATTCCAAATAACCAGTTTGGGTTTAAGGTGGGTTATGAAACCACACATGCCGCAGCTAAACTGGTCTCCGACATACAATGGAATAAATGTAGGAACCAATGCACAGGGGCCTGTCTGATCGACTTGGAGAAAGCCTTTGATACCGTCTGGATCGAAGGGTTGTATTACAAACTGGACAGACATGGCATACATAAGCCTTTACTATATGTACTTTACGATATGTTAAAGGACAGGAGGTTCGTGGTCAAAAGTGGAAATGTGACCTCTAATAAAACGTATAATATCAAGAATGGCTTGCAACAGGGTGCGGTACTCTCTCCGATTCTTTTTAATATTTACATTAGCGACTTATTAGAAGCACTTCCGCAGGCTATTGCGTACGCAGACGATCTCATAATTTACAGAACAGCTCCGAAAGTTGCGATCATAAAAAAGTTAATACAGCGAGACTTCAACAAAGTGCAGCGCTATTGCAATGACTGGAAACTTAAGATCAACTTCCAGAAATGTGAAGCCATCCTATTTAGAACTCCATTATATAAAGCCACGAACGGCACAAGGAAAAACTGGCGAAAGCTAGTTATCGTGGGACCGCATGGAGATAAACTGGAAACCAAGAGTTTAGTTAAATACCTCGGCATCTGGCTAGACCAATATCTGTATTTCAACAGACATGTAGAGGCTGCTTTGCTCAAAGCGAGGAAAACTTTTGCTATGACAAGGAGGCTATTTCACAGTAGCCAACTTGACAGCAAGGTAAAAGTCATATGCTACATGACGCTAATCAGGCCAATGCTCATATATGGTTGCCCAGTATGGTTCAACATAAGTCCAAATTTGATGGAAAAGATTCGGGTGTTCGAAAGAAAGTGTCTCAGAAGTTGTCTCAGATTATATCGGACACCGGAATCGGACTATAAAAAGTATTACTCAAATGAGACTTTATATAATGAAGCGTACATAAATAGGGTGGATAATTTTATGATTAAATTAATCAGAGGACATATTGCAAGAGCAATAAGCTCGTCTAATGACCTAATTTTCGGGGCCTATTATCCAAACACTCTGTACTATGAGAGCGTGCGTCGAAACGGCTTTGTTCCACCGGAGGCGTTCCTTGACTTGGATATGAAAGGGCTTATACAGGATAGATCCGGAATTCCGCTGATCTATCATGTAAGTAGATCCTCTGTAGACGGGCGATTGTGCTACGACCGGGAAGTAACGCGCACCGAAGAAGGGCTCCTGCGCTTCAGTAGGGCTATCTCCCACAGAGACCGGGACGATAGTATTAGACAGCGTCAACAGTTCTGGTGGTTGAATGGCATATAAAAACCTGGATACTAAAGTCGGTATAGAATCACACTATCATCAGCTAGCTTACATAGACTTAGCTTTTCTAGAATTAGGGTAGTATAAGATTTAAGTTAAGCTAGGTTAAATGCTTTTACATAAAAAAAAAAAAAAAAAAAAAAAAAAAAAACAAGTAGGTAAGTTAAGTAAGTTAAATTTTAAGAAAAAAAAAACAAAAAAAATTGACAAAGTTTTTCAAATTTTTCTTTGTCTTTCAAATAATTATAAGTATTGCCACAAAGTTCTGTCGCCGAGAGGCAAATTATACAAATATTAATGTTTAGCTTAGAGCGTCTGCGAAGGACCAGTAAGTTATTATATAAGATATTTAAGCTAGAATTTAAGCATTTTTTGTCTAGCCTTTAATTTAGAAACTAAGAATATAGAAAGAAAATAAAAAAATGTTTACAAATGTCAAAAAAAAAATGTCGGTCTGGCCTATTAGAGATATCGCTATTGTGGACAATTCGTTTATCCCTAGCACCACGGAAAGCGTGGTATATAATAGGTATTCCACCCTCATCTTGGATTAGACCTTTTCCGTCCAAGAAGAGGAACGCCTCTGGGGGAATGAACCCGTTCTGGAGGGTACTCTCCAGATACATATCGTTCGGATAATATGCTCCCGCGATAAGATTATTTACACTGCACATTGCCCTTGCAATGTGGCCACGAATAATTTTTATAATGAAGTTGTCTATCCTAGTTAGTCCTGATTTATCATATAGGGTTTTATTAGGGTAAAATTTCTGGTATCGTGACTCTGGTGTTCTATTAAGTCCGAGGCAGGAACGCAAACACTGTCTCTCGAACACGCGAATCTTTTCCATGTAGAATGGGGATATATTGTACCATATTGGACAGCCATAGACCAACACTGGTCGGATGAATGCCGAATATGAGATTATTTTAACTTTTGGATTGAGAATGCTGCTTCGGAATAGACTTTTTGTGGCAACAAATGCGTTCCTTGGTGCAGAGAGAGTGACTGCTATATGCTTGTCAAAGTATAAATACTGATCAAGCCAAATACCGAGATATCTGACTACAGTTTTCACTTGTAGTGGGAGATTATTATTCCCTACGATAGAGAAGTTTTTTCAATTGTACTTTGTATCCTGAGAGGCCCTGGAGAGAGGTGTTCGGAAAGGATAGTCTCGGTTTTGTGGAAATTAATTTTTAGTTTCCGGTCATTACAAAAACGTTTTATTTTATTGAAGTCGTCCTGGAGAAGTCTATTGATGACATCTATTTTCTCTCCTGTTCTGTATACCACAATGTCGTCTGCGTATGCAATGGCATTGTTAAGCGTACCCACTAAATCACTGGTGTAAATATTAAACAGAATGGGAGAATTCACCGCCCCTTGTTGTAAACCGTTTGTAATTTGGAAGGTCTTGCTTGAGAATATATCTCCGCATTTTACCACAAACTGCTTGTCCGTTATCATTTCGTAAATGTTGTACAATAGATAATGAGGCATTCTCAGGTTTTCTAACTTATGAAGAAGTCCTTCTAACCACACGGTGTCGAAAGCCTTTTCAAAGTCAACTAAGCAGGCACCTGTGCATTGGCGCTTTGTCTTGTTCCATTGTATGTCGGAAACAAGCTTTGACGCGGCATGCACCGTACTATGTCCCGCTTTAAAGCCAAACTGGTTGTTGGGGATGATATCATTTTCATCACACCAGTTCATTAGTGCTTTCTTTATGATCTTCTCGAAAATCTTGCTGATATTTGGCAGCAAGCTAATCGTGCGAAGGTTGGTTGGATTGGTCCTGTCTTTACCCTTTTTAGGGATGGGGTGGACTATTGCAGTTTTCCAGTGGGTTGGATAGTATGCCTTATTTAAGGCGTTGTTGAATAGCGTAGTGTAGATTTTTACTGCTTCAGGAGGCAAATGTTTTAAAACTACATTTGGGATGCTATCTATCCCAGAGGACTTTTTGCTTTTTATTGACTTTAGGATGTTCGTAAGTTCATCCTTACTCACAAACATATTCATATTCTGGTTACTCCTGGGGGAGTCCGCTCTGTTATTTTCACTGAATGTGGTAAAACTACGGTTTTGGTTCCTCCAGGTACAAAGTTGATTTCTCAGTGAGCTGTAGGTCTGGAATGCGTTGTTTTCGAGGATCGTATTGGAGTGAGTGGATTCGTTCACTCTGTATACTGCTTCGAAACATGCACCAATTGAGTTCACTTTGTCTTGCGGGTCTTCGACTAATATTACTTCTTCGTTGGAGTTGATATGCTCCAGATTGAGTCCTGAGTTCAGCATTGCTTGACAATTCTCTGGAGTCCGTGGGACTTGCAAATATGGAATGTCATTGTGATCTTTCTTTCGAAAAGTTTTATTGATTTGTGAGAATATATTCGATCCGCTAGCTTGAATGGCTTCAATTTTGTACTTCCACTCTTCATTTATAGTTGAACGGTAATTATCACGGATCAATTTTTGGAGATTTTTGATTTGGGACTTAAGTGTTCTTATTTCCTGACTATTTGGGTCGCTGAACTGTCTATAAAGTCTTTTCAGCTTTGAGAGCATAATGCTCTTTTGCTTATCATCATCATCATCGGCACTACAACCGGGAACCGGATTTGGCCTTATTTTAGCAAGTCCGGAGGCTTGTTAAATTTTTCCATAATGATTTTTTTTTTCCGGGCAAGGTCATTAGTCTTGCGCCAGAGGCTCTCCGACGGGGAATCGAACCCCGGTCTCCCGCGTAACAGGCGGGTATACTAACCACTATACTATCGGGGAGCCTTTTTGCTTATACAAAGCGTCAATTGCTGATGTCCTGTACTTATTAGTATAACCGTCGGTATGGGGAAGTTTAGGTATGGAACGATTCATTGCGTTGGTAATAATATCGTCCAATGTTGTTAAGTAATGATCGATTTCGTCGTTATGGAGGTTTCTATTAGTCGGTGGGTCTATGGCACTGTTACGAAGTTCTTTTTTTATTAATCGATCTAAGCGTGACCAGTGAGCTTTTCGAAAATTGAAAGAGTGGTTCTGGTCGAACTGCTCTAGTGAATATTGTTCATTTGGGACTTCAATTATGGCTCCAAATCCGTAGTGATCGCTATCGTAATCGATTGTGCGAAGACAGTTTCGCGTAGTTATATCTGTGCCTGGCAAGTTTATTCGATCGTCTATCGTAAGTAAATCCAGAAATGAATTTCCTTTAGGATAAGACGGTGTACTTGTGGCGTACAGTTCTAATCTGCGCTCGATAGCATTCATTTGCCACTAATCATATAAAGCATTGCCTCTTGTGTTCGTGGTTAAGTTACCCCAAGCACTATGCTTGGCGTTGAAATCACCCGCTATTAGGAAATAGTTGTTTTCCGAATCTAATTTCAGGTGTCGAAATAGCATATCAATTTCATTGATAAATTGCTTACACTGGGTAGCTTGAGGGGCATAAATGGAGACCACATACAGGTGCTTTTGACTTCTCAACGGAATATCTATTATGCAAGCTTACAGCACCTGAAATTTGTGTACTTCTGTACTATAAATTACCTTATGATGAAAACCTTTTTTAATTAAAACTGCAACCCCACCCCCTTGAGTAGAATGTGGCCTGTCACGTCTGATTATCTTATAGTTTTTATAGACAATTTTGTGCCTTTGGTTTAGCTTAGTTTCACTAGCCAAAAGTACATCAGGGGATTCGACTTCAAGCATGTTGCCTAGATTATCTCTTCTGTCTATGTGTATTAGTGAATTTACGTTCACCGAAATAATTTTTAGTTTTAGTTTAGTTAGAGGGTTGAAGATTTTGATGGAAGGAGTTATTTGAAAACACAGCCGAACAGAGCATATCTATTCGGGCCATTTGTTCCGTCAGTATTTTTTGAAAATTAGCAAATTGTGTTTGCATGGCCGATATCATATTTAATATCTCAGGTTGTGCATCTACTGCCGGTATTTGCCCATTGGTATGTGAGGATTCCACGGGGACTCGTTGCATAGAATTGCCCGTGATTTGTGCATATGATACACGCGGGGCAACAAAATTATTATAAGAACGAGTTTTAATTTTTTTCTCTTCTCCCACTTGCTTTTGTTTTGATTCCCACTTTAACTTCATATGTTGAAATTTGGGACAACCTCTAAAATTTGCCGTGTGCCCTGTATTTTTACATAGTACACATGACAGTGTTTCCCTATCCGGAAGCTGTTCCTTTCCCAGCGGACATTCGCCCATGTTATGGTCGGCGAGGCATTTTACGCATCTGAATTTCATATTGCAGTTTGATGCAACGTGTCCAAGTCGTTGACAGCGCATACATTGCAGTACGCGCTCAGATTTTCTAATTTTTTCCCAACTTATAATTTGGTGGCTCAGACATTTTATATGTCTAAGCGCATCAACTTTACTATTAGGACTTAGAGATACAATGTAGAAAGGCAATTTGCGGTTGCATTTTCTAGAATTCGCAGTTGAAAACGGTTTTACACCTGTAAATTTTAAACTAGCTGTTTCAACCGTTTTTAATTCCTCGAGTATCTCCTCTGGGGAGAACGAAGGATCAACTCCTTTTAAGAGTATGAAAATTGATTTTTCTGATTTTGGGGTGTACGTGTAGTACTCGGTTTTTGCCCTTCCCAAAGCAGACTTTACTTTATTGTAACCTTCTAGGTCTTCGCACAAAATTCTAGTTTTTTCAGCACTAATTCTTTTTGTTTTAAAATCTTTACAAGTCAACTCACCCAACTTCATTAAATCTTTCGCTTCTATGTAACTGATGACAATTGGAGGTATTTTTTCCTTTTTTGGTTGCTGTTGTTGTTCGTCCTTGGCTGTCTTTGTCTGCTGCAGTTGTTTCTGATTCTGTTGTTGGGCGTCCTTTGTTTCGCTTATTTGTAGCGAATGTTGTTACTGCCGCTGGTGATTTGTTTTTTGCTCTCTTTTTGCTTCGGTTTCATTCCGTCTTTTGTTTCGCTCTTCTAGGGCTGCTCGTACTTGTTTGGAAAGTTCTTCGCGTTTTTTGATGAGATCAGCAATTAAGCTGTTTAGGTCAACGTCTCGTTCTGGAATGTTTGACTCCAGTATCTCCAATTCCTTAAATTTGTTCCCTGCTCCTGAGTAACAAGTATCCTTGGCAGGTATATTTTCTTCTGTGACGGTTTTTTTCATCACATTTGATTTTTGTCGTTCCATTGACAGGTTTGAGCGGACTTTATTTGCCACTGGGCTGTCGTCTATAATTGATACTTCGTTCTTCCTTTTGGTAATTTTTTAAATTGTTTTTAAATTAGCGACTACACATGAGTGTGCCATTTTTAATTCGACGCTCTTCATCTTGCCCATTTTGATTTAGACACACACACACTCGTTTCTTTTTTTTTTTTTTTTTTTTTCTTTTTTCACCATGCCACGCGGGCCGAGCTGCGAAAAACACAGTTTATTCACGAATTCACACACACACGCACTCGATATTCTTTGTTTTAGAGCTGCTCACCGTCTTAGGATGTTTGTCGCTTGACGAACGACGAGCGAATGAGTGGAAGAATTGTCAGTATTATATGATGTCCAATAATGCAAGCAATTTTAATAGAGAATAACGTTTAAATTGTCAATTTTTCATAGATTCATAAAGTATATATCACAGGGTAGGTAAA
The DNA here is from genome assembly GCA_963931805.1 of Microdon myrmicae. Classification (NCBI taxonomy): domain Eukaryota; kingdom Metazoa; phylum Arthropoda; class Insecta; order Diptera; family Syrphidae; genus Microdon; species Microdon myrmicae. The sequence continues at coordinate 46,544,066 of OZ007497.1, read as the reverse complement.
AAAAAAGTATGAAGTAAATGGCCTCCGTTTACCGGCATATATAAGCGTTCCTTTGTCGAAATTTTTCAATACACATGGAAACTCGTGATTAAAGTGTGAACGTTTTGTCTGAAATGTGTTCAGTTTGCTAACAGTTGGTCGGACGCTTGTTGGGATAAACCTTTGACGACAGAAATTCTCAAAGAAAGAAGTTCAATGGTGTCAAGTAACATGCTTGTGGTGGCCAACTTTGATTACCAAAGTGAAGAGTTACAGAACCAAGAAGTGACTGATGTTGAAAGATTGCCGTTCTTTCTAGTGCTGCATTTTTGATAACCCTGCATTTTCAGCTAGTATTATATCCTTTCATTTTTCTTTAGAAACACTTTAGTGGACAAATGGCGGAACATTTAAATTCGACTTTTGGGACATCTTTTGTAACCGAGACATAGTACGACAATTTTATTTATATTATAGTTTTTTTTTGGATCCCGTAGAGTGACTTATTTGGGAAGAAGGTTGCAACTTGTGCGTCCGAACGAGCTCGAAATAAATTGCATCATGTTGGGCGGCTGTATAATACACTTACCTATAGTTCCACATCTACTGTAATAGAATTGTTAGTTTAAGAGATGAGGCTGTGGCGTTTCTAACAGATACACACACAATACACAAGCAAATAGTGGAGAACACCGAACGAAAATCGAATAAGAAAATGCATCAGAGCCGTATACCATAGCGATAACATAACAATTTCACATCAGTTGAGTGTACTTGTTTAGAAATCGAATTCGTACACACGGCCAGTAGTCATAGCATCAGTTCGAATCACACGTTCTTCACTATCATCGCAAACAATATAATTGGCTCGCCCATTACAAGACAGGGTGGACGTGTGGGGGCGAGTTCGTGGCACCGACATGGGCATAGGGTTCTACCTCGTCCTCACAAAAATATCCTGTCGACCACTAAAAGAAAGCTGTTCACCAGCAAGGGGGTTCATAACACAGCACAGCGAATAAAACACGCGGAATAGATACTATATGTTGATGGTTTTTATTGTTTTCTTTAGTTAGCATTAATTGTGCACTAGTCATAATGTAGAAATTCGTGTAAGAAACAGAATACGAATACGAAACGAGGAAACAGTTTTTAAATATAAATTGCAATGCTGCTGAGAATAAAGGATCACTCGACTGTTGTTAACGCACGTAGAAAATCGCGTGTGTAAACGTATCGTACCGTATGCACGGCATGGCGAAGGGATAGACGAACCGACCGACTCCCGTGACTCAGCGATACTACTTCGCTGGGTAAGGAAATTCGGCCAGTGGTACTGACTCTCTTAATTGAAGGCTGCATTTTCCATTCCAAGAGAAACTTGAAGTCTCTCTTTGGGGGTAGGTAACCTGATCTCATAGAGGAGATCTATAATGGTACACATGTATGTGTGAACATTGGTTCTTTCATGGGACAAAGCCATGGGAACGAATCTGAAAACAAAGAAAAGGGAATAATGTGCATCAATGAGATGTGCGTTCGGCTAAGTAAACGGGCCGAATCTCATTGGGTGCTAATTGGGGTGTCTGTTTGTTCATGCCCCTAGTCATGAGAAGGAGATCCAGAAATATGGGAAGACAAAGAGATCGGGCAGATCATTGTCTAAGCTATGCATTGCAGCTGTAACGATAGCCGCTATGCACATGGCGCTAATTGATTCTAGCTTATTTATAGGGAATTGGTGTTTATTGAATCGCTACCAAAGGTAAGTATACCACACCTATTTACATTTGCCTATGCTGTAGGATTTAATTTATGGTTTAAGACGCGAGATGCGTATATTTACTTTTGTCCCTTGGGTATAGGTCACCCGCCAATGTGTATGTAAGGGGGTTTATTATACACATGGTGAAGCTGGGAATAGGCGACGCAATGTTTATGATCCCTGTTATGATGGTTACATTACATGTAAACCAAATTCTTTTGTTTTCAGGAATTCGACTAGGGAAAATGGATATGTAAGATTGAAGTTGCCTGGCAACCGAAGGTGCAGAATTGGACTTGGGAATAATGAAGTTTGGAACAGAATTCTTATAGGGAATTTTGAATTCGAATAAATGAATGAAATGTAAGAATTCTCTTCCAGGAGCTTTTAGCTAAATACGTTTGGTAAACTTAATGCGTGAAGCATTTACAGGTGCTAATGCGATTGCATTAGCAGAAACTAATGAAAGGTGGGTTGTAGTTATGGGGGTTCTTCGGGTAAGTAGACAGTGGGATTTGGCAGAACCACCACAGACGCACTAATGCAATCCCCTTGCCCCACGAATGTGCGAGAACTTAGGCGTTATCCGGGCATGTTAAACTTTTATCGCCCAACGCTTCGAAACGCCGCGCGGGTCCAGGCTCCTCTCAACGAATACTTAATAGGAGCCAAGCGCAACGACAAACGACCAATAAAGTGGACCGAGTCAGCTGACCAAGCATTTCGCTTATCGAGAGAACAGCTGGTGAACGCAACTTTGCTTCGAAATCCCATCGAAGGAGCCCCATTGGCCATACAGTGTGACGCTTCCGACACTGCAACTGGGGCTGTACTCGGACAAGAGTGCCACGGTAAATGGGAACCGCTGGGTTTCTTCTCAAAGAAATTGAACCCGAGCCAGCGACGTTACAGTACCTACGACAGGCAGGTACTAGCGATTTAGAGCGCAGTGAAGTACTTCCGGTACATGGTTGAAGGACGCCAACTGACGATCGAAACCGATCACAAACCATTGGTGTATGCCTTTTTTACATTTTTACTGCTGTGTAGTACATTTGGTGATCAAAGCTTATGCTGATGTTTTTATTTACAATGTATTACCCTTACAGTATCACAAGTTATAGGGTGATCATAAAAGTGGTGAATGGGTATTGAAGAGAGGTTGGAAATAGGTAAAAGGAATAGAAAGAAGGGAATGAATGCCAACGTATTTTTGTCGTTTTTTTCCCGAAATTCGAGGCTTTATTGTAAAAAACTGGTTATACATTTATGATTCAAAGTATTGTCCATCGCTGGCCACTACTTTCTCCCATCTTTCGGGCAGCATACGTACCCCGCGTTGAAAAAACTGGTCACCTTTCGAATCGATCCAATTTTTTACTTCTTCATAAGACCGGAAGTGCTGGTCAGCCAGGCCGTGTGCCATTGATCGAAACAAGTGATAGTCCGAGGGAGCAACGTCTGGAGAATACGGCGGGTGGGGTAGGACTTCCCATTTCAAAGTTTCCAAGTATGTCGTGACCACTTTCGCAACATGGGGTCGAGCATTGTCATGCTGTAAAATCACTTTATCATGTTTCTCGTTGTATTGCGGCCGTTTGTCTTTCAATGCTCGACTCAAACGCATTAATTGCGTTCGATAACGATCGCCTGTGATTGTTTCAGTCGGTTTTAACAACTCATAATACACTGCGCCGAGCCGGTCCCACCAAATACTGAGCATGACCTTGGAACCGTGGATATTCGGTTTGGCCGCCGACGTGGAAGCATGCCCGGGATATCGCCATGATTTTCTGCGCTTGGGATTATCGTAATGAACCCATTCACAATGTGATGCAGAAATCCCTTCCGTCTTTGCCTTGCAAGCAGCTGTTCACAAACGCCGTTCAACATCTCTCGGCTTCAACTCGTACGGCACCCAATTTCCTTGTTTCTAAATCATTCCCATGACTTTCAGGCGTTTTGAAATGGCTTGTTGCGTCACTCCCAATGATCCTGCCAATTCTTGTTGCGTTTGACACGAGTCTTGATCAAGTAATGCCTCCAATTCTGCATCTTCGAAAACCTTCTTTCTTCCACCGCCATGCTGGTCTTCGACGTTAAAATCGCCGTTCTTGAAGCGTTGAAACCACTCTCGGCACGTTCTTTCGCTAATAGCGGCCTCACCATAGGTATTTGAGAGTGTGGCGGTTCCGTCAAATCCCACGGTTCACCTTCCTGAAAAACCCCCATCCATACAACCCAGTCTGCATACGCTTTCGCCAATGCAATCGCATTTGCATCTAAAATGCTTTACGCATTTAAGAGATCAAATCTATGATTATTAAGTCCCTGTAAAGAAAACTTACCTTCATGCATTCTCTTCGCATACCACTGCTCCTTAAGATTTCTTTATTAGCTTACCAGGAATTTCCAAACAATTTCGGCATCTACGTCGCCAGTCAAATTTCCTAAGATGAATTCCGGTAAACAAAATAATTCGGTCTACATACATTGTAACCTTCATGAGAGGGATCATAAATACTGCGCCGTCTGTTTTTCCAGCCGCGCTATGTGTACAACAATGTTCCCTACATACACATTGGCTGGCGACTTACACCCTAGGGACCAAAGCAAATACGCATTCCGCGTCTTTTGCATCAATTAAATCCTATAGCATATCCAAATGCAAATAGGAACTTAATACCTACCTTACTACCGATGTCATTAACACATTTCCCATTGTGTAAATAGAAAAACCATTAGCACTTCTTCCTAATGGCGATACATTTACTTACGCATCCGCACCACAGCACAGACACAGATCATTAATCTCCCTTGTCTTTGCCGCCTGCCTGTTTCGTTGTTCCACTGCTGTCGAGCACGTGTAAACAACATCAATCTGTTCGATCGCGCACACACCCCACTGCACCAAAAAGATCGCATTTTCTTAGTGCCACAGCCTTAAGAGAAAATTTTATCTTTCCTCCATATTTCACCCTTAATTGAAGACAGAATTCAAGTCAGAGTTCTATCCTCGATAAGTCCTTTTCCATCGGCCGACGACAATAGTCGTGCAGACTTCCGCTCCCGTTCCTTCGGAGGGGAGCGAAAATAATTAGAGTCTTATTACAACCACCGTTCGCGACGGTCGGTTCACTCCCACTCACCGCCTTCTGCGGAGATGCGTTTATAGCGAGTCGTGTGTGAAGTGCTACGGAATTAATAAACTACAAGCCAACTTTCCTTTAATAATTAAATAAATTGACTGTCAATTGATCGTGAAGTATAAAATTAAACAACTAATGGCGAACAACATTCAATAGTGTTTTAATATTCCATGCTGCAGTTCCTGAGTGTGTTACATGTGTGGACATAGTGTTGTGGAGTCCCCTTTTGTGTTTTTATTTTTCCTAGTGACACGGCAGATTTCGTTAATGGTGGAAGAGGGGAATCTCGTGCCCTTGTTAGGTACATACTTCTTCCCCACAAGAGCATTCGATGAGCCTCAGCCGCGAATTCTGTTGTTCCAATACAATTTTGTTACTAATCTATAGTTAGCTTTAAGTAGTTGCTGGATGTTTTTTAATCGGGATTTCAGTGATATTATCTCCTGGTCTTGCCTCTCTGTAAACTGTCTGTGTAATTGTTTTAATTTCGATAGCAGTCTGCTCTTTTGCCTGTGGAGTGCGTTTATTGTTGCGTTTCTGTACATGTTAGTGTGATCTGTAACTGTTGTTTTGGGAATTGTTTTGTCCATTGTTCGTTTTACGGTTTCGTCCATTTGTTGAATATATTTGTCGATTTCGACATTAGTCAGGTTTCTGTTGACTGGCAGATTAAAGTCATTCGAACGAAGTTATCTTGTTAATGATCTGGCGAACCGCGGCCATCGCATTGCCCCGTAGTTATAGGGTTGCGGGATCACGAATTCCTCCAGATCTGCGAGCTCGTTCGGAAGCTCTATTACTGCCGTGAATGCACAGTGGTCACTATCGTATTCAATTGTCCGTTAACAGTTTGTGTTTCGTCTATTGGTGTTAAGTAATCTCAGTCGTGAGTCGATTAGCAAGATATCTAAGAACGATCTACCTCTAGGGAACGATGGATATTCGGTATCTAGTAGGTCAGTTCTATATTCAATATGATACTGATCTAACCAGCCAGCCAACTGATTTCCTCTGGCATTAGATATATAATTTCCCCAATTTCTATGCTTGGCGTTCATTTCTCCCCCTAGGATAAAGTAGTTTTTGGCCAGGTGCAATTGTAATCATCGAAAGAGTGTCTCGAGCTCTGCTATAAATAGGTTATGTTGGTGCTCCTCAGGTGCATAGACCGTAATCGCATACAAATCCCTTCTTTGCTGAAGGGGTATGCGTACGATACAGGCTTCCAGCACCCGAAATCTGCGCACTTCTCCACTATATATAACTTTATGATGGATTCCTTTTCTGATAAAGATTATGTCTGCGTGGGAGTATTTGTGGCTACCAGTGTTGTAGCCTGATTTGGTGTTCTCCCACCCGACACAACTTGTGCGTACGACCACAGCGATGTTGCGGGCATTGTTGTTGTACGAGTTGGCTCTGTGTTTTTTTGCCGAATCACACTTCTTGCCATTATTTCTCGGAATTTAGGACATCCTCGATAATTAGCGGGATGTCCCTCATTCCGACACACTGCGTACTTTAGAAGGGCTTTGTCTTCTACCCTTTTTTCCCAGAGGGCATTCTTCTACCTTATGGCCCTTTCCGCATTTTAGGCAACGGTGCTGCATTTCACAGTTCGCCGCTGCGTGTCCAAAGCTTTGGCAGCGGACACATTGCAGGATGTCTCTGCCTTTTTTTAATTTGCCCCATGTCACAATTTGATGATCCAAGACCGTAATTTTTCTTAGAACACCAATTCTGCTGTTGGGTGTTAGTGGAACTAAAAAGAAGGGTAGCTTGCGGTTTTCCCTTCTTGCCTTGGTTGTGGTGAACGGTTTTAAGGCGGCAAAGAGTAGATCTTCGTGCTTCAGCTTTGAAGCATTTCGAGCAGAGACCCCGGTTCCATTTCATGGTCGACATCCTTTAATAGAACCGTTACGCTCTTTATTTGTTTCGGCGGGGACGAGTAGAATTCTGCGGTGGCTCTTTTTAATACCTCTTTAATTTTGTCGTGGTCTGCCACCGCATAGGTTTGAATGGCATGCCTGTTACCTGCCAGTCTTTTAACTACCAAATTGTTTCCTATAGCTAGCTTACAGAGACTTACCAATTCCTTACACTCAATATCTATGGTGTTGATTGGTGGCATCTTTATTTTTTCGTTGTTGTTGTTGCTTTGCCGCTGCTGTGTTGCTTGCTGTCTCGGTGGTCGATTTTGTGTTGATAGTTGCTGTTGATGTTGCTGTTGATGTTGCTGTTGCTGTTGTGTTGATGCTGTTGGCCGACTTTTGGCTTCGACTTTTGTTGTTGTTCTGCGCCTTTTACTTGTTCGAGTTTGCAATTGCATTAGCGGGAAACTATGGAAGTTGGGTTGTAGTTATGGGGGGGTTCTTCGGATAAGTAGACAGTGACGTTTGGCGGAACCGCCACATATCTGTCAATTTTCAATTTGCTTCATGTTTCAGTTTTGGATGATAAATTGGGTATGAAAAAAATATATGTGAGATGGGTGCCGCATTTGCTCTCAGCTGAGAAACTTTGAACCGCATGCGTCACAACCCAGATGATTTCCTGCGCAGATCAGTAGCTGTAGATGAAACATGGATACACCACTACACTCTCGAGACGAAAGAACAATCAAAATTGTGGATTGTTAACGGAAAACGGGCTCCAAAGAAGGCAAAGACGGTGAAATCAGCTGAAAAGGTTATGGCTACAGTGTTTTGGGATACACGTGGTGTTATCTTCATTGACTATTTGATAAAGCGACAGACGATAACTGGACAGTATTACGCGTCATTATTAGGTCAGCTAATTGAAAAAATAAAAGAACATCGTTCTCAATATCTAAAGACTGTGTGTGGCCAGCAGAAGATCGCGCGTGTTACGTCAAAGAATCCTTCGACGACACAAAAAACCTATCTATCGAAATGTGTAACTTAATTACACATTTCCTAGAAACATTAAAATATAAAAATTGCAATGTAATGTCTATTGCAACATATGATAGAAATAAAACCTATTAAGAAGTAATTAAAAAGTAATTAACAAGACTTCGTGGCATCACGAAATAGGCAATTAAGCAAATTGCAGTACAATATATATTATGTACAAAGACAAGCCTAGGAAAAGATCTTGATGTAAAAATAAATTCAGTTTTAGAAGCGTCTCTCTGAAGAGCAGACGATTTTTTGACTCCAATATAAATTAAAATAAAAATATAAATTTTTATAAAATAAAATGTTTTTTTTTTTTATTTCACTTAAGTGTAATTTAGAAAAAACGTAACTCGCGTTGTCTGTCAACAGGAAGCCGGATGTCTTTGAAATTAATAGCGTTCAATCAAATTACTGTAGCGTGTCGCGCAAATCAGAGCTCCAGTTCAAACAGTACATGTACCTCAATCGAAGATATTTGGACAATTTTCTTCCTAAGAAGTAAAGTCCACAACATTATCCTATGTAAAGAATTGTTTTCAATAAAAACTTAATTCAAGTAGTTTCTTTTTAGTTTATTTTAAAAACATAAACCTGATACCAGACATCCTTTACAAGGATACTCAACATAATTTTTGCTAAGAAATTAGTTACAACCATTTTAATGGTGCTGATAGATAGATAGCTCTGCATACATAGAGCAGCACGTATGTGACAACTTGCTTACATCTAGTTTGGTAACGACGTTTTAGAGTTCAATACGATATGCATTCATAAAATAGATTTTGAGACACCGTTTAATGTCAAAGCACAGTGCTAATGTTACTAATTACAAATTTTAAGCTGACGAAAGTGAAATTTTTTATAGAACTCTTTTTGTTCTATACAACGCCCACACAAATTGCGTTTTTGACATCGCTATATGACAATGTGTAATGTTGTCAGAAGTATAAGGAGAACATGGGAAAGGAAGTGTGAATGCATATTCGGTTTGCATTGCTCAAGATTGTAACCGCGATGGTTCTAAAAACGTGTACTTTTAAAGGCATTCCTCTTTTTGGAATCACTTATTTTGGTTTACTTAGACCACTATCCACACACACTAGGTATAGTCTTTATTTCACTACGTTAGTTGAATGTAAAGGGAACCGACCGCCTTTTTCATCCTTTTTTTGATCGCTCAAGAAATATCCGCTTAAAATAAACATAAACAACCTCCTGGGGTGTTCACAACCCCACAAGCGGTTTAAATTTCAAACCATAATTTGTTTAAAACCGTTTTCGTTTATGCCACCCTTAGTGTCACCGACGTAAGGAACTTGTGTCTCCCTGGAGAAGCGAGCGTGCAACACGCGGACGTACAAATACCCAGCCGATTGAAACGCCAGCTCTTAATATTATCTCAATTTTGAATTTCACGGATTTTGCTTTGCAGTTGTTTATTTTGTTGTTATTGTATTTTTTATTTTGCTTATATTAAAATTCCGAGAGGGGTGGCAATATTGTCCTCGGGAAACATTATAATGAATAAAATTTCACTGGGTGACAATATAAATGTTTGTTTGTCCAGCAGTTGTTATTTCCAGTCGTCCTCTAGGGAATTTTTATTATTCAATCAATGTTCTGAGGGTGTGTTCGCCCTTAAAAAACATGAATTGAAATTTTGACAGAACAATCTACAGTCTACACTTATCAAGGATATTTCACTGAGGGTTGAAATATAGACAAAACAACAAGAGAAAATCGCGTTGTAAGTTTTACAAATAAATAAATAATAATGGGAAACAAGTGACATCTGCCAGGCTGACAGTAAAGTGTGAAATTATATCACAAAAGGTCCTTGGAGAGACGTGTCATGAGTAGAATGTGATTTCAGTGGCTAAGCCAGTTGAAGTACTGATTTATTTGATTGTTACATCCTACTCCCAAAGGACAAGTGTCCAAACCAAGTGGTTTATAAACGGAAGTTTTTTTTTTTTTGTCAACATTTGAGAAATGAGTTTCATATGGACTCGAGTACAAGTACCCTCTTCGCTTCGTCCTCTTGCTTATATAGAAAAGGTGCAATCGTTGGAAATGCTATACGAGTGTCCTCATGTAATTTGTTAACTTTATAAGAAAGATTCTATTTTGTTTGGGCTAGATGGGAAATTGCTAAATATGGTTTTGGACATGGTTGTGATTGAAGAGAGTTTCTGTTTGTTTGTTTTAAAACGTATTTATCTACAAAAAAAAAAAAAAAAAAAATTGTCAAACAGTTTAACAATAACATTTTAAATTTAACTTACATTAAATGACATTACATTTATTTTTTATTTGTTTCAAATGCGTTTTGGCGAACAGAATTTAATTAATTAATAAAACTAAAAAAAATTTTTATATGAATACGAAAAAGACACTTCTTTCTTTACAATTTAGATATTGAAAGCTTTCATATTTTTAAAGAAATGTTTCAGAAAGTAAGCAACACTTTATTCTTTCTTTTATTCATTCCTTTTATTTCTTCATTTTTCTCATTAATAACCGCTTTTCTTCTAATTATTATTTCTAGAGGTGTAATATTTTATTATTATTTATTGCCCTGTAGGAAGTTCATGACTTCACCGGCTCGACTCCGTCATTGTTCCCTGTCCTGTGCGCTCTCCTTCCACGTTAGACCAACCGATCCGATCTCCTCGAGGTCCAACCTAACATTGTCTCTTTCCCGTTGGCTTACCGTCAAGAATTCTGGGCACGGCCCTATCGTTGCCCATTCGCGCTACGTGTCCGGCCCATCTAAACCTTCGCGACTTGATTACTCTCACTATTGTTACGTGCGTCCGCCACCCCATCAATTAATTGTTTGTAATTTGAATATAATTTGTTTAAAGTGGTGTGATGGTAAGGTGGTGGAGGAGTTGTACGATCCAGAAGTGAGTTTTTGAACACGCCCCGATTCGGGTGTGGATCGTGCAGTTCTTCGAGTTCGAATTCGGTTTTCGAAGTGGACGTGAATGGGGAGCGAGAGAGACAGAGGGTCAACATTCTATTATCGACCATCGCCCCTTCTGGCGGCCATTAGAATAAAAACCGGGCAGAACACGAGAAGCGCGGCGCATTCCACACTAAAGAAATTATACTTTCTTTACATATGTATATATATATAGGCTCCTCGATCAAAAAGTTTAAATTCAATTGACACGTGGTGACCAAAATTAAAACAGTGAAGATAGTCAAAACAATGAAATTCAGAAACCAAACAAAACAAATAATAAACGTAAAAACTTAATTGTAAATACTAAGTGAATTAAAAACACATAAATTAAAATAAAACCTAAAAGCAAATGTGCATATTGCAGTGAAGTGCGAAAAATAAAATAATAATCTTCTATAAGAAACATAATATATCACCTCGGTCGCAAGCGCAAAAAACAAAAATTAAAATATATTGCTCGTTAAGCAATCTGTATTTACCAGGTGTACCGGTATAAATGTATTAAATATAATCAAAATAAGTGCATATAAAAACAGTTGAGTGAGGTGCAAAAAGTGTTCGAGACAATAAAAACAAAAACAATAAAAAGATAACACTTCGGTCGCAAACGCGAAAATTAAAACAAACAATATATTGCTTGTTAAAAAGCAATCTTTAAATCGTCGTTTGGTGCGAGTGCAAGCTTACTGACTCTTAGCAGGCGGTAGGCGAGTTCAACTCAGCTTGCAGGAGAAATCAAGTCGCCGTGGTTCAAAAGGTCGACTTTGTTTTTTTTTAATGAAAACAAACTGGAAAGAACCAGAATGAACACGGAGGACGATAAAAACACGACAACGCACAAACGAAAAGGCGCCCCGAAAAACTCCATTGTGACGCGAAGCAAAACCGCGAAATTGACGATGGATAAAGGAGATCAACAATTGGCGGACGACAGTGAGCTTCCCTTCCCCTCCAATTTTAACATATATGGGGCAAATATTTCATTCGCTTCTCTTGCATCCTCAGAGTCTGAGGATGAAGAGGAAGAGATAAGTGAATTGGAGGCGAAACTGGCGATGGCAAGAGCCCGATTACAAGAGAGACGCCGAAAGAAAAAAATAGCGGCGCTCGAACAAGAACAAAACCAGCAACAACTACAAAAGCTGAAGCCAAAAGTCGGCCAACAGCAACAATTTCACCATCAACAGCAACATCAACTTCAACATCAGCACCATCAACAGCAACAACAACAATCAACACAAAAGCGAGCAACGAACCAGCAAGCAACACAGCAGCAGCAAAGCAACAATAACAGCGGAAAAATAAAGATGCCACCAATCAATACCATAGATGTTGACTGTAAGGAATTGGTAAGTCTTTGTAAGCTAGCCATAGGTAACAATTTTGCAGTTAAAAGACTGACGGGTAACAGGCACGCCATTCAAACATATACGGTGGCAGACCACGACAAAACTAAAGAGGTCTTAAAAAGAGCCACCGCGGAATTTTACTCGTACACGCCGAAACAAACGAAGAGCGTAACGGTTCTATTAAAGGGTGTCGACCCTGAAATGGAACCGGAGGCTCTGCTCGAAATGCTTCAAAACCTGAAGCACGAAGATCTCGAGTTTACCGCGGTAAAACCATTCACCACACCCAAGGCAAGAAGGGAAAACCGCAAGCTACCCTTCTTTTTGGTGCAATTAACACCCAACAGTAGGATTGGTGGTCTAAGAAAAATTTCAGTCTTGGATCATCAAATGGTCACATGGGACAAATTAAAAAAAGGCAGAGACATCCTGCAATGTCTACGTTGCCAAAGGTTTGGTCACTCGGCGGCTAACTGTGAAATGCAGCGCCGTTGCGTAAAATGCGGAAAGGACCATAAGGCAGAAGAATGCCCTCTGGGAAAAGAAAGGGTAGAAGACAAAGCCCTTCTAAAGTGCGCAGTGTGTCGGAATGAGGGACACCCCGCTAACTATCGAGGATGTCCTAAATTCCGAGAAATAATGGCAAGAAGTGTGACCCGGCAAAAAAACACAGAGCCAGCTCGTACTACAACAATGCCCGTAACATCGCAGCGGTCGTACGCACAAGTTGCTTCGGGTGGGAGAACACCAAATCAGGCTACATCACAGGTAGCCACAAATACTCCCACACGGACTGAAACAACACCGCAAGCGGACGTGTTCGCAATCCTGCTCAATCTGCAGAGACATATGACACAGCTACAAAGCCAAATAAACGAGATCTACTCGCACTTGCCCAGTCTAAATAACAAGTCGATATAAACCCTCTAACCACAACATCAATAAAAGCTCTTGTCGTGAATGTAAATTCACTAATAAGAACTGAGAGAAGAGCCAATCTTTTTAACCTGTTGCAAGAGGAACAACCTGATGTACTTCTGGCGGGGGAAACAAAGTTAAACCAGAGACATAAGATAGGACATAAAAACTACGATATTATACGAAGAGATCGACCTAACTCCTCTCAAGGGGGGGGTGTCGCAATCTTTATTAGAAAAGGGATCAATCATAAAGTAATATATAGTGGAGAAGTGCACAGGTTCCGGGTGCTGGAAGCCTGTATCGTCCGCATACCCCTTCAGCAAGGAAGGGGTTTGTATGCGATTGCGGTCTACGCACCTGAGGAGCACCAACAAAACCTATTTATAGCTGAGCTCGAGACACTCTTTCGATGCTTACAATTGCACCTGGACAAAAATTACTTTATCCTAGGGGGAGATATGAACGCCAAGCATAGAAATTGGGGAAATTATATATCTAATGCCAGAGGAAATCAGTTGGCTGGTTGGTTAGATCAGTATCATATTGAATATAGAACTGACCTGCTAGCTACGAAATATCCATCGTTCCCCAGAGGTAGATCGTTCTTAGATATCTTGCTAATCGACTCACGACTGAGACTACTTAACACCAACAGACGAAACACAAACTGTTTACGGACAATTGAATACGACAGCGACCACTGTGCATTCACGGCAGTAATAGAGCTTCCGAACGAGCTCGCAGATCTGGAGGAATTCGTGATCCCGCAACCCTATAACTACAGGGCAATGCGATGGCCGCGGTTCACCAGATCATTAACAAGAGAACTTCGTTCGAATGACTTGAATCCGCCAGTAAACAGAAACCTGACAAATGACGAAATCGACAAATACATTCAACAAATGGACGAAACCGTAAAACGAACAATGGACAAAACAATTCCCAAAACAACAGTTACAGATCACATTAACATGTACAGAAACGCAACAATAAACGCACTCCACAGGCAAAAGAGCAGACTGCTATCGAAATTAAAACAATTACACAGACAGTTTACAGAGAGGCAAGACCAGGAGATAATATCACTGAAATCTCAATTAAAAAACCTCCAACAATTACTTAAAGCTAATTATAGATTAGCAACAAATTTGTATTGGAACAACAGAATTCGAGCTATAAAAACTAATAACCCGAATATGTTCCCACAAATAAATAAAATATTCAAAACGAGATCCAGTGTCTCCAAATTCCACGTACCGAGGTAAACAAGCAGCTGCTAACCAACATTGGCATAGATACAGAGAACGCTATCATCAATAGTGAGCTCTTCGTGATCGAAGATCCTTTGGAGAAGGCGAACGCTGTGGGAGCTGTCTTTCAGGAAATGTACAAGGTGAATGAAAGCATTCACCGAAACCATGACCTGGAGGACAGAATTCGACTGAATCACCTGCACCTCCGGAATGAAATTTCACATTGGCAATCGGAGAATCCTGGTTTTACGGAATTCAGTGACGATAATCTGTCAATTGACATTAATGCCAATGGTGGGGCTAATAGCCTTTTAATCACAAGGGAAGGAATCCAGAGTATCTTCGACTCATTAAGAAGCAAAAAGTCAGTGGGAATAGGTGGAGTACCTAACATCGTACTCAAGAACCTGCCCCCAAAGGCAATAGATATATACACGGTCCTGTTTAACAACGCGTTGAATAATGCATATTATCCCGCGCGTTGAAAAACGGCTATCATTCAGCCCATCCCAAAAAAGGGCAAAGACTGTACAAACCCAATGAACATGCGTTCGATAAGTTTACTCCCAAGCATCAGTAAAGTATTTGAAAAAATCATTAACAAAGCTCTGCTAAAATGGGTAGACGACAATAGCATTATTCCAAATAACCAGTTTGGCTTTAGGGCGGGTCATGAAACCACACATGCCGCAGCTAAACTGGTCTCCGACATACAATGGAATAAATGTAGGAACCAATGCACAGGTGCCTGTCTGATCGACTTGGAAAAAGCCTTTGATACCGTCTGGATCGAAGGGTTGTATTACAAACTGGTCAGACATGGCATACATAAGCCTTTACTATATGTACTTTACGATATGTTATAGGACAGGAGGTTCGTGGTCAAAAGTGGTAATGTGACCTCTAATAAAACGTATAATATCAAGAATGGCTTGCAACAGGGCGCGGTACTCTCTCCGATTCTTTTTAACATTTACATTAGCGACTTATTAGATGCACTTCCGCAGGCTATTGCGTACGCAGACGATCTCATAATTTACAGAACAGCACCGAAAGTTGCGATCATAAATAGGTTAATACAGCGAGACTTCAACAAAGTGCAGCGCTATTGCGATGACTGGAAACTTAAGATCAACTTCCAGAAATGTGAAGCCATCCTATTTAGAACTCCATTATATAAAGCCACGTACGACACAAGAAAAAACTGGCGAAAGCTAGTTATCGTGGGACCGCATGGAGATAAACTGGAAACCAAGAGTTTAGTTAAATACCTTGGCATCTGGCTAGATCAATATCTGTATTTCAACAGACATGTAGAGGCTGCTTTGCTCAAAGCGAGGAAAACTTTTGCTATGACAAGGAGGCTATTTCACAGTAGCCAACTTGACAGCAGGGTAAAAGTCATATGCTACATGACGCTAATCAGGCCAATGCTCATATATGGCTGTCCAGTATGGTTTAACATAGGTCCAAATTTGATGGAAAAGATTCGGGTGTTCGAAAGGAAGTGTCTGAGAACCTGTCTCAGATTATATCGAACACCGGAATCGGAATACAAAAAGTACTACTCAAATGAGACTTTATATAATGAAGCCTGCATAAATAGGGTGGATAATTTTATGATTAAATTAACCAGAGGACATATTGCGAGAGCAATAAGCTCGTCCAATGACCTAATTTTCGGGGCTTATTATCCAAATACCCTGTACTATGAGAACGTGCGTCGCAACGGTTTTGTTCTACCAGAGGCGTTCCTTGACTTGGATATGAAAGGGCTTATACAGGATAGATCCGGAATTCCGCTGATCTATCATGTAAGTAGATCTTCCGTAGACGGGCGATTGTGCTACGACCGGGAAGTAACGCGCACCGAAGAAGAGCTCCTGCGCTTCAGTAGGGCTATCTCCCACAGAGACCGGGACGATAGTATTAGACAGCGTCAACAGTTCTGGTGGTTGAATGGCATATAAAGACCTGGATACCAAAGTCGGTATAGAATCACACTATCATCAGCTAGCTTACATAGACTTAGCTTTTCTAGAATTAGGGTAGTATAAGATTTAAGTTAAGTTAAGCTAAGTGATTTTACATAAAATAAAAAAAAAAAAAAAAAAAAAAAAAGTAGATAAGTTTAGGTAAGTTAAGTAAGTTAAATTTTAAGAAAAAAAAAAAAAAAAAAAAAAAAAAAAAAAATTGACAAAGTTTTTCAAATTTTTCTTTGTCTTTCAAATAATTATCAGTACTGCCACAAAGTTCTGTCGCCGAAAGGCAAATTATACAAATATTAAGTAATGTTTAGCTTAGAGCGTCTGCGAAGGACCAGTAAGTTATTATATAAGCTATTTAAGCTAGAATTTAAGCATTTTTTGTCTAGCCTTTAATTTAGAAACTAAGAATATAGAAAGACAATAAAAAAAAAAAATTTTTAAAAAATGAAAAAAAAAAAAATGAAAATGAGACAGAGGGTCAATGTTGGTTGAATACGGTTTTGAATTCCGTTGTTGACGGTTTTTTTTTGAGGGATAAGAGAACGTTTTGTTAACGGAGTAGCAAGGAAAAAAGGAAGGAAAAAGGAAAGAAATTGTCCCGTGTGTTAATCTTTTTTGTTGTAAAAAAAAAAAAAACAAAAAGAAAAAAAATGTAAAAAGAAAAGGAGATTAAAGACGAAAGAAAAGTGAAAAGTAGTTTTGATCATCGAAGAGAAATTGCAGAAAGGCAAACGTTGACGTTGAAGTGATTTCCGTTCTTTCCTGTGAATTTGTGTGGCCTCTGTCGTTGCTTATTGGGTGTAATAAGCACAAATTCAATTAACAGCGGTTGTTCGGCAAGCTAAAAGTAACTAATCAGTGCCGCATCGGGAGAACATTCAGAGGAGCCGACACTGGATAATCTACAAACTACATTGCTGGATTTGAACAAGAAGACATTTAACGTTGTGTTACCTATTGGGCGATCTCAGTGGATATACAACTCAGTGTTTACGAGATTGTGTTGCAAATGGTGTTGCAGATTCAACAAAGGGGAAACTAAAACACATTTCGAAAATAAAGGACGGCACATAAGGATCCCTCTGCAGCAAAAGCAAGAGTTCTCTAAACCGGTTGGAGCCGTGGCTCAGCATCGGGACGTCGAGCTGAATAACTAGGTAACAAATCTAACAATATTCCCACTAAATCTCCACAGCAGAAGTGCAGGGCACGTACTATATAGTAGTTACAATACTCATCATTATCATCATCATAATATTACAAATTATAATATTACACTATTGTAGTTTTGCGGTGTAGCTCTTCCAATTCGTGATTGTGAAGTTTCCTCCTCGTCATATTTACCGTCAAAGATACCCCTTAAAAATTTATTCTCGAGGACGCGGAATTTCACATCCGAATAGAACAATCGGCATGATTATGGTTCTATACACACGGAGCTTTATATTACGTGATAGCAATTTGGATTTCAACAGTACACTGACTGCATGCCAACTAGCGTTGCCGGAGTGTAGTCTTTTGTTAATTTCCTTGGACATTTCGTTACTGGCCGTCAGTATTATTCCCAGATATTTAAATTCTTTCACATTTTCAAATATCTTGTCTCTAATGTTTATGTGTGTTCTCTGAGGTCCACCTGCTCTCGCCATAACCACGTATTTTGTTTTGTCTTCATTTATTGCTAGCCCCACCTCTTCTGCCGCTTGCATGTTCATTTGACTGTTTTTACTTACAGTTTCTAGATTATCGCCCAAAACGGCGATGTCATCCGAATATGCGAACACTTGTGTGACCCTGGGATGATCCGGCCATGTTGTCATCTTGTACCTTTCTGATGAAATACTCGAGAACAAGATTAAAAACACATGGTGAGATGCCACCGCCCTGTTTTAGCCCGTCTCGAATTTCAAATGTTTCTGAGAGGTGGTTTTCTATTCTAACTCGCCCTTTGTTTTCGTTCTTGCAGATTTGAATGAGGGCGACATATTTTTTCGGAATTCTCAGCTCAACTACAATATGGTAGAGTATTTGCCTTACGACTGAGTCGTAGGCTTTTTTGAAGTCAACGAACAGTTGGTGAACCGTCTCTCCGTATTCCCACTTCTTTTCCAGCAGTTGCCTTACTGTAAACATTTGGTCACTTGTTGACCCGTTCCTACGGAATCCGCATTGGTTGTCTCCCAATATATCTTCTGCGTACGCTGTGATTCTCGCCAGTATGACATTTGTTAATATTTTGCATGTGGTTGGGACCAATGATATTCCTCTGTAATTTTTGCAGTTAGAGCTGTCACCTTTTTTGAAAATGGGGACGACTATTGAGGTTTTCCATTCTTCCGGAATGACTTCCTTATCCCATATTGTTTTAATCGGTGGGTGGATCTGTGGCGGTTCCACGAGCCACACCAACCACTATAGGTCGAGATTTCGTCGTTCCACCAAGGAATATACTCACCTATAGCCAAACTACACGTGCCCACAGACACGTGTCCCCAAAGTTCTCCTTTCCGCCTCAAAAAAATGTAACATTCATACTGGAGTTTACAACCCCACGTATCCACAGTTACGTGGGCCATAGGTCCCGAACAATTTTTCTACGCCTGCTTTGCGATCGAAGGACATGACCCACACAGAAATTGTGTAGCGATCCATCAACTGGATATACACAAATGGTTGGCACAGCTGCGCCAGATGTCGACAAACATCACATCTCCGGCGATAAGCGAATTGCCGGAAAACCAATCCGTCGACAAAACCTTTGTTGTTACCGCAATGTACTTCGCCTAAACAAAGACCATTGCGGAGCAACAGCAATATACGAAAATCCTGTTCCCATAGGGCTAAGTAAAGTTTAGTTCAAGTTTAGTGAGGGCAGAACCCTCATTTATTTAGCTTAATGCAAGCTCAAAATTGAACTTAAAATTAATTAATATAATAAGAACCTTAAATACTATCTTAAATCTAGAGTAAGAAGGAGAATAAAAAGAAAAAAGAAAGACCAGGAGGTGAAGAAGACTTGGTGAGAGGGGGGCTAGGAGGCTAGGGAGGGGCAATCGTATGTGGGGGAAGCAAATACGGGTTGGAGAGCTGGGAGGAATAAAATTGAGGTAGGGTGGGGTTAGGACAGGTTTATTCTGAGACTTCGTTTGAGGGCAGGAGTGGAGAGGTTGAAATCAAAGGAGGTGGGGAAAGAGTTGGCATGTCGTAGCATACGCGAGATGAGCTCGTTGACGCCGTAAGACGTCTGATGAGCGGGCACGTAAAACAGACGAGGGTACCGCACATTACGGGGGTTTGTATAAAATGATAAAGTGGAGAGCGAGCTTGGGCAATTGATTCAGCCTGATAGAAGGCGATGGATAAAGATGATGTCAGCATGGATTCTGCGCTCCTCAAGTGTGTTAAGATTGATTAGAAGGAGCCGGCCTGTGTATGATGGTGGAATGAGTGGGTTTTCCCAGTTCAGTCCACGGAGGGCGAAGCGCAAGAAACGATGTTGAACGCCCTCGATCCTACGAATGTGAGACTGTTGATACGGGGACCAGACCTGACTAGCATATTCGAGTAGTGGCCGGACAAAAGTTGTGTAGAGTGATCGGCGTAGGGGTTTAGGAATTCCTTCGACCAGCGTTTTACAAAGCCAAGAGCGGCGTTGGCCTTTAGGGTTGTGTTATCGATATGTGCGGTAAATCTAAGTTCCTTGTCGCATAGGATAAGGATAATTACCATTATCCCATGATCGCCAAAAAGAAAACACACAATCGATTGTTCGCAAGAGGCAATCCAACAGAAGTATGAAAATTCCGACAATGACAGAATGATTACAGCCAGCAGACAATAACCTCCGCGTCTGTATGTGTGATCGCGACAACAACATTCCCCTCTACAATAGAGGATTCCTGGATCCATTCCATAGGGTCTACTATTAACAAACCACACACACGAACGCACAGTACAAGACGACACAAACACAAACATACACACCGACCAAAGCACAGATTATCAGACGCCAAAGACGTGATCTGCGTTTACTACCGCACCCAAGAGCTACCGGTCTTGTACGATTTATTTCCCACCATCCCTCTATAAAAGTAGTTAGAGAACACCTGGACTAACACTGTCCGCACTATCCTTGGATACCCCCACTTTTTTTCTTTTCTTTTCAGATATCGCGAGACCGAGCCCAACATCCTGACGGATGTGGGTGATTCTGGTTACCGCAAGATGACCAGAAGTCAGAGACAAGATGAAGGACACATATGTCCTTGTCTCGCTAAATTCGGCCTTCTCGCCACAATTTTTTTATTTTTTTTTATTGTAAAGTCACTTTTGAGTTCAGTTCAGTTTCAGCTTGGCAGTAGAGTTTGAATTTGAGAGTTGAAGAAGTTTGAGTTTAGATTGAGTTTAGTTTGAATTGTGATATTAAAGTAACAACCTACAGATTATGGCGACTAACTTTTATTTCAAAAATAAACATAACTAAAACATCTATAAACGATAATATAAACAAATGTTTAAAATGGCTGAAGTAGACTTCATCACATTCTGTTTCGGTCTGCCGACGACACACTTACGAGGGTTGCCTCTTATGTTTCGGGATTTGGCAACCCTAGTGTTACAATCCGGCAACTGACAGCTCTGTCGTAAAGTTGGGCATTTTTGAGGTTATACACACTCAGAACGTTTTGATATACGAGCGCTATTTGTGTTGTTTACAGTAACTTAAAAGATTCATCTCGGCCCAAAAATGGAATTAAATCGTCAACATTTTCGTGCCATTATTTTTTACAACTTTCGGCGTGGATTAACTCAGCAACAGTGCATGGTTGAACTTAATTCAATTTTTGGCGATGAAGCTCCATCAAGGACCAGTGTTTATCGATGATATGGTGAATTCAATCGTGGTCGTAGTTCACTCCAAGATGAACTATCGTGAGATTGAGACAACCTTAGGCGTTAGTGGGACCAGCATACATTCAATATTGCATAAACATTTGACTGTCAAAAAAATTTGTTCACCCACACAATTTGTCAATCGCCCAAAAAAAGGCTCGTGTCAATTGGTCGAAAGAAATGCTCAAAAAGTACGGTCGCGGTGCTTCGAAACACGTCTATGACATCGAGACAGGCGATGAATCGTGGATTTACGTGTATAAGCCCGAAAGTAAAGAGCAGTCGACTGTCTGGGTGTTTCAAGATGAGCCAAATCCAACAAAAGTTGTTCGCGCACGAAGCACTTCCAAGCAAATGGTCGCCTGTTTTTTCGGAAAAACTGGACATGTCGCAACCGTACCACTAGAACAACGCAGAACAGTCAATTCTGAGTGGTACACAACCATTTGTTTGCCAGTTGTCTTCCAAGAAATCAGGAAAACCAACCGCCGAAGACGGATCACTCTTCACCACGACAATGCGAGCTCTCACACATCGGCTGCGACAACTGCATTTTTGAGCACCCAAAACATCGATTTGATGGGTCATCCGCCGTATAGTCAGTCCTGACTTGGCACCGAATGACTTCTTTTTATTCCCGTACGTAAAAAACAAACTGAGAGGTCAACGTTTTTCGACACCTGAAGAAGCGGTTGCTGCATTCAGAATGCATGTGTTGGAGATACCTCAATCAGAGTGGCAAAAGTGCTTCGACAATTGGTTCAAACGCATGCAAAAGTGTATAGATCTTCATGGGGAATATTTTGAAAAACAATAACGTGTTTTTCGATGATCAATATTTGTTTTTGTTCTCTAATCCCGAAATATAAAAGGCAACCCTCGTAACGTTATTCATTTGGAAGTGTGTCTGCATCAACTAATTGCTTTCGGAGAGTACTTAAATAAGTACTTAGCAAAAGGAACAGCGAGAGTGGATAAGAGTAAGAACAAAAAGGAAAAATAAAAGGTCCCCGCTCTTCCCTCGATAGAGGAAGCACGGCGCCGGACCATTACAAAACAAAATAAAGAAAAGAAATCCATTGAAAGAATTTAAAAATTCAAAATTAAGAAAATTAGATAAGGAGAAAAAAATGAGTCAGATTTGAATTAAGACAACTGACATCTTGCTATTTAATGCGTGTGGAGAGGATATTTATGAATTCTTATTATTCACATCCACAACACATTAGTATTCCCCTGTAATAAGAAATTACGTTGCGATGAAACATATATTTGTGGAAAATACAAGCACACCGGACTACATCAATGCATATACTTGTTATAAACGGGCACAAAATAAACGCTACCTTTTTTCCGCTTCGAATAAGGTCTTTATTAATTATATCACCTGATACTGCCTATCACCCACAGTAGTTACTCGTCTAAAATATTTAATTTGTCTAAAATATTCATTTGTCTAAAATATTCAATTGTGGCCCACAATTATTTATTGGATATATTATGGGTATTAAAAATATTTTTAATTCCAAACTATTATTAAAAGTCTATTCTCGTATGTTCGATGATAAATAATTAGGTTGCTCAGCTTATTTAAAAATGAACCCTTTTGTATTTGGCATTTATTTAAAATCCATCACCATATCAACTAATTCATCTCAGCTAACACTTGCAGGATTCCCATTACATAAAATCACATTACATTTAATCCTTTAATAACTCCTTTCCATAACTTCACCCTCGTTTTAATATTCACCCCGTATGCAGTGTATAAGCCTCGGGGGGAGTTTCCACAGTAGCAATCCAAGGCGGCTGCCGTTTACACCTTCACGTGTTTAGATCGTCTGAGTTAATATACCAATCCGGGCAGAATATGGGTGTCACATCACAATAATCCGCAGCATAGGTTATGGCTCTTAGATCCCAAAAAGGTTACCAATTGTTCATTTTTATAATTCCAGCAATTTCATGGAGTTTACATGTTAATTTCATTAAAATGCCATTTTTGCGTATTAGCAGGAATTTCCTTTATGCAGATGCCTTGAGCTAGAGTTGAGGGATTTGATAATTTTCTCATTGGGGGTGTGCGTTGCCTAGCGATTGAGAAGGTGACTTTCGTTAGGGAGAGTCCGAATTGGCCTTTTATTTGAAGTCGTTTGTGATACTGCATAATATTAGGGTGGTTAAGAGAATATGTATATTTGTGTATTTGTATGCAAACTGTGATTAAACCAGTGTAGGGTTATTACGCCACATTTTTTAAATAAAACCATTAATCTGTCTCACTTAGAAAGTCTGGGGTGATGTTAATTCGTGAGTCAATAAAATTATATTAATATTAAAATCGACACAGGATCTTTACAATAAAACTGAATGGGCTCCAGGCTCATCCAAAAAAAATATCTGTACATTTTTTGGTTAGATATATAATAAAATAAAGTTGTCAGTTGAACCTAGACAGAACCAAACACGAGGATGAGCGGTTTCTCTGCCGTACCACTCTTCGAACCGCTTTTTTGTCTTGGCGATAAACCCTGATATATATTTTCATATTGGAAAACAAAAAAATAAAGGTTAAAGAGGATCAGATCGGTCGAGTTCGGTCGGCGTTTTAGCAATATACAACGTAGTTTTTATAATTTGAAGTTTCTTCGGCCTTGGACATTTCAGACCACTGTGTCGTGTCAGCTAAATTTCCTCTAACCAACAGTAACGTTAATGAGAAAGCTCCCAAAAGAACAGTATGGTTCTACGAGAAAGCCAACTGGGAAGGTCTGAACGATTTTTTTTGGAGGCTGAATTGGTCGTTACTTCTCCTCCATAACGATGATGACTCTATAGCGAACACATTGACAGACATGATTCTACTTGGCATGCGGACCTTTATTCCACAGAGAGTAAAGAGTATCAAACCCAAGAGAAATATGTGGTTCGATTCTGGGTGCAGAGATGCCATTAAGGCCAAAGAGTTGAGCTTCCGGTTGTATAAATCAAAAAATACTGAGGAAAACCGGAAAAGATTTAAGAGAGCTAGGAATAATTGCAATGCGTATATTCAACGCGCCAATTTCTTGCATGACCAGAGAGTGAGACAAAAAATACTACACTCTCCCACAGGTAGTAGAAACTTCTTGACATTCGTGAAAAACATTCAAAACTGAGTCTCTTCATCCATTCCATCGCTTATAGTCGATGACAAACCAGTCACCACTACAATAGAGTCGGCGAATCTACTTGCTGCATATTTTGCAGCCAACTCAACGCTGCCTGATACCACATCAGTTCTGTGGCGTTTCTACTAACACCACTGCCACCTTTTTAACCTACCTCCAAATCTTCCTTCCTAAAGCTCCACTAATTTTATCATTTTTGCTTATGCAAGCGCAATAACTTCCCCAAGCATTCTCCCACCGATTGCATTACCTTTCGATTATGCAAATCGCATCCAACATCAAGCATCTGCCCATCAAGGACATTCACGCAATTAACGCGTTATATCAATCTTCCCTAGAAGAAATTCGGTACGCCAGTACCGCATACATCAACGCATTGTTCTAAAAAGAAAACATTTCGGTTGCCATACTAGATAACCGAAGTGGATTATGAAAACAATCGGCAGAACCCCTGTCTGCCTGCATTTACTGTCCCATACGTGCGCAACAGATTTTCATGTTGCACCAGTACTCACGGCGGCTTTTATGCAATCTTCAAAGCACCGGCGCAATTCGCGCCTAGCTGCCAAGAGCAGAATTCAAAGCCAGTGTAAATACTCACACTGGAATTCGACCCATGACTCCCTAGGAATGCAATACGCAATTAACATGGTTGTAAACACAACTATCATTGTGTAATTATCCCAAATGCATCCTAATCCCTAGCGCAGTATTCGGACAGCTGCAAATACCTATCCCAAAGATGCTTTTTCATGAATTTTCATTCCCACGGTTCGACCACCCATGAGCTCGCATCCCGAGTCAACAAGGTGACACGCGCACAAAATTAGGGAGTCGAGTTTTACTATTCAAGGCGGTAGGGTGTCAACCACGAGTCAGTGCGGAAGGAGTAATAAATTTGTGTCCTTTTAAAGTAACAAGTGAATCGACGGAACTAGAGTCATTCGTAATAATAATTTGTAATAGCGGTTATCAAGAAGTTCGTGTGCGTTCTTTGCTGAATCCGAAAGGATAAACACCCTTACTGTTCCAAATACATCCGAACCACGTAAACAATACAAACTCTGTGTAAAAGGTTGAAAAACGGATTAACCGAATATAAATGAATGTTAATGTGCTTAAGTTGAATGTAATTAAAAGACAAACAAACAAAATTAAATTTAAAGTGGTGATCACCAATCAATACTAGTGTTTCATTAGATGGACAGTAAGCTGAGCAGGCAGTTCCGGAGTCTAATGTGCAGCGCGGCGATTCTAGTGTACATGTGAACAATTTTTGACTGAACGTGTGGAATAGGTAACTCGTTAGGAAGCTTAATGAACCTTGCCAATGCCGGCACATAATTAAGTGATTTACCTACAGTTCCGCCTCAACTTCAGCATAAGCAGCACACCATGAGCCAGATTCGCTTCTGAACGCGTACTGTTGGCCGCGCACTCAAAGAGCTAAACGCAAACAAATCCGCTGGTCCGGATGGCATTCCCCCAATCCTCTGGAAGAGATGTTCCTCTTCACTCACAAAACGACTGCCGAATCTCTTCCATTTGTCTTATTCTACTGGCCGTTTCCCAGATAGATGGAAGTCAGCGAACATTCAGCCAATTCCCAGAAAGGGTGACAAATCATCTCTTTTTTGTTATCGACCCA
Organism: Microdon myrmicae; assembly: GCA_963931805.1. NCBI lineage: Eukaryota > Metazoa > Arthropoda > Insecta > Diptera > Syrphidae > Microdon > Microdon myrmicae. Next base: position 46,518,059 of record OZ007497.1, on the reverse strand, counting down.
TAGCACTAACTTCTATTCTCTCCAAGATAATGGAATCTGTTATCAACCGTCAACTTTCGAAATATCTGGAATCAAATGACCTCCTCAATGACCGCCAATATGGCTTTCGTAGCAACAGGTCCGCAGGAGATCTGATGGCGTACCTTACCGAAGAGTTGAGCCATTCCATCCACTACCTCGGTGAGAGCAAGTTAGTCGCATTGGATATTTCAAAAGCCTTCGACAGAGTTTGGCGTCCAGCTCTTTTGTCAAAATTGCATTCATATGGAGTGGACAATTCCCTGATCCAATGGATAAGAGACTATCTTTCTGGGCGTTCAATCCAAGTGGTTTTTGATGGTTTTTTTTTTTTTTTTTTTTAACATACTGTATTTATTTGACCAATAATCAATGTTTACATTAAGTACTACAGCTAACTTATAATTCTAGTGATACAACTGTTTACATGCATACATTACACATTTTTCAAACATAACTGAATGTGTGAATAACTATTCGAGTATTCTAGGTTTTAATATTGACAGTTTTCCTGGAAAAGGTCAGAAAACCAGGATTTTTATTTTTAATTTAATCTAATCTAATACTTAACTTAACTCTAACTTATTCTAGCTTAACCTAATTTATTTTATAATAAGTTAAATATGTATTGTGAATTGGGGAATATAGGGATTGATGGTTAATGAAGTAGGTTGGCGTGGGAGATGGTCAGTTAGTGGCTTCAGGTGCAGTAACACTTTCCGGTTGTTCGTTAAAACGCAGAATGTTGGAGAATGGTTGTATGTTACAGTATTTGAACTGATTGGGTGCCAGCTCGGTGTTATGGTACACTACCTCGTTGGAGTCATTAACCAATCTTCCAGAGGTAAAGAGACTTCTGGTGTGGAGACAATTCAGATAGTGAGCCCTGTTATCTAGAGGAGTTGGTTTTTGATGGTGTCAAATCTGTTTCCCATCAAATTAATGCAGGTGTTCCCCAGGGTTTGCAACTCTCACTTACTCTCTTCGTCATCTTTATAAATGATCTCCTGTCAATTACTCACAACCCAATTCACTCGTTTCCTGATGATAGCACGTTGAGTTTCTCATACTCATACGAACACTCCCGTCCCCTCTCTTCGAACGTCACTACCAGCCAACAACTTATGCTTGATACATTGAATTCACACCTCATCAAGATATTTCGGTTAGGGATTATCTAACCGAGTAGAATTCAATGCCCTAAAAACTCAGTGCTGCCTCTTGTCGTCAAAGGTGAACCCCAAAGTAAATATACTGTTTATGAACGGCACTTGCATCGACGAAGCCAAGGAATTATCAATCCTCGGCACTCGAATTAATTCGACTCTTAACTGGAATGACCACATATTTGAAGCTGCGAAAAGTGCAGCCAATTGTATGGGATTTCTTAAGATATGCAAAAGATACTTCACTTCATCCATCCTGGCCCGCGAAAATTGTATCGAACCACGCAGGAAAACGAAGACCGAGCGGGGATGAGATCGACCGAACTCTCGACGACGAGGAGTCGTACATCTCGGACGGCCTGGAGGCAAATTTAGCCAGTCTTCACTCGGAGGTCCCGTATCGGCAAGCATTGAACGGACCGGACAATGAAGTATGGTTGGACACCATCGTCGAAGAAGTCAAATGCCTAATCAAGCACGATACATGGCTGATCGTGAATCGACCCAAGAATCGCAATGTGGTCGGATGTCGAATGGTTCTCGGGAACAAGTACGACTCGGGCGGCAAGGTCGAGAGAAGGAATGCACGACTCGTGGCGAGGGGTTCGCGCAGCGACCCGGGATCGATTTTAACGATACCTACTCTCCGGTCGCTCGCCTGGGATCCATGCGAATGCTACTTCCACTGGCGGTCAAGCACGACCTTAAGGTGCATAAGATGGACATCACGACCGCCTACCTAAACGGTACGATCGAAGAGGAAACATACATGGAATTACCCGATTTACTCGCAGGATGTTTGAAGAAAATCGTCGGGACACAAGGCAAATCCGTTATCGAGAGCCACGTCAAGGAAATGCTGAAACAGCTTCAGGGTGGCGAAAAGGTTTGTCGCCTGAAAAGGGCCTTGTACGGCCTTAAACAGACCGGTCGGCAATGGCATAAGAATCTGAATGGGAAACTCGAAGAGTTAAACATGACACCGATGAGCGCTGATCCGTGCGTTTATCGCCTCAAACGAGGGGGAGAACCGTTGATAATACTGGTCTACGTTGACAACATTCTGATATTCTATCGAGATCAGAAGTATCTTGACTTCGTCCGAAAAGGTTTGTCGCAGGAATTCGAGGCGAGAGATCTGGGAACAGCTCGCTATTGTTTGGGGATCGAAATCGCCAGGAGTAGAAATCAGATTACCATTTCTCAACCAAATTACGTTCGGGAACTACTCTCTCGATTTCGGATGGAGGACTGCAACACCGTCAGTACTCCCGTTGAATCGGGTTCGAGGCCCGAAAAGGACGTTGAAGAAGAAGGATCACCAGGAGTAAATCGGCCTTATCGCGAGCTTGTCGGAGCTCTGAATTACTTGGCGATTGCCACAAGACCGGACATTTCGCATATTGTCAGTTGTCTCAGTCAATACAACACTTGTCACGGCGAGGCACACTGGAAGGTGGCGAAACGCGTCCTGAGGTATCTGAAGGGTACCGCCGACTACGGAATCACGTACACGAAGAACATGAAAACCTTGGAAGAATTTGTTGACGCCAATTGGGCTGGGTCCCCGGTAGATCGAAGGTCGTACACCGGATACGTCTTTAACCTGAGCGGTGTCACCATCAGCTGGGAGTCGAGGAAACAGCGCTCCGTCGCGCTTTCGTCCACTGAGGCGGAGTACATGGCATTAACTGAAGCCGCGAGAGAAGCCCTATACATACAGGGATTCTTGTCGGAGTTCAAACTGTCCGAGTGTGAAAGAGTTCTGGTGATGAACGACAACCGAAAGGCACAACTACTGACCCAGAATCACACGTTTCACGCGAGATCGAAACACATCGACATCAGGCATCATTTCGTCAGAGATGTCGTGCGCGAAGGTCGACTGGACATTAAGCACCTTCCTTCGGATAAGATGCCCGCGGATTTTCCCACGAAGGGATTGACAAAAGAAAAACATCGGATTTTTTGTTAACATATTGTATTTATTTGACCAATAATCAATGTTTACATTAAGTACTACAGCTAACTTATAATTCTAGTGATACAACTGCTTACATGCATACATTACACATTTTTCAAACATAACTGAATGCGTGAATAACTATTCGAGTATTATAGGTTTTCATATTAACAGTTTTCCAGAAAACCAGGATTTTTTTTTTTAATTTAATCTAATCTAATACTTAACTTAACTCTAACTTATTCTAGCTTAACCTAATTTATTTTATAATAAGTTAAATATGTAATGTGAATTGGGGAATGTAGGGATTGATGGTTAAGGAAGTAGGTTGGCGTGGGATATGGTCAGTTAGTGGCCTCAGGTGCGGTAACCCTTTCCGGTTGTTCGTTAAAACGCAGAATGTTGGAGAATGGTTGTATGTTACAGTATTTGAACTGATTGGGTGCCAGCTCGGTGTTATGGTACACTACCTCGTTGGAGTCATTAACCAATCTTCCAGACGTGAAGAGACTTCTAGTATGGAGACAATTCAGATAGTGAGCCCTGTTATCTAGAGGAGTTGGTAGTAGTGAAGTTATTATGGGGTTGGGATTATTTGGGAGGTTCTCAATAAATTTGATAGACAGCTCTAGGAAGCGTCTATCGAGACGGTCAATATTAGCGGCATTGTATAGCAAACTGTTATTGTAATACTTGTAAGAGTTGGGTTGTCGGTTGAGGCCAGTGACCAGCCTGAAGCATTTCCTTTCGAAAGTGCGTAGCTTCTCCATTTGGGCTGGTGTTATATGGTACCACAGTGGACACGCATATGTCAGTGTAGGTCTGATTATTTGTTTATAGATGAGCAGTTTGACTTTGTGAGAGAGACCGTTGGGTTTCCACATCACTCTTCTACAGAGATTTAGTTGTATTGTGGCCTTACGTAAAGTATTTTTAATCTGGGTGAAGAATGAAAGGTCATTGGAAAAGGTTATTCCCAGATATTTTAAAGTTTTAGAAGGTTTTATCTGGGTGTTATTTAGTTTGAGTCTAATTTTGTTGTGGGTGCTACTTGTGTTGTTTGTGCAGTGCTCATTTTTACCCTTAAACACTATAAGCTGGGTTTTATCAGGATTTAGGTGAATTTTCCATTTATTGAAGTATGTTGATAGATTTGGGAGGAAGTTATCAATGCGGTTTCTTGCCTATTTTACAAACTTGCTGCTGGAGTAGACTATGGTGTCATCAGCGTAATTCAACATTACGGTATTGGGTAATTGAGGCTGCGGTATGTCTGAAGTATAAACGAGGTATAATAGTGGTCCAAGAATTAAACCCTGCGGAACCCCTGCGGTTATATTACACGATTGGGAGATAGAAGAATTTATTTTGACCATGAATTTTCTACCAGAGAGGTAGGAAGTAAGAAGTTTGGTAGTATGGGTGTTTAATCCAAATATGTAGTGCAGCTTGTAAAGCAGTCCTGAGATCCAAACACAGTCGAATGCTTTAGATATGTCGAATGCTTTAGATATGTATTATGTGGTTGAGAAGAACGAGAATAGGGACCAGATTTGACGGGAACAGTCTTTTGTAAAGAAGGTTTCGAATTCCATCTAAGCCTGTCGACTTCTTGTTATTGCGTGATGTTATAAATTCAGATAATTCGCCTGCTGTTAGGAAGGTCGCATTATCCAGAGGATGAGACGCTTTGTTTGTTTCGTTGAATTCCGCGATGAAAGGGGTGAAGGATGGGATCATTGTGCGTGCAAAAACATCGGAAGTGTCAGGATTTGATCGGCGTCGGGGGTTCTTCGGAGGATCGACCTAGCACTACAATTGAGGGGGAGTGTTGTGGATCCGCCCTAAGCTGTGTGCTCTATGCGATTGTAGCGCCGGACCGGGCGTTACGAGTAAAAGGCAAATGAATTCACACCTTAATGCGCTCACTCTACATCTGCCAGTTGCACCAGACCGAGTGCGCTTCTTTTTGCTACAACAAGTCTTAATAAGAATGTGAATCTGTATTCGTTGAATAAACACATAGTAAGAGTGTAATTTTGTTATCGTTGAATAAACCATATATTTCGTGCGAGGAGTCGCCCGTTCATTTCGTTTCCTGCTACAACAATAACAATGCAGTATAATGAAAAGTCTCTCTTTGGTTGATAACAACGTAGTATAAATAGCACGTAAAGCTAGCCTATGCACTTTCTTTTGTACAGAAAAATAAGCGAATAAAGTATCGAACTCCAGCCGCAGGGTGGAAGAGAATAATTTTTTGTAAATTATAACATCTTCCGATAGGGTGATTAATTTTGCGCCACTCTGTATGCTGATGCTTTGATTTAACTTGGATTTGAATCACGTCCTACTTTAATTCAACACAAAGTACTATAGCCTCTCACGAGTACAACAAAGGTGTGAAAATTCGTCAAAGTCCTTTTTGATAAAATATTAAGCTCGAGAATCATAATTTCGTCGAAATAGCGTTTAGCCGAACGTTTGCTTTTCGTTGCATTTATCGTCTTAAATTTGCTTCTAAATTACTTTTCCCAGTAAATTATAATTTAAACAAATTAAATGAAATCATTGCCCATGGAACTAAGTTTAATTCATGTATCTACTGCTCTGTCATTCCTTGTCCTCGATGTACATTGCACCTCCAAAACAGGAACAGAAAAAAAAAAATGCATTCACATCCTCAGCTTAGAGAGGAAATCAATTCGTACGACATCTTTCGTGTATGTCACGAGTGTCCTACAAAAGCATCGAATGCACTATTTGACGATATAAAATAAATACCAGCAATATTGAAATTTTTTACCGATGCATTCATTTTTATCACATCATTCGCCGCACCCAGTTTTTCTAAGTTCCCTACAAATGCAGAAACTTCCTGCTTTGAAATAAAAATTTGAATAAAATGGCCCGGCTCAGCGCAAATCCTTGCAGTGATGCAAAATGCAACAAAAAGGATGTTACAATATCAATCCTCGGCATCTAGTGCATGACAGTACAGCGCTAACGTTTTAGGTTTTTTAGTTTTTCAGTTTTTTGATATTTTTGCTTTTTCCGTTTTTGAATTGTTGTTGTTTTATTGTTTTCATGCATTTTTTATTTGTAGAATTTTAGCAGGATGCATTCGAGGGATTTCTGAGTGGCTGTTGAACCAGTAGCTAGATGCATGACTGCATGCGGGATTTTGAATTTTGCAATTTATTTGCAAACATCCTTCTGATCAAATTGAATATGTTCATTCGGAGAGTCGATTTTCATCTGTCAAGTTGAGAATGGCAGAGTTTTGTTCGGTTGTTTCCTGTTTTGTATCTGGATACATTCATATAATGTATATTGGAGTATTTGACTCGGTATCCAAGTATCCTTTTTATATTTGTTTTTATATGCCTTCTTCGAATGCAATCAATTCTTATTTTTGGAGGACAAATACGATGGATTGACATATACGTGAACGTATGCAGTTGGAAGGACGAGCTTTTTGCCATACTAGCAGCAGAGTAAAACAAAAAATGCTTATTATTCAGTAGTACTCGTTAAGTTGACAAATGAAATGCTCTTCACCTGGAAGGGTTTATTGTTTCATGTCGTTTCATGCGAAATGGGAAATAATTAATTTGATCGGAATGAGATATGAAGTAAAAGGATTTTGGATGAAAGGCAGGAAATAAAAAACAAATGTTTTATCAATTTCCGAGTCAATGATTCTCAGATTTATGGAACAAAAACTACATAACGAGGGTTGAAAATGGCCGAGACTATTTATTTAGTTATCAGATATGCCAACTAATTAAGTAAACATATTTATTTCGAATAGGCAGAGATTATTGGCTGTAATGAATACGACAACAGAGCGAATCAATCTGATGCAGAAGTAGAGAACACATTCACATGACTAGTATACAACAATGTTTGATAAATGACTGAAGTTGATGTTTGAAATATTCAGACCTCACAGCGAAAACTGGATGGCACAAACATCCAACTTAGTTAACTACATATGTAATATACACGGATACACCTTAACAATAATGTAATAATAGTATGACTTCCTCTGGATTGATCTTTATAAAAAAGAGGTTTACCGGTATTAAGCAGAGCACTAATTTTGTCATTGAAAACTGAAATTATTGTGTATTTGTTGTTCATAAAATTTGGGAAATATTATTTGTTGCATTAGAGAATTATTTCACAAGAATCTCCTGCCGGTTTTTGTTTAAATATTGGCAGCACTAATCAAAAGTTGGCTTTTATCATATTTGAGGATGTGCTGCCATATTGGCATAATATCAGTTACCGATATGTTGCGGCAGGGATTTTTGAGAGTTTTATCTACCACCACAAAATTAAAGTCGCAAGCATTTAAACATAATTTTTAGATTTACTTGTTTAATAATTATTTGAATAGAAATGATTTTAGTTGAAACAATAATTTAAAAATATTTTGTGCAATGGAACAGCACAACAGATAGGAGGACAATGTTAGGTTTGACCTTGAGGAGACCGGATCAGATGGTCGGGCTTGGAGGGAGAGTGCACAGGACAGGGAACGATGGCGGAGTCGATTCGGTGAGGTCACGAACTTCTGGGTTCCTACAGGCCAATAAATAATAATAATAATAATGGAACAGCACAACTGCTGCAATTACTTACCATATACAAGAGTAAAATTACTCCAGAATGATTGGCCAACTTCGTTGTTGTTTTCTCACTCCCATTGGGTCTGTTCAGGAAGTGTGTTCCGTGATTCCAATTCAGCGTAAATTTATGGAACAGCACTTTAAATTGTAAAGACGGCGTAAAATAAAGCCGCTACAATGCACGGCGCACGAACATTGAAGCGAGTCAGTCGCCTTGTTCCCACGGTTCTGGCATGAGGCGCATCTCTACGAAATTTGAGCACGGAGCTCGAAGATGTCATCGAAAAACAGTTGTGTGAGAGTGGACGTAGAGTTATCGAGATAAAATTAAGTTTCGGACAAGCAGAAGATGCTTCTGGTCAAATGAACAGTTGTGTGTATCACCTGATAGATCGTTAGAACGTTAACTTGGTTGATAAAATGTTAGTCGAATATTAGCACACTTGGCAGTTGTTGCGCTGGCAATGTGCTCCATTGAGTTGGAACAGCTAAGCCGCGGTATCCTGCTAATGCCACTGGATGGTCGGCAGTTACCAAGCGCAGTGGATTAACCTTCAACGGATGCACAAGAAGCATGCAGTCACTGTTCCTATAAGGCAGTGAAGCGGAACGCCAAAATTAAGGTAACACGGTTCCTAAGACTTATGCCCCTTGAAATGGAAAGAAAGCTTTCGAAATCGAATAAAAACTCGAATGGCGGATAAAAAGGAATAATGGTAGGGAGATATAAGTTGGTTGTAGAACAAAGAAGGACAGCATAGGAATAATACAAAACTTGCTGTGATGTGAGATGTTGTTGTCGCCGACGTCTTCTTGTTGTGTTGAGGAGTTGTGTGGATGATAATTTTATTTATTTTCACTTGAATTGTAGTTGTTACATCAGACTTAGTATGTTCTCTTGAATAACTGTCGAGGTGATTTTGTGAATAATTCAGCATGTCTCTAATGTGTTTCCTGTTTAAGTGCGTGGCGTTATCTTATTCGATCGGAACAACGAAGATGGTGTATAATATGCATTTAAAAACGGACAATTTTGGGTTTAGGCTTATGTTGACACGTTGTTGTGGTCCACCTGTCGCGGTAACTTTTTTGAGTATTCCAATTTGGGGATGTTTTACGTATATCCTCATTAACTGGTAACACCAGCTTACATATACGTTCGCATTCAGGATACTTGTAGAACCAGAATCCTCGAATTATTGATACTTCGTTGCGTTATAGTAACAACGGCTGATCTTACCCCGATATTAAACTGACCTCAACGAAGGTCGTTTTGTTGAAGCGATTATTTGTAATTGTTCTGCGATTATTTGTAAATGTTCGTTCAACATCGGTTTTCCCGCAAACGTTGTTCTGACGGTTGAATACATAGAATGTCACGTTGGCTGTTGATATTCGGATTCATGGGAAGAGAAATCTGCAATCACATTTTTCCTAATGCCTTCCATTAGTAGTAATAAAAACTGGGTAAAATTAATGTAATTACCAACTTAACAAACTGTTAAAAAATAATAGTTTTCATGTTAAAACTTTGGCGGTCTTGTCGTATACAGCCAACACTTATTAATTAATCTTTTCTACATAGTTCCCGAAAAGTCGGCGAAGGAACCACACACAGAAATGATGCAATGCGTATACGAGGGTTGCCTTTTATATTTCGGGATTAGAGAACAAAAACAAATATTGATCATCGAAAATCACTTTATTGTTTTTCAAAATATTCCCCATGAAGATGTATACACTTTTGCATGCGTTTGAACCAATTGTCGAAGCACTTTTGCCACTCTGATTGAGGTATCTCCAACACATGCATTCTGAACGCAGCAACCGCTTCTTCAGGTGTCGAAAAACGTTGACCTCTCAGTTTGTTTTTTACGTACGGGAATAAAAAGAAGTCATTCGGTGCCAAGTCAGGACTATACGGCGGATGACCCATCAAATCGATGTTTTGGGTGCTCAAAAATGCAGTTGTCGCAGCCGATGTGTGAGAGCTCGCATTGTCGTGGTGAAGAGTGATCCGTCTTCGGCGGTTGGTTTTCCTGATTTCTTGGAAGACAACTGGCAAACAAATGGTTGTGTACCACTCAGAATTGACTGTTCTGCGTTGTTCTAGTGGTACGGTTGCGACATGTCCAGTTTTTCCGAAAAAACAGGCGACTATTTGCTTGGAGTGCTTCGTGCGCGAACAACTTTTGTTGGATTTGGTTCATCTTGAAACACCCAGACAGTCGACTGCTCTTTACTTTCGGGCTCATACACGTAAATCCACGATTCATCACCTGTCACGATGTTATAGACGTGTTTCGAAGCACCGCGACCGTATTTTTTGAGCATTTCTTTCGACCAATTGACACGAGCCTTTTTTCGGGCGATTGACAAATTGTGTGGGATCCAACGCGAACAAATTTTTTTGACAGTCAAATGTTTATGCAATATTGAATGTATGCTGGTCCCACTAACGCCTAAGGTTGTCTCAATCTCACGATAGGTCACATGACGATCTTCCAATATCAGTTCGCGCACAGCATCAATGGTTTTCGGAACAACAACTGATTTTGGACGACCTTCACGAAATTCATCTTGGAGTGAACTACGACCACGATTGAATTCACCATACCATCGATAAACACTGGTCCTTGATGGAGCTTCATCGCCAAAAATTGAATTAAGTTCATCCATGCACTGTTGCTGAGTTAATCCACGCCGAAAGTTGTAAAAAATAATCGCACGAAAATGTTGACGATTTAATTCCATTTTTGGGCCGAGATGAATCTTTTAAGTTACTGTAAACAACACAAATAGCGCTTGTATGTCAAAACGTTCTGAGTCCGTATAACCTCAAAAATGTCCAACTTTACGACAGAGCTGTCAATTGCCGGATTGCAACGCTAGGGTTGCCAAATCCCGAAACATAAGAGGCAACCCTCGTATTCAACGCGGAAAGTTCTTGCATGACCAGCAAGTGAGACAAAATATACTATACCCTCTCACAGGTAGTAGAAACTGTGGGGGTAAGGTATGGATGCCGACGTACGGCACAGCGTTCACTCTCACCCACCGACAGAAATCCGGGGAACGGCGAATAGTTGCGGGTAATAGCGAGCCAGGGAACAGTCACCACTGGGCCGGTTTAGATCGTTTGTAATTATTCCAAAAGTTTGACTGATTGGGTCATACATTGAAGTTATTCACTGGCAGCCATCCACTAGAAGATCGCACTTCGGGCACGTTGCGAGCACTTGAGAACCTGATGGAGAAAACACCACAAATGAAACACCCGGACTTCGTTGAACTCAGTCTTTTATTTCTTCAGTTTTTCATATGTTTATTTATCGATTAATTCCCCCTTTTATTTAGGATTACTCTAGTACTATATTTCACTTAACCACGGTTCCGAGAGCACGTAGTTCTGGTTTGGGTTGGATTGCCTAACAGTCATTTTTGCAATTCAACTCGATTAACAACGAATGCGGACTTTCGAAAATAACGTCTCGAGACACTTCACGACCTTCGGCATCTGGTGGTTGGGTAAATCCGCATGCTCCTAACAGTGACCCGAGGCTGTTTGATACGCGAGGATTGCCAAACGCAAGGAGGCGAAAACGCGCGGCAGGTTCTGACGACTGACTCCCGAAATACACTACGTCAACACCGACTGAGTGGATCGAATGGAAAAATTGAAACTGAACAAAATGCTTGCAGGCGGCGGTGTGGCCCTGGTGTCGGTTGGATCTCGACTCGCTAATTATTGGAAGGAAAATTTTTATCGCGTCGTGTCAGTGGAGTCATAGCTAAAATAAATTCACTGCCACTTACGAGGAATTTCGAGAAGAGAATCATAACACATCAGTTCCGGCACAACTTGAGCATAAGCAACACACCATGAGCCAGATTCGGTTCCGAACGCGTACTATTGCCCGGGAACTCAAGGAGCTGAACGCAAACAAATCCACTGGTCCTGATGGAATTCCCCCAATTCTCTTGAAGAGATGTCCGTCTTCACTCTCTAAACCACTGCCGAATCTCTTCCATTCGTCTTATTCTACTGGCCGTTTCCCAGATAGATGGAAGTCAGCAAACATTCAGCCAGTTCCCAAAAAGGGCGACAAATCATTCCTCTCTCTCTCGAAGGTAATGGAATCACTGATTAGCCGTCAATTTTCGAAATATCTGGAATCAAATGACCTCCTCAATGACCGCCAATACGGCTTTAGTAGCAATAGGTCCAGAGGAGGTTTGATGGCGTGCCTGACCGAAAAGTGGAGCCATTCCATCCACTACTTCGGAGAAAGCAAGATTGTTGCACTGGATATCTCGAAAGCCTTCGACAGAGTTTGGCATCCAGCCCATTTACCAAAATTACATTCATATGGAGTGGACAATTCCCTGATCCAATGGATAAGATGCAATCTCTCTGACCGTTCAAGCCAAGTGGTTCTTGATTATGTCAAATACATACGCTTACCTTTTTTTTTGCTTACCCCGAAAACCCTTTCCTGGAGCAACCGAAAGCCGTGAAAAACAAGTACTGTGGCAGTTTCATTGAACGCCACTACTTACCTTTCTATTAATGATCCAAAAACTTATTGCTAGAAAAGCTTAAAAACCGCGCGTAAACATTGACTGCAGCTCTACGGGACACGGGCAAAAATTACCCTAAACGAAGAATCGTCCACCAGTGCGTTGCATAACATTAATTTTAGAAACGGATTACCTAACATGCAACACACACCAGGGAAATCAATCGGCGCCAATTGCCAACATATTTACACCCCCCTAACACGTGCGCAGTCTATTTCTATGACCTATTCCAAGTCACCATAAGTTTCGTCCAACGACAAAACTTGTTCGCGCATCTCGCGCCACGTTGCCGAGAATTCAATTTTTCAGCATTATAACATGCAATAACGAATTCAACATTGGCCACCAACTTCGATGCGACCCACAAGCGTCGTCACCAGGGTATACCAACAGCAAATACCCCAGGTCGTATTTCGGACGGACAAACCACGGTTCGGATGCAGCTGCTTCCTTGACCGTTTCATTTCTGTTGATTTTTGTCGACACGTCTGCAATAAGAAAGATCATGCACCTTTGTCGGGGGTCTTCTCTCTGACTGGTCACCGCACAACTTTACGTTGTTAGTGCTGCAATAGGAAATCAAATCAAAAATTGTGCACATCCACTGGGGGATTTTTCAGAGACTCGTTGTTTAACTGCGGTGATCTGCGGACGCGAAAACGACACAGTATCTTTTTCCATATCTTGTGCCAAGTTCAATTTCAATATATTAAATTAACTTAAACTGACAGTGCCTAGTGCAAATAAAATATCAAACCATACTGTATCTTTTTCCATACGTTATGTTAAATTTTTATGTTTTTGGACACTTAATAAATAAGAAATACTAGATGAACTGCTGTGTTTTCCGATAAGTAAACAAGCTTTGGAACAGTGACAGTCGAGTTGGGTAATCTTAGTGAACCTGTGCCCCTGTGGCACCTTACTACTAGAAGAAACTAATAATTACCCACAGGACCACATCTTTGAAGCTGCGAACAGTGCAGCGAAATGTATGGGGTTCCTTAAGAGACGCAATAAATACGTCCCTCCATTCAACCTGGCGTATATTTGTCCCAAAATGGAGTTCAACTCCCATACATAGTCAGACGCATCCAAAACTGCACTACACATGGCCGATAGGATGCAAAAATGAGCAGTGAAACTTATTGGGCCCCAGCTGTGAGTCGTTCAATTCCGTCGTTAGAACATAGCCGCAACGTATCATGCCCACCTCTTTTCTATAGGTATTATAACGGACGTTGCTCAACTGAACTTGCTCAATGTGTTCCACCGCTTCATAAATTTTCCCACCGATACCCATCAAGCTGAGAATGCACGTTGAAAGTCATCTTCAGGCGCACAAATAAATATAGAGAGTTGTGGGGGTTCTTTAGGGCATTTCCAAATATTCCCTTCATATTAACCTGTCTCTCATTTACCACGCAACTCATTCTACTTGCCTGCAAATGAGAAGCGTGAGCTACCCCGCATCACCTTACACCTAAGAAGCATTTTCTCATGCACGTGTATGACATGTTCATCCTCGCCTTATCTGCTGAACCATCGGTCGATCGTTCAAACAACAATCTACAGCACAGCCCATTGTTGGCTGCCTACAGGGATTTCAAGTGTTGTTTTAATATAAACACACGCCCGACACATCGACCGATGGGACGTTGGCAATCTGCGTACAAGCGTATTGATGCTGTACGCAGTGGCCAATGAGTAAACATACAATGTTCCTATGTCTATTAGGTTCCAGCAGTCGCAATAAATTTCCCAGGATCGGCTACCAACCGACCATGGAATTGGATACAATCATACCCATGATCGTGTCCCTCGTTATCTTCCTCTAAAACAAACATGCTGACATCTATTCTAGTCCCTAGCCATCGTGGGCAAAATTTCTGTTGACTTAACGTCAATCAAAAAATCTATCCTCTATCGTACGATGGCAAAACACCCAGCCGTACACCGATAATCATATTTGACCCGTTGCATGTTTGTTTTTCCTTTCCTTCGCCCAACGCATGTTTCGTTTGTCTTTCTTTCCAAGAAAAAGACATCCAACTTTTCTGGACGATGTCCATGAGAATCTTCCAATGGGGTGCAAACCGTTTTTCATTGGTCGTTGGGGCGAAGGAAAATTGCTTTCCCCGCCGCTGACATGAGTGAAAACTCATCTCGAGCACTGAGGCTGGGTCAATGTCGTCCAACACCAAGAGGAGTCAGATTTGGATCGTCGAAGGAGATACATCTATCGAAACAGTCTAGTGCAGGAGTTTAATTGAGTTCGAATGTAACGGTTTAGTCGATATCTTTTTGAAAATATTGTCGTGCGTGCGTGTAAACGTAATTACCTGTTGAATGTCCAAGGGCAATCGATATCATTACTTAGTATTGTCGAGCGTGCTTCATTTATAATCACCAGTTGTACTAAAGACTACGAACGTTGATTTAGTTATTTTAATGTTTGTGCTGAAACCCGGACTAACCCAATGTGAAGGAACTTAGAAACGATTATATTGTAAAGCTTGTACCTCAGTGTAAATAAAAATCAGTGAATTCAATAAAAATAACATTTTACAACCGAACAATTATACTAGTGTTTCGTTTTCTTATTCGTTTGTCTTCTCTCGGTGGTCGATCACTTTGGTCAGCTTTTACGTAGGTGGTGTTTATATTGAATCCGCGTCCGTGTTGAAGCCCAAGTATAAACTCCCACAGAGTCCTTCTTTATCTGAACCACACGGATGCGGAATACTCTACCTGATCATGTGTTTCCCCGTCGTTGTAATGTCCAGGCATTTAAGACCTATGTACATCGATACCTCGTTTTCTTATCCACTTCCTCTATTTCCGCTCGCATTGTGCTCTGACGGGTACTCCAAATATATATATATCCCGTATGCTGCGAAGTGTAAACTCCAACTCATCATCATCATCGGCACTACAACCGGGATCCGGTGTTGGCCTTGTTTAACAAGTCTGATGCTTGTTTAATTTTCCATAATAATTTGTTTTTCTGGGCAAAGTTATTGGCCTTGCGCCAAACTCCAACTCAGCCATTTTTAATTACAATTTGAGCACCTCAGCTCTAAACCACCGCCTCCTAAATGTCTTCCTCTAACTTCTTTTCATCTCCCTTCCTACCACTGACCATCGTAGTTAAGTTGTTAATGAAGTCAGTTCGCAAGTTAGATCTAAAAATTTCTTTGTAAGCTTGTTCTAATCTATAATAAAAAATGGGGTGTAGCCCCACTAAAATCTAAAGAAAATCGAAATCGGTGGCATAGCTCACATGGGTGGCACACGATGTGAATATGGATGGTGTTGTGGGTGTAGGTCTAGTGCACCTACACGGGCGCGGTTTCAGTAAAACACGCACCGAGGGGAAGACAAATCACCAACGCACAAGTGAAGATAAGGAGGAAAAATGTCAAAATAACAAAACGCTGGTAAAGTTGCCCTGTATACTGTTTCCTATTTTATTTTACGTATTTTCCTTAACTATTTTTACAAAAATCCCTCCAAATTGTGGTGGGCTTTTATTATTTAAAACCCTTATGTCATAATACTCTTATCACTATGTACAAGAAAGTTTAAACAATTACAAATTTACCACTAGCACCGTGACACCTTTTACAACCAATTCTTCTATTAATTTGATGCTCTCAAGTAAGTTCTTAACACGACAGAGTTTGCTTAATTTATCAGCAGCACAGGAAACACACTTATTTGTAACTTTAGTATATACATGAAGTTGTTTATCGATTAATTAACACGCACTATTCGTGGTACGATGCACATAGGATTCACGGGGGAATAAGGGTTAAACTAGGAAACAAAATCCTTTTGTTTTGCGCGGAGACGGTATACGACCCGTGTGCGTAGTTCGGCGGTTAAGATCTGACTCCACATTCACTGCCGACGAAAGAAAAGGGAACCCGCCAAGAAAACCGCAAAAGGGGAGGAGCTGCACGATTAACTCGAGATAGTTAATCGTGATTGGACCGGGGAATAGGCATATATTTCACATGTGTGTGTATGCCTCGCATACGATCGTCCGGTGACCGAGGATGGATGCCAGCATCGCAACTGCATCTTCCACGAATGCAAACAATGCATGGCCTGCGGCTGTGTACACAATTGATTGTGCTATACTTGCCGGCAGCAAGGAACATCTGGGGCAAAAACAACACGAGCCGAAGATCTGGTCATCCTAGGAGAGGCCATAAATCAACATTTGAGTTGATGGGGTGTGAATTTCCTTAGGTCCGCCGACGGTTGGCGGCCGTTAATGGGAAATTGTATATACCATAACAATCTGTGGTGCAAATGCAATGTTTAGATATTGCAACGAATATAGGGTGCAGCCATTGCCAGATGTTAAAAGTAAACACTTGCTGGCTGCATCCAATTCGTTGCTTGTTTGCGGTCCCTGATCGGTAGAGACCGATAATAGGAAACCAGCTATTGCTGGTAATTAGGGAAATGTTTGGTTTGCATCCGCCGAAACCCTGTCGGCGGTGGCAAACCGATGGGACCTAATAGCCGCATGCTAGGGGTGCCATGGACAAACAAGACAACGAGTAATCAAGGAACTCTTTGTTGATTTTGTTTCCATAGCATAAGGCTATGGAAACGAGATGCCCTGGGTGCAATGCATGCCCGAGGATGAGATTTCCAATGCCACGGCTAAGTGATAAGCTTTGCCGTGGACTTAATGTTTTCAGATATTAATGCCTGCCCGAGGATGAATTTTCGATGCCACGGCTAAGTGATAAGCTTTGCCGTGGACTTAATGTTTTCAGATATTAATGCCTGCCCGAGGATGAATTTTCGATGCCAGGGCTAAGTGATCTAAGAGATAAGCTTTGCCGTGGACTTAATGTTTTCAGGGATGGTGATGGAGAAAAAGGGGTTTGGAAGGAAAACCCCCACAGAAAAGGTAAGCTGCCTAACAGATATTCATGACAGTTATCCGATTGGGTAACTGTATTAATTCCAGCGATTTGGCTGGCGGTAAATGCCGTAGCAAGGTTGCGCAACCTTGCTGAAGTTCGACTTAGAGGTAAGTCGCTTCGCCTGGAATAGTGGGGATCGAATGATGTATGGCTCTTCGGGCCCCGAAAAGCCCCACAGTGTCACCCCAAGAAATATTATGATGAGACCAGATACTTAAGTTCAGTACACAGGGTGTGAAAATTGGGCATACGTTTAAATGAAAAACTTAAGTTCTCCTACATTCCCGATTATACTTTACCATTCTCCAGGTAATTTTACCTCTTCACAACCTGGAACGTATAAATGTATATGTGTGTACATTATTTTTATTGCAATAATCTACCTACTGGAATTTTGCGGTTTTAAATTTTGTTGTCCTTGTCAGCAAACAGTATCACCTCACCGCCCCATCCTAGCCCCATTGCTGCGGGATATTAACTTACAGCATTACATCCCCATAATGTAAAACACAACTATAATAGAGATCACTTTATCATGAGGCACATATGGGCGAAATAACATGGTGAACCGTCTATCGTTAACATGATGTATTGTCTACTTTTGTCCACATTTTCCACAACCTACTTTTTCAAGTTTTCCAAATGTCGGCCCTGAATTTCTATTTGTCATAAGATTAATTCAAACATTTCGGTGAAATACTTTATATGGAGACCTAAAAATAAATCTAAATTTACCTAAGCACTTGAATCTAAATCTATTTATCAGTTCCAAGAAAATAATGATAATAACGAAGGGAAATTGTACATGACTGGCCTAAAAGTCCGATTTCGCCCACAAATACTTAATATCTGTGAAAGTATTGCAATCATTTCAGAAGGATTTTTAACAAGAACTTTGTACGAAAGATTGATTTATTTTACAATTATAATCATCAATCTAACACCAACCCCTCCGACATTTTGGACACACGAATTAAATGCAACCATTCGTGCAGGGCGGAATCCAAGTTTGAAATTCACGAAAAGTCGTCCTTTCGCTCGCAGACAGAAGACACAAATTTCATGTCAACGTGAAAGATCGTCGGGGGGCTTAATAAGCCGAGCGGTGTTTCATGTAGTTATGCAAAATTAGGGATGAAGCGCCAATGATGCTGCCGCGGTACAGTACGAGTATGCCAATGGATACAAAACGAATTTCCTTTTCCCTGTTTCTTTTTTTTTGTTGTGGTGTTTGTATATTTTTCTTTTTTATTCTTTACTTGGAGTGAAATAAGTCCGACCGTGAACAGTATCTTGTAGATAATTTATGTCCATTTCACTATTGATTTAATGCGCTTACAGAATGCTTAGCGTTTCTGGTTTCTTATTACAATTTTCTCGTCCCTTCTGTTGGAATAATCGGAGGGTGGTTAAGCACGTGAAGAGCAACACCTTTTGTTTCACCTCCCTCACAACTGTACCAGGTTAATTTCAAGATTCTTCTTTCAGAAGAAAAAAAACTTTTTTCTCTTTTGTTAGATTTGCTGAAAATTACCAAACAGGGGAATGCTACGAGTCGATGCTGTCTTGTCCGAGAGTCGAGGGTGTTACAAGTGTAATTGTAATTTCATGGATTGAAAAGGTCACAGATGTCGAATTGCTCGTTGATTTTTCGAATCAAATTGAACATCGATAAAAGGAGTGGGTAACTGGTCAAATAGAATGAAGGACAGATTAAATACTTCAGATGGCATGCTTGTGAATATTAGTGCAAGGAAGATGTATAATCTTCCTTCTTAACACGAATAACAACTCCTTTTTATGTGTTTCCATATAAAAATGATGTTTGCATTTTGGATTTCCGTGTTCGTGCCATTGTACTCGTGGGAGATTGCTCTGACTTGACGATTTATCGGTCAAATGGGAATCATTGCGATGCGTAGAGGGTGATGATTCATAGTAGCAACTATTCTTCTAGGATGTCTTATTTTGCAAAACTGGTCAAGAGAATGGGTTCGACAACAATTTTGTTCCAAGTATTTGGATGTTCAACTATTTATTCGTCTAAAGGTGTAACCCTTATCAGCGTTTTATAAATGTTTGTTTAGGGAAAAAGAATCTATTATATTTTTGCGCTAGCGGCCTGTAGTGATATATATCTGGTGAAGTATTAATCAAATAAATTCAGGCTTGGGGTCCTTGGAAAAGTGAAAT
This sequence comes from Microdon myrmicae, assembly GCA_963931805.1. Classification (NCBI taxonomy): domain Eukaryota; kingdom Metazoa; phylum Arthropoda; class Insecta; order Diptera; family Syrphidae; genus Microdon; species Microdon myrmicae. The sequence continues at coordinate 46,498,552 of OZ007497.1, read as the reverse complement.
TCCATTTTAAAGAATTCCTTGATCGTTTTTTGATTACTCGCTGGAGTTGTCAGTCATAGGATATAAAATATGAAAGCCAATGAAGAGAAAATTCGATATATTGTTTTTAATACACTTCTCTCGGGAGGGGCGAAGCTACTGCGCCGAGCCGGCGCCTTGTTACATAGTAACCTCCCCCATCGCTTTTATCGCATTGCGAAACCCATTCATTTACACATATAATACATTATATTTAAAATTACATTACATTCATTTACAAATTACAACATTTATTTATAACATACAATAAACACATCCATTTATACAATTTACATTTTTCAATTAAACATATAATACACAAAACATTGAATTACATAGAAAACATTTGTCTATATTTCACATTTTAAACACACATTCCATTTAATATTACAAATACAGAACATAGAACATAAATTGAAACATAAAACTTAAATTATAACTGGCGCATACAAACGCCCAGTTCTTTCAGCGACGATGATATGCTCGATAACCTAGAGATCGTTCGTCGCCGTTGATTGGGTCATATAATAACGGTCAAGTGGTATGACACAGTTTTCTCATTGAGATAACGGTGGATAAAAAACAAAAGTGCCGGTGGTATCGCATCGTTGTTTTGATTGACAGTCGATATTTAACAGTCGAGTTGGTGAGCGAGTGAAAAGAAAAAAGTCGATGAACGGTGGCGAAAAAAACAAACGCGACATATTGTTTTATTATGTATTAAAGTAAAAAAAAATTATTAATAAACAATAAGGAAAGAAAAGAACACAAATCATATTACCAAATAACTGTTGCTGTTCCTTTTGAACAGTTGCAGGTTGTAACGCTACGAAACACTCGCATGAGGAGGGAATTCCACAGCTTTCCCCGCTCTATAACGGAACGAGTTCTGATGCAAAGATGTTTGCTCCCTCGGGGGATGAATCCCAAAGTCGGATTGCCTCATGGAGTGCATATAAACCGAACTGCGCGGAACAATACCACGAATCTCCGAAGAACAGTACCCGTGATAATATCTGTAAAACAGACGGAGGTCGGCTACGCGCCTTCAATGTGATACCGACTGTAGTCGCACCCTCAGGGCATGTCTCGGATCAGGCAGATCGGTCGTCTCTGTATGCTCTCAAGTAGGTTTGTGGGGGTTCTGTAGCGTTTTAAGAAGATAGTGAAGAACGTGTGATTCGAACTGACGCTATGAAAGTTAGAATCCCCAAAAATTGAACCGAAGCGTAACACATCAGGCTACTGACCGATTTTTGAATTCGATTTTTAAACTCGACTATATTCCACTGATGTGAATTGTTATGTTATCGCTACGGCATACGGCTCTGATGTATTTTCTTATTAGATTTGCGTTCGGTGTTCTTCACTATTTGCTGGTGTATTGTGTGTGTATCTGTTAGAGACGCTACACTACCCGCTCCACAGCAACTTCGTTGCGAACGACGGAGCGAACGAGAAAACGTCGGAGCAGGCGGAGTGTGCCTGTTGCTCTATGCGGAAGTTATGATCGTGTGTGAAGTTCTGTTTACTACGGGAAAGTGTGTGCTGTGTGTACAGATCACCTCGGGGTCACCAATTATAGCGTTTTAAGAAGATAGGGAAGAACGTGTGTTCCGAACAGACGCTATGACAGTTAGAATCATCAAAAATTGAACCGACATTTTTTTATCATCATCATCATCATCATCATCATCTACGGCACTACAACCGGGAACCTGTCTTGGCCTTATTTAGCAAGTCTTGAGGCTTGTTAAATTTTCCATGCTAATTTGTTTTTCCGGGCAAATTTATTTTTATATCTACTTGTAATAGCACATGTTCAATATTTAAGTCAATTCTGACTCAATTGGAAATTTCATACCTTTCCGAGGTTCCGAAAAACTCTCGGTCTAATTTATGATCCCTGACATTGATTTACCGTTTTTTTAATCTGCCTTTTTTAATGGTGTTTAATGCAATTTCTATGGGAAGGATTCCGTGTAAAGGAACATACGCTGCGTGGCAATCAAACAAGGATCAAAATATTTGCGTCCGTTTGATGAGACATTGTCCTGTTGAAACTGTGATACCGCTTTAAATTCCAGTTTTAGCCGGTAACTTTACAACACCTAAAAATTCCAGGGCTCAAATTCTAAATGGTGCCCTTGGTGGTTTCTCGGCAGTTTTTAAACATTCACGATTAAATTGCAAAAACGAGAAGAATTAGCAACGTAGTTACGTCAACCATTTAGAGGTTTTCTATAAATTTCGATGGCGTTTGTTTTTGTTGTTGTCACTGTGTGAGTCAGTTGGTTTAGCCCACTCTGGTGGAGTTGTATTTTTCTGTTCGGTGGTGGCCATAATAGAAACCGCCAAAAACTACATGCCGTTTAGATCCACACCCTTTGGCCGCAAAAACTAAAAGATCACGTCGTAACGTTCGTCGTCCATGGTAACAGCTTCTGTGGTGTTATTTTCAGAGAAGTGAGGGCTGATGACCTCGCAAGTCTATAAACTGCTCCATAGAGTGATTTCTTGTGGATGCATATGTTACTCAATTATCACTCTTGGACTTTCATTCACTTGATGATGAATCCACTGATATGGAAGTGAGCCTCGTCGACGTAGATAATTTTATGCGAAAAATGAGAGAGGTCATCGATTGTTAAATGTACTGATGATGCTGCAAATATTTGGCAGGGTCCAGTTCGTATGTCAATTGAACTTGTATGCGTGCAGGTTCAAATCCATCGTCAGAATCTTGAAGAAAATGGTTGGAGCAAGGTTTAATTCTTGGGCATAATGTCGAATCTATGTGTGTAGATCCCCAGTCGCACCTTGGTGCATAGCAGTGTGGGGGTTCTCTATACCACATGGAGAACCAACCCACAATTCCATACCTT